>CM038142.1:509327255-509927255 GCA_021437245.1 Aegilops speltoides
TCACCATGATCTTGCGTGTGCGTAGGAAAATTTTTGAAATTACTCGTTCCCCAACAAGTGGCATCCGAGCCTAGGTTTTTCTATGGTTTGATGTTTTGCACGAGTAGAACACAAGTGAGTTGTGGGCGATACAAGTCATACTACCTACCAGCATGTCATACTTTGGTTCAGCGGTATTGTGAGATGAAGCGGCCTGACCGACATTACGCAGACGCTTCGCGAGACTGGTTTCACCGCCTCGAGCACTCGTTGCTTAAAGGTGACTGGTGGGTGTCTGTCTCTCTCACTTTAGTTGAACCGAGTGTGGCTACGCCGGTCCTTGAGAAGGTTAAAACGAGTCTATTTGACGAAGTATCGTTGTGGTTTTGATGCGAGGTGAGACCGGTTCTTGCTTAAGCCCGTAGCAGCCACGTAAAATTTGCAACAACAAAGTAGAGGACGTCTAACTTGTTTTTGCAGGGCATGTTGTGATGTGATATGGTCAAGACATGATGCTATATTTTATTGTATGAGATGATCATGTTTTGTAACCTAAGTTATCGGCAACTGGCTGGAGCCATATGGTTGTCGCTTTATTGTATGCAATGCAATCGCCCTGTAATGCTTTACTTTATCACTAAGCGGTAGCGATAGTCGTAGAAGCATAAATTTGGCGAGACGACAACGATGCTACGATGGAGATCAAGGTGTCGCGCCGGTGACGATGGTGATCATGGTGGTGCTGCAAGATGGAGATCATGAAGCACAAGATGATGATGACCATATCATATCACTTATATTGATTTGCATGTGATGTTTATCCTTTTATGCATCTTATCTTGCTTTGATTGACGGTAGCATTATAAGATGATCTCTCACTAAATTATCAAGAAGTGTTCTCCCCGAGTATGCACCGTTGCCAAAGTTCGTCGTGCCCAGACACCACGTGATGATCGGGTGTGATAAGCTCTACGTCCATCTACAACGGGTGCAAGCCAGTTTTGCACACGCAGAATACTCGGGTTATACTTGACGAGCCTAGCATATGCAGATATGGCCTCGGAACACGGAGACCGAAAGGTCGGCGTGAATCATATAGTAGATATGATCAACATAAGATGTTCACCATTGAAAACTACTCCATTTCACGTGATGATCGGTTATGATTTAGTTGATTTGGATCACGTGATCACTTAGATGACTAGAGGATGTCTTTCTAAGTGGGAGTTCTTTAGTAATATGATTAATCGAACTTAAATTTATCATGAACTTAGTACCGATAGTATCTTGCTTGTTTATGTTTGATTGTAGATAGATGGCTCGTCTTTGTTGTTCCGTTGAATTTTAATGCGTTCCTTGAGAAAGCAAAGTTGAAAGATGATGGTAGCAATTACGGATTGGGTCCGTAATTTGAGGATCATCCTCATTGCTGCCTGAGAAGAGTTACGTCTGGATGCACCGCTAGGTGCAGTGCTCTTTGCTAATGCAACTGCAGATGTTATGAGCGTCTCGCGAGCAAAGCTGATGACTACTCTATAGTTCGATGTGCCATGCTTTACGGCTTAGAACCGGGACTTCAACGACGTTTTGAGCGTCATGGAGCATATGAGATGTTCCAGAGTTGAAGTTAATATTCCAAATGAATGCCCGGATTGAGAGATATGAAGTCTCCAATAAGTTCTATAGCTGCAAGATGGAGGAGAATAGTTCGTTAGTGAGCATATACTCGAATGTCAGGTACTACAATCACTTGACGCAATTGGGAGTTAATCTTCCGGATGATTGTGTCATTGATGAATTCTTCAATCACGCCACCAAGCTACAAAGGCTTCGTGATGAACTATAATATGCAAGGGTTAGTGAAAACTATACGAGCTCTTCGCAATGCTAAAGGCTGCGGAGGTAGAAATCAAGAAGGAGCATCAAGTGTTGATGGTCAATAAGACCACTAGTTTCAAGAAGAAAGGCAAAGGGAAGAAGAAGGGAACTTCAAGAAGAACAGCAAGCAAGTTGTTGCTCGGGAGAAGAAACCCAAGTCTGGCCCTAAACCTGGCCGAGTGCTTCTCCGCAAGCGGATGGTCCTTTGGAAGCGGAACTGCCCCAAGTATTTGGCGGATAAGAAGGATGGCAAGGTGAACAAAGGTATATGTGATATACATGTTATTGATGTGTACCTTACTAGAGCTCGTAGTAGCACTGGTATTTGATCTGGTTCATTGCTAATATTTGCAACTCAAGCAGGACTACTGATTGCGAACTCGGCAAAGGACGAGGTGACGATGCGCGTGGGAAATGGTTCCAAAGTCGATGTGATCGCGGTCGGCACGCTACCTCTACATCTACCTTCGGATTAGTTTTAGACCTAAATAATTGTTATTTGGTGCTGCGTTGAGCATGAACATTATATCTGGATCTTGTTTGATGCGAGACGGTTATTCATTTAAATCGAGAGAATAATGGTTGTTCTATTTATATGAGTAATATCTTTTATGGTCATGCACCCTTGAGGAATGGTCTATTTTGATGAATCTCGATAGTAGTGATACACATATTCATAATGTTGAAACCAAAAGATGCAGAGTTAATAACGAAAGTGCAACTTATTTGTGGTACTTGCCGTTTAGGTCATATCGGTGTAAAGCGCATGAAGAAACTCCATCTTGATGGACTTTTGGAGTCACTTGATTATGAATCACTTGGCACTTGCGAACCGTGCCTCATGGGCAAGATGACTAGAACACCGTTCTCGGTACTATGGAGAGAGCAACAGATTTGTTGGAGATCATACATACTGGATGTATGTGGTCCGATGAATGTTGAGGCTCGTGGCGGATATCGTTATTTTCTCACCTTCACAGATGACTTAAGCAGATATGGGTATATCTACTTAATGAAACATAAGTCTGAAACGTTTGAAAAGTTCAAAGAATTTCAGAGTGAAGTTGAAAATCATCGTAACAAGAAAATTAAGTTTCTACGATCCGATCGTGGAGGTGAATATTTGAGTTACGAGTTTGGTCTACATTTGAAACAATGCGGAATAGTTTCGCAACTCACGCCACCCGGAACACCTCAGCGTAATGGTGTGTCCGAACGTCGTAATCGTACTTTACTAGATATGGTGCGATCTATGATGTCTCTTACAGATTTACCGCTATCGTTTTGGGGTTATGCTCTAGAGACGGCCGCATTCACACTGAATATAACACCGTCGAAATCCGTTGAGACGACACCTTATGAACTGTGGTTTAGCAAGAAACCAAAGTTGTCGTTTCTTAAAGTTTGGGGATGCGATGCTTATGTGAAAAAGCTTCAACCTGATAAGCTCGAACCCAAATCGGAGAAATGTGTCTTCATAGGATACCCAAAGGAAACAGTTGGGTACACCTTCTATCACAGATCCGAAGGCAAGACATTTGTTGCTAAGAATGGATCCTTTCTAGAGAAGGAGTTTCTCTCGAAAGAAGTGAGTGGGAGGAAAGTGGAACTTGATGAGGTAATAGTACCTTCTCCTTTACTTGAAAGTAGTTAAATCGCAGAAACCGGTTTCGAGACACCTACACCAAGTAGTGAGGAAGTTGATGATGTTGATCATGAAACTTGAGATCAAGTTACTGCGAGAACCTCGTAGATCAACAGAGTAAGATCCGCACTGAGTGGTACGGTAATCCTGTTCGGAAGTCATGCTACTAGATCATGATGAACCTACGAACTATGAAGAAGCGATGGTGAGCCCAGATTCGCAAAATGGCTTGAGGCCATGAAATCGAGATGGGATCCATGTATGAAAACAAAGTGTGGACTTTGGTTGACTTGCCCGAGGGTAGGCAAGCAATAGAAAACAAGTGGATCTTCAAGAAGAAGACCGACGCCGACGGTAATGTTATCGTCTATAAAGCTCGACTTGTCGCAAAAGGTTTTCGACAAGTTCAAGGGATTGACTACGATGAGACCTTCTCACCCGTAGCGATGCTTAAGTCCGTCCGAATCATGTTAGCAATTGCCGCATTTTATGATTATGAAATTTGGCAAATGGATGTAAAGCTGCATTCTGAATGGATTTACGGAAGAAGAGTTGTATATGATGCAACCGAAGGTTTTATCGATCCAAAGGAGCTAACAAAGTGTGCAAGCTCCAGCGATCCATATATGGACTGGTGCAAGCATCTCGGAGTTGGAATAAACGCTTTGATAGTGTGATCAAAGCATTTGGGTTCGTCTGAGACTTTTGGAGAAGCCTGATTTACAAGAAAGTGAGTGGGAGCTCAGAGCATTTCGATATTATATGTGGATGACATATTGCTGATCGGAAATGATATAGAATTCTGGATAGCATAAAGGGATACTTGAACAAGAGTTTTCAATGAAAGACCTCGGTGAAGCTGCTTACATATTGGGCATTAAGATCTATAGAGATAGATCAAGACGCTTAATTGGACTTTCACAAAGTACATACCTTGATAAAGTTTTGAAGAAGTTCAAAATGGATCAAGCAAAGAAAGGGTTCTTGCACGTGTTACAAGGTGTGAAGTTGAGTCGGACTCAATGCCCGACCACTGCAGAAGATAGAGAGAAAATGAAAGATGTTCCTATGCTTCAGCCATAGGCTCTATCATGTATGCAATCTTGTGTACCGGACTGATGTGTGCCTTGCTATAAGCCTAGCAGGAGGTACCAAAGTAATCCAGAGTGGATCATGGACAGCGGTCAAGAACATCTGAAATACGAAAAGGACTAAGGATATGTTTCTCGATATGGAGGTGACAAAGAGCTCATCGTGAACAGTTACGTTGATGCAAGCTTTGACACCGATCCGGACGATTCTAAATCGCAGACCGGATACGTATTTACACTAAACGGAGGAGCTGTCGGTTGGTGCAGTTCTAAACAAAGCGTCAGCGGGATCTACATGTGAAGCGGAATACATAGCAGCTTCGAAGGCTAATGAAGGAGTGCGGATGAAGGAGTTCATATCCGATCTAGGTGTCATACCTAGTGCATCGGGTCCAATGAAAATCTTCGTGACAATATCGAGCTATTGCCTTAGCAAAGGAATCCAGATTTCACAAGAGGACCAAGCACATCAAGAGACGCTTCAATTCCATCCGGACTTAGTCGATGGAGACATAGAGATTTGCAAGATACATACGGATCTCAATGTTGCGACCGTTGACTAAGCCTCTTCCACGAGCAAAACATGATCAGCACCAAGACTCCATGGGTGTTAGAATCATTCTTGTGTAATCTAGATTATTGACTCTAGTGCAAGTGGGAGATCAAGGAAATATGCCCTAGAGGCAATAATAAAGTTATTATTTATTTCCTTATTTCATGATAAATGTTTATCATTCATGCTAGAATTGTATTAACCGGAAACATGATACATGTGTGAATGCATAGACAAACAAACATGTCACTAGTATGCCTCTACTAGACTAGCTTGTTAATCAAAGATGGTTATGTTTCCTAACCATGAACAAGGAGTTGTTATTTGATTAATGAGGTCACATCATTAGCGAATGATCGATTGACATGACCCATTCCATCGACTTAGCACACGATCGCTTAGTATGTTGCTACTGCTTTTATCCATGACTTATACATGTTCCTCGTAACTATGAGATTATGCAACTCCGCCATCGGAGGAACACTTTGGTGCTACCAAACGTCACAACGAATCGGGTGATTATAAAGGAGTACTACAGGTGTCTCCAAAGGCGGATGTTGGGTTGGCGTATTTCGAGATTAGGTTTTGTCACTCCGATTGTCGGAGAGGTATCTCTGGGCCCTCTCGGTAATACACATCACTTAAGCCTTGCAAGCACTACAACTAATGAGTTAGTTGTGAGATGATGTATTACTGAGCGAGTAAAGAGACTTGCCGGTAACGAGATTGAACTAGGTATTGGATACCGACGATCGAATCTCGGGCAAGTAACATACCGATGACAAAGGAACAACGATGTTGTTATGCGGTCCGACCGACAAAGATCTTCGTAGAATATGTAGGAACCAATATGGGCATCCAGGTCCCGCTGTTGGTTATTGACCGTGAATAGTTCTAGGTCATGTCTACATTGTTCTCGAACCGTAGGGTCCGCACGCTTAAGGTTACGATGATGTTATTATGAGTTTATGCATTTTGATGTACCGAAGGAGTTCGAGTCCCGGATGTGATCACGGACATGACGAGGAGTCTCGGAATGGTCGAGACATAAAGATTGATATATTGGAAGCCTATGTTTGGAGTTCGAATGGTTCCGACGAAAACGGAATTTCTGGGAAAACCGGAGGTTACTGGAACCCCCGGAGGTAAATGGGCCTCGGTGGGCCTTGAGGGAGAAGAGGAGGGCCGGCCAGGAGGTGGCGCGCGCCTCCCCCCAGTCCGAATAGGACAAGGAGGGGCGGCGCCTTTCCTCTTCCCCTTCCCCAAACCTAGTCCAACTAGGAAGGGGGGAGTCCTACTCGGTAGGAGTAGGACTCCTCTGCAGCGCCTCCTCTAGGGCGGCCGGCCTCCCCCTCCCTCCTTTATATACGGGGCAGGGGGCACCTGGAACACACAAGTTTGATCGTAAGATCGTTCCTTAGCCGTGCGGTGCCCCCTCCACCATATTCCACCTCGGTTATACCGTCGAAGCTTAGGCGAAGCCTCGCGCCGTGAAACATCAAGATCGTCACCACGCCGTCGTCTCGACGGAACTCTCCCTCGACACTCGGCTGGATCGAGTACGAGGGACGCCATCGAGCTGTACGTGTGTCAAGAACTCGGGCGCCGGAGTAACGGCACGGGATCGGTCGGATCGCGAGGAGAACGTCGACTACTTCCTCTACGTTGTGATCGCTTCGCCGGGTCTACGAGGGTACGTAGACAACACTCTCCCCTCTCGTTGCTATACATCACCATGATCTTGCGTGTGCGTAGGAAAATTTTTGAAATTACTACGTTCCCCAACAATCGGAACCACGACAAAAACATCCGTGTCTCCAATTGCGTTTAAATCCTCCAAACCCTTCCCTTTACTTTCTTGCAAGTTGCATGCTTTAATTTTCGCTGCTCATATACTCTTTGCATGCTTGCTTGAATTGTGTGATGATTGCTTGACTTATCCAAAGATAGCTAAAATCTGCCAAACTCTAAAATTGGGAAAAGATCAAGTTTTTAATTGGTCAAGTAGTCTAATCATCCCCCCTCTCCAGACATACTTCAAGGTCCTACAAGTTTAATTCATGAGAGTAAATGATGTTAAAAGAATAAACGGTGAGTTCGACAGTACCACTGGATGATGAAGAACCACAGCCCAAATCACCAGAGACACTCATGGGCTCAGCACCCTTCTCAATCTCCAATGGTTGGTAAGTTGCGGATGGCACCTCATCGTCAATATGTACATACGCTCAACACTACAGTGTTCTCAGGATTCTCGCTCTCATGTAAGTAACAAAACAAACAACACCCGTGAGAGTCCAATTTGCATATCCACTGACTGAAGAACAACACATGTTGTTTCCTCTACGGCCATTACCACATCAACATTGTCAACCAATGTAAGCACAGCACCATTCACAGCTTCAGCTCCAACAGCATCGTTGACCTCAGCAATGTCCCCATTCATCATCACGGCTCGTCGGCTCTTTTTGAGCGCCTTGTTGAATATTTTGACCATGTAAGCACTTGATAAACCATAGCAATCCCTGCAAAGAAAAGAAGAACATTCGCAACGGGCAAATTTCCCGCACTGGCAAACACAAGCTAAGTAACTCAAAAATATTTGAATGTAAAATTAACTCAGAAATTTGCACCAGCACACCAAACACATTTTACTGGCACTCCAGTTAAATGTTGGTAAAAGCTTACAGCAACAGGAAGTTCTCCTACCCAGTAATAACAGGCCAGTTAAAAATACAATACATACTCTAACTGAAATCAAGGGTGTAAATTCAGAAAAGGCGAGCAGCGTCACCAGAACAAAAGAGACCCAATCAGCTCAGGTTTGCATGGCTACTAAAAATTTTATTGTTCATATACCTCTGAGAAAGATTAAACCATTCTCATATCAATATAAGTCACCAGACAAAGATGAAAACCATGATTTTAACATTTTCTTACTCTGATGCGATAGTTACGTCGCCCATAAGCATTAAGTACACAACAGATGTGCTAGAGAAAACACATCAATATAAAAGCCACCATCAGATCAGAAGGCCCAATGAACTACCACATGCCTCAGTGCCCTCCACTTTTCCCTTATATATATACATGCACCCTTCGCCTTCGCCCGAGCACGCGGTACCCCAGTGATGAGTACCTTCTTGCTGCTTCCGCCTCTGAGCCGTCTCCTCTCCATCGTCAGCTCGAGCCGCCCTTCGGGATCCTCATTGGCTCGCTGCGATGCAGGAAGAGTTCGACACGCTCCAGCGGAACCGTACCTAGCAGCTCGTCCCTCGGCCGCCCCGTGCCAACATCATCACGGGCAAGTGGGTCTTTCGACACAAGACTCGTCCGGATGGCACTCTCGAGCGCTACAAAGCTCGCTGGGTGGTTCGGGGCTTTCGGCAACGCGCGGGTGTGGACTTCACCGACACATTTGCCCCAGTTGTTAAACCGGGCACGATCCGCGCCGTGCTCCAGCTTGCCGTGTCCCGAGCATGGCCTGTGCATCAGTTGGACGTGTCCAATGCCTTCTTGCACGACCACCTGGCTGAGCAGGTGTTCTGCGAGCAGCCCACCGGCTTCGTCGACGCCACGCATCCAGATCATGTGTGCTTGCTCTCCCGTTCGCTTTACGGGTTGAAGCAGGCACCTCGAGCCTGGTACCAGCGCTTCGCCGCCTTCCTGCAGATGCTCGGATTTACATCGACTCGCTCCGATGCGTCCCTCTTTGTGTACCATCACGGAGTTGACACAGCCTACTTGTTGTTGTACGTCGACGACATCATTCTGACGGCATCCACTGTCGCGCTCCTCCAGCGGCTCACTGCTCGTCTTCGTGATGAGTTTGCCCTGAAGGACTTGGGTCCTCTGCATTACTTCCTTGGCATTGAGGTGGTTCGACGGCCAGATGGGTTCTTCCTGCATCAGCAGCGCTATGCCCATGAGCTTATCGACCGAGCTAGCATGCTTAATTGCAAGCCCGCTCCCATGCCTGTCGACACCAAGGCCAAGGTTTCCGCTTTGGAGGGCTCGCCTGCATCTGATGCAGCCTTCTACCGCTCTATTGTGGGCGCCTTGCAGTACCTAACCCTGACGCGCCCCGACTTGCAATATGCCGTTCAGCAGGTCTGTCTTCACATGCATGCTCCACTCGACTCTCACTGGACTCTGGTGAAGCGTATCCTCCGATACATACGCGGCACCCAGTCCTTGGGACTTACGCTGACGGCCTCCGCCTCCACCGACCTCGTCGCCTACTCTGATGCGGACTGGGTTGGCTGCCCGGACACACGGCGCTCCACCTCTGGGTACTGTGTCTACCTTGGGCCGTCCCTGATCTCTTGGTCCTCCAAGCGACAGCCCACCGTCTCCCGCTCGAGTGCCGAGGCTGAGTATCGAGCAGTGGCTAACATCGTTGCTGAATGTTCTTGGCTCCATCAGCTGCTCCAGGAGTTGCTTTGTGATGTTCACAAGGCCACGCTCGTCTACTGCGACAACGTCTCCGCCGTTTACCTCTCCGCCAACCTGGTCCACCATCGTCGAACGAAGCATATTGAGCTCGACATACACTTCGTTCGTGAGCAGGTGGCTCTTGGGCGCATCCGGATCCTCCACGTCCCGACGGAGCAGCAGTTCACCGACGTCATGAAACGAGTAGGAGATAGCATCTCCAAAAGAATAATCTAAGAAGGAACATGACCGCCTTCATTTTGGTTGATATGTTTTCTTCGATCAAGGACTGAGTGTGCTTACATACGAGGATGATCACGGCGGCATAATTGTCATTCATTCTGGGAAACCAAAATATGGCTTAGTTCGGTTCTCGGTTTCGGTTTTGGTTTGAAAACCAAAATGTGTTCTGGTTATTATACATAAAAAAGAGTTCAAGGAGGCCCTCGCATCGCTCCCTCCCTGGGGCGACACGGGCAGCAGCTCAGGCGACCCTCCACCGTGCCCCCTCCTCACACCCCTCCCCTCGCCGTCGTCGGTGGGCTCTGTCGGGCGAAGCCCGCACGGATCAGCGGCGGCGGGACCTCTTCTTCCCGTGGCGTCGCTCGTGAGGGGGGAGACTTGCAGCGGCGGGCGACGGATGGTGGATGGCGTGCGGTGCTGGCGTCGGCTGCGGGCGGCGGATGGGGAGCTGGGGTGGCGGCCTCGGTCCGGGCTCCGGCGTGGCCTGGGCGTGGACGGCGTGCGTGCGCGCGGCGGCGGTCGGCTTCGGATGCGTGCGTGGGGTGCGGATCGACGTCGGGCACGGAAGCGGCTGGCGTGCGGCGGGCGCGGCGACCGGCTGGGCGTGGCGGATGTGGCTCTGGAGCGCGAGGTGCGCTGCGGGGGGACGAGTTGCGCATCTACTCTGCTGCTCCGTTCGTGCAGCTCCGATCTGGATCTGAGCTAGTTCTTCAATCTGTTCGATCTGGTTGCTGCACTTCGTGATGCGGCTTTGGTGGCTGTGGTGGAGGTGGTCGCGGTGGTGCTGCGGTGGTGGACGGCGGCTACGAACAGGGGGTGGTGCGTGCCTGGGTGCGGTGGATCGTGGGATCCCGTGGCCAGGGTGAGGGCGGCCTCAGCAGGGGTGGTGATTGGTGGGTGGCGGTCGGTGGTTGCAGGTGGTCATCTCCGGGAGAAATCCTTGCTCCGGTATTCATCGGAGCCGGCGACGCCAACGCTCGCGGGTGCCGTGATCTTTCTTGAAAGCGTTGTCGTGGAGGTGTCCTCCTCCTTCTCATGGCTTTGGCTCCGGAGGGAAACCTCAGATCTGCTGGATCGGGCGATGGAAGCGTCTTCGCGTCTTTCTCCTCCTTGGGGGTATCGTCTCGGAGCCGGCTACGACTGGGAGAATGGTGGATTGTGGCATCTTCGCCGTGTTTGGCGGCATCTTCGCCGTGTGGTTTGCTGAGGCGGGACGCTGGTTTCTGTTTGGCAACGATGATGGTGTCGAGAGGAGCTCGGGTCGCGGCGTGGACTTCGGTAGTAGGTTCTTCCCGACGTGTCCGAGTTGCTCTTCCGTGGGTTGCTTGGTTGCTTTGAAGTCGGAGCTGCAGTGGAGCGGGTCCAGGTGGTGACGATGACAGATGCCCGGTGGTCGTTTGCGGTGGGCACGATCGGCGCAAGTCCTGCATATTTCCCTTGCGATGCTCGTCGTCAAAGTCGGAGCTGTCGGTTGCTTACGCGTGTGGCCATTTGTTGGCATGTGCCGTCGTGACTTCTTCGGCTGTTTTCTTCTTTGCAGTTTTGGGTTCCATGTCGGTGACCAGGTTGGCCGGTGGTGCCCATGTCATATGGGTTGGCTTGTATTGGTTTTAGCCCGGTTTTCCATCAATTAACCGGGCAATTCTTTTCTTCTTAGTCATGGCAAGTCTTTTGCCTCGTTTCAAAAAAAAAAAATGTTCTGGTTCGGTTCTGGTTCTGGAGGGGTTGCAGAAGTCACGTGCTACCACCACTCTGCGCGTCTAACGTCTAGGGCGCTGAGCTATAAAATCTTCACCATCTCCTACCTCTAAACCTCAAATCCTCCAGCAAACACCACGCCAAGAGACTTCCAATGGAGTTCATGGCCTTCTTCTTCAACCTCGTCTCCTTGATCTCTGCCGCATGCGGCAACGGGGAGAAGATGCCCGGCGCTCTGATCTCCTGCGGCGTCGTCGAAGCAGCCGCGACGCTCTGCCTGATATCGTCCAAGGTGCCTGGAGGTGTATTTCTCCACCATGGCAAAGCACCCTTCTTCTTATAGTATGGCATCCTCATCGGCGTGGTGATCTTCGGGCTCATCGAGGCGTCGACCGGCTTCTAGGTGTCAGGCGATGTGGTCGGACAACGTGCCGCCGGGAAGACGATCCTCTGGCTGGGGCTCCTGCCCATGGTCTTCGTGGTTGCGCCTGGAGGCTTTGTGATTCTGAAAATGAAGTACTAGTTGACCCTGCCTTTCGAGGTTTGCTAGTACCATGTACCGATGCTGTTGTAGTCTGTTCGTCAGTGTCAGTTGTGTCTTGTGTCAGTTTTGAGGTTTCAGTTCCTTCCACCTTGTAGCATGTTTGTGGTGATGGTAATGGGGCTGTTCACTGTAATTATTGATCAATAAAGGAGGATGTGTATGATGTTGTGCCTTCGGTCCATATGAAATTGATTTTCTAGGGGATGCATATGGAATTGTTAGTAATTTGGTATTCTCTGCTTTTTTTGAGACACTATTTGGTCTTCTCTGCTGTACTCTCCAGTGTGTAATGTGCTCGGCCTGGTCCATTTCATTAAAGTTCTAGGCCGAGCTTGCAGCATCCTATAACTAAAAAAACATAACTAGTCTGGCCCATAATTTTGAAGATCTATGTACAGGCCGAACGATGAAATCACTAATTGAGGAGTACTCATTACAAAGATCACTCCAATCTTCTCAGGTTG
Organism: Aegilops speltoides; assembly: GCA_021437245.1. NCBI lineage: Eukaryota > Viridiplantae > Streptophyta > Magnoliopsida > Poales > Poaceae > Aegilops > Aegilops speltoides. The sequence continues at coordinate 509,339,785 of CM038142.1, forward strand.
CGACAAAGTGACGCGTTACATGTGAGCACTTGTCGCAGCCTGGGAGTTTTCCATTTTTAGACCCATTTATTCAAAATGTTTTAGCTCTTAAACCGTGCGTCCAAATCTCGAATCGTTTTCATCGTTGGATTCCTCGCGTCGGGGTCTTCAAAACTAGATCCCATGTTGATAGGTTTTGATGAACTTTTTTCCAAAAAAAAAACGGATGAAAAAACCGAACCGGGAGCACGGAATTTTTTTTCCCTTTTCGAAAAAGGCACGCCCATGCCTCTCGCGAAAGCAAAACCGTGCCTCTCGCGGAAGAAAAAAACGTGTTATTTTTTGTTTCCGAGAGGCACGGCCATGCCTCTCGCGAAAGCATAACCGTGCCTCTCGCGGAAGAAAAAAAATAAAAAACGCATTTTTTTCGTTTCCGAGAGGCAAGGCCATGCCTCTCGCGAAAGCATAACTGTGCCTCTCGCGGAAGAAAAAAACAGAAAATACATTTTTTTTTCATTTTTAAGAGGCACGGCCGTGACTCTGGTGAAAGCAAAACCATGCATCTCGGAAAAGCAAAACCGTGACTCCCGTGAAAGAAAAAAACACTTTTTTGCGCAAAACTATATTTCTTAAAAAAAAATTATCCAAAAGCTAAGGAAGACCGGTGAAAAACCAAAACGTCAAAAAAAATCAGAAATAAAACCGTTTAAAAAGTCGAAAACACGTGTGAAAAAATAAAAAAAATATCCGAAAGAAGCGTCCAGAGCGCGACACGTGGCGGGCGGCTGAGAGCGCACCAAGTGGCGCTGATCGTTATGAGGCTTCCGAAGAAGCGCAGCGTTCGTCAACTAGTTGCTCCCGCTGAACGACCGCTAAAAAGAAAATCTACAGGCCGAACTCACGCAGCCCATATAGGCTTGTGTGCTCCACCGACTGAAAGCGTGTGTATTTTTCTATCTGTTGGCCTGCTCCCCTCTGTCGACGTCACTGGCTGCCGCATTGTATATCGTATTGTTCAGAGACAAGCGTCGTCTTAGCCTTCCTACCTGCCGCATTGTATATCGTATCGTCTTTTGTCCGCTCGGCTAGCTGCTCCCCCAGCCTTCCTCCATTGATCATCGCTCGAACTGCTCGTGCCGGATCTGATGGAGGCCGCTCCCGCGATCGCAGGGCTGGTGCAGACCATCCTTGCAACCCTTCTCATGGACAAGATGGAGGAGTGGATCCGACAGGTCGGGCTTGCTGATGAGGTGGAGAAGCTCAAGTCAGAGATCAAGAGAGTCAAGATGGTGGTCTCTGCCGTGAAGAGCAGAGGGATCAGTAACGAGTCGCTGAATGAATCTTTTGCTCTTCTCAAGGAGCGGCTCTACGAAGCTGACGACGTGGTCGACGAGCTGGACTACTACAGGCTCCAGGAGCAAGTCCAAGGAGGTACGCCTACTGCCCGGCTGCCTGCCCCTGCAGATTCGAGCGTGCTAATTCATTCCAACTTTTCTGTCCAAGGAGGTACGCACTTTACTGCCTGCATATTCAATACAAGCGTATTAAACTGCTAACTATTACTGTAGTTTAATCTATTATCTGATCAAGGGCGACCATAATTTAATTTCTGGTCCATGTTTCGTTCAGGCACAGTTACAGGGGATGATGAGCCCGGAGGCATGCATGGAGTTGAGCGATGTAATGAGACATCGAGGGGCGATGCTAGTGACGGTGTTGGCAAATTACGGTCCATGGTATGGGAACACTTCACCATCACAGAAAAAGATAACGGAAAGCCCGTCAAAGCAGTATGTAGACGCTGTAGCAACGAGTTCAAGTGCGACACGAAGACCAACGGGACGTCGTCTATGAAAAAACATTTGGAGAATGCGCATTCCGTGACTTGTACGAAGAAACCTCTTGGAGCACATCCACCAGACCCTTCATCAAGGTACCAAATTCTTTCTAAGCTTGGGGACACTGTGATCTGCTTACAGATCGTTTACATGCATCTGCTTGGGGTCATTGTGATCCTAATACCCACCCCATCCTTTTCTTGCGCAGCAGCAGTGTGCCTATTGTAATCGCCAGCTCATCCAGGAGAAAAGGAAAGAGGCGACGGTCCATGGCATGGGAACATTTTGATGTCATGGAAGAAGAAAACGAGCAGCCTATGAAAGCAAGATGTAAATATTGTCCCACTCAGATCAAGTGTGGACCCAAGAGCGGAACAGCAGGTATGCTCAACCATTACAAGATCTGCAAGGCCAAACCTGGACCAAATGAGCATCCGCCCAACCTATCAAGGTAGCTAAACAACAACATACCTTGCATCAGAACATTTTTTTAAACCATTTAATTAAGACTCTCCATATGGTTCTAACAGCCAGTTAATTCACCATCTTTTTGTTATTGCAGCACTGGTGATGCTCATGCACATGTGACGCCAATCCTAATTGGCGACTCATCTACCGGAAAAGGTAGAGTGGATGAGTCCGCACGAATAATTGTGGATAACACAGTCTCCCCTTGGGACAAGGCCGAGTTATCCAAGAAGATAAAAAGAATAGCTAATCAGTTGCAATTCATCCGAGGGGAAGTGACTGAGATTCTCAAGCTACATGGATCAGACTCCCCTTCGTGTTCAGATCACCACAGGAGTACAACCTCTGATCAGCACCTAAGAACATCAAGTCTTCTTCCAAGAAAAGTTTATGGGACAGTTGCAGAAAAGAATTGCATCATGAATTTGATAATGACAGAAAACAGATCTGACAACGTAACTGTTGTGCCTATTGTAGGCATTGCAGGTGTTGGAAAGACAACTCTCGCCCAACTTGTGTACAATGATCCAAACGTCGAACGTCAATTTCACCACAGGATATGGGTTTGGATGTCTCGCAACTTTGATGAAATGAGGATAACAAGGGAGATGTTGAGCCTTGTTTCTCCAGAAAAACATGAAGGAATAGACTGCTTTGTGAAGCTTCAGGAGATCTTGAAAAGTCATGTCAAATCTAAGAGGGTTTTACTTATTTTAGATGACGTCTGGGAGGACAAGAACGAGTGCCGATGGAACCAATTATTGGCTCCTTTTAAGGCTGACAGTGCTAATGGCAATGTAATTCTTGTGACAACTAGAAAATTCTCTGTTGCAAAGATGATTGGAACAACGGGGCCAATTAAGTTAGGTGATTTGGAAAATGATGACTTCTGGTTATTGTTCAAATCTTGTGCATTTGGTGATGCAAACTATGAATGTCTTGGAAATCTTAGCACCATTGGACGACAAATAGCAGAGGAGTTAAAGGGCAATGCGTTAACAGCAATAACTGCAGGGGCACTATTAAGAGATCATCTTACTGTTGACCATTGGAGTAACGTTCTCAAGAAAAAAAGTTGGAAATCATTGGGACTCAGTGGGGGCATCATGCCTGCTTTGAAGATTACCTATGATGAGCTACCATACCATTTACAACAATGTTTCTCATATTGTTCTATATTTCCTAGCAAATATTGGTTTCTTGGTAAGGATTTGGTATATGTTTGGATTTCTCAGGGATTTGTAAATTGCACTCATTTTAGCAAGAGATTGGAGGAGACGGGGTGTGAATATCTGAATAATTTGGTGAACCTAGGATTCTTTCAGCAAGTTGAGAAACAACAGGACGAAGGTGGGCGCTTGGAAGAAGAATTTTCTCTAGGTTGTCAGATTTGGTATTCTATGTGTGGTCTCATGCACGATTTTGCGAGGATGGTTTCAGGGACTGAATGTGCAACTATAGATGGTCTACAGTGCAATAAAATGTTGCCAACTATACACCATTTGTCAATAGTAACCGGTTCTGCATACAACAAGGATTGCCATGGGTACATTCCTCGAAATGAGAAGTTCGAAGAAAATCTGAGAAATACAATTACATCAGTTAACAAATTGAGAACAGTGGTTGTACTTGGGCACTTTGACTCTTTCTTTGTAGAGTTGTTCCGCGATATACTCCAGAAGGCACAAAATTTACGTCTGCTGCAAGTATCTCCACCACCAACTTATCTGTTTCATGTGCGTGCAGCATCCACTGATTTTAATTCCTTCCGGTGCAGTTTGGCAAATCCTTTACATGTTCGTTATCTAAAACTTGAGTTGCACGGGACTGTACCACAAGTTTTGAGTACGTTTTTTCATCTTCAAGTATTCGATGTTGGCTCAAACATGGATACTTCTCTACCCAATGGCTTGCATAATCTTGTTAGCTTGCGGCATCTTATTGCACAAAAGAGAGCCTATTCTTCCATTGCTAGAATTGGTAACATGACATCTATCCAGGAGCTACATGATTTTGAGGTTCAAATTTCTAGTGGCTTTGAGATAACAAAACTCAAATCCATGAGCGAGCTTGTTCAACTTGGGGTGTCTCAACTTGACAATGTTAAAACCCGGGAGGAGGCTTATGGGGCAGGACTAAGAAACAAAGAACACTTAGAAGAGCTTCATTTGTCCTGGAATGATGCAATTTCAGAGAACGAGTATGTCAATGACACTAGGTATGAATCTTCTGTAAACATGGCAAAAGAAGTGATTGAGGGTCTTGAACCACATATGAATTTAAAGCATCTACATATATCTGGGTATAATGGTACTACTTCACCAACTTGGCTTGGCAACAATATCTCAATTACCTCGTTGCAGACGCTTCATCTTGATGATTGTGCAGGATGGAGAATACTCCCATCTCTTGGAAGTCTACCATTTCTTACAAAGCTAAAGTTGAGCAGCATGAAGGATGTAACAGAAGTATTGGTTCCTTCACTGGAGGAGCTAGTTTTAATCGGCATGCCTAAGTTAGTGAGATGCTCAAGCACTTCCGTGGGGGCTTTGAACTCTAGCTTACAAGCACTGCAGATCAAGAATTGTGAAGTATTGAAGGAGTTTGATCTATTTGAGAACAATGATAATTCCGAAATCATTCAGGGATCATGGCTGCCTGGTCTTAGGAATATGATTCTGAATTATTACCCTCATTTGAAAGTGTTGAAGCCTCTTCCACCTTCAACTACCTTTTCTAAGGTACTCCTCCGAGAAGTTTCAATATTTCCATATATGGAGGTATCATCTGGTGAAAGGTTGCAAATTGGGTATTTTGATGAGTACATAGGCAATGATTTTGATGAATGTTGTGATGAGTTCAGGATACTGGATGACAAAACTTTGGCGTTCCACAATCTTAGAAACCTCACATCGATGGAGATATATGGTTGCAGAAATCTAAGGTCTTTTTCATTCGAAGGTTTCAGTCAATTTGTCTCTTTAACAAGTTTGATAATAGTAAACTGTGGACAACTTTTCTCTTCAGATGTGATGGCAGAGTATACCCTTGAAGATGTGACAGCTGTGAACTGCAATGCTTTCCCATCTCTTAAAAGCCTCATTATTGACTCATGTGGAATAGCGGGGAAGTGGCTATCGCTGATGCTGCAACATGCGCCAGGCCTAGAGGAATTGACTTTACAAAATTGCGCCCATATAACAAGAGCAGTGTTACCGATGGAAGAGGAAGAAAACAGTCAATTAACAACAGTACTGTCATCAGGAAATCAAGATGAGGCGTTCACCTGGTTAGCTCGAGACGGACTCTTGCACATTCCATCGAATCTCGTCTCCTCTCTCAAGAATATGAGTATTTATCAGTGCCCTCGTCTAAAATTTAACTGGGGCAAGGACTGCTTCTCTGGATTTACCTCACTTGAGAAGCTTCAAATTTGGGGAGACTTGCCATTTGTACATAATGACGAAAGTAATGACCCGGAGAATGGAAGTCCTTTTGTGTTGGGAGAGGAGGATCAACCCCTGGGGGCGAACGGAAGATTGCTCCTCCCGACATCACTTCAGGAGCTTAACATCGGGTGGTTCTGTTACCAAGAAACGCTGCAACCCTGCTTTCCTAGAGATATCACCAGCCTTAAAGAGTTAAGTGTACGTTCAATCCAAGGTTTGCAATCTCTACAGCTGCACTCATGCACGGCACTGGAAGAATTGGAGATTAGAGGCTGTGGATCGCTCACCATCACTGAACTAGAGGGCTATCAGACACCCCTTGGCTGCCTCGTGCGTTTGAATGTATCAGACAGTACTGGCTTGCCACCATGTTTGGACAGCATTTCAATGCCGTGCCCTCGGCTGGAAAAGCTTTGCATCGATGACCCATCTGTCCTTACCGCGTCATTCTGCAAGCACCTCACCTCCCTGCAACACCTAGTCCTTGGTTTCTTAACAGTGACTAGACTAACAGATGAGCAAGAGCGAGCGCTTGTGCTCCTCAAGTCACTGCAAGAGCTCCGATTCTATGCGTGTAAAGATCTCGCAGCTCTTCCTGCTGGGCTGCACAACCTTCCTTCCCTCAAGAGTTTGGAGATAGAACGGTCTGGACGCATCTCAAGGCTGCCAGAAGCAGGCCTCCCACATTCGCTGGAAGAACTGGAAATCGAGTTTTGCAGCCAGGAGCTAGATGATGAATGCAGGCGGCTAGCAACAAGCAAACTGAAAGTCAAGATTGATTGGACGTATGTGAATTAATTACTGTATGGCTTGTTATGGACATGTTTCTGCATGCACAACTCTGTACCGCTTGGTTGCTCTTGAGTCATATATCATGTTATATTCAGAGTTGGCTGTGTGCATAGCTTTGGTCTTATATGACTTTGCTATTTTCCGGTGGTATTTTGTGTGTGTGCGTTAGTGTTGGCTGTGTGCATCCTAGCTATGTAGAGGCCGGGTGTGTGCTCACTATGTTTGTATTATCTTGATGCTTCATTTTGAGTAATAAAATCCACCCTTTGTCGAAAATTGTTATATTCAGAGTTGACATACCCTCATAATTGTGCAGCGCGTTCATACTAAAATGAGCGTCTGGTAGGCATTCAGGCTGCTCAACATATAGCATGTAATCGATAAACTGGTATGTTTGTTGTTTGGTCTTGTGAACTGAAAATGATGAATTTCCGATTCTTGTTTTCTTTCTGGAGAATTTCAACCTTTGCCAGAGATAATTGCAACAGATAAATCCTAAGATGCATCCTATTATTCCCCACACAATTCGGTTTATCCGAAATTCGTTGCTACACGGACACATCATTTTGAGTTAATAGAAGCACCCTTTATCGGAACAAACATACCACGCACATATGCTTAGTGTGGTGAACAGAGCAGACAAACATGTCACAGACCTGCACTTTCAGAGATCAGGATGGAGTTGACGGCACACACCTAATGTGTGCTTAAATTTGAATATGCAACCTGTAGTTTCGGTGCTGATTACAAGTTCCATTCCTTTGTGATACAAATGAAGCTACTTCTCGTGTGTGTTCTTTAGTACTATCCTATCTTCATATAAGAAGCTAAAAGATACTATATCGGAAATTTGCAGGTAGCGTTACGGTGCGACAATGATCACATCTATTTTTTCTCAAAAGTTTTTGGCATTTAGGAAAAACATTTTTTATGGGCAGGAGCATATGCTCCCAAGAGCCGAATTGGATTTCCGATATACACCGAGCATGTATAGAATCATAAGACAAGAACACGCACCGATTCTTCATTTCAATTTATCGGGGAAAAACTGATCACCACATCTCAGCTGTATCCATCCTTTCGACCATGTAAGCACCTTGATGAACATTAGCAATCCCTGAAAATTAGTTGCACCAGCAAACACAAGCAAAGTAACTCACAATTATTTTAAATGTAAAAAAAAACCTCAGAAATTTGCACCAGCACAGCAAACACGTTTTACTAACACTCCAGTTATGTGTTAGGAAAATATTACAGGAACAAACAGTCCTCTTACCCAATAATAACAGGCCAGTTGAAATTTAAACAGACATTAACTGAAATCAAGGGTATAATTTTCAGCGCCAATGGGACAAAAAAGTAATTTTGCAACAAAAAATAGGGACAAAAGAGTCCCAATCAACTTAGGTTTGCATGGCTACTGAAATTTTTATCATTCATATACCTCTGAGAAAAGATTAAACCATTCTCATAACCATATACTTCATCAGACAAAGATGATAGCCAGGAGTTCAATATTTTCGTACTCTGATGCCATAGTTACACCGGATTAGATGGTGTGTATGGATGTGCCAGGGCACTCCATCAGAATTGTAGGTGTAGGGATTGAGATCGCTAGGAGGGTGGCTTTGGGTTGATCCATGTATCTGCTTTGTCAGATTGTGAATAATTTAATAAAGATGGTTGTATGCATCGATTGATACAGAGGCCGAGGGTAACCCTCCTTTTCAAAAATAATAATTACGTCGCCCATAAGCTTATATAAAATCATGTACAGAACAGATGTGCTAGAGAAAACACATCAATACAAAAGTTACCTTCAGATCAGAAGGCCAGATGAACTACAACATGCCTCGTTAGCCTACACTTTTCACTTATATAGTCACAGTCGAGTTGAGCTATCAGATTACCCACAAAGCCAGCCAGCCACTAGGAACTAAGTTAACTAAAATCAAGCTGACATGGACACCCCACAACCTCCTCTACACCAGAGAAGGAGCATTGCCAGCTTCTGAGGTGCTGTCCCCTGAGCTCCCTGACCCTGAACCTGTAAACAAAGTCAAATGGGAAGCATTGTAGGAAGTTTAATTCACGAAGAATAAAAGATGTTTCTGGAAAAGGGGAAGAATATATAGTGAGTTCGACAGTACCACTGGGATGAAGAATAAATGGTGTTTCTCAAAAAGAAAAAGAAGAAACAGTCGCTTCGACAGTATCACTGAGCATGATGAAGAACCACCAGAGACAGTCGTAGCCTCAGCACCATTCTCGGCCTCCACTGATTGGTAAGTCAACGGTCTCATCCACCTGCTCAGCCCCCACTACATTCGTCTTCTCAGGATTCTCACTCTCCTGTAACCTGCAAATAGCAAAACAAAACGGAACAACTGAAAACAAGAATAACACATGTAGGAACAGCACCATTCGCAGCCTCAGAGGGCCAGAGCCATCGTCGACCTCGGCAATGTCCTTCTGCAGTAAGGATCTAGCTGCAGCGCTTCCTCATAGCCGCCTGGAGCTTCGCCGGAGGCGGGGGAGATTCTCCTGCGGCGCCCTGCTGCTGCTCCTGCTGCAGCGTGTAGATTAGATGCACGGGAGGAGGGCGCGGACCTGACCGAGCCCGCCCCCGAGGCGTCCCGCTTCCGGAGCGCACTGGCATCGCGTTGGGCCAACCTCGCCGGCCGGAACGTGAGGCAAGGCAACCGGGCGGCGGCGAGCCACCGGATATAGGAGCTGTCCAGAATGTAACAGAGTGGAACAACACAACCACCCTCCCTCTCCCCTCCCGCAGCCGGGCAAACCCCCTTCCCGCCTTCTCTCCTCCCCCGCCGCCGCCACGGGGCGCCTGGCCGGCGCAGGCGGCGGCGGGACTTCTCGCCCTCTCGCGCATGGGAGTGGTGCGGGCCGGCTTCGATGGGCCTAGGCGCCCACGCGAGTCAGACGTCAGCCGAGGCCCAGATAAGCAGTTTTCTGGTCGGTTTTCAGACGGGTTTTTTTTTCTATGTAGATTTTCTGGTCGTTTTTCATATTCTGTTTTTATCTTTTTTATTTTATTTTCTTCTCTTCTGCTTTTTACTGATCTTATTTTTGTTTTTTCAAATTCTTGAACATCTACTTGAAAATTCTTCTATGTGTTGTTCCCGGGGCTTCTGGTTTTTATGGGTTTTCTATTTTTCTCCATCACCTTTTTTTCGGAAAAACTGCTCAATTATATTCATCCTAAAAACGTTCAGTGTGTATTAGAAAACTTCACCCTATAGTAAAAAAAGATCATCGTATATTAGAAATACCAATTTTCTATAGATATTTGTTCGTATATACAAAATTTCATTGTATATACAGAATTTCTATTTTATATTAGAAATTTGTTCGGTGTGTATATTAAATAATTTTCAATGTATATTATAAAAAGTTCACCGTGCATTGTAAAAAAAGTTCCTAGTATATTAAAATAGTTCATTGTATACTAGAAATCCACAGAAAGACCGTGCTTTACCGAAAAAGGGTTTCCCCCCGCTTTGTATTCCAAAGCAACCAGCCAACAAAGGATACATCTCGACGCTGGGGCGAGTAGCACAACAAGCCCAAGGACAAAAAAGGAGAAGAAACATAATGCCAACAACGGCAGATCGACAAAGTGCGGAAGGCCCGCCACCGCTGCGCCCTCCAGAAACACCCCACCACGTACCGAGGCTCGAAAAGTGCCGATACCAAGCAAAGACCTCCAAGAAGGTATGCGACGCCGACGACGTTGCTGCCCGGACAAGTCCTAGGGTTTCCCCCGGTATGCTGAGGAAAGTAGGGGATGGCTACCACCGACGCCCTTCAAGAAGGAATGGTGGCACCCGCCGGTGTCACCGCATCGGCGCCGGACGAACCGACAAGGATTTCTCCCGCACACCAAACACCACCGCCCATCCGGAGCCAACCATCCAAACAACCACCCAATGCGCCACCGCGGTTGCACCGCCGCCCATGCCGTCTCACTACGAGGACCACCACGAGGCCGAGAAGACCGGACAGAAGCGCCACGCGACGAGAACAACAGCACCAAAGCCGAGCGGAAGGGAACCACCTCCACCGCCGTCGTGCGAGAAGTCATGCCTCCGGCACTGTCGCGATAGCCGACCGGACACGGCAGTGGGGCATACCAGGCCACCCCTGGCCCGGCCAGGCCTGAAACGGGCCAGCTAAGCCCCACCGGCCGTGCTGCAGCAAGATGGCATCAATGCCGCCAGCCCCCATCGCGCAACGCCGCTCCCCTGCATCCCGGGAATCACGCCGCCAACCAGCCCCGCCGCCGGCCCGCCCAGGCCCAGATGGGCCCCGTAGGGCCTAGATCTGGGTCGAGCGCCGCCGCCAGGACGAGCCACAGCGCCACCCCGCCGCCAACAACGGCTGATACGTCTCCAACGTATCTATAATTTTTGATTGCTCCATGCTATAGTATCTACTGTTTCGAGCAACATTGGGCTTTATTTTCTACTTTTATATTATTTTTGGGACTAACCTATTAACCGGAGACCCAGCCCAGAATTGCTATTTTTTTGCCTATTTCAGTGTTTCGAGGAAAAGGAATATCAGACGGAGTCAAAACGGAACGAAATCAACTGGAGAAGTTATTTTTGGAAGGAAAGCAACCCAGGGAACTTGGTGTGCACGTCAGGGGAGATACGGGCTGCCCACGAGGGTGGGGCACCCCCCCCCCCCGGCACGCCCTCCTACCTCGTGGGTCCCCCGTAGCTCCTCCGACGTACCCCCTGCACCCATATATACTCGCACCCTAAAACTTCCGAAGGAGATTAGATCGGAAGTTCCGCCGCCGCAAGCCTCTGTAGCCACGAAAAACCAATCGGGGCCCTCTCGGCACCACCCTGCCGAGGGGCCATCATCACCGTGGCCATGGAGGAGTATCCGGAGGGTCTTCATCACCATGAAGGCCAAGGACCGAAGGTGGAGGCCATGGAGGAAGAAGCACAAGGGAGAACCTCTCCTCCTCTCTTCGGTGGCGCCGAGTGCCATCGAGAGGAAATCATCGCCACGGTGATCGTCTTCATCAACATCACCATCATCATCACCATCCTCATCTCTTTTACGCGGTCCACTCTCCCGCACCCCGCTGTAATCCCTACTTGAACATGGTGCTTTATGCCACATATTATGATCCAATGATGTGTTGCCATCCTATGATGTTTTGAGTAGATATCTTTTGTCTTTGGGTTGATTGATGATCTAGATTGGTATGAGTTGTATGTTTTACTTTGGTGCTGTCCTATGGTGCCCTCCGTGTCGGCATAGCGTGAGGACTCCGTTGTAGGGTGTTGCAATACGTTCATGATTCGCTTATAGTGGGTTGGTGAGTGACTGAAACACAAACCCGAGTAAGAGGGATTGTTGCGTAAGGGAATAAAGAGGACTTGATATGTTAATGCTATGGTTGGGTTTTACCTTAATGATCTTTAGTAGTTGCAGATGCTTGCTAGAGTTTCAATCATAAGTGCATATGATCCAAGTAGAGAAAGTATGTTAGCTTATGCCTCTCCCTCATATGAAACTGCAATAGTGATTACCGGTCTTGTTAACAATTGCCTAGGACAATTCCGCACACCGATCCACCATTATTCCACACTCGCTATTTGTATTATTTAGTATTATATTCTAACTTTATGATAACAGCACCTACTTTTATGTTTTAGCTCTTCGAAATCATGCAAAGTTATCTTCTCCATACCCACACCGTAGTTTTATTTCTCGTTACTAGTTGGAAGCAAATGTTCGGTGAACGTAGAGTCGTATCAATGGCAGATAGGGCTAGAGAGAATATTGATCTTACCTTTAGCTCCTTGTGGGTTCGACACCCATACTTATCACTTCCATCTTTGGAAAGTGCTACGATGATTCCTTGCACTTGGGGATTATCAACGGCGCCGCCGCCACCGCCCCTTTGCTTTCTGCGACAGGAACCCCGCCATTTGGACCGACCGCCGCCTAGGAGCACCCCGGTGCAACTCGCCTTGCCGAGCCTTTGGGAGGAAGGGCAGAAGGCCGCCGCAACCAGCGACCCGGGCCAGGCCGGCCGTGGGCGCCAAATGATGGCGGCGGGAGGAAGGGAGAGGGGCTGGAGGCGGAGAGAGAGGTCTGTGCCGGCCGGCATGGGGCGACGCGGTCGCGAGAGCAAGCCCCTTTTGGGTCCAGCGAAAAGAGAACGTGCTTTCGGGCTTCAGTTCAAGGGATCGATCATGAACATTCTAGGGACTTCATCAATGATCTAACCAGCTCTTCTTCCACTGTGACTCGAAATTGGTAACGATTCGATCAAAACTTATTTGCATCTTCATAGTAATTTGGGAGTATGATCAATAGGACGAAATTTTTGGTTTCTGCTACGTTTTCCAATATATATTTGGTTGAACGGTCCTCCAGGGCATCTCCCTATGGTGTTTTGGATCGCACCCACGTGCCATGTCTCTGGCGCTGTGAAAGTGCGTTATATCGACTAGAGGGGGGTGAATAGGCGATTTTTATGCATTCTTCACTGAGGAATTTGCCGGTGAGGAAATTCCTTAGCGACGAACTACTTGCAGCGGAATAAGTACTCAGAAGTAAGCATGACAGAATACACACATGGTCATCATGATGAAATGAAGACAAACACAGAGTACAGAAAGCGTAAACACAGGATAACACAAGATGAAGACAAACAGACTGAAGAAATTGAACTGAGGAAATTGAGAAAGTATTCAGTCAAAGTCTTCAAACACAGATATGAGCAATCACTCAACACAGTAATGAAGAAATGAAAGAGTTGAGGAAATAGAACCAGTAAGGTTGGTGAAGATAATGATTTGGTAGACCAATTCCAACTGCTGTCTCGGTTATGCGTCGGTTGGAGCGGGTGAGTATTTAAACTCGAGGACACACAGTCCGGACACCCGATCGGCGAGCACGCAGCTCGGGACACCAAGTCCTCACCGTATTCTCCTTGAACTAAGGTCACATGACTCGTCCAATCACTCGTGGTAAGTCTTGAGCGACTTCCAAACCTTCACAGACTTCGGTCACTCGGCGATCCACAATTCCTCTTGGATGCTCTAGACCATGACGCCTAACCGTCTGGAAGAAGCACAGTCTTCAAAGGTAACAAGCGTCGGATCCACGCACGATCAATCTCTTCAGTGATGCTCAATCACTTTGGGTTTGTGGGTGTTTGGGTTTGGGTTTTTCCTCACTCGATGATTTTCGCTCAAAGTCCTAGGAGGATGGGTTGCTCTCAAATGACAAGTGTCAGTTTCTCTCGGAGCAGCCAACCAGCTAGTGGTTGTAGGGGGCGGCTATTTATAGCCTAGGGAGCAGCCCGACATGATAAGACATAAATGCCCTTCAATGATATGACCGTTATGTGGATAAGATATTTTGGGACAGCTGGCGCGTAGCATAGCAACGGTCGGAAATTTGACTCTCAAATTCCTTAGGGCTATCATGTTCCTCATTGTGTAGGCAATCCGCACTGGCGAATTCCTAACTCCTCGGTCGAACAAATTCTCGTGACTGGAAGAACTTCGTCTCATCCTTTGAAGAAATTGAGTGAATCGTATGAGATTTCAATGGCTTCACTCGAAGGGATTGGTAGGTGTAGGATTTTGAGTTGAGCATCACATGGAAATTTTTCCTTAGTATTTCCTCGACCCCTTTAAAAAAGTATGGTGTTTCCTATGACTCAAGAAGGAGAAAAACAAAACTACTTAAAACGAAAGTCTTCAAGCTTCATATTCCTTGCATGAATATCAAGTCTTCACGGACACACCAATTTCTTCACTTTAAAAGTCTTCATGAAAGTCTTCAGAATACCAAAATCTTGATCGAAGATATTCATTTTAGGGTCGACTTTCTCTGTAAATATCAAACTCCTCATAGACTTATAGACCTGTGTACACTCATAAACATATTAGTCCCTTAACCTATAAGTCTTCAATACACCAAAATCACTAAGGGGCACTAGATGCACTTACAATCTCCCCTTTTGGTGATTGATGACAATATAGGTTAAGTTTTCAACGGGATAAACATATGAAGTGTAATCTTCGACATTGAGGAATTTGATTGCAAGATATAGAAGAACTCCCCCTGAAGATGTGCATAGTGAGGAATTTGCTTTTGAAGCAATGCACACTTGAAGAGTTGAACCATGGAGATCTCCCCCTATATCTTGTAATTCATACATGCATTTGACATATAATATGAAGAATTTGAAATGCATGATGAAATATGGTGCCTGAAGAAATTCAGCATGCGAGCAATGATATTAACAAGGAACAAGCATGCAGAATAACACATCAAAAGTATCAGAGCATAGTGCATCAAAAGTATCAGAGCACCATCGGGTTTAAGATTACAACTCGATCCAATAAAAGTTTCAGAAGAGCGGGAGTTGTAACTTAGCAAAAACACCCATATAATAGACCCGCTTGAAGACTAACTCAGATTTCTCCCCCTTTGTCATCGAATGACCAAAAGGATTGAAAGTGAGGACTAACGCCCCTGAAGAATATCAAGTTGATGAAGGAGCGTCAGCGTTGTTGGGGTCGGTTGTCGTAGTAGGGCCTACCGCAGTGTCGTCCAAGTCTTCATTTTCGTCAGTGTCGCGCGATGAAGAATAGGAACTGGCCACCAAGGAAGGAACCTTGACCTTCTTGAATCTCTTCGGTGGAGGTGCAGACCAGTCAAATTCTTCCTTGAGACCCATGCTCTTCAGATCTTCGACGTTGTAGACATGAGATAGAACAGCCCAGGTACGGTTGAAGGTTTCATGGAGGTAGTAGTGGTTTTTCTTCACTGCATTGTGTGTTGAGGTCATGTTGTGAAGAATTGAACCAAACTGACGCTTGACCAATTTATGATTGCAATCAACTTTCTGATGAAGACTGAGGAGTAACCCACGATCAGTCATCACCCTGGGTGTTGTGGCTTGAGGAATTTGCTTGGCACAGGTGTTGGCGGCAGAGTCATGTGTGGCAGAGTCATCATTGGTGGAGTAGGATGCAGGCTTTCGAAATTGACCATCCAATGGACGAATGCCTTCATCTATCACAGCTGTTGCCTTGCCTTTGTCATCAGCTGAGGAAAATGTCTGTTTGAGGACTTCAATTGGAGGCAAGTAGCTGCCGTGGTTCAAAGTATCAGCCTTGTAATTGAGTGAAGACCTTGTCCTGATGAACCTCATAATCCATGGTGCATAAGGCTTCAGCTCAAAAGGTGACATAGCAATATTTGCCAGAATCCTCATGAAGAAATCATGGAAGTTGATGGGAACGCCATGAATGATATTGAAAAGCATATTCTTCATGATGCCAATGACTTCTTCATCATTTGAGTCATGGCCTTTGATAGGACCCATTGTCTTCGTCAGAATGCGATAGACAGTTCGAGGCACATACAATAATTCCTTGACAAGGAATTTGGTTCTAGGGGCATTCCCTGGCTTCAAGGGCTTCATCAGCACTTGCATGTAATGATTTGTAAGCTCAGGTTCACTGTAGACGCAACGAGCACCATCAAGGGGAGGACTGAGTGGGAGGGCACGAAGCAATTCAGTTGCTGGTGCCCTTGTCGTGAGTATTTTCTGACATCCAGTCCAGCACCCATGAGTTCACATCTTCAGAATTTCCTGTGATGTGCAGCGTTGCAAAGAATTGAAGAATGAGTTCTTCATTCCAATCACAGATGTCAGTGCAGAAATTCAGCAATCTAGCATCGTGAAGAACATTGAGGACTGGCTCGAAGCACGGCAGAGATTCCATGTCCACGTGAGGAATGTGTGCATGATTGAAGACTTTGTCTTTGTTGAATAGCACTAAGGAATAGAAATTTTCTTGACTAGCAGTCCAGAAACGCCTCTTCCTTATGCGAGCAGAATCATAGGGATTGTAGTCAGTGAAGAACACATGCTCGTTGAAGAAATCTTCAGCCTTGAACTTTTGCTTCTTTGAGAATGGATCCTTTGGCTTGGGCAGAGGAGTGTCAGTGATTTGCATCACAACCTCAAGAATCGCAGTCTCCGGTTCTTCAGGCTAAGGAATTTCTGGTTCCTCTTCAGTGGCAGTCTGCATGTTCAAAGGATCAGCAGCAGCAGTTTCTTCAGCACTAGTGGCTGGAATTTCTTCATGCACAGACAAAGTAGGATGAGTTTGTTCAGAGCCCATTTGAACGGTTGGTGCAGGGGACTGAGGTATTTGTTGTAGTGGGGGTGAAGAGTGGAGAATTGGGATGCTGACTTTCCCAAAAGTCATCATTCATCACAGGCGTAGTGCATCCAATATCCACGTCTTCATCTTCAATTTCTTTAACGCCACCTCTTGTTTGTGAACCGAGGCATTGGCGAGGAAGCAACAGGCGTTGAAGGGATCGCATCCACTTCAATTTCTTCATCAATCTGCTCTGACGAAGCAGCAGAATGATTTTATTCATTAGATCCACTAGGGATCACATATTCTTCACCAAAAGGAACAAGGTCCTTTGATGGCAGGGTGGAAATCAGAATAGCATCAATTGGATTTTCAAGTGAGCTGGTCATAGGCTTCATTTTCTTCGGAGCTGAAGAATCTGAAGCAGATGATGCTTTCCTTTTCTTCATTGCAGCTCTCTCGCAACCTTGGTCTTCCTCACATCGATGCGAGATGGAAGGGTAGGAGTTGGTGTAGGCGCAAGAGGAGCCGAGGAATCTGTTTGAATTTCCTCAGTGCAATCGACGCAGATTGCCTCGACTTCTTCATTTTCTTCAGCGCACCACTAGTGGATGCCCCGCAATGTCTTCGTGGCTGGAATGGAGTCATCAGCACCGAACTAGCATTTTCATCGATGCTGAAAGTCATCGGCGGTCTTGGCATGTTCTTCGCTTTCTTTGAGTAGAAGCTTCAGCTTGAGGAATTTCTTGTTGCGATGGGGCTGCAACATTGGTGAACTTCTTAGTCAGTTTAACTAACCTGACTTTGGATCCTTGCCAATCAGCATAATAAGCATTGAAATCATCGCTGAGGGCTTTGATTTCAGACTGGATCTTGAGGAGTTCATCAGTTGTCATTGTGACAACGTTTTTCCTTAGGAACTTCTCTTTCCTGAATTGAGCCTTCTTGATTTGTCTAGCCTTCTCAAATTTCCATTTCTCTTCAGTGATGAAATGGGTCAACATGTGACTTTGGCTAGGAGTCAAATGAAAATCAGGCATAGGAGTGTTTGGGTCCTTGTGCCAGAGATCAATGTAGTCGAGGATCGCCTTTGGATCCAAAAGCAGTGGCACATTTGTGCCTTTGGCTCTAGCGGCCCTTTCTTGCCTATCTCTGATGATGTATGCAAGTTCATCATCATCAGCTTCATCGTCAGATGGCGCTTGGAAGGCAACATGTTTCTTCTTCGGATTTGGCCGAGGACCTTGACCAGTTGTTGCCTTTGTCTTCAGCAGAGTGGGGCCTGATGAAGAGTTTGGTGCAGGTGAGGAACTCGTTGAGACACCAGAGGCAATAGAGATGCCTGCAGTCCTTTGGCACGTGGCCAGATGTACATGTGTTGAGGACTTTGCCGGAGCAACTGAGGACTTTGGGGGAGGAGCTAAGGACTTTGGAGGAGCAGGAGCAGCATGAGGAACTAGCCGTGAGGGCTTTGACGAATCTAGCCATGAGGGCTTTGAAGATTCTGGCCATGAGGGCTTTGAAGATTCTGGCCGTGAGGGCATTGCTGAGGAACTTGGCCATGAGGGCACAGTTGGTGAAGCACTTGGCTTGTGAGCGGGCTTCTTTGCCATTGATTTTCTAGGCCTGACAGAGGCCTCAGTGGTAGCAGCAGTAGCAGAGTCTTCATTGAATTTCCTCACTGCTTCTTTGGCTTGTCTTGCCAACTTGGCTTGGCGTTTGGCCCATTCTTGGAAATCCTCACCACGCTTGATCTTTGGTGGGGTCGACTTCTTGGCAGTGCCAATGGAGCTCTTGGGCATGGAGGATTTAGAGCGAATTTCTTCATATACTTTGGAGTTACATATCTGTACTCCCTCCATTCTCTTGCCCATCTCCTTTCAATCCTCTCAGATCGCACCTTGCGCTGATTTTTGTTCTCCTTTCCGAACTTGGCCTCATCAGGTGTGTAATAGTCAGCATAGATGTCCTCAGGTATTTCAAACGCAGTCATGACCTCAGGCTTCTTTCCTCCTTTCTGTGGTTTCTTACCGTCTGCCATATTCTTCAGTTGAGGAATTTGAACAACCGAATTTTCTGAAGAAGTATGGAACTTTTCTTCGAGGAACGCTGCAAATGAGTTAAGTTGATGAGAACCTAGTGATTCAGCAGCGAACATGAGTACCTGTGAACAGAGTATAGTTGCGAGGAATTTGAAGAGGTCATATGCGTTCTCAGAAGGTTTTCAAAAAGAACAAGTTTGAGGAATTTGACCAGATGAGTCTTGAAGAATTTCACTAAGCATTCTTTGTCTTAGGTTCCAGAGTTGTATAGATTGAGGATCCACACAATTGAGGAATCTTGAAGAAAAATGATGCTTAGAGAAACGAATCAAGAGCAGATGACTAGTGAGGTGTTTTGTGTGTGAGGATTTGAAGAATAAAACACCTTTGAAGATTTTGTAGAGAAAATTTGAATCAAAGAGGGTAGTAAAAGTAACTTTTAATTACCCTGATGAAGAACACGACGAACTAAGAAGTGTAGATTTGAAGCTCATCAGTTCAGATCTTCCACGCCCTAACTTGGCGGAGGAAGACAGCTACGGCAGAGGCGGAGTGAAGATTTCCGCGGCCGGCGCGAGTACGACGGCGACGAGGTCGAGGCAGTGAAGCTCTTCCTCACCGGCGACGATGGAGTAGCGGCGGCGCTAGGGTTTCAGAAGCTCGAGCGAGAGAGAGAGCGGTCGAGCGGAGTAAAGGAAGTGAGGAAGGGGTGAGGGGGTATTTATAGTCGCAGTGAAAAACTGTTCGCCCGAAGATTTAGGACGAACGTGCCCCTGGCCCTTCTAATTCGCTTGACATGTGTCACCCACGTACTGAAAAGTGGAGATCGTGTTAGATCGTGGGTGAATAGATAAGTCTATCGTAGGAAGCGGAACGGTTTGGGCGGCAAAACCGAAAGTTTGGATAAGATTTGTTTTTAAGTTCCGTTCGCAATTTCTTCAGCTGACAAGGACACAGTGAAGATTTTGAACGAGTTTCAAATAGAACGCACATGAAGAATTTGTGAATAGATTGGGTTGAGTATAGCATAGAGGGGGAAGGGTCCAATCACATTCACTTAGCAGAAAATGCAACTTGAAGAAATAGCCATAAGTGAATACTGTAGAGGACATAAACCCATATATATATATATATATATATATATATATATATATATATATATATATATATATATATAGCCAATGAAGAAAAACGACGGAAACAGTGAAGATTTTGAGAAGTTGAAGAATTTGAACAACTGAGGAATTTCAACACCGAGGAAAAACACAAATTGAAGATTTTCAACTTTTTGTGGTGGCGTGACCCGCCATATAAGAATGATGATTTCAGACACCGCGTACAATTGTCGTAGGGTTCTGAGAATCAAATTCTTCATTAATTTCTTCACACTTAGAGTGTTATTCTTCATTGATTGAAGAAAAACGTTTCTTCATGTGTTGCACATCTAAGACATCAATTTTGCATAAGTGTTAGGATGTGTGTCCTTTTCAAAGAACATTCAAAGATTCTAAGATATTTAGCTCACACCGCAACTTGCTAAATCTCTTCTTATCCAAGGGCTTTGTGAAGATATCGGCTAGCTGTTCTTCAGTCTTCACATGATCAATAGAAATGTCGCCCTTCAACACATGATCACGAAGAAAATGATGAAGAATCTGAATGTGCTTTGTCTTCGAGTGCTGAATTGGGTTGTGAGCAATCTTGATGGCACTCTCATTGTCACAGTAGAGAGGCACATTCTTCACGTTGATGCCGTAGTCCTTGAGAGTTTGCTTCATCCACAGCAATTGAGCACAGCAAGAACCAGCAGCAATGTACTCAGCTTCAGAGAGATGAGCGGTGATACAGTTTTGTTTCTTCGAGGACCAACAGACCAAAGATCGTCCGAGGAAATGACAAGTACCAGATGTTGACTTGCGGTCCACATGATCACCAGCATAGTCAGAGTCAGAATATCCCATAAGATCAAAAGTAGAGCCCTTGGGGTACCATAGTCCTAGTGTTGGTGTGTGAGCTAGATATCGAAGAATATGCTTCACAGCCTTATGGTGTGATTCCTTCGGTGTAGCTTGAAATCGGGCACACATGCAAACACTAAGCATTATATCTAGCCTAGATGCACATAAGTACAATAAAGAACCAATCATGGAGCAGTATACCTTGTGATCGAAGTCAATACCATTTTCATCAGTGCATAGATGGCCATTTGTGGGCATAGGATTTTTGACTCCTTTGCAATCTTGCATGCGAATTTCCTCGTAACATCCTTGAGGTATTTCTCTGAGATATGAATATGCCATTGTCTTTGATTGAATTTGAAGACCTAAGAAGAATTTGAACTCTCCCATCATAGACATTTGATATTCTTCACTCATCATATAGGCAAATTCATCACTATAACGTTGGTCAGTACAGTCAAAGATAATATCATCAACGTATATTTGGCACACAAACAGTTCACCATCATAAGATTTAGTAAAGAGAGTAGGGTTGAGTGAACCGGGTGTGAAGCCATTCTTCAGGAAGAATTCCTTCAAAGTATCATACCACGCCCGAGGGGCCTGCTTGAGGCCATAGAGGGCCTTGTTGAGTCTGAAGACTTTGTCAGGATTCTTTGGATCTTCAAAACCTGGGGGTTGAGCGACATATACTTCTTCCTCAAGATTACCATTGAGGGATGCACTTTTCACATCCATTTGATATAAAGTGATATTATGATGGTTAGCATAAGCAAGTAATATGCGAATAGCCTCAAGTCTAGCAACAGGTGCAAAAGTTTCATCGAAATCAATTCCTTCAACCTGTGTGTAGCCTTGAGCTACAAGTCGTGCCTTATTCCTCACCACAAAGCCATTTTCATCTTGCTTGTTGT
This sequence comes from Aegilops speltoides, assembly GCA_021437245.1. Taxonomy (NCBI): domain Eukaryota; kingdom Viridiplantae; phylum Streptophyta; class Magnoliopsida; order Poales; family Poaceae; genus Aegilops; species Aegilops speltoides. The sequence goes on from CM038142.1 coordinate 509,361,406, forward strand.
GGTAGATCCACTTTGTGCCAATGATATTATGCTTGCGAGGATCTGGACGTTTGACTACTTCCCAGATATTGTTGAGCTCGAACTGATGTAATTCTTCTTGCATGGCCTGAATCCACTCAGGCTCCAGAAATGCTTCATCTACCTTAGTGGGCTCTGTGATGGAGACAAAATCATAGTGCCCACAAAAGTTAGATAAATGTGAAGCTTTTGAGCGGGTGAGAGGACCTGGTGCTTCAATGTCATCGATGATCTTTTCAACTTGCACTTCTTTTGCAACGCGAGGATGAGCTGGTTGTCGTCGAGGAACTTGATCAGCATTTTCTTCAGACCATTTTCTTGACATTTTCCTCAGGTGCATTAGCTCGACGATCTTCGCGTTCTGGAATGAATTCTCCAGTAGATTCTTGGTAGGAATGACATCCTCAAGAGCCTTGAACTTGATAGAATCCTCAGGTGCTGGTTCATCTATCACAGAAGGTAGGTGCTCTCTTTGCGAGCCATTAGTTTCATCGAACCGCACATCTACAGTTTCAACAACCTTGTGAAGAGCGTTGTTGAAGACTCTGTAGGTGTGTGAGTCCTTTCCGTAACCAAGCAGAAAACCTTCATATGCTTTCGGTGCAAATTTAGCATTGTGATGAGGATCTGTAATCCAACATTTAGCACCGAAGACTTTGAAATAACTCACATTGGGTTTCTTGTCAGTGAGGAGTTCATAGGCAGTCTTCTTGAAGAATTTGTGAAGATATACTGTGTTGATGATGTGGCACGCGGTATCAATTGCATCAATCCAAAAGCGATGAGGCATTTTGTATTCATCAAGCATAGTGTGAGCCATCTCAACAAGAGTCCTGTTCTTGCGCTCCAGGACGCCATTTTGCTGAGGAGTATAAGGAGCAGATAACTCGTGAGTAATACCAAGTTCATAAAGATAGTCATTAAGACCGGAATTCTTGAACTCAGTTCCATTGTCACTCCTGATGTGCTTGATCCTCACACCAAAGTTGGTTGAAGCCCTCGAGGAAAATCGTTTGAAGGCTTCCTGCACTTCATGTTTATAAGTAACAATGTGTACCCATGTGTAACGAGAGTAATCATCAACAATAACAAAGCCATATAGGGATGCATCATTTGTCACAGCAGAATAATGATTAGGACCGAAGAGATCCATGTGAAGCAATTCGAATGGACGAGTAGTGGTCATGATAGTCTTTGCTGGATGCTTGGCGTTGGTCATTTTTCCAGCTTCACAGGCTCCGCATAAGTGATCCTTGAGGAATTTGACATTCTCAATGCCAATGACATGCTTCTTCTTCGCGAGCGTGTGCAGATTCCTCATACCAGCATGACCAAGTCGTCGATGCCATAGCCAGCCTTCTGAAGCTTTTGCAAGTAAGCACACGGCAGGTTGTGGTCCTGTAGAGAAATCAACAATGTACAAGTCTCCTCTCCTAAAGCCTTCGAAGACTTTGGAATTGTCAGCTTCCATGATCACAACACAACAATACTTGCCAAAGACAACAACCATATCAAGATCACAAAGCATTGAGACAGACATGAGGTTGTATCCTAAGGACTCGACAAGCATGACTTTGTCCATGTGTATGTCCTTAGAGATCGCAACCTTACCTAGACCCAATACCTGACTTTTGCCTTTGTCAGCGAAGATGATATGGTTCAGATGTGACGGTGTTAAGGGAGCATCCCTCAAGAGATTCTTGTCACCAGTCATGTGATTTGTACATCCACTATCGAGGACCCACTCATTTGCCTTGGTTTGATCATCCTGTAGATGAATTAGTGCATCTTACGAACTCATATACTTCATCAGTGAAGAATATGACGTCAATTTCATCAGTTCAATTTCATCAAGCAATAGCACAGATAAGCAGTGTGAGGATGTGTGAAATGAAAGTTCATTTCATCATGATTCGCCTGCGTCCTTTCAGGCACTGTTCAGGTCTCCAGCAAATTCTTTAGTCGTTTTGAGCACGACTGGAGACCTGACCCTGCATAAGAGATTAGTTCTTTTTTCTTCACCACCCACATCTGGAGGGGTGGCAAAGAATTCATACTCTGCGAGCACCATATGAGAAAGGTGGCATGGATGCCAGTCCACTTCGTTTCACATAAGAGGGGTTAGGGTAAGCATATGACTAAGCAGAGAAATTCTTCGAGGACTTATGAACATAATGATTTGAAGAATAATGCACATATTCATAGCCCTTAGCTCTACCCTGCGAAACAGAAGGGTTAGCACGATGATGATCATATGAGGACTTTGATCCTTTTGAGGAATTTGATCTACATGAGGAATTTTGTCCGTATGAGGACTTGGATCCATATGAAGAATTTGGTGCATATGAAGAGTTTGATCTGGGGTTCCTATTCTTCACTGGTGGTGTCATGAGGACATTCACCTGAAGACTTTCAACATAACTTTTGGGAACCCAGATTTTCTTCATAGGGGAACCGTTCCTGTAGTTAGTGCCAACATATCTAGCAAATACTTCACCATTCTGATTTTTGAACAGTTTATAGTTGGAGTCAAATGACTCATCAGAAGAATGAGGAGATTCACATGTAAAGCCAGATAAGTTAGATGGATCAACTGGAGGTCCCTTTGCAGCAACTCATGAGGTTTTGGGGTACTGCTCAGGCTTCCAATATGTTCCATCAGCATTGAGTTTCATCTCAAAGGCAATACCCTCTTTCCTAGGGTTTTTGTTGAGGATCTGCTTTTTAAGCACATCACAAAGAGTCTGATGCCCTTTGAGGCTTTTGTACATGCCTGTCATATACAATTCCTTCAGCCCTGCATCGTCAGTGATACTAGCAATGTCCTCAGACGAGGAATTAGTGATAGCAGAGGCAGGTGAAGAATTAGCAGATTCACGTTCAATGCACTTTAAGCATGGAGGATCAAATTCTTCCTGAGTAGCGTTGATTTGTTGAGCAAGTAATGAATCGCGCTCCTTCTGAAGATCTTCATAACTCACTCTTAGCTTCTCAAGATCTTGCTTTCTTTGAAGAAATTCATAAGAAAGCTTCTCGTGATCAGATAAGAGAGTTTTATGATGACTTTGAAGGTTGTCAAACTTAGATCAAGTCTTTGAAGATTTTCGCTAAGTCTTTAGTGCGGTCCATTTCATCAGCCAACATATCATCACTTTTGTCTAGCATGTTTTGAAGTTTTTCAATAGCCTTTTGTTGTTTCACAGCAATCTTAGCAAGTTTAGAGTAGCTAGGCTTAAGATTTTCATCAGATTCATCCTCACTTGATTCAGAGGAGGGGTATTTAGTTACCTTAGCAGCCTTTGCCATGAAGCAATAGGTGGGAGCGTAGTCATCATTGCCTTCATCAGCGTTGTTGGTGTTGCCATTTTCTTCAGAGTTGAAGATAGACTTGCTGACAAATGCGGTAGCAAGAGCTAGACTTGCCACACCTGACTCAGACTCCTCGGATGCCTCCTCTTCCTCATGATCCTCTGATTTAGCCTCGAAATCCATTTCCTTGCCAATGAATGCCCGAGCCTTCTTGGAGCTGCTCTTCTTGTGGGATAAAGAGTTTGAGGATTTTGATGATGAAGACTTTGAAGATTTCTTCTTCTTCTTGGCATCATCAGAATTGTAATCCTTGTATTTCTTCTTCTTTAATTCCTTGTCACACTGAGGACAATCTTGAATGTAGTGACCAGGCTTCTTGCATTTGTGGCATAGCCTTCTCTTATAGTCACTTGATAAGGAATCACTGCTCCTTGAAGATTTTCCAAAGCGACCACGTCTTGAGAATTTCTAGAACTTCTTCACGAGCAGTGCTAGCTCCTGGCTCAATTCTTCAGGATCACCAAGGCTACTACTAGAATCTTCACATTCAAATTCAGACACTGCCTTGGCCTTCAGGGCACGTGTTTTTCCATAGCTTGAACCATAGAAATCTCTCTTTTCAGCAAGCTGGAACTCATGAGTATTTAGCCTATCGAGGATATCAGCGGGATCTAGTGACTTGTAATCAGCACGCTCTTGAATCATCAGTGCCAGAGTGTCAAATGACGAATTGAGTGATCTCAGCAATTTCTTCACCACCTCATGGTCGGTGATGTCAGTGGCACCGAGCGCTTGAAGCTCATTTGATATATCAGTGAGGCGATCGAAGGTTTGCTGAACATTTTCATTGTCGAGTCTTTTGAAGCGGTTGAAGAGATTGCGAAGAACGTCAACACGAGAGTCGCGTTGAGTTGAGACTCCTTCGTTTACTTTGGAGAGCCTATCCCAGATAAGCTTAGCAGTTTCCAAAGCACTCACTCTACCATACTGCCCTTTACTCAGATGACCACATATGATATTCTTCGCTTGAGAATCGAGTTGCTTGAATCTCTTCACATCAGCAGCATTCAGGGAAGGTGTGACTGAGGGAACACCATTTTCCACAACGTACCAGAGATCGTTGTCAATTGCTTCAAGATGCATTCGCATCTTATTCTTCCAGTAGGGGTAGTCCGTGCATCGAAGATAGGACACACAGCAGAGACCTTGATCATACCTGCGGTCGACATAACTAGAACTCCAGGTGGTTAAACCAAAATCACACAGAACAAGGGAGTACCTTGCTCTGATACCAATTGAAAGTGCGTTATATCGACTAGAGGGGGGTGAATAGGCGATTTTTATGAATTCTTCACTGAGGAATTTGCTGGTGAGGAAATTCCTTAGTGAAGAACTACTTGCAGCGGAATAAGTACTCAGAAGTAAGCATGACAGAATACACACATGGTCATCATGATGAAATGAAGACAAACACAGAGTACAGAAAGCGTAAACACAGGATAACACAAGATGAAAACAAACAGACTGAAAAAATTGAACTGAGGAAATTGAGAAAGTCTTCAGTCAAAGTCTTCAAACACAGATATGAGCAATCACTCAACACAGTAATGAAGAACTGAAAGAGTTGAGGAAATAGAACCAGTAAGGTTGGTGAAGATAATGATTTGGTAGACCAATTCCAACTGCTGTCTCAGTTGTACGTCTGGTTGGAGTGGCTGAGTATTTAAACTCGAGGACACACAGTCCCGGACACCCAGTCGCTGAGCACGCAGCTCAGGACACCAAGTCCTTACCGTATTCTCCTTGAACTAAAGTCACACAGACCTCGTCCAATCACTCGTGGTAAGTCTTCAGGCGACTTCCAAACCTTCACAGACTTCGGTCACTCGGCGATCCACAATTCCTCTTGGCTGCTCTAGACCATGACGCCTAACCGTCTGGAAGAAGCACGGTCTTCAAAGGTAACAAGCGTCGGATCCACACAGGATCAATCTCTTCAGTGATGCTCAATCACTTTGGGTTTGTGGGTGTTTGGGTTTGGGTTTTTCCTCACTCGATGATTTTCGCTCAAAGTCCTCGGAGGATGGGTTGCTCTCAAATGACAAGTGTCGGTTTCTCTCGAGCAGCCAACCAGCTAGTGGTTGTAGAGGCGGATATTTATAGCCTAGGAGCAGCCCGACATGATAAGACATAAATGCCCTTCAATGATATGACCGTTATGTGGATAAGATATTTTGGGACAGGTGGCAGCGTACAAAGAACGGTCGGAAATTTGGCTCTCAAATTCCTCGGGGCTATCATGTTCCTCACTGTAGGCAATCCGCCTTTGGCGAATTCCTAACTCCTCTGTCGAACAAATTCTCGCGACTGTAAGAACTTTGTCTCTGTCACTAAAGAAATTGACTGAATCAGTATGAGATTTCCAATGGCTTCACTCGAAGGGATTGGTAGGTGTAGGATTTTTAGTTGAGCATCACATAGAAATTTTTCCTTAGTATTTCCTCGACCCCCTTTAACAGTACGGTGTTTCCTATGACTCAAGAAGGAGAAAAACAAAACTATGAAAACGAAAGTCTTCAAGCTTCATATTTCTTGCATGAATATCAAGTCTTCATGGACACACCCATTTCTTCACTTTCAAAGCCTTCATGAAAGTCTTCAGGAATACCAAAATCTTCAGTCGAAGATATTCATTTTTAGGGGTCGACTTTCTCTGTAAATATCAAACTCCTCATAGACTTGTAGATCTGTGTACACTCATAAACACATTAGTCCCTTAACCTATAAGTCTTCAATACACCAAAATCACTAAGGGGCACTAGATGCACTTACATATTGCCTCGTGCGCAGCGAGAGATCTGGGTCGCCCTATCATGATCAACGTCCTTCGGCCCCGGCCAGGTTGCTTCGCTCACGCCAGCTAGGCCCGCACGTACACCCGACTCGGCTTGTGACCGTCGACTCGGCCGACGGGCGAGCCGGGTCACCATGTCAGCATCCTTCGGTCCCAGCCACGGTGTTTCGCTCCCCCCCCCTAACAACACTGGTTTAGGCCTAATATGCATGTAAATATATGATTGTTTGCTGTCAAAAAAGTGTAATCTAGTGGGCTGGCCCTACCCAACAGGGATTAACAACACTATTGTTGAGTATATTGTGTACGTGTATATGTGTGTGTAGGGCCCACCTCCTGTTTCCTTGTATAGTTGAGGTTGTGGCCCACCTCTGTACTTATATATACGTGCCTGGTGCACCGATCAATACATCGCGATTGCACAGCCCATAACTTGTCCTTCTACATGGTATCAGATCTCATGGTGGCGGCGGTGATCGGGTTGGGGCGCGCTGGGTCTGAGAGGTCTTGTGGCGCGGGTTGGGGGGGGGCTTGGGCGGCGCGGGTGGAGATGAGGCGGAAGCGGTGCTGGGTGGCGGCGGCGGCCTCGGGAGAGGAGGCGGCGGCGGCGGCGAGCGGAGCGGGTGGGTGATGGCGGCGGCGGTTATCAGGGGCGGCGGCGGCGGCTAGGGTTAGGATCTTGCTGCGATAGATACCAACCCGTTCGCCGGTCCCGACGTCACCCTCGTCCGCGACCTCAACATCCATGAGCGCGTCCCGGTCAAGCTTGACCACACCACCGCCTCCTACTCCGCGTGGAAGCGGTACTTTTCGCTTGTGTTCCGTGAGTACCTCCTTCACGGCCACGTGGACGGCACCGTGGACTCCGCGCTCATGATCCACGACGAGGAGTGGATGATCCTCGACGCCACCATCATCCGCTGGTTCTACCTCACCATCTCCAGCGACATCTTCCACACCGTGGTGAACGACGAGGACGACGCCTATGCGGTCTGGACCAAGCTCAACGGCCTCTTCACCGACAATCGGCTGCAGCGCAAGGTCCTCCTCTATGGTGAGTTTTACGGGTGCCAGCAACTTGACTCGTCCATCGATGATTTTTGCATGCGTCTCAAGAAGCTCGCCGATGAGCTCCGTGATCCGGGGAGAAGATCGCGACGAGCTCCTCATCGGCACCCTCTCCGCGGCCTCAATGAGGACTTCGAACGCCGCCTTCAACCTCACCCTCATCCCGGAGCCCACCTTTGGCAAGGTGGTCGCGTACCTCAAGCTGGAGGAACGCTGGATGCGGGCAGCCAGGATGCGCGCCACCCACACCGCCCTTGTTGCGGCACCGCGGGTTCGCCCGCCACCACCTCGCCGACGCCGCCCGCAGTAGCGCCGCCTTCCCGCCCGCCCACCCCCCTTCCCACCGCCCGGGCGGCCAATGGGGAGGCCGTCGTGGCGGCCGCCGGGTGGTGCATAGCAGAGGAGGCGGCGGCGGCGGTGGCGGTGCTTTCGGGAGGAGCACCACGCCCAGCAGCAGCCGCGCGCCAGCCAGCGGCCCGTGGTACGCCGGTCGAACCGTGGACCGGCGTCGCCCACGCCTACTCCATGCCGGTTCCACGCGCTCCTACTCCGGTCTTCTTGGCACTCGGCCTCCGTCACACCAGCGTATACGCGCCGCAGTTTTATGCGGCGCCCTACGGCAGCAGCCGCCGCCAGCGGCCGCCGCCGCCTCGACGCGTCGCGCCGTCTCTTCCACCGGCGCCGTGGGACCCGGCTCTCCTGGCGGCTCTCCACACCGCCCCTTCCCCGTCCAGCTACACCGGCGGTGGCGATTGGTACATGGACAGTGGCGCCATCGCTCATATGGCGGTGTACCCCGGTAACCTCCATACTGCCCACCCTGTCCACACCTCCAACCGCATCATCGTCGGTGACGGTTCTTCTCTTCCTATCATCCATATTGGACATACATATTTTCTATCTAACTCCACTCCTATATCCATGTCTAATATTCTTGTTTCTCCTGAGCTTATTAAAAATCTTGTTTCCGTTCGTTCTCTTACACGTGAAAATCGGGTGACCGTTGAATTTGACGAATGTGGTTTTTCTGTTAAGGACGCTCGCACGCGGATGGTGCTCCACCGATGTGACAGCCCCGACGAGCTCTACCCGATTCACTCCGCCGCCTCCACCACTTCCGTCGCCCCTGTCGCTCTCGCCACCGGAGTGGATCTCTGGCACGCTCGCTTGGGTCATCCTAATCCTGCCACCCTTCGCCACATACTTCGGAGTTTTTCTTTCACGTGTAATAAGAACGAGGCTCACTCATGTCATGCATGCCGCCTTGGCAAACATGCTCGTCTTCCATTTAGGGCTTCTTCCTTTGTTGCATCGTACCCGTTTGAGTTGATTCATAGTGATGTTTGGACATCTCCTGTTGCAAGTAATACGGGCTTTCTTTATTACCTTGTCATCCTTGACGATTTTTCGCATTATGTGTGGACCTTCCCGTTGCGCCGCAAGTCGGATGTTATCTCCACTCTTGTCGGTTTCTACTCTTATGTTCGCACGCAGTTTGGACGACCCATTCTCGCGTTGCAGACAGACGATGGGAAGGAGTTTGACAACAGCGCTGTTCGTAACTTTCTCGCCACACATGGCACGATTTTTCGTCTCACTTGCCCGTACACCTCGCAGCAGAACGGTCGTGCTGAGCGCATCCTTTGCACTCTTAATGACTGCGTTCGGACTCTTCTCTTTCACGCCAATGTGCCACCGCGTTTTTGGCCTGACGCTCTAGCCACCGCTTCTCTCCTCATCAACATCCGTCCATGTCGTACTCGCGGGAACTTTACACCTCACCACCTTCTCTTCGGTGCACCCCCCTCTTATGAAGGGCTTCGCATTTTCGGCTGCCTGTGCTACCCTAGCATCGCTGCCACTACGCCTCATAAGCTCGCACCCCGCTCCGTCGCATGCATCTTTCTCGGCTACCCACCTAACACTAAGGGCTACCGCTGCTACGATCCCGTCTCTCACCGTGTTTTCACCTCCCGACACGTTTACTTTGATGAGATGGTCTTCCCGTTTCAGCAGCAGGCACCCCTCGTCGTCTCGTCACCGCCGGCCACCAGCGGCCCATCGACGACCTCGTCAGGTGGACGAGCACGCCTGGTTCGTGGACCGCCTCCGCGCTTTGGCGGTCCACGGGCCCTACTGCCGGCGCCCTCCTCGGCTGGCCCTGACGGTGCGGCCGGCGCCCCACCTTCACCCGCCGCCCCGACTCGGGCGCCGCAGGTCGGGCGCCTCCTCCGCCGCCTAACGCGGCCGCCTCGCCCGGCCTCGGCGTCGCCGCCCGCCGCCGCCGCTGCCGCCTCGCCCGCTCTGTCGCCGCCGCGATGCGGCAGCGTCTGCCGCTGCTGACGCTGCTGTGACGCTGCCCCTCGCTGGCGCGTCGCCGCCGCCTCGCCGGTGGCCGCCCGCGGCACCGTGGCCCGTCCGGCCCGTCACCCGTGCTCGCGCCGGCATTCATCGCCGAAGTCTCCGGTACTCGCGTGACGAGTACGTCCTCGCCGCCTCTGCCGCGGAGCCGTCACCCATTCCTGCGTCCGCCCGCGCCGCCCTCCGTGATCCTCACTGGCTTGCGGCGATGCAGGAAGAGTTCGACGCTCTCCAACGGAACTGCACCTGGACTCTGGTTCCCCGGCCTCCTCGCGCCAACGTCATCACCGGCAAGTGGGTATTCCGTCATAAGACCCGCTCAGACGGTTCACTTGAGCGCTACAAGGCTCGCTGGGTGGTCCGCGGTTTCCGCCAGCGCGCTGGAGTTGATTTTACGGAGACGTTCGCCCCGGTTGTCAAACCGGGCACGATCCGCACTGTCCTCCAGCTCGCCGTCTCTCGCGGCTGGCCTGTTCACCAGATGGATGTCTCCAACGCCTTTCTCCACGGCCATCTTGAGGAGCAGGTGTTCTGTGAGCAACCCACCGGCTTCGTCGACGCCTCATTCCCCGGCCATGTGTGCCTGCTGTCGCGCTCTCTTTACGGACTCAAGCAGGCACCCCGCGCCTGGTACCAGCGGATCGCCGGGTTTCTTTAGACACTGGGCTTCAGCGTCACTCGCTCGGACGCCTCACTGTTTGTCTATCGCCACGGTGACACAACTGCATATTTGCTGCTTTACGTCGACGACATCATCCTGATAGCCTCTTCCGCAGCCGTTCTTCAGCAGATTACTCTCCGGCTGCGTGACGAGTTTGCTATCAAGGACCTGGGTGCTCTCCATTATTTCCTTGGCATTGAGGTCGTTCGGCGTCCGGACGGTTTCTTTCTTCATCAACAGAAGTATGCCCATGAGCTTCTTGAGCGCGCTGGCATGCTCAACTGCCATCCGGTTGCTACTCCTGTTGACACGAAGGCCAAGGTTTCTGCTCTTGAGGGTTCGCCTGCGTCGGATGCTCCATTCTACCGGTCTATTGTCGGCGCTCTACAGTACTTGACTCTCACCCGACCGGATCTTCAGTATGTTGTCCAGCAGGTGTGTCTCCACATGCACGCCCCTCGTGACTCTCACTGGACTCTCGTGAAGCGGATACTTCGCTACATCCGCGGCACGATGTCCCTTGGTTGACACTCACGGCGTCCACTTCTCTGGAGATGGTGGCTTACTCCGATGCAGACTGGGCCGGCTGCCCCGATACTCGTCGGTCCACCTCTGGCTACTGCGTCTACCTCGGTCCTTCCCTCGTCTCGTGGTCGTCCAAGCAACAACCCACGGTTTCGCGCTCTAGCGCGGAGGCTGAGTACCGAGCTGTGGCCAACGCTGTCGCCGAGTGCACCTGGCTTCGACAGTTACTTCAGGAGCTACATCACGATGTCTCCCAGGCTACGGTTGTCTCGCGACAACGCCTCTGCGGTGTACCTCTCGCCAACCCGTTCATCATCGCTGGGACGAAACACATCGAGCTGGACATTCACTTTGTGCGCGAGCAGGTGGCTCTTGGACGCATGCGGTTCTCCATGTGCCGACCGCTCAGCAGTTCGCTGATGTGATGACGAAGGACTCGGACTTCCACCTTTGAGGAGTTTCGTTCCGATCTCTGCGTCCTTGGCGCCCGCTCGATTGCGGGGGTGTTGAGTATATTGTGTACGTGTATATGTGTGTGTAGGGCTCACCTCCTGTTTCCTTGTATAGTTGAGGTTGTGGCCCACCTCTGTACTTATATATACGTGCCTGGTGCACCGATCAATACATCGCGATTGCACAGCCCATAACTTGTCCTTCTACAACTATGGCCCCCTCACTCATTTTTCCTTGGCTCCGCCACTGCCTTAGTGTATCATAGAACTGCACATTCGAAATTCGTTATCTTAGCACACGCTGCTGGATTCATGTGGGCGACGTGACGCGAGGATTGCAAAAGCTAGATCGGCCATGCACATTCCAACGCGGTCTCAAAAAATCTAGTTGCACCATTTCTATACATCTATCTACATAACTTATGATTACACCACTACACACGCAGCGTGAAGGTGTTGTTGACTTTTGTATACCAATCATCTTTGGCAAGCGCCTTAACCAGAAACAATTCCCGAGCACATCATCGGCTTTGGTTTCATTCGGTTCGGTTCTGGTTCCCGCTTCCGGCACTGCGAGGTCGTTGTCCTTGAACGCCTCCTAGTAAATGAATGAAACTTCCTTCTCCTCAATAAACAATGAAACAATGAAACTTAATCTACAAGCCTACGACTACATATACAATTGCGGACGCTCTCTTCTCTTCTTGTTAGGTGGCATTTCTTTATTGAAAAAAATATTCATGTTCTTGCTCTCTTGGGATGTGCATATGTTTGAATTTTTTAGGTAATGTCTCTTAGTTTATCATGTTGCCTGCTTTAGCATTGGGAGGCTGAGCAACCCTCTGTCCTCTGCTCTACTTGGTGCCATGGCTTCGCCATCAGTGTGTATGTGGCTGTGGCGCCACCATATACTTGCTTTTCATCCCCTATCAATGCAATGATACGCTGCTATGCGTATTCAAGAAAAAAAGTTTATCATGTTACACGATGTTCGATATATGGGGCTTAAGATTTTCTTATGCTTGTAACATGTGATTTCTTTAATTTAATAAATCAATAAATCAGGCCACTTTTTAATATTGCACTAGGTCTACTATTTAGTTCAGTGTTTTTCTAGATAATGGAAGAGTAATTTAAGTGTATTATTTAGTTCATAGATTATTTATGCAGAGCAGTGCCTTGCAAATGAGTACAGTTAGGTAAAAAAAAATTAGAAATGTTACTAGAATAATTTAGTGGATCGCCTTTAACCTCCAAGCTTCTACTTTATAATGATCTTACAATGAACTAGTGTTTATTTCAAGAAAATGTACTCCTTGAAAAGTTGCAGTCAACTAAATAATACTTGTTTGTAAGTCGAAACCTTGAGCAACTAATATTTATTTAAATATTAACTGAGAAGTTGCATAGTTTAGAGAACATCAGCAAGTAGATCTCGAGATTAAAATTGTACACATTTTTACACCTAAAGTTGCATTGATCTATTTGCGCAACTGTAGTCTTGATGGTATCCAGATTGAGAACTAATGTTTTAAACAACTAAGAAATAGCAATTCTGAAAGAAAATATATTGTACTAAAGCTGCGACAATTAATACGCATAGGAGGGAGTAGCAACTTTGATCTAGAGATTAGAGATGTGAACATCTTAGTAATATCTAAAGTTTCATAAACGTATTTGTACACTGGTAATTTTGGTGATACGCAACTCGACCAGGTGAGAAATAATTTTTGAAAGAGTAAGAAATGGCAGTTCCGAAAGAATAATCTAAGAAGGAATTCGCAAAAAAAGAAAAATCTAAGAAGGAATGTGACAGGGCGATCACGAAAGTTTCTCAGTCGTTTTGGTTGCTTACGTAGGCGGATGATCACGACAGGTGGGAGTAGAGAATACCCAGTACCCTGTCATGTGTCACTCTGGGAAGGGAAACCAAATGGCTTGGTTCGGTTCTTTCGGTTTCGGTTCTGGCTTCTGCCAAGCACTGCAAAAGTCACATAATACTAGTGGGTTTGAATTCTCTCCACTTTGTCGCGCGTCTTCCTCCTCCTTATATAATCCCCACCTTTTCCTAGCTCCAAACCTCAAGCCAAGCTCGCTCATAGCTCCACAGCACACACGGGACGTGCAATGGATTCCCTCGCCTCCTTGATCAACCTCGCCGCCTTGATCTCCGGTGCCTGCCGCGACGCGGAGATGCTGCCGGGTGCGCTCATCTCCTGCGGCGTCCTCGAAGCAGCCGCAGCGCTCTGCCTCGTCATCTCCAGGGCGCCGGGAGGTATATTTCTCCACCATGGCAGAGCACCCTTCTTCCTGTACTACGGCATCCTCGTCGGCGTGGTGATCTTCGGGCTCCTCGAGGCGTCGGCCGGCTTCTGGGTGTCAGGCGATGTGGTCGGACGGCGTGCCGCCGGGAGGACGATGCTGTGGCTGGGCCTCCTGCCCATCGTCTTCGTGGTTGCGCTCGGAGGCTTTGTGATTCTGAACATGAAATAGTTGATGTAGCGATATCATTGTAATCTGTTCGTGTTGTGTCATTTGTGTTATGTACCGGCCGTTTGAGCTTGATGTTTCATTTCCTTCGATTATGTTTGGGTTATTACGCTGTTTGACGAATAACGGAGGATGGATGTTCTGTTGTGCCTTCCGATCCGTGTGAAATTTGTTTTTATTACAGGTGCTGTAAGGTGGAAACAGAGGGGAATGAAGTGTTTTTTTTAGCGTTAGAGAAGTGGAACGAAGTTCGTCCGGCAATCCAGTGCTGTAAGGTGCACGGCCTGCCCGAACACGGCCTCTGGGCCCATTTCATGAAAAACACTGGGCTAAACTACTTGCAGCAACCTAAACTAAATCAACAGAAGTAGCCTGCTCAAGCTTTTCACGCAGCCCACAGAGCTTTGTGTGCAGTTCTAAAATGAGTATAAAACAGACAAATAAATAAATACTCGCTCCGTAAACTAATATAAGAGCGTTTAGAATACTAAAGTAGTGATCTAAACGCTCTTATATTAGTTTACAGAGGGAGTAGAGCTTTGTGTGCTCCACGATCGACTGAAAGCTCTTCTCTGAAAGCTCTTCTCTGCTCGCCGGCTCTCAACTCCGCGTCAACCGCATTTGGCGCATTGTATATTGCTTCTTCTCTGCTCGCTTGCTGTCAACTCTCAGCATCCCTTCTCCCTGTACTTTCCTCCATTGACCATCGCTCGAACAGCTCCCAGCGGATCTGATGGAGGCCGCGATCGCATGGCTGGTGCAGGCCATCCATGCAACACTCCTGATCGATAAGCTCGATGCGTGGATTCGACGAGTCGGGCTTGCCGATGACGTTGAAAAGCTCAAGTCGGGGATCAGGAGAATCAACATGGTGGTCTCTGCTGTGAAGGAGAGGGGGATCAGGAACGAGTCGCTGGATGAATCTCTGGCTCTTCTCAAGGATCTGCTCTACGATGCCGACGATGTGGTCGACGAGATGGACTACTACAGGCTCCAAGAGCTGGTCGAAGGAGGTAAGTATCTTGATCTTATATCTACTCCCTCCGTAAACGTGATCTAAACACTTTTATATTAGTTTACAGAGGAAGTATCTTTTATTCTTACTTACATGACCAAGGACGATCTTGCTTTAATTGTCAAGTCCATGCTTCTTTGGGCACAGTTACAAGAGACGAGCCTCACGCTATGCATGGAGCTGAGCGAGTTGATGAGATATCCAGGAGCGATGCTGATACACAGACACTGAATAGTAGTGTTGGCAAATTAAGGTCACCAGTATGGGAACACTTCGTGATCACAAAAAAAGTTAATGGAAAGCCTATCACGGCAATATGTATATACTGTAGAAAAGAGTTTAATTGCGATACGAAGACAAACGGTACATCATCTATGAAAAAACATTTGGAGAAGGAGCATTCTGTGACTTGTACGAAGACACCTGGAGTGCATCCCGCAAACCATTTAAGGTAACTAAGAGAGATATGAATACCTTGAGCGGAGATCGTTTATATACATCTCTTTGAGAGACCATTCTAACCACCATCCTTCTAACTGCAGCACCGGGGAGCCTATTGTAATTGGCAGCTCATCCAGGAGAAAAGGAAATAAACGACGGTCCAAGGCATGGGATTCTTTTGATGTCATAGAAGAAGAAAACGGACAGCCAATCAAATCAAGATGTAAATACTGCCCCGCAGAGATTTGTAAGAAGAGACCTGGACCAAATGACCAGCCACAAAACCCGTCAAGGTAGCTACAGAATTTATACATTTCAGTCTTCACTTCTAATTAAGAGTCCTGCCGTGGTTCTAATCTCCAATTCACGGTCCTTTCTTACTGCAGCAACCGTGATGCTACTGCAAATGTGACGGCTATTGTAATTGGTGAATCTAGTAGAAAGAGAAGGAGAGAGGATGTGCAGTCTGCACAAATCATTGCAGCTAATACAAACATCCCTTGGGACAAAGCTACATTATCCAATAGGATACGAAAAATTACTAGTCAGTTACAAGACATCCAAGGGGGAGTGAGCGAAGTTCTCAAATTACATGGATCAGGCTTAGCTTCCAACTCAAATCATCATCAGAGTACAACCTCAGATCAGCACCTGAGGACATCAAGTCTTGTTCCACCGATAGTATATGGAAGAGTTGCAGAAAAGAACTCCATTATAAAGATGATAATAGAAGAAAGATCTGCTGGTGTAGTTGTTCTGCCTATTGTAGGCATTGCAGGCGTTGGGAAAACAACTCTTGCTCAACTTGTGTACAATGATCCAGATGTGGAACATCAGTTTGACCAAAGGATATGGGTTTGGGTGTCTCACAACTTTGATGAAGTGAGGCTAACAAGGGAGATGTTAAACTCTATTTCTGGTGAAAGGCATGAAGAAGTAAACTGTTTTGCGAAGCTTCAAGAGATCTTGAAGAGTCATGCCAACTCAAAGAGACTTTTAATTATTTTAGATGATGTCTGGGATGACATGAACAGTAATATCCAATGGGATAAAATGTTGGCTCCTCTGGTACCAAATCATGTGAAGGGTAATGTGATTCTAGTCACAACTAGAAATATGTCTGTTGCACAAAGGTTAGGTACCCTCAAACCGGTCAAGTTAGGTGCTCTGGCAAATGATGACTTCTGGTTATTGTTCAAATCACGTGCGTTTGGTTATGAGAACTGTGAGGAGCATCAAAGTCTAAGTATCATCGGTCGGCAAATAGCTGAGAAGTTAAAGGGCAACCCACTAGCAGCTGTCTCTACAGGAGATCTATTAAGGAAGAAACTTAACACCGATTACTGGGGAAACATTCTAAAGTATGAAGACTGGAAATCCATGCAGCTCAGTGGAGGAATTATGGCTGCTCTGAAGCTTAGCTATGATCAACTTCCCTACCATTTACAGCAATGTTTCTCGTATTGCTCCATATTCCCCGACAGTTATCAGTTTCTTGGTGAGGAGTTGGTTGGTTTTTGGATTTCACAGGGATTTGTAAAGTGTAGCAACTCTAGCCAGAGATTGGAGGATATAGGGAGGTGCTATCTGATTGATTTGGTTAACCTGGGCTTCTTTGAAGAAGTTAAAAGAGAAGAACCCTATCTAGGCAGTCAAGTTCTTTTTGCCATATGCGGTCTCATGCATGATTTTGTGGTGATGGTTTCAAGGACCGACTGTGCAAGTATAGATGGTCTGCAGTGCAACAAAATGCCTCAAACCATACGACATTTGTCAATAGTAACTGGTTCTGCATATAACAAAGATCAGCATGGGAACATTCCTCGTGATGAGAAGTTTGAAGAAATTCTGAGAAATGCAATTACATCAGTTGGCAGATTGAGGACATTGGTGTTACTTGGGCACTGTGACTCTTTCTTCTTACAATTATTCCAAGATATATTCCAAAAGGCACATAGTCTACGCGTGCTACAAATGTCTGATGTGATGGATGGGGCTTTACCTCAGCTTTTGAGCAAGTTGTACCATCTTCAAGTATTAGAAGTCAGCTACACTGAACCAAGTATACCTGGTAGAATGAATAATCTTGTTAGCCTGCGGCATCTTGTTGTACGCAAGGGATTGTACTCTTCCATTGCAACCATTGATAACATGACACCATTTCACGAGCTACATGGTTTTAAGTTTCAAATTTCAAGTGGCTTTGAGAAAACACAACTTCAATCCACGGATGAGCATTGTATGCATGTTAATACTCTAGAAGAGGTTTATGAGGCAGGAGTGGTAAACAATGAACTCTCAGAAAAGTTGCACTTGTCCGCGGACATAGTCATGGAGTTTGAGGATTTCGAACCACATTGGGACTTAACGGTTCTTCAGATATCTGGGTATAATTCTACTTGGTCAATTGGGTTTGACAACATTTTCTCAGTTCCCTTCTTCCAGACGGTTCAGATATACGATTGTAGAGAATGGAAAATACTTCCATCTTTGGAAAGGTTCCAGTTTTTGTCAAAGCTGAAGTTGGTAAACCTGCCGGAAGTAATAGAAATACTGGTCCCTTCACTGGAGGAGTTAGCTTTAGTTGAAATGCCAAAGTTGGAGAAATGTTCATGCACTTCAGTGGAAGGTATGAGCTCTAGCCTAAGATCACTGCAGATCAAGGATTGTCAAGCACTGAAGGAGTTTGATCTGTTTGAGAACAATGATAAATCCGAATCCGAGCAAAGGTCATGGTTGTCTGGTATTAGGAAATTAATTCTGCAGGATTGCCCCCATTTGGAAGTGTTGAAGCCTCTTCCACGCTCAATCACGTGTTCTGAGTTACTCATAAGTGGGGTTTCCACACTTCCGTATATGAAGGGATCATCTAGTACAAAGTTATCCATTGGGTATTTTCATGAGGATAGAGGCGACGATTTTGATGAATCTTCCAATGAGTTGAGGATGCTGGATGACAAAATTCTGATGTTCCATAATCTGAGAAATCTCAAATCGATGGTGATATGTGGTTGCAGGAATCTAAGTTATATTTCGTTCAAAGGTTTCAGTTATCTAGTCTCTTTAACAAGCTTGGAAATAAGAGGCTGTGAAAAACTTTTGTCCTCAAATGAGATGCCGGAGCATGCCCATGAAGACATGCCAACTGCAAATTGCAGCGGATTCCCCTCTCTTAAAAGTCTCCGTATTGTGTCATGTGGAATAGCAGGGAAGTGGCTATCTCTGATGCTGCAACATGCACCATGTCTAGAGAAATTGTATTTATACTCCGGAGACGAAGAAAACAGTGTGTCAAATCTTAGCTCAACCAGAGAAGGTACATCATCAGGAAATCAAAATGGTGGGTTAGCTCGAGACGGACCCTCACACATTCCATTGAATCTCTTCTCCCCTCTAAAGAAGATAACTATTGAGAGGTGCCCTCGTCTAACATTTGACTGGGGCAAGGAAGGCGTCTCGGGATTTACCTCCCTTGAGAAGCTACTCATTCTGGACCGCCCCGACCTGCTCTCGTCATTGGTGCATACAAACGGAAGATGGCTCCTCCCGGCATCACTTCAGAAACTTACAATCAGTGAATATTCCCAAGAAGCGCTGCAACCCTGCTTTCCTAGCGATATCACCAGCCTTAAAAGGTTAAGGGTATATAGAAGCCCAGACTTGCAATCTCTACAGCTGCACTCATGCACTGCACTCGAAGAATTGAGCATTTGGAGCTGTGGATCCCTCACAGTCACTGCACTAGAGGGCTTGCAACCCCTTGGCAGCCACAGGCATTTGGATGTATCAGACTGCATTGGCTTGCCACCATTTTCGGAGAGCCTTTCAAGGCTGTGCCCTCGTCTGGAAACGCTTGAGATGAATGGCCCATCTGTCCTTACCACGTCATTCTGCAAGCACCTCACCTCCCTGAAGCGCCTACAACTTTATAGTTTGGAGAAATTGACGAGACTAACAGATGAGCAAGAGCGAGCACTTGTGCTCCTCAAGTCCCTGGAAAGGCTCACCTTTTTTTGGTGTGAAGAGCTCGTAGATCTTCCCTCGAGGCTGCGCAACCTCTCATCCCTCAAGAGTTTGGAGATACACTTCTGTAAGGAGATCTCAAGGCTGCCGGAAGCAGGCCTCCCACATTCACTGGAAGAACTGGAAATCAGATTTTGCAGCAAGAAGCTAGAAGATGAATGCAGGTGGCTAGCAACATGTGAAGGCAAGCTAAAAGTCAAAATTGATTGGAGACGTGTGAACTAATTACTGGATGACTTGTTATGGGCATGTTTCAGCATGCACAACACGTACAGCTTGGTTGCTCTTGAGTTAAAGTTGTGTCATATAATTATATTCAGAGTCGACATACCCTGATAAATGTGTAGTGTGCTTGTTC
This sequence comes from Aegilops speltoides, assembly GCA_021437245.1. Lineage (NCBI taxonomy): Eukaryota > Viridiplantae > Streptophyta > Magnoliopsida > Poales > Poaceae > Aegilops > Aegilops speltoides. Next base: position 509,380,981 of record CM038142.1, read on the forward strand.
TTAGAATGAGCGTCTCGGTAAGCATTCAAGCTGCTCAGCATATATCATGTAACCGGTAAAAGGGTATGTCTGTTGTTTGTTACTCATGTCGTCTTGTCAACTGATGGTTTTTCATTTCCTTGTTTTTTTACAGGGAGAATTTTCATTTCCTTGAGTAGAGAGAGAACTGGAAACATAAATCCGACAATGCATCCTGCAGTTTGTTACTCCCTCCCATCCATATTAATTGCTGTAACTTTAGTAAAACTTTGTACCAAAGCTGCGACAGTTAATATGAATCGGAGGGAGTACATAATTTCGCTTTATCCAAAATTTCCTGCCTATACCATGCACATACAGTATGCTCTAGAGTGTTGAACAGAGCAGACAAACATGCCAGACTCGCACTTCCAGAGATCAGGATGGACTTGCCACTTGCCTACACGAAACTGTGACCTATAGTTCCAATGCTGATTACCGGTTATATTCCTTTTGGTAGAACCCTGAAGCTACGTCTGTGTGCGTAGTGTACTACTGTCCTATCTTTGGTAAGATCTTAGTCGTTTGTGATGCCTGAAAGCCATGTTGTACTGCAGACTGTGCTTGGATCTTTGGATTAGTTTATTAGCTCCTGATCTGGCGCCTTCTGTTAGTGGTAGTTTCCTTTGCTGGACAAGATATTAGCATATGCACATGATAACTGATGAGGTGCTCAATATTTCTATGCTTAAAAATCTCGTCAGCTATAAGTAAGAAAATAAAGGAGAAAAGATGGTATTGCAGTAAACATATATATAATCATTAGAGAAGAAGACGCACCAATTCCTCATTTCAGTTTGGGGGTATCACCCATCTCACGCAAGCATTGCAGCTGCATCGATCATTTTGATAAGAACTTGATGAACCGTAGCAATCCCTGCAAAGAAAAGAACATTCCTAAGGGCCATTTGTTGCACTGGCAGACACAAGTAACTAAAAACTACTCCCTCTATAAACAAATATAAGACGTTTTAGGTCACCACTGTTTTAGTGACCTAAAACGTCTTATATTTGTTTACATAGGGAGTATTTGAGATGTGAAAAAAACTCAGATATTTGCAGCACCACACCAAACACGTTTATTGGCACTCCAGTTATATGTTAGGAAAAGCTAACAGCAACAGGAGGGTTCTCTTACCCAGTAATAGCAGGGCTGTTATAAGTAATACAGACACTAACTGAAATCAAGGGGTATGATTTTGGAAAAGGCGAGCAGCATCACTGGGACAAGAATGCCAATCAACTCTGATTTGTATGGCTACTAATTTTTTTGATCATTCATATACCTCCAAGAACAGATTAAACCATTCATTCGCATATCTATATATGTCACCAGACAAAGATGATAACCAGGATTTCAACATTTTCTTACTCCAATGCAATAGTTATGTCGCCCATAAGCATACATAAAACTAGGACACAATAGATGTGGTAGAGAAAATACATCAATACAAAAGCCACCATCAGATCGGAAGGCCAGATGAACTATCAAATGCCTCAGTACCCTCCACTTTTCACTTATATAGACATAGTCAAGCTGAGCTATGAGATTACACACAAAGCCAGCCATTCAATAGGAACTAGGTTAACTAAATCCAAGCCGACATGCACATCCCAGAAATAAGTAATCACATCATCCACCTACTCAAATCCTACTGTTAGAACAACCTCCTCTACACCAGAGAACGAGCATTGCCAGCTTCTGAGGTGATGTCGCCTGAGCTCACTAACCCTGAACCTATTAAAAAATTCAAATGTGAAACAATGCAGGAAGTTTAATTCATGAAGAATAAACGATATTTGATAAAAAGGGAAAGAATAAACAGTGAGCTTGACAGTTCTACCACTGGATGATGAAGAATCACTGCCTGGACCCGAACCAGCAGAGACACAGCCTCAATGCCCTTCTCTGTCTCCACTGGTTGGCATCTCATCGTCAGTATCTACAGTACATACTAACATACTCATCCACCTTCTCCGCCGCTAATACATCCGTCCTGCTCTCCTGTAAATAACAAAACAAAACAGAACAACATAAGAGTCCAATTTGCATATGCACTAACTGAAAAAGGGAACAACACTTGTTGTTTCCTACGGCCATTTACTACATCAGCATTGTCAACGAATGTAGACACAGCACCATTCGCAGCCTCAGCGCGGTAGCACCGTCGTAGACCTTGGCAATGTCCTTCTGCAGTACGGATCTGGCCGCAGCGCTTCCTCGTAGGTGCCCGGAACTTCGCCGGTGGCGGGGGCAGGTCCTCCTTCGGCTGGCCCTGCTGATGCTCCTGATGCCACGAATCGACGCGGGAGAGGAGGGCGCATAACTGGCCGATCTCGGTCCCTGGAGCGCACTGGAACCGCGGTGAGCCAGCCCCGCCGGCCGGAAGACCAGGCATCCGGCCGGCGGCGAGACCAGACAGGAGCTTTCGCAGTTTTTTTTTTTTTTTTCAGGGAAAGGAGCTTTTCCTCGGATGTAACAGAAAAGGGTCGGAGAGGGCGTGACTTGCAGATATGTTTGGGCCTAAAGCCCCATCGTCGTGACATAGCCCATGCCATAGCCCAGAGGCCAACTCCACCGCGCGACCCCAAACGGACGTCCGTTCTGTCCGGATTCTGTCCGTTTGGGTAGGGGTTTGGGTCGTGTCCGGGCTGTCACAGGATCTCGGTGGCCGTCTTGCCGTACGGCCGCATCCATTTGCCCCATCCTGTCCGCGTATATTTCTTTGCAAGTCCTTAAACTTTTTTTATCATTCATTTTCGGTACATGACAATACATCATCACATTTTGACTAGTAAAACAATGCCAAAGAAAACAAGAACCACAAAAATACATTTGAGAAGATACCCAACTCCATAACTGCTCCCTTGAGTTGGGTTAGCGCCTTCTCGATGCACTCATTGTTGATCTGTGGAGGAGGCACGACGTTGCCCCCTCCTTTCTTCTTCAAGCCAGAAGTCGACGTTGCTTCCTCACACATAGTATCGTGCCTTGTTGCTTCTTCGCATGTAGTATCGTGCCTAGACTCTAATCTAGCAACAAGTGCACTTGTCTCATCTAAAGCCTCTAGGCTAGCTAAAAGTGCACGAACATGCACTACATTTCGCTCTATCAACATATCGATGTACTCTCTTCTTTCCAATACCAAAACTTGCATCCGGTCTACACAATAAAACTTAAAGTTAACACCACTAGTCTAATCCAAGAGCACAAACATGCACCGAAGCTAAAAGAGCACATACCCCATCGTTTAAGCACTTGATGAACACCCATCCGGATGCTCGGCGTTGTGAACGCGGCGCACGACCACCCTTGGGCAGTGGTCGCACTTGATGAGGGGCAACGGTGCGCCGACGAGCTTTTGGGCAAGCTCCGAGCCCGGCCGGCCGCCATTCGCGTATCTGCCGGCGGACCACTGACGGTGCAGATCCGAGCGGCTAGAGGACGAGCCACTGCCTGCATGTGGCCTTGCGGCCCTGCCAGGGCCTTCCGGCAAGGTGTCCGGCCAGTCCATGGCGCGGCCCGCCCTCCCACAGCCTGGGGAGCTCAAGACCGACCGGATCCGCCCCAAATCCGGCCGACGGGTGCGCAAACAAGGTGGCCGTGCTTGGGTAGCTCGGCGGCGACGAGAGGAAGGGGCTGGGCAAGCGCGCGTCCGAGGTGCATGGCTGCAATGGCAGCGGGCGGCCGGCGGCGGCGAGGGGGAGAGAGGGGAAGAGTGTGGAAGAGTGGAGTGGATGCGGCCGGAGGGAGGAGGGGGCGGATAAAAAAAGGCCCGTCATGTGCCACCGACGGGCGGGCCAGGAGAGGACACGCGCAGACGACCCGCGCGTCCGCGTGGTGTCCGTTTCACCCCAAAAGCGGCGCAAACTTGGGCCGCGGACGGGTCGAAAGCGGACACAAAACGGACAAAAGTCCGTTTGCGCCCGCGCGCTGGGCCGCCTCCTTTGTCCCTTTTACCCCAGGCGGATCGGGGCGGACAGGATAGGGTCGCGCGGTGGAGTTGGCCTGACACGCTCTGAACTTTCTCTCTTGCTTTTTCACCTCAATTTTTTTTTTGCTTTTACACCTTTTATTTTTTTTGCTTTTGGCTAAAAAACAAAAACAAATTGCTCTGACGTTTCTCTGAAAAGAAACTTTCAGGATGTGCAGCCCACGAGCGCAACTGCTACATATATGTACGTGTTACAGATTGATCCGCATCTTCAGCGCGACCACGCTGGGAAACCATACACTCATGTGTTCGGGCATGGTCTTCGGTTTCGCGACATTGGGTGACGACGACGGTCATGCACAGCCTGACAGACTCAAAGCGTGACAACACCACTAATATAAGCTAAAAATCTACCGACCCTTCTATTTCTGCGTAATTTATTGCACTAGCGCAATGGCCTTTTGTGCATGACGACGCTGTTGATTGTCGCAGCTGAGGTCGCGCGCTTTTCGCCAATCAATTGGTGAAGTTTAGAAACATTAAAAAAAACACTGTTTGAAGCTGATATTGTCTTTTTTGCCATTAGCTTCTCGAATGTCCAAACACCATGAAATTTTGCACAAACATCATCCATTTGAGCATCTTGGATGACAAAAAAATTGACTTTTTAAACTATTCTGTTTTTTTTACTGTTTACCAGGTGCAAATGAGTCCAGGCACCATTTGAATTATTGTGAAACTTAATCTTATTTTTCAGTGAACAATTGAAATTTAATCCACAATCCTATGACTACATATACAACCGTGGACGCTCTCTTCTTATTGCCCGACATTTCTTTGATGGGAAAAACATATTCATCGTCATGCTCTTGGGATGTGCATGTGTATTCATTTATTCATTTTTTGGAATACATCTCTTAGTTTATCATGTTACATGATGCTTGATATAGGGAAAACGTTATCTGGCGAACGTCAGCAGGGAGCGTTTTCCCGGCAAACACCCCAAACTTGTCATACCACACCAACTAAAGTTGTCATGGCAGCTTTGTATGATTTGCCGAGGTGAAAGTTGCCATGTAGCGCAAAAAATGGTAGAAAAGTTGTCAAGTTGCGTAGAAAAATTGTCATCCGTTCGATCATGAACCAACGGTGAAAGGTTATTTCCCTCCCTAAGTGATTTTGATGTTGATGACAATGTAATTTGCAGATTAAATGTGTGCTTAAGCTACTGAAGCATATTCAGAAGTGTACCATGCAAAAAAGATCATATTCAGAAGTGGCACCAGACGGTTAGGTGATCCTCTGGCGGAAAGAAAGAAGACGGTGTTTCTCAAGATCAAACAATGAGGACGTTTTGAGCTGTAAAACATTTTAAATTTTACAAATGAGAAGAATCTAGGATGGCATCATTTTTTGCCTTCTAGTGAATGCATGCATATGCATATGCATGTGGAAAGAAGTGGTGTGCATGTGGGGAGAGGCCGTTTAATCTCTAAATTTATAATATTAGGTCCTTTAACTATTAATTGAGTAGTTGCATAATTTTAAAAATATTAGAAATTCTTTTTTGCAAAGGAAAATCTTCGATCCGGGATTAAATATGTGCACATTATAATACCAAAAACTGCATATACGTATTCGTGCAATTGTAGTATTGATGGTATGACATTGGATAGGTCGAGGAATAAGGTTTAGCTTGATTGAGAAATAATTTTTTGAATGAGCTAAAATATAGCAATTCCAAAGAAAGACATCACTCCCTCCAATTCATATTAATTGCCATAGCTAAAATTATACTGCCGCCACAGCTAATTTGGATCAGAGGGAGTAGCAACTTTGATCTTGAGATTAAAGATGGGGACACTTTGTAAGGGCATTCTTGTCCCTTATTAGTTTTGGTGACTGATGACAATGCTTCTGCGGACTAATCGTGTGTACTGAGCTTTTTAGATATATCATGACTAAACACAAGACGATTTGTTGCCCCTCGAAGATTATTGAAGATGGCGTTTTTCTACGGTTCTTTTCGGTGGAGTTGAGTTGTAGGAAAGCTATACTATTAAGAGGGGGTCCGTTTTGGAAAGGTTTGGGTGGAATCTCACGTACACGCCCCTTTTGCACCGCCTTTCCTTTCGCTCTTTGGAGTTCTCCTCCGTATCACCTTGTCCCTGCGAAATGAAGGACTCCGAGTTGCTATTCTCAGGCTGGCGGTAGTAGTGCTCCTCTGAGCGGTACTACCGCAGGAGCCAGCGGTAGTACCGGGCTCCGGCATGGTAGTACCGTAGGCTTCCACGGTAGTACCGCTCCCCCTAAGCGGTAGTACCGTGAGCTCTGGCCTGGCGCCGCTGCTCAAGCGGTAGTAGGGGCGGATGTAATTTTTTACATCCGCGCCCTACGCGGTAGTACCGTGCTGCGGCGCGGTAGTACCGTGTCGCCTTGCCAGGTGCAGCAGCAGGAGCGGAGGTAGGGGCGGATGTAATTTTTTACATCCGCACCCTTCACGGTAGTACCGCACCCCTGGTCCGCGGTAGTACCGTGTCGGATTTTCGCATCGATAATATCTCAGCGGAGGTAGTCACGGATGTAATCTTTTACATATGTGCCTACCGTGCCTGGACTGTGGCTGCCCTACGGTTGTACCGCACAGGGTCGCGGTAGTACCGTGCCTGCGGTTCTCTGCGCTACGGCTGTGCTCTTGATTCAGTCCAGCTCTGCGCGCCCATGGTAGTATCGGTCCGCCTTGTAGTAGTAGCAGAGCCCGTCTTGTAGTACCGCTCTGTGATCTTGGTAGTACTGCTGGTCATGGGCTGAGTGGTGGGTAACGGTTGGAATTGTTCCCCCACTATATAAGGGGGTCTTCTTCTCCAAGACGACTCACCTCTTCCATCCCCAAGCTCTATTGTTGCTCCAAGCTCCATTTTTGCCTGATCTCTCTCCCTAGCCAATGAAACTTGTTGATTTGCTCGGGATTGGTTGAGAAGGCCCTGATCTACACTTCCACCAAGAGAAATTTGATTTCCCCCACTAATCCCTAGCGGATCTTATTACTCTTGGGTATTTGAGCACCCTAGACGGTTGAGATCACCTCGGAGCCATAGTCCATTGTGGTGAAGCTTCGTGGTGTCATTGGGAGCCTCCAATTAAGTTGTGGAGATTGCCCCAACCTTGTTTGTAAAGGTTCGGTCGCCGCCTTCAAGGGCACCAATAGTGGAATCACGGCATCTTGCATTGTGCGAGGGCGTGAGGATAATACGGTGGCCCTAGTGGCTTCTTGGGGAGCATTGTGCCTCCACACCGCTCTAACGGAGACGTACTTCCCCTCAAAAGGAAGGAACTTCGGTAACACATCCTCGTCTGCACCTACTCCACTCTTGGTTATCTCGCGCCTTTACTTTTGCAAGTTTACATGTGTTATATCCCTTGCTTGCTTGTGTGCTTGTTGTTGTTGTATCATATAGGTTGTTCACCTAGTTGCATATCTAGACAACCTACTTTGTTGCAAAGTTTAATTTGGTAAAGAAAAGCTAAAAATTGTTAGTTGCCTATTCACCCCCCCCACTAGTCAACTATATCGATCCTTTCAATTGGTATCAGAGCCTCGTCTCTTTATTAAGGACTTTGTCGTCCGAAGTGTATGGTTGACACCGTAGACGGTGGGGAGGAGGAGCACTCCGGTGTGAATCCGATCTCGTCTATGGGTGATGGGGAAACCTCGGTGTCCCGTGAGGAATTCAATGTGGCCTTGGACACATTGAAAACCTCCATGACTACCAAGGTTGAAAGCATGTTTAATAAATTCTTAGAAAGACTTAAACTATCTACCTCGCCGTTGCAAGTGGGTGATCCCACTAACAAGGTGACGGATGCTAACTCTGACAAGGGGGAAGCTAATAGTGAGAAGGGTCCTTCTACTAGTGGTAGAAATGGCACCGACATCTTTGCCCATGTGGAACCTCCAACTTATGGAGGACCGATTCCCTCTACTCATTTAAATCATGCCGGCCCTCCTCCTAAGATTGTGAAAAATGAGGATTTTGATTCTTTGGTGTATCGCTTCAAGCGTCATTTAAATCATGTGAATACTAATCTTTGGAGAATCATTGAAGAAGGTTTCTATCCACATGACCGAAGCAACTTCACCCCTAGAGAAGCAGTGGATAATCAATTCAATGAGAATGCTCTCTTCATCATCCAAGATGCTATCCTTCCCGAAGATTCCCTCATCTCCGACTCCATGCCATGGCCAAAGACGCATGGCAATGCGTTGTGTCTCTCTATCGGGGAAGTGCAAGCATTCAACGCTCCAACTATAAAGTGGTGCAAGATGAAACCGATGAGTTTGCAATGAAAGAAGATGAAGAACCTCGTGAGCTCTTTCGGAGAGTGACCAAACTCGTGGTCTCACTCCGAGATCATGGGAGCAAGGACACAGATGACAATTGGATCAAGCGCAAGTTCCTCAAGGCCATGATGCCCTACAACAAGGCCATGTCCTCCGTCATTCATCAAAGACCGGACTTCCACTCCATGACCTCAAGTGAAGTGTTGGATGAGTTCGTTGCAATGAGCATCTTGGACAAGACCACCGACAACGCGGTGCTCCGCTCTCAAAGGGCAAAGAAGCCCAACCTTGCCTTGAAGGCCAAGGTTATTGTGGAAGAAGAGGAAGAAGAGGAAGATGAGGAGAGCAACCCCGAAGATACAAAATATGATTATCATGAGCACATGGGTCTTGCTTCAAGGCAATTTTGGAGCAAGAAGAACTCAAGGCCCAATTTCAACAAGACCAACTCAAGTGGCTTCCAGGGCAAGCAACGAGTAAGAACTTGTTACAACTGTGGCAATGTGAGCCATTTCATTGTGGATTGTCCTTACGAGAAGCGGGAAGACAATGGTGGCAAGCTCATCCGAAAAGACAAAGCCAAGTCCTTCCCCAACAAGAACAACTTCACCAAAAAGACTCCTACTAGGGTTGGTGGTCCAAGAATAATACCATGAGGATGACGATGATGATGAAGATAGTGAAGCAATGGCCATGGCATCCGTTGCCATTGCCACAACTCCCCGGATGTCTCTTCGATTCACCCAACGAGAACATCACCGCCAAGTGCCTCATGGCCAAAGCCTCTAACAAGGTAACCCCCAACATCAAAACTACCATCATTATTAATCCCTCTTTGAAGGGTTGCATTGATGAACATGAGGGGTCTAATGAGGATGTGAATGAATTTGAATCCTTTATGAGTAAGCTCAAGGGTAAATCCAAGAAGCACTTTGTTGCTCTCTTGGAACAAGTTGGTGAAGCCAATGACATGATCGAGGCACACGAAGAAACCATCTCTAAGATGGAAGGTCATAGTCGTGACTATGCCGATGAGATATCGGATCTCTCTAATGCTCTTGAGGAAGAGCGTGGGCATCGTTTGGCTCTTGAGGAGTCACACAACGATGACCATGCTAAGTTAAAGAAAGATCTTGATCATGCACTTGTTGTGTATCGTGTGCTAACTTCCGAGAAGGCTAAACTTGGGGTCGATCATGCTAGACTCAAGGAGGAGTTTGATGTACTTGACAAGGTCCACAAGGTCTTGAAGGGTGCTCATGCTAACCTCAAGGAGTCTCATGCTCAACTCCAAGTTAAGCTAACCAAGGAAAAGGCCACGTTTCCTCATATGGTATTAATTGATAATGCATATGCCACTAACCCGTGTTGTGAGCATGTGCATCTTGTGGAGGAGAATGCCAAGTTGAAGGATCAACTTGAGAAAGGCCTTGTGACATGCATTCAAGGTGAGAAGAACCTCAACGACCTTTTGAGCAATCAAAAGGAAGTTGTGTCCAAGGAGGGAATTGGGTTCGCACTCAAGTTCAAGAACAAGAAGAAGAACGACAAGACCAAATGACCTCCTCCTCTCAAGCAAACTTTTGTGAAAGAGGTAGAGGGAGATCCTAAGGAGAAGAAGAAAAACGTGAAGGGTGTTGATGTCAAAAAGGGCAAAACCACGTCCTCCAACAAAGTTGGCAACTTTAATCCTTCTTATGTGTTGTGCCGTGCTAGTGATGGGCATGTTTATGCTAAATTTGTTGGTTCTCCTTATGAGTACATTGAATGGTCTATTTGGGTTCTTAAGACCCTTGTACTAACATCAAAGGACCCATTACAAAATGGGTACCTAAAACCAAGCATTGATCTCGTGTAGGTGTTTGCTTCCGGTGGGGGATCAAGGTTGCTCGATAGTGGAGCAACGAATCATATGACCGGAAGCAAGGACTTGGTGGTGGACGTGCACAAGATTCATTCTATGCCCACCAATGTCGAGTGGGGTGATGCCTCGTCTTCTAAGGTATTGGGTCTTGGCAAGGTTGTCATTTCTCATGATCTAACGATTGAGAAAGTCATGCTTGTTGAGTCCCTTGCATTCAATCTTCTTTCCGTTCGTCAACTTGCACTCATGGGCTTTGCCACTTTCTTTGATATTGATACCGTGGCCCTCTTGTGGAGCAAGACTCTTAAAGTAGCTTTTGTTGGGCATGTCGAGAACGGTCTTTATGTGATTAACTTTTCGGAGCAACCCACTAAGACCGCGACATGCCTAATGGCTAAAGTTGATGTGGGATGGCTTTGGCATCGCCGTTTAGCCCACATCATTATGAGATCTTTGCAAAGTCTTCTCAAGAGGGACCATGTCCTGGACTAACAAATGTTAGTTTTGCCAAAGATCGTGCTTGCAGTGCTTGTATTGAAGGAAAGCTTCATGAGAAGGCTCACCCTCCCACGACCATCATCTACTCGAAGAGACCCTTGGAGCTCCTTCACATGGATCTCTTTGGGCCTCCATCCTTTGATAGTCTTGGAGGTAGAAAGTATTGCTTGGTGATTGTGGATGATTATTCAAGATACACTTGGGTATACTTCTTCAAGAGGAAGAGTGAGACTCAACAAACCATCATCGACTTTGCAAATGAAGCTCAACGTCAACATGATGCAAAGATCTTGACAATAAGAAGTGACAACGGCACCGAGTTCAAGAACTAGACCTTGGATGAGTTTCTTAGTGATGAGGGGATCAAGCATCAGTATGCTGCACCATATACCCCTCAACAAAATGGTGTCGCAGAGAGGAAGAACCGGACGTTGATGGATGCGGCAAGGACCATGATGGCGGAGTTCAAGTCTCCATACAACTTTTGGGCTGAAGCCATTAACACAGCATGTCATGCATCCAATCGGCTCTATCTCCGCAAAGGCTTGAACAAGACTCCTTATGAAATACTCACCGGTAACAAGCCCAACCTCAAGTACTTCCAGGTATTCGGGTCTAATTGTTTCATTCTCAAGAAAGGTGTTAGTTTGTCTAAATTTGAGGCTAGAGCTTATGAGGGCATATTTGTTGGTTATGCTACAAACTCTCATGCTTACCGTGTCCTCAACAAGTCCACCGGACTCATTGAGGAGACGTGTAACATAGAGTTTGACAAAAATAACGGCTCCCAAGTGGAGCAAAGTGGTACTTGTGATGTAGGTGATGAAATTCCTCCCCAAGCCATGAGAAGAATGGGTATTGGTCATATTCTACCCATTGAGGAACCCCTTGTGGCCGAAGGAGAAGGACAATGCTCCACTCAAGTGGAGCCATCACCTCCCCAAGACCCACACGCTTCCGAAGAACAAAGTGAAGGCCCTCAACCTCGTGAACAAGACCAAGGGCAAGATCAACCTCAAGATGGTGGTGAACCACCAAATGATGCCCAAGGTCAAGTTCTTCCCCTCGAGCAAGTTCAAGATCAAGAGCAAGCTCAAGATCGGGAACAAGCTCAAGACGGCGCTCAAGATAATCAAGTTAACCCTCCTCCTTCCACATCCTAGGAGGAATTAGAGCGTTGTGCCATGAAGATTGCTTCCAAGCTCACCACCAAAGGTCATCTCATGGAGAATGTGGTTGGAAGCCTAAGAAAGGGGGTAAGCACTCGTAGACAATTAGCAAACTATTGTGACATCACACATTTGTCTCTTGTGTTGAACCTCAAAAGGTCTATGAGGCGCTCGAAGATCCGGATTGGCTCAATGCCATGCATGAAGAACTCAACAACTTCGTGTACAACAAGGTGTGGAGATTGGTGCCAAGGCCATCGGGGAACCACAACGTCATTGGAACCAAGTGGATATTCAAGAACAAGCAAGATGCTCATGGGAACATCATTCGCAACAAGGCAAGATTGGTAGCACAAGGCTACTCCCAAGTCGAGGGTATCGACTACGGTGAAACCTTTGCTCCCGTTGCTCGCCTTGAATCCATTCGTTGGTTGATTGCTTATGCTTCTCATCACAACTTTAAGTTACAACAAATGGATGTGAAGAGTGCTTTTCTTAATGGTCCTATTAATGAGTTGGTTTATGTCAAGCAACCCCCCGGGTTCATGGATCCCTACTTCCTGGATCATGTGTATCAACTCGATAAGGCACTCTATGGCCTTAAGCAAGCCCCACGTGCGTGGTACGACCACCCTATCGAGTTGTTACAAGATCGTGGATTTGAGGTTGGGCAAATCGATCCCACTCTATTTACTAAGAAGGTCAAAGGGGAGTTGTTTGTATTCCAACTATATGTTGATGATATTATCTTTGGTTCCCCTAACAAAGTTTTCAATGAGGAATTTGCCGCTCTCATGACCTCTAAGTTCAAGATGTCTTCGATGGGAGAGTTGAAGTTCTTCCTTGGTCTCGATATCAAGCAAAGAAAAGAAGGTAACTTCATCAACCAAGCCAAATACACTCAAGACATGCTCAAAAGATTCAAGCTAAGTGATGTCAAGCCGGCTTCTACTCCAATGCCTACCAAGTGCCAACTTGACATTGATCCCAATGGTAAAGCGATGGATCAAAAGGTATATCGCTCCATGATTGGCTCCTTGCTTTACCTTTGTGCATCTAGACCAGATACCATGTTGAGTGTGGGAATATGTGTACGGTTTCAAGCCGCACCAAAGGAAAGTCACTATGTGGCGGTCAAGCGAATCTTTCGATATTTGGCTCATACCCCAAACTTTGGCTTATGCTACCCAAGAGGAGAAAACTTCAAACTTGAACGATTTTCGGATTCCGATTGGTCGGGAGACAAAGTGGATAGGAAGACCACTTCCGGAGGGTGCCAATTTCTGGGTTGCTCTTTGGTAAGTTGGTATTCCAAGAAGCAAAGTTATGTGTCTGTCTCGTCCACCGAAGCGGAATATGTGGCGGCCGGTAGTTGTTGTGCACAACTCCTATGGATCAGGCAAACTTTAAAGGATTACGGTGTCATTTGTGACAAAGTGCCTCTTTGGTGTGACAATGAAAGTGCCATCAAGATTTCTCTCAACCCGGCGCAACACTTCAAGACGAAGCATATTGAGATTCGGTATCACTTCATCCGGGATCATATTAGGCGAGGGGAGATCGAGCTCAAGTATGTCAACACTCATGATAACCTTGCAGATATTTTGACGAAGCCCTTGGATGAAGCAAGATTTTGCAAGTTAAGGCATGAGCTAAATATCATTGATTCGAGCAATGTGACTTGAACCCTTGCACCTCCCACCACACTCAACTTGTTGTCTAGTCTAGGTGTAGGCATGGACATAGGGGGAGTGTTGTTCTCTCAATGAACTCTCCCTCCCCACATTATGTATAAATTGATCAACTCTTTCAAATTAGCCATCCTTGATGGTACTTGTGCTTCAAAGACGAGTTTTGGTCATGGGCCCAAGGATAATTCTTCACGGTGCCATACCAATTGACTCAAACATAGGTGGCTCCGGCCACCGCCCTCTCCTTGGAGAGGTTGTGTCTCATGGTTGGTCTTTGTTGTCTTGTGCTTTCCTCTTCCCTGTGCGGGTTTGTGTCGTCGATTGTATTCGCCTCTTTGTTGATCGGTGTTCCCGAAGGTTGTTGTGCTTTTGCTCTTGTGTGAAACTTGCACTTTCTTGGGTTACGGTACTACCGTGGCAGGCCACGGTACTACCGCAGGAGTTGGTAGCTTTGTGTTTGCTCAGTTGCCTCCCAGGGGCACGGTACTACCTCTACCATCGCGACAGTAATTTTTCTTGCCTTGGGAAGAGCGGTATACACTGCCCGTGTGCAGTACTTCCGCCCGGGCGGTACTACCATGATGACCCATGGTACTTCCGCACCACATAGCAGTGGGGGTTAAGAGGCGGGGACGGGGAGTTCTAACTCCCCCATACCCATTCATCTCTATTCCCCACCCCGTCTCTCTCTCTCTCCTGCCCAAGAACAGCGCCGGTGGCCTTCGCCGAATCTCTATCTCCGGCCGCTCTCCTCAGATTCCAACCGGTGGGATCGTGTTCCCCACCTCGCCCTCTTGCCATGGACCAAGGTTTTTCCCCGAGTTCCTCTTCTTTTCGTGCTTCTGTGTGTTTTTAGGTCTTGGGAGATGCATGTGGTGTTCTTGAGAATTTTGGCTAAATCTGTGCAAGAGGGATTCGTAGGAGCGTGGTAGTGTAGTAAGCATGCTCTTTGGATAGTCAAAATAGTTCCGGTTGATCAACGGTAGTACCGATGTTGTCGTGCGGAGGTTCTAGATCTAGATCCGTAACTCTCTGTCACGGTTTCCGATCCGCGCGGTAGTACAGCTCCTCCTGGAGAGGTACTACCGCGGCCTCGCCTGTATCTGGCGCCATGCGGTACTTCCATACCTTAGTGCGGTACTACCACTTGGCGCCCTGAAGTAAAAAATTACTTCTGCCCCAGGCGCGGTACTACCATGCCACCCCGGCATGGTACTACCACGGCTGGAGCGGATGTAATTTTTTACATCCGTCCACCGGCCCGGTACTACCGTAGATTCATCCAGCACTCTTTTTCTGTGCAGATCTCGTGCTTATTTGTTTCCTTCAGTTTTGGTCTTTGTCTTTTGCATTGATCCGTTTTGTTTCCCGTGCGTGTTCCTGTGTTTTATGTCTAGGTGGTGGCTCCGGTTCTCTTGCTCGTCGCTCGAATGCCAACCGTGACACAGGGTCAAAGCGGCTGTACAACCAAGATGAAGCTCCAGAGGGGTCCTCTGCTTCCCAACGCAGAGAAGGAGCCCGTCATGGGCATGGATGAGATGCCCCAGGCCGAGTTTGTCATTCGAAGGAAGCTCAATCCCTATGTGAATCCCCGGGCTAACTTGCGAGGCAATGATCTCTTCTGGACCAAGCAGCAGAATCTGATCTATCTGGATGTGATCAAGGCCAAGTAGAACCTCTACGTGGAAGTTCACTATATTGACATGCATCATATGAGGCAGGACAAGCACCGTGGGTACTTTGGAGAGGCCTTGGATCTAGTGGAGCAGTTCGGCATTGAGCACTTGCTCACCTTCCACAAGGATTTTGATCCAGAGATCATAGCATAGTTCTTTGCTTCGGTCTACTTCGGCATCGATGAAGCAAGGACCATGACTTGGATCACCAATGGTCGCCGGATGTCTGCTACATGGAAGGACTTCATGGAGTTGCTTAACGTTCCAGATGAAGGGCTCGACACGCCAGTTGGAGCTCGCCCTCATGCCAACTCTGAGTCTGCCAACAAGAACAAGCTCATGTCATTCCTTGTTCAGAAGACTCTTCCCAATAAGAAGCAAGTGTGGGTGCTTAATCCCTTCCTTGACATCGCTCTTCCGGAACACCCTCTTCCCACGCACTGGTGACATGGGCCGGGTGCATGCTTACCTCGTTGACATGATGCTCCTTTGTGAGGAGGCCCGTCAGGCTCAGACTCAGCCACTTGATGTCTCACATATCATGTGGTGTGAGCTTCAGTTCGTTGTGTTCAACCGTAAGGTCCCCATCTATGGGCCTTACCCGTTTCACCTGATCTCCAAGACTTGGGAGAAGCACTTTCCCAATGATGAGTTTGAAGCTCCAAGGTGGATTCGTCATGAGCCCATCAGGCTCCGCATCAAGCCACAATGGGCTCACACCACCACTTCTGCCGAGGCTGCTAGGAGGGATGTGGATGAGGAGTAGATTGAGGAGGAAGAAGCTGCTGAGGACCGTTCTGCTTTCACTACTCCCTCTGCTGAGCCCTCTTGGGCGAAGAAGCTGAAGATCAAGATGAAGAGGCTTTTATGCATGCAGGTCCAGAGTCAGTACAAGGCCCATGTTGCTCAGAAGGAGGGTCATCGTCGCGACAACAGGATTTTGAGGGCGTGCGGTGAGGACGTGGCCAGCGGCTTTGAGAGGCACATCACCCCCGAGGCTGCCTGGATGGCTAAGCAGGGCTACAAGTGGACCGATTCTGAGGAGGAGTACGTTCCTGCTGCGGAGTATGATGATGAGGAGTCGTTTTCCTCCTGAGCTACCACCGTTGTTGTAGGTGCCCTCTCTGCCTTTTTGGTGTCTTGATGCCAAAGGGGGAGAGAGTGTAGGATTTGCGTATCGTGTGTGCTTCACCATTTGCTTTTCGCCGTTTGCGTTGCTTTCCGTCTGTTGAACTTGTTTGCTTTGGTTTGGTTGTGCTCGTGAGACTAAGTTTATCATATGGTGTAAGACATATGCACTCTATCGTACCGTATTAACTTATTGAGCTTATGCTATATCGTGTTATTTATGTTATGCTCATATTTACTATCTTGTTTAGTGTTAGTCTTATCTTTGCAAGATATGCTTTGTCTCTAAAATATAGGGGGACTGGTGATCCTAGTATTCGTGTCGTGCAGTCCAAAGCACTTTACTCTCTAGCACGAATCTAGGGGGAGCTCGCCTATATTCTAGAGATGTGGGGTTTGCTTGTGCTATTTTCTTTCCCTTTGTGCAAATCCCGTATTGTCATCAATCCACCAAAAAGGGGGAGATTGTAAGGGCATTCTTGTCCCTTAGTAGTTTTCGTGATTGATGACAATGCTTCTGCGGACTAATCGTGTGTACTGAGCTTTTCAGATATATCATGACTCAACACAAGACGATTTGTTGCCCCTCAAATATTATTGAAGATGGTATTTCTCTACGGTTCTTTTCGGTGGAGTTGAGTCGTAGGAAAGCCGTACTATTAAGAGGGGGTCCTCTTTGGAAAGGTTTGGGTGGAATCTCACGTACACGCCCCTTTTGCATCGCCTTTCCTTTGGCTCTTTGGAGTTCTCCTCCGTCTCACCTTGTCTCTGCAAAATGAAGGACTCCGAGTTGCTCTTCTCAGGCTGGCGGTAGTACTTCACCTCTGAGCGGTACTACCGCAGGAGCTAGCGGTAGTACCGGGCTCCGGCACGGTAGTACCGTAGGCTTCCACGGTAGTACCGCTCCCTCTAAGCGGTAGTACCGTGAGCTCTGGCCTGGCGCCGCTTCTCAAGCGGTAGTAGGGGCGGATGTAATTTTTTACATCCGCTCCCTCTGTGTAATACCGTCTTCGCGCGCGGTAGTACCGTGTCGCTGCCAGTGCAGCAGCAGAGCGGAGGTAGAGGCGGATGTAATTTTTTACATCCGCACCCTTCACGGTAGTACCGCACCCCTGGTCCGCGGTAGTACCGTGTCGGATTTTCGCATCGATAATATCTCAGCAGAGGTAGTCACGGATGTAATTTTTTACATCTGTGTCTACCGTGCCTGGACTGTGGCTGCCCTGCGGTAGTACCACATAGGGTCGCGGCAGTACCGCGCCTTGTCTGTGCTCTTCTGTTCAGTTCCAGGCTCTGCCGCGCCCACGGTAGTACCGTGGGCCCGTGCGGTAGTACCGCTCCTGTGATGCGGTAATACCGCGGGTCACGGGCTGAGTGGTGGGTAACGGTTGGAATTCCCCCCCACTATATAAGGGGGTCTTCTTCTCAAAGAAGACTCACCTCTTCCATCCCTAAGCTCCATTGTTGCTCCAAGCTCCATTTTCACCCGATCTATCTCCATAGCCTATCAAACTTGTTGATTTGCTCGGGATTGGTTGAGAAGGCCCCGATCTAAACTTCCACAAAGAGAAATTTGATTCCCCCCACTAATCCCTAGCGGATCTTGTTACTCTTGGGTGTTTGAGCACCCTAGACGGTTGAGGTCACCTCGGAGTTATAGTCCATTGTGGTGAAGCTTCGTGGTGTCGTTGGGAGCCTCCAATTAAGTTGTGGAGATTGTTGGAAATATGCCCTAGAGGCAATAGTAAATTAGTTATTATTATATTTCCTTGTTCATGATAATTGTTTATTATCCATGCTATCATTGTATTGATAGGAAACTCAGATACATGTGTGGATACATAGACAACACCATGTCCCTAGTAAGCCTCTAGTTGACTAGCTCGTTGATCAATAGATGGTTACGGTTTCCTGACCATGGACATTGGGTGTCGTTGATAATGGGATCACATCATTAGGAGAATGATGTGATGGACAAGACCCAATCCTAAGCCTAGCACAGAGATCGTGTAGTTCGTATGCTAAAGCTTTTCTAATGTCAAGTATCTTTTCCTTAGACCATGAGATTGTGCGACTCCCGGATACCGTAGGAATGCTTTGGGTGTACCAAACGTTACAACGTAACTGGGTGGCTATAAAGGTGCACTACAAGTATCTCCGAAAGTGTCTATTGGGTTGGCACGAATCGAGACTGGGATTTGTCACTCCGTGTAAACGGAGAGGTATCTCTGGGCCCACTTGGTAGGACATCATCATAATGTGCACAATGTGACCAAGGGTTTGATCACGGGATGATGTGTTACGGAACGAGTAAAGAGACTTGCCGGTAACAAGATTGAACAAGGTATCGGTATACCAACGATCGAATCTCGGGCAAGTACAATACCGTTAGACAAAGGGAATTGTATACGGGATCGATTGAGTCCTTGACATCATGGTTCATCCGATGAGATCATCGTGGAACATGTAGGAGCCAACATGGGTATCCAGATCCGCTGTTGGTTATTGACCGAGGAACGTCTCGGTCATGTCTACATGTCTCCGAACCCGTAGGGTCTACACATAAGGTTCGATGGCGCTAGGGTTATAAAGGAAGTTTGTATGTGGTTACCGAATGTTGTTGAGTCCGGATGAGATCCGGACATCACGAGGAGTTCGGAATGGTCCGGAGATAAAGATTTATATATGGGAAGTCCTATTTTGGCCGAGGAAAATGTTGGGATTTTTCGGTATTATACGGGAAGGTTCTAGAAGGTTCGGAGTGGGGCCCACCTGCATGGGGGACCCACATGAACGTGGGTAGTGGGGAAAGGCCCCACACCCCTAGTCAAGCGCACCAAGATCCCCCTTAGAAGGAATAAGATCATATCCGAAGGATAAGATCAAGATCCCTAAAGGGGGATAACAATCGATGGGGAAGGAAATGATGGGATTTCTTTCCTCCCACCTTGGCCAATGCCCCAATGGACTTGGAGGGCAAGAAACCAGCCCCTCCACCCCTATATATAGTGGGGAGGCGCATGGGAGCTTCAGACGAAGTTCTGGCGCAGCCCTCCCCTCTCCCAAGTCCTCCTCCTCTCCCGCGGTGCTTGGCGAAGCCCTGCAGGATTGCCACGCTCCTCCACCACCACCATGCCGTCGTGCTGCTGCTGGATGGAGTCTTCATCAACCTCTCCCTCTCTCCTTGCTGGATCAAGGCATGGGAGACGTCACCAGGCTGTACGTGTGTTGAACGCGGAGGTGCCGTCCGTTCGGCACTAGGATCTCCGGTGATTTGGATCACGACGAGTACGACTCCTTCAACCCCGTTCTCTTGAATGCTTCCGCTTAGCGATCTACAAGGGTATGTAGATGCACTCTCCTTCCCCTCGTTGCTGGTTTCTCCATAGATAGATCTTGGTGACACGTAGGAAAAATTTTGAATTTCTGCTACTTTCCCCAACAGTGGTATTAGAGCTAGGTCTATTGCGTAGATTCTTTGCACGAGTAGAACACAAAGTAGTTGTGGGCGTTGATTTTGTTCAATATGCTTACCGTTACTAGTCCAATCTTGTTTCGATGGTATTGTGGGATGAAGTGGCCCGGACCGACCTTACACGTAATCTTACGTGAGATAGGTTCCACCGGTTGACATGCACTTGGTGCATAAGGTGGCTAGCGGGTGCCAGTCTCTCCCACTTTAGTCGGAACGTATTCGATGAAAAGGGTCCTTATGAAGGGTAAATAGCAATTGGCATATCACGTTGTGGTTTTGCGTAGGTAAGAAACGTTCTTGCTAGAAACCCATAGCAGCCACGTAAAACATGCAACAACAATTAGAGGACGTCTAACTTGTTTTTGCAGGGTATGCTATGTGATGTGATATGGCCAAGAAGAATGTGATGAATGATATGTGATGTATGATATTGATCATGTTCTTGTAATAGGAATCACGACTTGCATGTCGATGAGTATGACAATCGGCAGGAGCCATAGGAGTTGTCTTTATTTATTGTATGACCTGCGTGTCATTGAACAACGCCATGTAATTACTTTACTTTATTGCTAACCGGTACCATAGTAGTAGAAGTAATAAGTTGGCGAGACAACTTCATGGAACACGATGATGGAGATCATGATGATGGAGATCATGGTGTCATGCGGTGACGATGATGATCATGGAGCCCGAAGATGGAGATCAAAGGAGCAAAATGATATTGGCCATATCATGTCACTATTTGATTGCATATGATGTTTATCATGTTAATGCATCTTGTTTACTTAGAACGACGGTAGTAAATAAGATGATCCTTACAATAATTTCAAGAAGTGTTCTCCCTAGCGTGCACCGTTGCTAAAGTTAAATCGTTTGAAGCACCACGTGATGATCGGGTGTGATAGATCCTTACGTTCACATACAGCGGGTGTAAGACAGTTTTACACATGCAAAACACTTAGGGTTAACTTGCGAGCCTAGCATGTACAGACATGGCCTCGGAACACGAGAGACCGAAAGGTCGAGCATGAGTCGTATGGAGGATCGATCAACATGAAGATGTTCACCGATGATGACTAGTCCGTCTCACGTGATGATCGGACATAGCCTAGTTGACTCGGATCATGTAATCACTTAGATGACTAGAGGATGTCTATCGAGTGGGAGTTCATAAGATGAACTTAATTATCCTGAACATAGTCAAAAGATCTTTGCAAATTATGTCGTAAGCTCACGCTTTAGTTCCTTTGTTTAGATATGTTCCTAGAGAAAATATAGTTGAAAGTTGACAATAGCGATTATGCGGACGAGAAAGCTTATGTCCTTAATGCACCGCTCGATGTCTTTGAACCCCAAGCGTTGTTTGTGGATGTTGCGAACATCGGACATACACGTTTTGATAACTACGTGATAGTTCAGTTAAACGGTTTAGAGTTGAGGCACCAAAGACGTTTTCGAAACGTCGCGGAACATATGAGATGTTTCGAGGGCTGAAATTGAGATTTCAGGCTCGTGCCCACGTCAAGAGGTATTAGACCTCCGACGATTTTCTTAGCCTGCAAACTAAGGGAGAAAAGCTCAATCGTTGAGCTTGTGCTTAGATTGTCTGAGTGCAACAATCACTTGAATCGAGTGGGAGTTGATCTTCCAGATGAGATAGTGATGTTTCTCCAAAGTCATTGCCACCAAGCTGCTAGAGCTTCGTGATGAGCTATAACATATCAGGGATAGATATGATGATCCTTGAGGTATTCGCGATGTTTGACACATGAAAATAGAAATCAGAAGGAGCATCAATTGTTGATGGTTGGTGAAACCACTAGTTTCAAGAAGGGCAAGGGCAAGAAGGGATACTTCATGAAATGGCAAATCAGCTGCTGGTCTAGTGAAGAAACCCAAGGTTGAACCCAAACCCAAGACTAAGTGCTTCTGTAATAAGGGGAACAACCACTGGAGCGGAATTACCCTAGATACTTGGTAGATGAGAAGGCTGGCAAGGTCGATAGAAGTATATTGGATATACATTATGTTAATGTGTACTTTACTAGTACTCCTAGTAGCACCAGGGTATTAGATACCGGTTCGGTTGCTAAGTGTTAGTAACTCGAAATAAAAGCTACGGAATAAATGGAGACTAGCTAAAGGTGAGCTGACGATATGTGTTGGAAGTGTTTCCAAGGTTGATGTGATCAAGCATCGCACGCTCCCTCTACCATCGAGATTTGGTGTTTGCGTTGAGCATAGACATGATTGGATTATGTCTATCGCAATACGGTTATTCATTTAAGGAGAATAATGGTTACTCTATTTATTTGAATAATACCTTCAATGGTCTTGCACCTAAAGGAATGGTTTATTGAATCTCGATCGTAGTGATACACATTTTCATGCCAAAAAGATATAAGATAGTAATGATAGTACCACTTAGTTGTGGCACTGCCACGTAAGTCATAATGGTATAAAACGCATGAAGAAGCTCCATGTTGATGGATCTTTGGACTCACTCGTTTTGAAAAGTTTGAGACATGCGAACCATGTCTATTGGTGTATACGCATGAAGAAACTCTATGCAGATGGATCGTTTGGACTCACTTGATTTTGAATCACTTGAGATATGCAAATCATACCACATGGGCAAGATGACTAAAAAGCCTCGTTTTTCAGTAAAATGGAACAAGATAGCAACTTGTTGGAAGTAACACATTTTGATGTTTGCAGTCCAATGAGTGCTGGGGCATGCAGTGAATATCGTTATGTTCTTACTTCACAGATGATTCGAGTAGATGTAGAGTATATTTACTTGATGAAACATAAGTATGAATTATTGAATGGTTCAAGTAATTTCAGAGTGAAGTTGAAGATCATCGTGACAAGAGGATGAAATATCTATGATATGATCATAGAGATGAGTATCTGAGTTACGAGCTTTGGCACGCAATTAAGACATTGTGGAAATTGTTTCACAATTAATACCGCCTGGAACACCATAGTTTGATGGTGTGTCTGAACATCATAGTTGCACCCTATTGGATAAGGTGCGTACCATGATGTCTCTTATCGAATTACCACTATCGTTTACGGGTTAGGCATTGGAGACAACCACATTCACTTTAGATAGGGCACCATGTAATTCCATTGAGATGACACCGTATGAACTATGGTTTAGAGAAACCTAAGCTGTCATTTCTTAAAGGTTTGGGGCTACGACGCTTATGTGAAAAAGTTTCAGGTTGATAAGCTCGAACCCAAAGCGGATAAAATGCATCTTTATAGTACACCCAAAACAGTTGGGTATACCTCCTAATTCAGATCCGAAAGCAATAGGGATTGTTTCTTGAATCGGGTCCTTTCTCGAGGAAGTTTGTCTCGAAAAGTTGAGTGGGAGGATGGTGGAGATTTGATATGGTTATTGAACCGTCACTACAACTAGTGTGTAGCAGGGCACATGAAGTTGTTCCTGTGGCACCTACACCAATTGAAGTAGAAGCTTATGATAGTGATCATGAAACTTCGGATCAAGTCACTACCGTACCTCGTAGGGTGACAAGGATGCGTACTGCTTCAGAGTGGTACAGTAATCTTGTCTTGAAGGTCATGTTGCTAGACAACAATGAACCTACGAGCTATGGAGAAGCAATGGTGGGCCCAAATTCCGACAAATGGTTAGAAGCCATGAAATCCGAGATAGGATCCATGTATTAGAACAAAGCATGGACTTTGGTGGACTTGCCCGATGATCGGCAAGCCATTGAGATAAATGGATCTTTAAGAAGAAGACGGACGTGGACGGTGATGTCACCGTCTATGAAGCTCGACTTGTGGCGAAGAGTTTTTCACAAGTTCAAGGAGTTGACTACGATGGGATTTTCTCATCCGTAGCGATGCTTAAGTTCGTCAGAATCATGTTAGCATTAGCTGCATTTATGAAATCTGGCAGATGGATGTCGAAACGAGTTTCCTTACCAGTCTTCGTAAGGAAAGGTTGTATGTGATACAATCCAAAAGTTTTTGTCGATCCTAAGGATGCTAAAAGGTATCTGGCTCCAATGATCCTTCTAAGGACTGGAGTAAGCATCTCGGAGTTGGAATATGCGTTTTGATGAGATGATCAAAGATTTTGGGTTTATACAAAAGTTTATGAGAAACTTGTATTTCCAAAGAAGTGAGTGGGAGCACTATAGAATTTCTGATGAGTATATGTTATAGACATATTGTTGATCAGAAATGATGTAGCATTTCTAGAAAGCATATAGGGTTATTTGAAAAGTGTTTTTCAATGGAAAACCTGGATTAGGCTACTTGAACAATAAGCATCAAGATCTATAAGATAGATCAAAATGCTTAATAGTACTTTCAAATGAGCACGTACCTTGACATGATCTTGAAGGTGTTCAAGATGGATCAGTCAAAGAAGGAGTTCTTCTTGCCTGAGATGTAAGGTATGAAGTTAAGACTTAAAAGCTCGACCACGGCAGAATAGAGAGAAAGGACGAAGGTCGTCCCCTATACTTCAGACGTAGGCTCTATAGTATGCTATGCTATGTACCGCACCGGAAGTGTGCCTTGCCATGAGTCAGTCAAGGGGTACAAGAATGATCCAGGAATGGATCATTGGACAACGGTCAAAATTGTCCTTGGAGTAAATAAGGACATGTTTCTCGATTATGGAGGTGATAAAGAGTTCGGCGTATAGGGTTACGTTGATGCAAGCTTTAACACCTATCCGAGTGACTCTGAGTAGCAAACCAGATACGTATAGTGGAGCAACCATTTGGAATAGCTCCAAGTGGAGCGTGGAAACAACATTTACAGAATGACCTAGAGATTTGTGAAGTACATACAGATCTGAAAGTTGCAGACCTGTTGACTAAAACCTCTCTCACAAGCAAAACATGATCAAACCCCAGAACTCATTGAGTCTTAATCACATGATGATGTGAACTAGTTTAATGACACTAGTAAACTCTTTGGATGTTGGTCACATGGCGATGTGACATGTGAATGTTAATCACATGACGATGTGAACTAGAGTATTGACTCTAGTGCAAGTGGGAGACTGTTGGAAATATGCCCTAGAGGCAATAATAAATTAGTTATTATTATATTTCCTTGTTCATGATAATCGTTTATTATCCATGCTATCATTGTATTGATAGGAAACTCAGATACATGTGTGGATACATAGACAACACCATGTCCCTAGTAAGCCTCTAGTTGACTAGCTCGTTGATCAATAGATGGTTACGGTTTCGACCATGGACATTGGATGTCGTTGATAACGGGATCACATCATTAGGAGAATGATGTGATGGACAAGACAATCCTAAGCCTAGCACGAGATCGTGTAGTTAGTATGCTAAAGCTTTTCTAATGTCAAGTATCTTTTCTTAGACCATGAGATTGTACAACTCCGGATACCGTAGGAATGCTTTGGGTGTACCAAGCGCCTGGCAACGGCGGGTGGCTATAAAGGTGCACTACAGGTATCTCGAAAGTGTCATTGGGTTGTACGAATCGAGGCTGGATTTGTCACTCCGTGTAAGCGGAGAGGTATCTCTGGGCCCACTCGGTAGGAGATCATCATAATGTGCACAATGTGACCAAGGGGTTGATCACGGGATGATGTGTTACGGAGCGAGTAAAGAGACTTTCCGTGCGAGATTGAACAAGGTATCGGTATACCAACGATCGAATCTCGGGCAAGTACAATACCGTTAGACAAAGGGAATTGTATACGGGATCGATTGAGTCCTTGACATCGTGGTTCATCCGATGAGATCATCGTGGAACATGTGGGAGCCAACATGGGTATCCAGATCCCGCTGTTGGTTATTGACCAGAGAACGTCTCGGTCATGTCTACATGTCTCCCGAACCCGTAGGGTGTACACACTTAAGGTTCGATGACGCTAGGGTTATAAAGGAAGTTTGTATGTGGTTACCGAATGTTGTTCGGAGTCTCGGATGAGATCTCGGACGTCACGAGGAGTTCCGGAATGGTCCGGAGTGTCACATCCCTAGTTTCTGGTATTGCACTAGACTAGCTTCATGTGTGCATCATATTTAAATTTTGCTTAATTTTGAAATGGGGATTGTTCAAACCCTAGCACCAGATCAAATCAAATAGGTTCAACCTAAAATAATCTTCAATGAACCCAAAATGCCTTTGGAAATGTTCATGATTTTTGATAAAGGTGAAAACCTCTGCCAAAAATGATGAGCATGTTTCTTGGCCATTTATGGATTTTTGAATTAACTCATAAAGTATTTGAATTTGGGCATTTGAATGCTATAAATAATTTAAATGCTCAAATAATTCTGAAACTAAATGTGGGTTGTTGCATATATCTCAGAAGGTGCCCACAATTATTTTCAGGATTTTTAGAAGTGCTCTGGTATTTTTAATAAAGCCCAAACAACTATAGAAAAATAGAAAACAGAACAAATAGGAAAAAAGGTAGAGAGAGAGTTACCTGGGCCGACCTACCTGGCGGTCCAGCCGTCCCAATACTGTGCAGCCCAGCCCAGTAGCAGCTTTTCTTCAACCTTACGCGGAAAGGCGAGGCAGCTGCGTGGAGCGCCTGCACCGAGCTGCGCCGGCTCCGCTTGCCGCCTCCTGCCTCCCTCGCGTGCGCGTGCCACGCGACCCCTCGCTCCTCTCCCTCACTCTATGCTCTCTCCTCTCACTCCCCTGCTCTTTTCCCCTCATGGCCGAAGCCGCCATGGCCACTCCGCTGAGAAACACCGCGGCCAGCCACTCCCTCTCTCCCTCTCCGCGTTCCCGAGATCCGTATCGTCGCCAGCTTCATCCTCGCCGAGCCTAGCATCACCGGACGGCCTGCAATGCCGACGCCATCATCTTGTTCTTCCTCGGGCACCGAAGGCCGTCATCGTCGATTCATCGCCGTCGTCGCTTCCCCGAGCTCGTTGACCATCTCGACGTGACCACTGTGAGCTCATGATCCGTTTTCCCCTATTACCGCACTCGATAGCGCTCCCTAGCCGCGTATGTCACCGAGCCCGAGAGCTCATCGCCGCCGGCCATGCCGTCGCCGTCGTTGCAGCCGCTGAAGCTCGTGTCTGAGCGCATAATCGTGCTCAGTATACCCCCAGGATCCTAACAAACCCATCCGCTGCTCCTGCCGCATGCTGCATCGCCGTAACCATCATCGCCGAACTCCGGCCGCCGCCCCGAGCTTTGCTCCGGCGAGCTCCGGCGCCTCCGCAGCCTCCCACCTGCTTCCCTGGATGCGGACGACGACGGGCTACGCCCCGGTTGTCTCCGCGCGTCCAGCCACCGCTCGTAGCGCAAGTCCGGCGAGTCGCCGCCGCGTTGTTGGTCGCCGCCGGCCAAAACTCCGGCGTGGTGACGTGGCACATCATTAGCCACTGATGACCCCACTAATTAACCTCCAGTGAAACTGACAGCCGGGCCCCACATCCTAACTAACTGACTAACTAAACTAGATTAAGTTTAATCTAATTACCCTCGACCCACACGTCAACATTGACTGTGCTAACGTGTCCGTTGGCCGGACCCACATGTCATTGACACAAACCAGCCCGAGACACTGACGTGTGGACCCCACAGGTCAGGTTTGACCTGGACCGGTTCAGTTGACCTGCTGACGTCACACTGACGTCAGGCTGACGCAGTAAATCATTTACTGGATTTATTCTTATTTAGGTAATTCCACAAAATAGTATAAACTTCTAAAAATCATAGAAATTCAACCGTAGCTCCAAATGAACTAAGTTATATATGAAAAATGATCAGAAAAATCCAATCTATCCATCTGCACTGGTTTCATGCATGTTTAAGCAACTTAACCTTGCTGTTCTTATCAAAACATGATAATGCACTTTATGAATTCATAGTTTGAGTTTGAATTTGAATCTTTGGTTCAAATAAGCTCAAACCTTTCTGTTCTTAGCTGCATTAGCCCAAATCACAGCATATTGCCATGTCATGATCATGCATCATATTGTGCATTTCATTGATTGTGTTTCTTCTTTGTTTGTCGGTGATTGTTCCCTCTCGATAGACGTGTACCGACGATGTGATCGATGACACCAATGAAGAAATATACTATCTTCAGAAGTGCCAGGCAAGCAAAACCCCCTTGTTCATTCCGATACAATCCTACTCTCTCGCTCCTGCTCTCTTTTACTGCATTAGGACAACAACGATTCAACTGTTACTTGCTGCGGTAGTTGAACCCCTTTATCCTCTGCATGACCTGTCATTGCCACAGTAAATAGATGAAACCCACTAGCATGAGTAGAAGTTGTTTGAGCCCTGATGTGCCTACTCATACATGCTTGTTTGTCGTGCCTACTACTGCTTAGAGTTGAGTCAGGTCTGATTCATCGGGGATGAATTGGAGGTGTGTGAACATGTCCTACTGTTGAGAGCTAAGTATGTGAACACCATTTGGTAAAGGTAGCGGTGAGAGGCCATGTAGGAGTACATGGTGGGTTGTCTCATTGTAGCCGTCCTCGAACCGAGTTACGTGTTTGTGATCCATGAGCAGTTACTACCACACATTGGGCTCCGGGAACTCCAAGCTCTCTCGACTTATTAATCAACATGATCTCTGTCCAGGAGTTGCAACTAGTTTCTGGTGTTTGTAGGTAGTGTTAGTAGTCTACCAAGTGGCACCCGGTACAAGTGGGCTTGGGACAGACTAGGCACCGTGGCACGGTGTACCAAGCGTACATCCACCCGTCGAGGTGGGCTTGGGAACCCTGCTCACATCGTTTGGGGCCGTGAGCGACACCCCGGCCGGATCTCCTTGCGGATGGAACCGAATAGGCGATAAACACGGACTAGAGACTTGTGTGGTTAGTCGGTCGTGGCCGACTCCCTCGCCCGGCTTCCACTTGAAGGTTGCCGAGATACATAGCGTGTCTGAGGCGATAAGTGGCGAGAGCGTGTGTGAAGAAGTACACCCTGCAGGTTATCATTATCTATTGAATAGCGGATTCCTCGGATATGGAAACTTGGACCCTTGCATAGTTCATAGACAAGTGAAAGTAGGTACTCTAAAATAAGCAAGATAAGTGTGAGTGCTATGGATGGCGTTCTCGTGAGGGAGGCGGGAGCGGATCCATAGTGGTGTATTGATATGGTGAATATGTGGACTCGTGTGCGCCACCTCAAAAGAGTTACTTGCGAATGTAGTTCGGGATAGCCACCGAGTCAAAGCTGGCTTGCTGCTGATTAAACCCGCCATCCCTTTGTTGACAATGATGCATATGTAGTTAGATCGATGTAAGTCTTCTTTGGGTACATTTGTACTCACGTTTGCCTATTTTATGTTTTTGCGAGAGAGACTTCCGTCTCGCTAGTAGTTCCCGTGGACTTGACGTTTAGCTTGTTACCTCAGCTACGATCTTGTGCCCTCGGCGAGATCTCGTAGTTAGTCAAGCTTCTCGGCCTTTTCATTTGTAGTTATGCGTACTCGGACATATTAAGCTTCCGCTTGTGCTTTGACTTGTATGCTCTGAATGTTGGGTCGTGAGACCCATGTTTATAATATCTCGCTCCTCGGGCCTATTGAATAAAATACTTGAGTTGTAGAGTCATGTTGTGATGCCATGTTGTATTTTCACATATCGAGCATATTGTGTGTATGTTATTGAAATGCTTGGTATGTGTGGGATCGACTATCTAGTTGTTTATCCTTAGTAGCCTCTCACCGGAAATGTCTCCTAGTGCTTCCTTTGAGCCATGGTAGCTTACTCTTGCTCGGACACTTAGGCTGGCGGCATGTGTCCTTCTTCGTTCTGTATACATCCCGGGAAATGTCATGCGATGAATACCGGAGTCCTGTTAGCCGCTACAGCCGGTTCACGAGTCTGCTAGCCCAGTGCTACTGACTGGATTCACTCGATGATGACCGACACGTTCGATCTTTGGGTCATGGATGCTGTCCTCGTAAGTTTGTGCCACTTTGGGTTTACGACTAGTCATGTCGATCGGGTTCTTTGTCATATGGATGCTAGCGACACTATCATATCGTGTGCCAAAAGGCATAAACGGTCCGGGCATGGTAAGGCGACACCCGTGGGAATACCGTGCGTGAGGCATAAAGTGATATGAGGTGTTACATGCTAGATCGGTGTGGCATAGAATCGGGTCTGACACGGAGATAAAGATTTATATATGTGAAGTCCTATTTTGGCCCGGAAAATGTTAGGGATTTTTCGGTATTGTACAGGAAGGTTCTAGAAGGTTCGGAGTGGGGCCCACCTGCATGGGGGACCCACATGAGCGTGGTAGTGTGGAAAGGCCCCACACCCCTGGTCAAGGTGCACCAAGATCCCCCTTAGAAGGAATAAGATCATATCCAGAAGGATAAGATCAAGAAACCTAAAAAGGGGGATAACAATCGATGGGGAAGGAAATGATGGGATTTCTTTCCTCCCACCTTGGCCAACGCCCCAATGGACTTGGAGGGCAAGAAACCAGCCCCTCCACCCCTATATATAGTGGGAGGCGCATGGGAGCTTGAGGCGAGTTACAGGCGCAGCCTCCCTCTCCCAAGTCCTCCTCCTCTCCCGCGGTGCTTGGCGAAGCCTGCAGGATTGCCACGCTCCTCCACCACCACCATGCCGTCGTGCTTCTGCTGGATGGAGTCTTCCTCAACCTCCCCCTCTCTCCTTGCTGGATCAAGGCATGGGAGATGTCACCGGGCTATGCGTGTGTTGAACGCGGAGGTGCCGTCCGTTCGGCACTAGGATCTCCGGTGATTTGGATCACGACGAGTACGACTCCTTCAACCCCGTTCTCTTGAACGCTTCCGCTTAGCGATCTACAAGGGTATGTAGATGCACTCTCCTTCCCCTCGTTGCTGGTTTCTCCATAGATAGATCTTGGTGACAGGTAGGAAAATTTTGAATTTCTGCTACGTTCCCCAACAGAGATTGCCCCAACCTTGTTTGTAAAGGTTTGGTCGCCGCCTTCAAGGGCACCAATAGTGGAATCACGGCATCTCGCATTGTGTGAGGGCGTGAGGAGAATACGGTGGCCCTAGTGGCTTCTTGGGGAGCATTGTGCCTCCACACCGCTCTAACGGAGACGTACTTCCCCTCAAAAGGAAGGAACTTCGGTAACACATCCTCGTCTCCACCGACTCCACTCTTGGTTATCTCGTGCCTTTATTTTTGCAAGCTTACTTGTGTTATATCCCTTGCTTGCTTGTGTGCTTGTTGTTGTTGCATCATATAGGTTGTTCACCTAGTTGCATATCTAGACAACCTACTTTGTTGCAAAGTTTAATTTGGTAAAGAAAAGCTAAATATTGTTAGTTGCCTATTCACCCCTCCCCCCTCTAGTCAACTATATCGATCCTTTCACACTTTTACACGTAAAGTTGTACAATTCATATTTGTGAAATTGTAGTCTTGATCATGAGCCAGTGAGAAATAATTTTTAAAACGAGTAAGAAATAAGACCGCCCATTCCTCGAGCTATTGATAATAAAACATTAGTGTCAGTCGATTTTCTGAGTTGGATCTTTATCCAACGGGCATTCCTCGTGTGCGTACTGCTCTTCTTCTTGATGCCTTCTTCTTCCATGGGCCACCAACCGATATCGGTCTAACCGCCTAGTCCTGCCTCCCGCGACCGACGGTGTTACCGCAGTTGTCCACCCTCCCTGAACCGTGTCCACTGTCGTTCTGTCGTTGCCCCACTCACCCCTCTCTTTGTTCTTTGGCATTGGCGGCCAACCCGCGCTTTTTGACCCGAATAGACAACCCTCGAACTCGCTCACTCATGGCTCGCACTCGTTGTGGAGCCGGTCTTGTGCTCGGGTGGCGTTAAATCAATTTGACACGTCAAAAAAATTCAGGAGCCTGAGGTTTAGCAGAAGCGGCAAGAAATAGCATCTCCGAAAGAATAATCTAAGAAGAAACATGACTGTGTTAAAAAAAGGAACATGACGGCACCCCATTTTGGTTGCTCTATTTTTCTTGCACCGTGCTTACGTAAGCGGATGATGAGGAGAGAGCGAAGTCAGAGTTCTGTGTCATTCCGCCAAGCCAAAATGTGGCTTAGACCCCTTCCAATGCTCCACCTTGTACAGATGCTAAGGCTGTCATGCATGCAAAAAATCTGATGTGGCAAGATCTTTAAGAGGAGAGAGATGAGTGTGATGACCTCAGGAAGAAACAATGCAAAGAGCGACAACCTAGGCAAAACACTTAAATTGGAAGGATGCCGCCAATGCATGAAAAAATTTAGTTGCAAAATCATTAAATGAAGGATGCTTAGCACCAACAAGTTAAGCACCTATGCATTGGGGGCTTTAGTTGCTAAAGTTTTTAGTGATCTTAGCACCCTATATAAGCATCAATGCATTGGAACTAGTCTTAGTTCCGTTTCATAGGTAAGGCCGCAAAAGTGACGTAATACACTAATGCTACTTCATTTGAAGTCTCTCCATTTTGTCGCGTCTCGCGTGTCAAGAATCTTCCTCCTCCTTATATAATGTCACCTTTTCCTAGCTCTACACCAAACCAAGCTCGTAGCTCAGCCTCCAGCACGCACAACACACACACACAATTTGTTCATGCGGCTTTGTGAAACTTATTCATGTATATTAAATTAAACATTCACACTATTAGAAATAAAATCTTAGAATTGTAAAAAAAGTGTTCAGAAAAAACATATTATATGTGAAATAATGTTTTCCTTCTAAATTGAAAATATTCGTGCATTTCAAATATATAAGTTTTACATATCTTAAAAAATTTGCTTAAAAATTTCAGATCAAAATATGTGTGAAAATTAATGTCGACACATTTATGATGAAATAATAGTGAAAATGGAAATAAATAATAAATAAATAAATAATAAGTCAATTAATAGAAAAAGTATAATGTCCCATAACAATAAAAGTAGAATGCTAAAACATAAAACTATAAAATATAATGTGACTCTTTTAAATTGAAGAGACAAAAA
Organism: Aegilops speltoides; assembly: GCA_021437245.1. NCBI lineage: Eukaryota > Viridiplantae > Streptophyta > Magnoliopsida > Poales > Poaceae > Aegilops > Aegilops speltoides. Next base: position 509,413,746 of record CM038142.1, read on the forward strand.
AATAAGAAAACATAATAAAAATAATGCAAATAGAAAAGAAAAATAACTAAAGAACAAAGAAAAGGGAAAAGAGAGATTAATGTAAGCTTCAAGCGAGGTATCCTCTTTAGTGAAGGGAGCAAGGGCATTTGTTGGTCGAGACTCAAAAAACAAGGCGAGACATTTGTTGTCATTGAGGGCATAGGTTGGCTTGCACCTGTCCATGGAGTTTAGCCGACCCCACACCTCCTACCCCAAGGGTATGAACTTCAGGATAACCGTGTTGCTATCTATTTTATTATATTGTTGTTCCACTTAGCAACATGAAGAAACTTAAGTCCACTATCCATAAAATCAACCAAGAAAAGGTTAAAATTCCAACCGCCTGTTCAACCCATGCCCCTCCCTCTGGTAGACATCTTTGATCCTTCATCCTAACTTAGGCATTGTCATGTATTTGGTTGGTTGTGAGACAAGGACACCATATTGAGTTGAATTTTAACTTAACAAGGTAAGTGTAGCTCACCGTAAATTAGAAATTCGATTCATTCCGTCCTAGGATCAATTGGCTAGTGGGTTTACTAAATCAGTTCGATTTGATTTAATAGTTTAATACATACACATGCAACACCCATGAGTGTAGATACGCTTCTCGAATAGGGAGGCCATAATTTTTTTATGAAATGGCCCGACCCACGGCCTCACATATTTTTTTTTGAATAAGCCATTGGCTTCATTTCATTTAGCAGAAGAGAGCGGGAAAACAATGTTTGATCAAGCGATCATGGGGGCGAAAAGAAAAGGGTACATCTGCCTCTCACGGCCGAGAGGCCCGTGGGCTAAGAATGCTATCTCTCAAGGTACATCCCCAAAGGGGTGCTCGTTGCATTTGGCCCTAGTGATCCGCCATTGCTCCATGTCCCTGCGACAAGCTTCGATGATGTTGCTGACGCTGGGGTGTTTCCCTCTGAAGGTGAATGAGTTTCGCTTGATCCAGATGTGCCATATGATCAGCAGCAATAGCGATCTGGTTCCCTTCTTGGCGCCAGGAGGAGCGCCATTGATGATCAGCCGAACTCGCTCGGTTGTGGATGTCCCCCTGCTCTAGTTGCTGTGCCCTAATGCGCTGCAGCCTGCCCATGTTGCAACGGCGTTCCATACCTGAATGGAGAGCGTGCATTCCTAGAAGAGGTGTGAAGATGTCTCGAGGTGCCGCACGCAGAGCTGACAGAAATAGTTGTTTTCCCAGCCACGCCGCTGAAGTCTATCCTTGTACCAGAGCCGGTCCAAGTGCAGCAGCCAGAGAAGCATTTTCATCTTGCCCGGCCCCCATGCTTTCCAGATCGAGGTCTTGAAATTGAGCAGAGGAGTGTCTTCGAATTGCACATCATATGCCGAGCGCGCAGAGTACACGCCAGAGCTGCATGTTGTCCATCTGATCATGTCCGCCGTGCCCTCAACTAGGGTGATTGCGGCGTCTCCCAGCTGCCTGGCCAGTTGAAGAACCTTGTGGATGATGCTGTTGAAGTTGCCGTGGCGAAGGTCGAGAACCCATCGGTCCTGGTGCAGAGCGTCCCGCACGGTCCTGCATTTTCGGATGGATTGAGCGAAAACCTCCGGGTAGACTGCGCGCAGGGGCGTGCCGTCGAGCCAGCTGGACGATCAGAACGAGGCCGTGGCGCCGTCATTGATGGTGACCACCGTGCAGGCCGCAAACAGGGATTGATCGTCGTCGTTGCAGGGAACGCCCGAGCCGACCCAGGGCCGGTTTGGCTGCGTCCAGGCGAGCCACAGCCAGCGGAGCCACAGCGCGCGGGCGAACGCAGACAAGTCGTGGATGCCCAGGCCGCCAGCGCGCTCCGGTCTTGTGACCATCTTCCAGCCCACCTTACATTTTCCGCCCGTGACCTCGCCGTCGTGCGCCCAAAGGAAGCGCCTCCTGACCTTGTCGACGTCCTTGAAGAACTTCTTCGGTGCCCGAAGGACAGTGAGGGCGAAAGTGGGCATGGCCAAGAGCACACACCTTACCAGCACGCGCCGGCCCGCGATTGGCAGTAGCCTGCCCTTTCAGCCCACTAACCGTGCTCGAATCCTATCTAAGATGAACTGCAGGTGCACTAGTCTAAACTTGCCGGTGGTGATCGGGAGGCCTAAATATCTAATGGCCAGCGCCGCCATTTTTCCTCCAAAGTTTTGTAGCACATCAACAAGGTCGATTCCGTCGCAGGCGATCGGGACGACCGAGGATTTTGCTTGGTTCACCTTGAGGCCAGTGGCCTCGCCAAAGCAGTGCAGGATGTGGAGGAGCTCATCTATTTCCTGCTGCACTGGGTTGATGAAGATTACTGCGTCATCCGCGTACAAGCTAGTGCGCATGCGAGCGGCCCTCCCGGGGATGGGTTGTAGGATGCCGTCTGTAGTGGCAGCTTCGAGCAGTCGATGAAGAGGGTCGATGCAGAGGATGAACAACAGCGGCGATAACGGGTCACCCTGACGGAGGCAGCGAAGGTGGAAGAACTTGTTTCCTGGGATGCCATTGAGAAGGCAGGACGGCGAGGAGGTTGTGAGGAGCAGCGCGATCCAGTCTCTCCATCTTGGAGGAAAACCCAATTTCTAGAGCAGTTCTAGGATGTACTCCCAGGAAACACCGTCGAAGGCCTTTGCGATATCAAGCTTGAGCAACAAGGCAGGGGTTTTGCTGCGGTGCAGGGCACGGACCCTGTTTTGGACAAAAAGGAAGCTATCGTGAATGCACTTGGTTCTCTAGAAAGCAGATTGTGCAGGGGAGATGATTGTGCTGATAACAGCCACCAGCCGCATCGAGAGGACTTTGACAATGAGCTTGGCGATGGAATGCACCAGTCTGATAGGGCGGAAATCTCCCATGCATGTGGCGCCGTCCTTCTTAGGCAGCAGGACGATCATGGCGGAATTGAGGTCCGCGAAATTGCCCCCAGCGAGCCTGTAGAAGTGGTCAAAAGCTGCCATGACATCCGTTTTGATTGTGCTCCAGCAGGCTCAAAAAAATACTCTGGAGAAACCGTCCGGCCCTGGGGCCTTGTCGGTCGGCGATGCCACGATAGCAGCCCAGATTTCAGCTTCTATGAAGGGGTTGTCGAGGCCTGCATTTTGAACCGAGAGCAGCTCCAGCGCCTCCCAATTGATGAAGCAGCCTCGGGTCTACTTGGTGCCAAGCAGCTTGACGAAATGCTCATGAGCAACATCAGCTTTTTCATCATGGGAGGAGGCCATCCCTAAATCAGAGTGTAGAGAGTGGATGAAGTTTTTTCTTCTGCGGGAGTTGATCTTGGCCTGAAAGAAAGCAGTCTTGGCATCCCCAGCTTTGAGCCATGTGATCCGCGACGCCTGCCGCTTGCGCGCCCGCTCGATTGCAGCAAGGCCGATCAGCCTGAGCTTGAGCTGCTTCCGGAGGTGGAACTCAGGCACAGAGAGGCGCCGTTTCTCCTGGGCTTGTCCAGCCGTAGGACGATTTCAGCCGCGAGATGGAACTGAAGCTTGGCGTCGCTGAATAACGACCTGGCCATTGATCCTAGCGATCGGGCAGAGGAGCGCCGACGGCTGAAGCCAGGCCCTCTGCACTATTTCCTGGAGGCGGGGGAACCGAGTCCAAAAGGTTTCAAATTTGAATGGGGGTTTTCGCGTCGGAGCAGCAGTGTTCGCCAGTAGAAGAGGACAATGATCCGAGCATGCTGTCGAGGCAGCCACGAGCATGAAGTTTGGGAATAGGTTGTCCCACTCCAAGTTGCAGAAAAACTAGTCAATGCTGACAAGAGTTGGATCCTCCCGCTCATTTGACCTGGTAAAGCGTCTGTTCTTACACTTGATTTCCTTCAGGTTTGCGGCGTCGATGGCCCTTCTGAATTTTCCCATAATTCTTCTATTCAGATTCAGGCTCTTCTTGTCATGAGCTTCATATATGATGTTGAAGTCGCCTGTGATGATCCAGGGCTCTCCCAAAGGCGGGGCAACTTGAGATAGCTCGGCCAGGAAAGCATCTTTACGGGCATCATCAGCCGGGTCGTAGACTGTCGTCAGCCAGAAGACGCGCTGCTGTGCAGGATTGTGACCTTGGCTGTGATGGAGAAGCAACCAATGGCTTGGGTGATCAGGTCGACTATACGTTTATTCCATAGGATGGCGGCCCCTCCCCTGGTGCTCGTCGCCGGCAGCACCGCGCAGCCTTCCATTGTAGTGGCCCCAAGGTCGTAGACGGTGCAAGCAGTCCAGGAGTCCAGCTTTGTTTCTTGCAGGCAGAGGATGGTGGCCCTGAGGGAATCAGCAAGCTCACGCACTGCAAATCTCCTGGCTGGGGAGTTCAATCCCCTGATATTCCAACTCATGATTGAAAAAGGCGAGCTAGACATTGGACACAGATGATCCCTCCGGCAACTTCAAATTACTAGTGAATTGCAGCAAATACAGGTACACATCCAACATAGCAGGGGCGCTCCTGAGACAACCAACAGGCCCCTGAATTCTTTGGCGCGAAGCTATCCATCTAGCCCTATGACATGAACTACGAAGATTCAACATAGATCCTAACTCGAATTGGCTTAAGGCCAATCGCTGCCGAAGACTAATACTAATGTGGATAATCAGGCGACCTAACATAACTAAATTGCATCTTCAGCTGCATTCGGGCCGGCCATGCCGCCCGCAATGCGAACCGCCTCCGGGTCGAGGCAGGTGAGCTTGGCGATGATGGTGATGCCGTCGTCGGAGAGGGGCTCGTCGAAACGCTTCATGAGAGCTTCTGCAGCCTTGGCAGTCATCGCCTCCTTTGGACCCAGCAGGCCCAGCTTCTTGACAAGCAGCAGAGACGCGCGCTGTGCCACGGGGACGGAGGAGCTGCCGTTGGCCTCGCGTGCACTGTGCCTGGAGGGAGTTGAGCTTGCCCTGTACTTGAGGGGGGGGGAGGGCGGAGTGCGCCTGGCGGGAGCAGCTGGGATGATCGGAGCAGCAGCATCGCGGAACAGGTTGCTGCTTTGCCCCTCGAGGCTGTCGCTGCCACCCAGCTGAAGCTGCATGACCTGCTGCATGACCGCGCCCACATGGACTGCGGTGGAGACGGTCGACGCAGGGGCGCGGCAAGCAGCAGAGATGTTGCCGGAGGGGAAGTCGAGCGGGGAGGCGAGCGTGTCGGCGATGGTCTTGTCGATCCCAAGCATGTCGCTGTCATTGTCGGCGTGGTGCAGGGGGGGTGTTGTCAGCAGCGGCGAAGAAAGCGGAGACCGGAGAGGCGGGGCTGGGCTGAGCTGGTGCAGCAGGTGCAGCAGGAGGGGCCACCACCGACCGGAGCGAGAGGGGAGGCGTGGCCTTGAGACTGCTGGCCCGGCCGTCGTCCTCTGACTTGCGGCCACCCTTGTGGTGGCGCCGGCTGACAGGCGTCTGCTCATTGCTACTGGCGGGGCCGTGGGGCCACGCTTGGCGGCGCTCGGCCGCTTTGCGGCCTCCCCGAGGCGTCCTTCCATGAGCGGCGCCTCCGCTCTCCATCTTGGTCGTCGTTGTCGCGGCGGTGGCCGAGCTGCAGGCTGCCGCAGCCAGAGGGAGAGACGACCGCCGGATGCCGCCTGGCCTGGCCTTGGTTGTCCTCCACATGCATAGCCCACGTGCCAGTCCACACCGTCGGGCCGGAGCGCTCGTCGTCAAACCCCGAGGCGAGCCACTCTGGCGGAGTGCACGAGGCCTTGGCGAGTGGACCCGATCCTCGACGCGGTCGACGTGGATGAGAAGCTGATGCTGCTTGACGCGGGGGGGGGGGACTTCACGGCTCGAGGGAGAGGCGCCGAGCATGGTCTCGACACGCCCCGCGCCGCGCGCCGCCCGCCAGATGGTGTGCTTGGTGGCGATGAACGCGACGTCCCACACCCAGACCCAGCACGCGAAGGTCCGCATGTGGCCGCGCTCGTGCGTGCGGGTGTCGAGGCGGTCGATGATGCAGTTGACGCCGAGGACCTCGGCCGCGCCCTCCACGGACCACATCTGCAGCGGCATCTTCTCGATCACCACCCGGACATGTAGCATGAAGTCCTGGTGCACCACGTGATCGTCTTTGTGCCACGGCTTGATTGAGAAGATGCCGCCGTCGACGTTGAGGGAGCCAAGGCGCACGGCGTTGTCGTGGTGGGCCGGCAGCTCGAAGAGCACGAGGAAATCCTCCGGGTCGTGGATCGTGACCCGCAGCAGGTGGGCAGGGGTGCGCAGCGCGGCGTCGAAGGCGCGGCCCACCGTCATGGGGTTCGCCGCATGCCTCTCCGCCACCGCGGTCAGGAGGACGGCGTGACGGCGGAGGAAGGCGATCTGGTGCTCCATCGCCGGCGTTTCGATGACCACCTTGTGGCTGTTCCTCGGCCTCCTGGAGGGGTCGCTGTGGAGACAGGGCTCCATGACCGTGGCGGGATCAGGCGGCGGTGGAGTGGGGAAGCGAAGCCGGGAGCGGACGGGACCGCGCCCCGAGGCAGCCGGCGGTCCGCTCCGCTTGGAGCGAGAAGCGGAGGGGTAGTCGCGGGAGATGTGGCCCGGGAGCTTGCACTCGATGCAGTGAATGGGATCCCTACAATCTACTCAACGATGCTCGGAGCTCAGGCACCGGAAACAGAGCCCTTTGAAGCACCTTAAGAAGGCCTCTCGCCCGGCGTCCGCATTGAATGGCGGCCGGTGGCATTGACGGCGGCGATGCCGGCCCCCAGCATGGGCACACGCGCTAGCCCAGCGCGCGCCGCGGGACTGGACCTCTGTCCATCCATCAAGCCGGCCCGGGGAGGAAAGGGTGGCGCGAGGCGAAGGCCGAACCACGATGGACATAAGGCGGGGCTGCCCTCTTGGCGAGCCGCTGCAATATCCGGAGAGGAAAGGCCTGGCGCAGCACTGGAGCACTCCCCCCGGTGCAGGATTCGCGGCGGAGAGCTGGAGGGGACGGCGGATGGGCTTGGGGGCGGGGAACGGACCGGATCTGGGGCCAGACCGCTGGGCAGAAGGCGATCTTGGATGGGAGCAGGGTGACCCCATGCCTCTCGGTCCCGCGAGCAGGAACGGGCAGGGGAGAGGGAACCCGCAGGGCGGCTGCGAGCCATGGCGCAGCGCGGCCAGCGGTGAGCGGAGGATGGCCGCCGTGGCCGGAGTGGCCGACGGCGCGGAGAGGAGTGGAGCAGAGCGGAGCTCGTCTGTCGAAGATATTTGCGTATGTATTCGGCCTCACATATTAACCTTGGGGCCACGAGGCCAGGTCCTCCAAAACATTTCGAGCTTTAAACCTAGACGACGAACAAATACAATGGTGGATTCCATGGCGAGCGTCACCGAGCTCGGCGCCATGGTCTCCGACGCATGCCAGGAAGCGGAGAAGCTCCCGGGTGCTCTCATCTTCTGCGGCGTCGTCCAAGCCGCGGCTGCGCTCTGCGTGGTCATCTCTAGCGCGCCCAGAGGTCTGTTTCTCCACCACGGGAAGGTGCCCTACTACTTGTACTACAGTATCCTCGTCGCCGTGGTCATCTTCGGGTTCTTCGAGGCGTCGGCCGGCTTCGGTGTCCGGCGAGGTGGTCGGACCGCGTGCCGTCGGGAAGACGATCATGTGGGTGTCGATCGTGCCCCTGGTCATGGTGGCTGCGCTGGGGGGAGGGCTCGTCATCCTGAACGTGAAGTAGCTGATCCAATTTCTCGACGTATTTCTCGTTCGTTTCGTTTGCTGTCATATACTGCTACTGTTGCAAAATAAGCAGGGGTGAGGCGCGTTGCTTTGTGCCAGTTGTGTCTGCACCTGTGAATTGATGTTTCATTTGCTCCCACTTGTAGTAATCTGTATCTGTTCGCTATGTTCGTGCGATTCGAGTGAGATTTGGGCTATCACGCTGTGATTATCCTTTTAAGCGATTTTTTTGTCATCAGGTTTTTCAATAAGAACGAAACTGCATTTTTCTTTTGACGTGACAACGAAACTGCATTTGTTTTGATCGGAAGCAGAGGAGAACAGAACATACGTCCGGCAAGTCTGGGCCGAACTTGCACCTGCCGAATTAGTGCGTCTAAATGCCCAGTAAACGCACACGGGCCACGCGCTGGCCCGGCCCATTAATGCTTGAAGGAAGCGACTCGGATCTAACGACCTAATTTTCCCTGTATCTCTAGCGTTTTTTTTAACGTTTTCAGTCATTTTTTTCATTCCGTTTAAAAAATATCATTATAACAATTAAATAAGTTATAATAAAATTGAATGACATCTATTAAAGTAATTTAATATTTTAAAAATTATGGACATTTTTTTGAAAATTATGTTTTCCCAAAAGGAACACTTAAAAATCTAAGTATGTTTTTAACAATTTAAATTTTGAAAACATGGAATGTTTATAAAATATTGCATAAATATAAAAACTATGAACAGTTTTTAAAGGTAAAAAATAAAAAATAAATATGAAGAAAAATAAATAAAGAAAACAAATGGACCAGAACCTTCTCCTGTAGATGCAATGTACCTTATATAACAAATGTGGATGAAAACATCCGATCAAATTTCTAGTTTTTTAGAGAGAATGACGAGCTTTTTATTAGTCTTTTTTTAAAACACTTGTAACTGTATTCATACTCGTAATCATTATAAATACTCGCAATCATTACAAGTACACTGTTTTTGTATACGACCCAAAAAATAATAAAGTAACTTCTACAACTAAGAATTAAAATGAAATTTCCCTAAAGAAAGTAACTACAACGAAATTTCTTATAGACATCCTTATTGTAGTATCAATCTTTGCAAGACAAAAAATGTCAAGACTTTAGTAAAGGGACTACAGTTTAACTGGAGCAGTGATACTGACAATCAATTATCTGCACCGATTTTGACTACTGATGAAGTTTTCTGAAAGCCCCTTGAGTTATTCACCGGAAAAGATGAGAAGTCATGAACGGTGAGCGTACTTGGGTCAGGGATGATTCTTAGAAGTGCAAACTGTCGAATCACAAAATCTTCACTATAGCGTTGAGAAAAGATTCCAACTCCAGAAAGAATCAAACCAACAAAAGCAACATGACACATAAACTCACTAGGTCTGAATAATCAGATCCATGAAAATATAGACCTGTTGGGATTCATGGCACAACCACAACGAACCGGAGTAATTTATTTGTAAAACTCCACGACTACCACTAGATGTTGATGACGACTAGAAATTTCTTGAACATTTGAGATCTCCCACCTCTCAGCATCAAGATGGCAGCCAGCGGCAAGAGAACGAGAAGGTTTTCAACTGGGGCTTTCCTTAAAGAAGTTGGCACTAAAAAGTACACCACCAATCAAATGAAGGGTGACAGGTCGGGTTTCTTTACCCGACTGACCACTTGGCCCAAGGGCCAGTTGAAGCTTGTCTAGATGTTGTAAGATGAATGAAACTTCACCCTTGATGGGATCCAAACCGATGATATTCCACAAGTCACAGCAGAAGAGAATGGTATCCTCACGACACCTTTCTATGAAGAGGAGGTCAGAATTGCGATGTTCCAAAATGGAACATAGCAAGGATCCAGGTCCGGATGGCTTCCCCGCGGAATTCTATCATAATTTATAGGATATCATCAAGTCTGATCTATTAGAATTGTTCAATTGTCTTCATGCCTAACAACTTGACTTATTCAGGATTAATTTCGGTGAGATTGCTTTATTACCAAAAATCAAGGAGGCTGAAAGAATCCAGCAATATAGACCCATATTCCTTCTTAATGCTAGCTTCAAGGTATTCACCAAAGTGGCTACTAATAGGCTCAACTCGGCAGCTGAGCATGTCGTTCGTCCATCTCAAATGTCTTTCATGCAAGGGAAATATACTTGACAAAGTAGTAATCCTACATGATACCATTCATTCGAAGCATTGGAAAAACATGAGTGGAGTAGTATTCGTGAAAAGTATTATCACAAAGTCAAATGATCATTTCTTCAATAGACCTTGAGAATGAAAAACTTCTCTCGGAAATGGCGCCAGTGGGTCCAAAATTTTGTTGCTAGAGGTTGCGTGGCTATCAAAGTTAGTGATGAAATAGGCCTAATTATAGACAAAAAATGACTATGTTAGGGTGACCTCATGTTGGCTATAATGTTTGATCACGCCAAGAAGGATGGTCAGATTGCAAGGGTAACACCACATGTTGTGGGTGGTGGATTCTCCATTTTGCAATATGCCGAAGATACGACCCTTTTTATGGAACATGACCTAGATAAGGCTGGAAATTTAAAGCTTTTGCTTTCAACTTTTGAGCAAATGTCAAGTTTTAAATTTAACTTTCGTTAAAATGAATTTTTTTGCTTTGGAGAAGCCACTGAGGTGGCGACTGAATATGTTGACCTATTTGATTGTGCACAAGGCTAATTCTTGATTAAGTATTTGGGAATTTTGATTCATTGTCGGCTAATGCAGAGTAGAAACATGTAAAACTGCGTTAGAGAAATGGTTGAGCAGCTAGAAATGCAAGTGGCTCTCCATTGGAGGACCACTAGTCTTGATCAATTATGTCCTCACTAGTATGGTTCTTTGTATGCTATCCTTTTTCCCACTCTCAAAAGGGGTCCTTGAAAGGTTGGATTAAGATTTCTTTGGCAAGGAGACAACAAAAAGAAAAGGTACAGGCTCACTAAAAGGAGCATGTTATGTAGGCCAAAAGACCAAGCGGTCTAGGATGCCTTACTTAGTGAACGGTTGTTCGAAGTACTTACTGAAAGCACAAATGCTCCCTGGGTGATTTTGGTAATTAATGTCAACATATATCTTGTTGGACTAATATTTCTACCTAGTATATTTCAGATAAGTTCAACGTTGGAGTGGCATAGACAAGATGATGTGGAACGCCTTCAAGATGCTAAGGACAAACATTGGCAGAAGCTCAAGACTCTACATTTTCATTTTAGTGATCCAAGATCACATTGAGTCCACAGGAAAGCCAATACTATTAAAAGGGGATGAGGTGTTGCTTAATGGATTGCTTGCTCAAAGTGCTTAGTGATATGCTCCAAGGCCCTCAACCACTTTCTTATATCCACATATGTCCTAAACCTAAAAGTCAAACTCGACCCCACCGATTTGATATATCCAGAGCCACCGAGTTCATTTGACATAGCCACTACCACAAACCCTAATCAGTTTGGTCTCACCGATGGGATCTCGGTCTCACCGAGATGGGCTTGCAAACTCTTTGTTCACCTATTACTGAAATCAGTCCCACCGAATTCATGTGATCGGTCTCACCGAGTTTGCTTGACCGATCCTCTGTTTGCTTATTACCAAAATCGGTTTCACCGAGTTTGTGTAAGCGGTCAAACCGAGTAGAGGTTTTACCCTAACCCTTGCACATTGGTCCCACTGAGTTAACCTTGTCGGTCCCACCAAAAACTCTAACGTTCACATTTTTACCTGAATTGGTCTGACCGAGTTTCACCATTCGGTCCCACCGAGTTTGGGAATATGTGTGTAATGGCTAGATTTTGTGTGGAGGCTATGAGGCTGTTTGGTTGGGAGACCTAGCCTACCAAGCCAAATAATTGGCGTTGACCAAGTGTTGAGGCGTCGCTTGGAGTGCAGCCCATGTTTTGGCGTGCCAATGCTCCCGTCGTATCTGCAGTTCATTTTTTACGCCAACAGCGGGCGAGACGCGGGCGGCGAAAAGCTGCGCCAAATTTTTGGCTCGCCAATGCGTTGGCAGGGCTAGTCTGGGTGAAAACCAAACAGCCCCTATATATACCCCTCCACCCATTCTTCATTCATGAGGAAAGCCATCAGAACGTGCCTACACTTCCTCTACTCATTTTCTGAGAGAGAACCACCTACTCATGTGTTGAGACCAAGACATTCCATTCCAACCACAAGATTCTTGATCTCTAGCCTTCCCCAAGTTGCTTTCCACTCAAATCATCTTTCCACCATAGCCAAATCTGTAAGAGAGAGTTGAGTGTTGGGGAGACTATCATTTGAAGCACAAGAGCAAGGAGTTCATCATCAACACACCATCTATTACCTTTTGGAGAGTGGTGTCTCCTAGATTGGTTAGGTGTCACTTGGGAGCCTCCGTCAAGATTGTGGAGTTGAACCAAGAAGTTTGTAAGGGTAAGGAGATCGCCTACTTCGTGAAGATCTACCCAAGTGAGGCAAGTCCTTCATGGGCGATGGCCACGGTGGGATAGACAAGGTTGCTTCTTCGTGGAACCATCATGGGTGGAGCCCTCCATGGACTCGCGCAACCGTTACCCTTCATGGGTTGAAGTCTCCATGAACGTGGATGTACAATAACACCACCTATCGGAACCACGCCAAAAATCTCCGTGTCTCCAATTGCGTTTGCACACTCCAATCCCATCCCTTTAATTTCTTGCAAGTTGCATGCTTTACTATCCGCTGCTCATATACTCTTTTCATGCTTGCTTGAATTGTATTGTGAATGCTTGAAATTGTGCTAATTTCCAACCTCAACTTGAAAGACTTAAAAACTGCTATCTTTGCTTGTTGAGGGTCTAATCACCCCCCTCTAGACACCTCTTCTCGATCCTTTCACTTACTAAGGATGGCGTTTGGTAAAACCTACTACATAATAAGTTAGGCCAAAAATTTGCGTCTCGGGCTTGTTGAAAACCTAGTTATTTACACTTTTGAGTTGGTATAATGGGGACAAAGACACATCATTTCCTCTTTGGATCCTTCACGATAAAAGACTGCTCAAAGATACATCTCTGGGAGGACAAGTGGCTAGGTAATGCCACTCTTCAGGAATGATATCCAACTTTATACTTCCTCCGTTTCTAAATATAATTTTTTAGAGATGTCAATACAAACTAAATACGAATGTATATAGATGAAGGAAATATGACCTAGATGCAATAATAAAGTTATTATTTATTTCCCTATTTCATGATAAATGTTTATTATTCATGCTAGAATTGTATTAACCGGAAACTTAGTACATGTGTGAATACATAGACAAAACATATTGTACCTAGTATGCCTCTACTAGACTAGCTCGTTAATCAAAGATGGTTATGTTTCCTAACCATGGACATGTGTTGTCATTTGATAAACGGGGTCACATAATTAGGAGAATGATGTGATGGACATGACCCATCCATTAGCTTAGCATTATGATCATTACAGTTTCATTGCTACTGCTTTCCTCATGACTTATACATGTTCCTCAGACTATGAGATTATGCAACTCCCGAATACCAGAGGAACACTTTGTGTGCTATCAAACGTCACAACGTAAATGGGTGATTATAAAGGTGCTCTACAGGTGTCTCCGAAGGTGTTTGTTGGGTTGGCATAGATCAAGATTAGGTTATCATCCGTGTTTCGGAGAGGTATCTCTGGGCCCTCTCAGTAATGCTCATCACTATAAGCCTTGCAAGCAATGTAACTATGAGTTAGTTGTGGACTTTAAAGCATTACAGAATGAGTAAAGATACTTGCCGGTAACGAGATTGAACTAGGTATGATGATACCGACGATCGAATCTCGGGCAAGTAACATACCGATGACAAAGGAAACAACATATGTTGTTATGCGGTTTGACCGATAAAGATCTTCGTAGAATATGTAGGAGCCAATATGTGCATCCAGGTTCTGCTATTGGGTATTGACCGGAGATGTGTCTCGGTCATGTCTACATAGTTCTCGAAATCGTAGGGTCTGCACGCTTAACGTTCGATGACGATATGTATTATGAGTTATGTGTTTTTGATGATCGAAGTTTGTTCGGAGTCCCGGATGAGATCACGTACATGACGAGGAGTCTCGAAATGGTCGAGACATAAAGATTGATATCTTGGACGGCTATATTCGGACACTGAAGTGTTCCGAAAAGTTTCGGGTAAAACTGGAGTGCCGGATGGGTTACCGGAACCCCCCGGGGAACTAATGGGCCACATTGTGCCTTAGTGGAGAGAGAGACAGGGCGGCCAGGGCAGGCCACGCGCCCCCTCCCCCTTGGGTCCGAATTGGACTAGGGAAGGGGGGCGGCGCCCCCCTTTCCTACTCCCTCTCCCTCTCCTTCCTTCCCCCTCTCCCCCTCTTGGTGGACTCCTACTAGGACTGGTAGTCCTAGTAGGACTCCTCTCTTGGGGCGTTCCCTAGGTATCGGCCGGCCTCCCCTTGCTCCTTTATTTACGGGGTCAGGAGGGCACCCTAGCACACACAAGTTGCTCTTCCAACCGTGTGCGGTGCCCCCCTCCACAGTTACACACCTCGATCATACCATCGTAGTGCTTAGGCGAAGCCCTGCGTCGGTAGCATCATCATCACCGTCGCCATGCCGTCGTGCTGACGGATCTCACCCTCGTCCTCAATTGGATCAAGAGCACGAGGGACATTATCGAGCTGAACATGTGCTGAATGCGGAGGTGCCGTATGTTCGGTACTTGGATCGGTTGGATCGCAAAGATGTTCGACTACATCAATCGCGCTATTGAAACGCTTCCGCTTTCGGTCTACGAGGGTACGTGGACACACTCTCCCCTCTCGTTGCTATGCATCACCTAGATAGATCTTGCGTGATCGTAGGAATTTTTTTGAAATTACTGCGTTCCCCAACAGTGGCATCCGAGCCAGGTCGATGCGTAGATGTTATATGCACGAGTAGAACACAAAGAGTTGTGGACGATAATAGTCATACTGCTTACCACCAACGTCTTACTTTGATTCGGCGGTATTGTTGGATGAAGTGGCCCGGACCGACATTACATGACCGCATTCATGAGACTGGTTCTATCGACATGCTTTTGCACATAGGTGGCTGGCGGGTGTCTGTTTCTCCAACTTTAGTTGAATCGAGTTTGACTACGGCCGGTCCTTGTTGAAGGTTAAAACAACACACTTGACAAAAAATCGTTGTGGTTTTGATGCGTAGGTAAGAACGGTTCTTGCTAGAAGCCCGTAGCAGCCACGTAAAACTTGCAACAACAAAGTAGAGGACGTCTAACTTGTTTTTACAGGGCTTGATGTGATGTGATATGGTCAAGGCATGATATGATATATTTGTTGTATGAGATGATCATCTTTTGTAACAAAGTTATCGGCAACTGGCAGGAGCCATATGGTTGTTGCTTTATTGTATGCAATGCAATCGCCATGTAATTGTTTTACTTTATCACTAAGCGGTAGCAATAGTCGTAGAAGCAACAGTTGGCGAGACAACAACGATGTTACAATGGAGATCAAGGTGTCGCGCCGGTGACGATGGAGATCATGACGACGCTTTGGTGATGGAGATCATGAGCACGAGATGATGATGGCCATATCATGTCACCTATTTTGATTACATCTGATGTTTATTTTTTATGCATCTTATTTTCCTTAGTACGGCGGTAGCATTATAAGATGATCCCTTACTAAATTTCAAGGTATAAGTGTTCTCCCTGAGTATGCACCGTTGCTACAGTTCGTCGTGCCGAGACACCACATGATGATTGGGTGTGATAATCTCTACGTTCACATACAACGGGTGCAAGCCAGTTTTGCACACGCAGAATACTCGGGTTAAACTTGACGATCCTAGCATGTGCAGATATGGCCTCGGAACACTGAGACCGAAAGGTCTAACGTGAATCATATAGTAGATATGATCAACATAGTGATGTTCACCACTGAAAACTACTCCATCTCACGTGATGATCGGACATGGTTTAGTTGATTTGGATCACGTGATCATTTAGATGACTAGAGGGATGTCTATCTAAGTCGGAGTTCTTAAGTAATATGATTAATTGAACTTTAATTTATCATGAACTTAGTCCTGATAGTTATTTTGCATGACTATATTATTGTAGATCAATGGCCCGTGCTACCGTTCCTTTGAATTTTAATGCGTTCCTAGAGAAAGCTAAGTTGAAAGATGATGTCAGCAACTACACGGATTGGGTCCGTAACTTGACGATTATCCTCATTGCTGCATAGAAAATTACGTCCTCGAAGCACCGTTAGGTGTACCACCCGCGCCAGCAACTATAGACATTGTGAATGCCTGGCAGACACGTGTTGATGACTACTCAATAGTTCAGTGTGCCATGCTCTACGGCTAAGAATCGGGACTTCAAAGACGTTTTGAATGTCATGGAGCATATGAGATGTTCCAAGAGTTGAAGTTAATATTTCAAGCAAATGTCCGAGTTGCGAGATACGAAGTCTCCAACAAGTCAGCTGCAAAATGGAGGAGAATAGTTTTGTCAGTGAACACATACTCAGAATGTCTGGGTACCATAACCACTTGACTCAGCTGGGAGTTAATCTGCCTGATGGTAGTGTCATTGACAGAGTTCTTCAATCACTGCCACCAAGATATAAAGGCTTCGTGATGAACTATAATATGCATGGGATGAACAAGACTATTCCCGAGCTCTTCGCAATGCTAAAAGCAGCAGAGGTAGAAATCAAGAAGGAGCATCAAGTGTTTGATGGTCAACAAGACCACTAGTTTCAAGAAAAAGGGCAAAGGGAAGAAAGGGAACTTCAAGAAGAACGACAAGAAAGTTGTTGCTCAGGAGAAGAAACCCAAGTCTAGACCTAAGCCTGAAACTTAGTGCTTCTACTGCAAAGGGGCTGGTCACTGGAAGCGGAACTGCCCCAAGTATTTGGCGGATAAGAAGGATGGCAAAGTGAAAGTTAATTTGATATACATGTTATTGATGTGTACCTACTAATGCTCGTAGTAACGCCTAGGTATTTGATACTGGTTTTGTTGCTCATATTTGCAACTCGAAACAGGGGCTACGGATTAAACGAAGATTGGCTAAGGATGAGGTGACAATGCGCGTGGGGAATGGTTCCAAGGTCAATGTGATCGCCGCCGGCACGCTACCTCTACATATACCTTCGGGGTTAGTTTTAGACCTGAATAATTGTTATTTGGTGCCAGCGTTGAGCATGAACATTATATCTGGATCTTGTTTGATGCGAGACGGTTATTCATTTAAATCAGAGAATAATGGTCAGGAAACCTTGCTAAGTGGTCTATTTTTGTTGAATCTCGATCGTGATGATACACATGTTCGTCATATTGAAGCCAAAAGATGCAAAGTTGATAATGATAGTGCAACTTATTTGTGGCACTGCCATTTGGGTCATATCGGTGTAAAGCACACGAAGACACTCCATGCTGATGGACTTTTGGAATCACTTGATTGTGAATCACTTGGTGCTTGCGAACCGTGCCTCATGGGCAAGATGACTAAAACTCCATTATCCGGAACAATTGAACGAACTACTGACTTATTGGAAATAATACATACAGATATGCGGTCCAATGAGTGTTGAGGCTCGTGGCGGGTATCGTTATTTTCTTACCATCACACATGATTTGAGTAGATAAGGTTATATCTACTTAATGAAGCATAAGTCTGAAACATTTGAAAAGTTCAAAGAATTTCAGAGTGAAGTGGAAAATCATTGTAACAAGAAAATAAAGTTTCTACGATCTGATCGTGGAGGTGAATATTTGAGTTACGAGTTTGGTCTTCATTTGAAACAATGTGGAATAGTTTCACAGCTTACGCCACCTGGAACACCACAGCGAAATGGTGTGTCTGAAACATCGTAGCCATACTTTATTGGATATGGTGCGATCTATGATGTCTCTTACAGATTTACCGCTATCGTTCTGGGTTATGCTTTAGAGATGGATGCATTCCCTTTAAATAGGGCACCATCAAAATCCGTTGAGACGACGCCTTATGAACTGTGGTTTGGCAAGAAACCAAAGTTATCGTTTCTTAAAGTTTGGGGTTGTGATTCTTATGTGAAAAAGATTCAACCCGATAAGCTCAAACCCAAATCATAGAAATGCGTCTTCATAGGATACCCAAAGGAGGCTGTTGGGTACACCTTCTATCACATATCCGAAAGCAAGATATTTGTTCCTAAGAATGGATCCTTTCTAGAGAAGGAGTTTCTCTCGAAAGAAGTGAGTGCGAGGAAAGTAGAACTTGATGAGGTAATTGTACCTTCTCCCTTATTGGAAAGTAGTTCATCACAGAAATTAGTTCCGGTGATTCCTACACCAATTAGTGAGGAGGCTACTGATGATGATCATGAAACTTCAGATCAAGTTGCTACCGAACCTCGTAGGTCTTCCAGAGTGAGATCCGCACCAGAGTGGTACGGTAATCCTGTTCTGGAAGTCATGTTACTAGACCATGGTGAACCTATGAACTATGAGGAAGCGATGATGAACCCAGATTCCACGAAATGGCTTGAGGCCATGAAATCTGAGATGGGATCCATGTATGAGAACAAAATGTGGACTTTGATGGACTTGCCCGATGATCGGCAAGCCATGGAAAATAAATGGATCTTCAAGAAGAAGACCGACGCTGACGATAATGTTACTCTCTACAAAGCTCGACTTGTTGCGAAAGGTTTTCCAAGTTCAAGGAGTTGACTACGATGAGACTTTCTCACCCGTAGCGATGCTTAAGTCTGTCTGAATCATGTTAGCAATTGCCGCATTTTATGATTATGAAATTTGGCAGATGGATGTCAAAACTGCATTCCTGAATGGATTTCTGGAAGAAGAGTTGTATATGATGCAACCAGAAGGTTTTGTCGATCCAAAGGGTGCTAACAAAGTGTGCAAGCTCCAGCGATCCATTTATGGACTGGTGCAAGCCTCTCAGAGTTGGAATAAATGATTTGATAGTGTGATCAAAGCATATGGTTTTATACAGATTTTGGAGAAGCCTGTATTTACAAGAAAGTGAGTGGGAGCGCTTTAGCATTTCTAACATTATATGTGGATGACATATTGCTAATTGGAAATGATATAGAATTTATGGATAGCATAAAGGGATACTTGAATAAGAGTTTTTCAATGAAAGACCTCGGTGAAGCTGCTTACTTATTGGGCATCAAGATCTATTGAGATAGATCAAGATGAAGGAAATATACCCTAGAGGCAATAATAAAGTTCTTATTTATATTTCCTTATATCATGATAAATGTTTATTATTCACGCTAGAATTGTATTAACCAGGAACTTAGTACATGTGTGAATACATAGACAAAACATATTGTCCCTAGTATGCCTCTACTAGACTAGCTCATTAATCAAAGATGGTTATGTTTCCTAACCATAGACATGTGTTGTCATTTGATGAACGGGGTCACATCATTAGGAGAATGATGTGATGGACATGACCCATCCGTTAGATTAGCATTATGATCGTTACAGTTTCATTGCTACTTCTTTCTTCATGACTTATACACGTTCCTCAGACTATGAGATTATGCATCCCACGAATACCGGAGGAACACCTTTTGTGCTATCAAACGTCACAACGTAAAAGGGTGATTATAAAGATGCTCTATAGGTGTCTCCGAAGGTGTTTGTTGGGTTGGCATAGATCAAGATTAGGATTTGTCACTCCGTGTTTCAGAGAGGTATCTCTGGGCCCTCTCAGTAATGCTCATCACTATAAGCCTTGCAAGCAATGTGACTAATGAGTTAGTTGTGAGATGAAGTATTACAGAACGAGTAAAGAGATTTGACGGTAATGATATTGAACTAGGTATGATAATACCGATGATCAAATCTCAGGCAAGTAACATACCGATGACAAAGGGAACAACGCATGTTGTTATGTGGTTTGATCGATAAAGATCTTCATAGAATATGTTGGAGCCAATATGAGCATCCAGATTCCGCTATTGGTTATTGATCGGAGAAGTGTCTCGATCATGTCTACATAGTTCTCGAACCCGTAGGGTTCGCACGCTTAACGTTCGATGACGATTTTTATAATGAGTTATGTGTTTTGATGACCGAAGTTTGTTCGGAGTCCCTAATGAGATCACGGACATGACGAGCAGTCTCGAAATGGTCGAGACGTAAAGATCGATATATTGGAAGGCTATATTCGGACATCAGAAAGGTTCTGAGTGATTCAGGTATTTTTCGGAGTACCGGGGAGTTACAAGAATTTACCGGGAGAAGTAATGGGCCTTATTGGGCCATACAGGAAATAGAGGAGGCAGGCCAAGGGGAGGTGGCGCCCCCCATGGGTCCGAATTGGACTAGGGGAAGGGGGCGGCGCCCCCCTTGCCCTTTCCTACTCCCTCTCTCCTTCCTTCTCTCCTACTCCTAAAAGGGAAAGGATTCTACTAGGACTTGGAAGTCCTAGTAGGACTCCATACAATTGGCGCGCCCCTACGGGGCCGTCCTCTCTCCCTCCCTCCTTTATATATGGGGGCAGGGGGCATCCCATAGACACACAAGTTTCTCTTAACCGTGTGCGGTGCACCCCTCCACAGTTACACACCTCGATCATACCATCATAGAGCTTAGGCAAAGCCCTGCGCCGGTAACTTCATCATCACCGTCGCCTCGCCATCGTGCTGACGAAACTCTCCCTCGGCCTCAACTGGATCAAGAGTATGAGGGACGTCATCGAGCTGAACATGTGCTGAAGGCGGAGGTGCCGTATGTTTGGTGCTTGGATCGGTTGGATCGCGAAGACGTTCCATTACATCAACCGCGTTAACTAAACGCTTCTGCTTTCGGTATACGAGGGTGTTGGGGAACGTTGCAGAAAATTAAAATTTTTCTTACGGCTTCACCAAGATCCATCTATGAGTTCATCTAAGCAACGAGTATTGGGAGAGAGTTTGCATCTACATACCACTTGTAGATCGCGTGCGGAAGCTTGCAAGGTGATGATGGAGTCGTACTCGAACGTGATTCAGATCACCGATGTCCAAGTGCTGAACGGACAGCACCTCCGCGTTCAACACACGTACGGAACGAGCGACGTCTCCTCCGTCTTGATCCAGCAAGGAGGAAGGAGAGTTTGAGGAAGACAGCTCCACCGGCAGCACGACGGCGTGGTGATGGTGGTGAAGCAGCACTCCGACAGGGCTTCGCCACACACACAATAGAGGAGGAGAGGTGTTGGGGAGGGGAGGGCTGCGCCTTGGAGATGGGTGCGGCTGCCCTCCCCTCACCCCTCTATTTATAGGGGGAAGGGAGAAGGGGGGCCGGCCCCTCTAGATCAATCTAGAGGGGGGGCGGCGGCCAAGGGGAGGGGGGACTTGCCCCCCAAGCAAGGGGGGCGCCCCCTCTAGGGTTCCCCCCTCAACCCTAGGCGCAAGGGCCCAGGGGAGGGGGTGCGCCAAGCCCACCAGGGGCTGGCCACCTCCCCACGCAGCCCAAGTGGCCCCCCGGGAGGGGTGGCCCCTCCCGGTGGACCCCCGGAACCCTTCCGGTGGCCCCAGACACATCTTGGTATGCCCCAAACTTTCCGGTGTCCTTTTAACAACTTCCCATATATAAATCTTTACCTCGGACCCTTCCGAACTCCTCGTGACGTCCGGGATCTCATCAGGGACTCGAACAACATTCGTAGTCACATACTAGTCTTCCTAACAACCCTAGCGCCATTGAACCTTAAGTGTGTAGACCCTACGGGCTCGGAGACATGCGAGACATGACCGAGACGACTCTCGGGCAATAACCAACAGCGTGGTCGGATACCCATGTTGGCTCCCACATGCTCCTCGATGATTTCATCGGTTGAACCACGATGTCGAGGATTCGATCAAACCACGTATGCAATTCCCTTTGTCGATCGATGCGTTACTTGCGAGAGACTCGATCGTCGGTATCCCAATACCTTGTTCGGTCTCATTGCGGCAAGTCACTTTACTCGCATCAGTAATGCATGATCCGTGGCCAACCCTTGGTCACCTTGAGCTCATTATGATGATGCATTACCGAGTGGGCCCAGAGATACCTCTCCGTCATACGGAGTGACAAATCGATCTCGATCCGTGTCAACCCAATGATACTTTTGGAGATACCTGTAATGCACCTTTATAGTCACCCAGTTATGTTGTGACGTTTGATACACCCAAGGCACTCCTACGGTAACCGGGAGTTACACGATCTCATGGTCGAAGGAAGAGATACTTGACATTGGCAAAGCTCTAGCAAACGAACTACACGATCTTTTATGCTATGCTTAGGATTGGGTCTTGTCCATCACATCATTCTCCTAATGATGTGATCCCGTTATCAACGACATCCAATGTCCATAGTCAGAAACCATGACTATCTGTTGATCAACGAGCTAGTCAACTAGAGGCTCACTAGGGACATTTGTGGTCTAAGTGTTCACACGTGTATTACGATTTCCGGATAATACAGTTCTAGCATGAACAAAAGACAATTATCATGAACATTGAAATATAATAATACTTTTATTATTGCCTCTAGGGCATATTTCCAACAGAGGGTACGTGGACACACTCTCCCTCCCGTTGCTATGCATCTCCTAGATAGATCTTGCGTGATCATAGGATTTTTTTTGAAATTACCGCGTTCCCCAACAGTGGCATCCAAGCATTCGTAGATGTGTTATGCACGAGTAGAACACAAAGAGTTGTGGGCAATAATAGTCATACTTCTTACCAGCATGCCATTCTTTGATTCAGCGGTATTATTGGATGAAGCGGCCCGGACCTACATTACATGACCGCGTTCATGAGACTAGCTCTACCGACGTGCTTATGCACATAGGTGGCTGGCAGGTGTCTGTTTCTCCAACTTTAGTTTATTCGAGTGTGGCTACGCCCGGTCCTTGTTGAAGGTTAAAACAACACACTTGATGAAAAATCGTTGTGGTATTGATGCGTAGGTAAGAACGATTCTTACTAGAAGCCTGTAGCAGCCACGTAAAACTTGCAACAACAAAGTATAGGATGTCTAACTTGTTTTTGCAGGGCTTGCTGTGATGTGATATGGTCAAGGCTTGATGTGATGTAAATTATTGTATGAGATGATCATGTTTTGTAACAAAGTTATCGGCAACTGGCAGGAGCCATATGGTTGTCGCTCTATTGTATGCAATGCAATCGCCATGTAATTGTTTTACATTAGCACTATGCGGTAGAGATAGTCGTAGTAACAATAGTTGGCGAGAGGACAACGATGCTACGATTGAGATCAAGGTGTTGCGCCGGTGACGATGGAGATCATGATGATGCTTCGGTGATGGAGATCATGAGCACGAGATGATGATGGCCATATCATGTCACATATTTTGGTTGCATGTGATGTTTATCTTTTATGCATCTTGTTTTTCTTAGTACGGCGGTAGCATTATAAGATGACCCCTTAATAAATTTCAAGGTATAAGTGTTCTCCCTGAGTATGCACCGTCGCGACAGTTCGTCGTGCCGAGACACCACGTGATGATCGGGTGTGATAATCTCTACATTCACATACAACGGGTGCAAGCCAGTTTTGCACATGCAGAATAGTCGGGTTAAACTTTACGAGCCTAGCATATGCAGATATGGCCTCGGAACACCGGAGACCGAAAGGTCGAGCGTGAATCATATAGTAGATATGATCAACATAGTGATGTTCACCATTGAAAACTACTCCATCTCACATGATGATCGGACATGGTTTAGTTGATTTGGATCACGTGATCATTTAGATGACTAGAGGGATGTCTGTCTAAGTGGGAGTTCTTAAGTAATATGATTAATTGAACTTTAATTTATCATGAACTTAGTCCTGATAGTATTTTGCAAATTATGTTGTAGATAAATAGCTCGCGTTGTAGCTTCCCTATGTTTTTATATGTTCCTAGAGAAAACTAAGTTGAAAGATGATAGTATCAATGATGCGGACTGAGCCCATGATCTTAGGTTTATCCTCATTGCCGCACAGGATAATTATGTCCTTGATGCACCGCTAGGTGACAAAACTATTGCAGGAGAAGATGCATATGTTATGAACGTTTGGCTAGCTTAATATGATGACTACTTGATAGTTTAGTGCACCATGCTTTATGGCTTAGAATTGGGACTTCAAAGACATTTTGAATGTCATGGACCATATGAGATGTCCTAGGAGTTGAAGTTAATATTTCAAGTAAATACCCAAGTTGAGAGATATGAAGTCTCCAACAAGTTCTGTAGCTAAAAGATGGAGGAGAATAGCTCAAGCAGTGATCATGTGCTCAGATTGTGTGGGTACTACAATCACTTGAATCAAGTGGGAGTTAATCTTCCAGATAATATAGTGATTGACAGAGGTCTCTAGTAACCATCACCAAGTTACTGGAACTTCGTGACGAACTATAGTATGCAAGGGATGACAAAAACGATTCCCCAGCTCTTTGTGATGCTGAAATCGATGAAGGTAGAAATCAAGAAAGAGCATCAAGTGTTGATGATTGACAAGACCACTAGTTTCAAGAAAAGGGCAAAGGGAAAGAAAGGGAACTTCAAGTAGAATGGCAAGCAAGTTGTCACTCCCGTGAAGAAGCCCAAAGCTGGACCAACGCCTGAAACTGAGTGCTTCTACTGCAAAGGAAATGGTCACTGGAATCGGAAATGCCCTAAATATTTGGTGGATAAGAAGGCTGGCAGTGTGAACAAGGGTATATTTGATATACAGGTTATTGATGTGTACCTTACTAGTGTTTATAGTAGCCCCTGGGTATTTGATACTTGTTCGGTTGCTAAGATTAGTAACTCGAAACTGGAGTTATAGAATAAACAAAGACTAGTTGAGGGTGAAGTGA
Source organism: Aegilops speltoides (assembly GCA_021437245.1). Lineage (NCBI taxonomy): Eukaryota > Viridiplantae > Streptophyta > Magnoliopsida > Poales > Poaceae > Aegilops > Aegilops speltoides. Next base: position 509,438,290 of record CM038142.1, read on the forward strand.
TGATGTGTGTTGGAAGTGGTTCCAAGATTGATATGATCATCATCGCACACTCCCTATACTTTTGAGATTAGTGTTGAACCTAAATAAATGTTATTCGGTGTTTGCATTGAGCATAAATATGATTATTGCAATACGATTATACATCTAAGATAGAGAATAGATTGTTATTCTGTTTACATGAATAAAAACCTTCTATGGTCATACACCCAATGTTGATGGTTTATTGAATCTTGATCGTAGTGATACACATATTCATAATATTGATGCCAAAAGATGCAAAGTTGATAATGATGGTGCAACATATTAATGGCATTGCCGTTTGGGTCATATCGGTGTAAAGCGCATGAAGAAACTCCATAAAGATGGACTTTTGGAATCACTTGATTATGAATCGTTTGGTGCTTGCAAACCGTGCCTTATGGGCAAGATGGCTAAAACTACGTTATCCGGAACAATTGAACGAGTTAGTGACTTATTGGAAATAATACATACCAATGTCTATGGTCCAATGAGTGTTGATGCTCGTGGCGGGTATAGTTATTTTCTGACCTTCACAGATGATTTGAGCAGATATGGGTATATCTACTTAATGAAACACAAGTCTGAAACATTTGAAAAGTTCAAAGAATTTCAGAGTGAAGTGAAGAATCATCGTAACAAGGAAATAAAGTTTCTACAATCAGATCGTAGAGGAGAATATTTGAGTTACGAGTTTTGCTTTCATTTAAAACAATGTGGAATAGTTTCACAGCTCACGCCACCTGGAACACCACATCGTAATGGTGTGTCCGAACATCGTAACCGCGCTTTATTGGATGTGGTGCGATATATGATGTCTCTTACCGATTTACGACTATCATTTTGGGCTTATGCATTAGAGACAGCTACATTCACATTAAACAAGGCACCATCAAAATCCGTTGAGACGACGCCTTATGAACTGTTGTTTGGCAAGGAACCAAAGTTGTCGTTTCTTAATGTTTGGGGTTGCGATGCTTATGTGAAAAAGCTTCAACCTGATAATCTCAAACCCAAATCGAAGAATTGCATCTTCATAGGATACCCAAAGGAAACTGTTGGGTACACCTTCTATCACAGATCCGAAGGCAAGATATTCGTTGCTAAGAATGGATCCTTTCTAGAGAAGGAGTTTCTCTCGAAAGAAGTGAGTGGGAGGAAAGTAGAACTTGGTGAGGTAATTGTACCTTCTCCCGAATTGGAGAGTAGTTCATCACAGAAATCAGTTCCAGTGATTCCTACACAAATTAGTGAGGAAGCTGATGATGATCATGAAACTTCAGATCAAGTTACTACCGAACATCGTAGGTCTTCCAGAGTACGTTCGGCACCGGAGTGGTATGGTAATCCTGTTCTGGAAGTCATGTTACTAAACCATGATGAACCTACGAACTATGAAGAAGCGATGATGAGCCCAGATTCCATGAAATGGCTTGAGGCCATGAAATCTGAGATGGGATCCATGTATAAGAACAAAGTGTGGACTTTGGTGGACTTGCCCAATGATCGGCAAGCCATATTAAATAAATGGATCTTCAAGAGGAAGATGGACACTGATAGTAGTGTTACATCTACAAAGCTCGACTTGTCACAAAAGGTTTTCAACAAGTTCAAGGTGTTGACGACAATGAGATTTTCTCAATTGTAGCGATGCTTAAATCCGTCCAAATCATGTTAGCAATTGCCATATTTTATGAAATCTGGCAAATGGATATAAAAACTGCATTCCTTAAATGGATATTTCTTAAAGAAAAGTTGTATATGATGCAACCATAAGGTTTTGTTGATCCAAAGTGTGCTACAAAGTGTGCAAGCTCCAGCGAAACATTTTTGGACTGGTGCAAGCCTCGCGGAGTGGGAATAAACGCTTTGATAGTGTGATCAAAGCATATAGTTTTATACAGACTTACGGTGCATGTATTTACGAGAAAGAGAGTGGGAGCATTGCAGCCTTTCTGATAAGTATATGTGAATGACATATTGTTGATCGGAAATGATGTGGAATTTTTTGGAAAGCACAAAAGGAGAGTTTGAAAGGATTTTTTCAAAGAAAGACCTCGGTGAAGTTGCTTATATATTGGGCATCAAGATCTATAGATATAGATCAAGACGCTTGATAAGATTTTTCAATGAATACATACCTTGACAAGTTTTTTGAAAGAGTTCAAAATGGATCAATCAAAGAAGAAGTTCTTGCCTATATTACAAGGCGTAAAGTTGAGTAAGACTCAAATCCCGACCATGGAAGAAGATAGAAAGAGAATGAAAGTCATTCCCTATGCCACATTCGTAGGTTCTATAAAGTATGTTGTGTTGTGTACTAGACCTATTGTGCACCTTGCCATGAGTTTGGCAAGGGGGTACAATAGTGATCTAAGAGTAGATCACTAGACAGCGGTCAAAATTACCCTTAGTGAGGACTAAGGAAATTTTTCTCGGTTATGGAGGTTGAGGGAGTCCTGGACTAGGGGGTGTCCGGATAGCCGGACTATCATCATCGGCCGGACTCCAAGACTATGAAGATACAAGATTGAAGACTTCGTCCCGTGTCCGGATGGGACTTTCCTTGGCGTGGAAGGCAAGCTTGGCAATACGGATATGTAGATCTCCTACCATTGTTACCGACTCTGTGTAACCTTAGCCCTCTCCGGTGTCTATATAAACCGGAGGGTTTTAGTTCGTAGGACACAACGACAACAACAATCATACCATAGGATAGCTTCTAGGGTTTAGCCTCCTTGATCTCGTGGTAGATCCACTCTTGTACTACCCATATCATCAATATCAATCAAGCAGGAGTAGGGTTTTACCTCCATCGAGAGGGCCCGAACCTGGGTAAAAACATCGTGTCCCTTGTCTCTTGTTACCATCCGCCTAGACGCACAAATCGGGACCCCCTACCCGAGATCCGCCGGTTTTGACACCGACATTGGTGCTTTCATTGAGAGTTCCTCTGTGCCGTCACGATCAGGAAGGATGCCTATTCCCGTCTTTAAAGACGGTACCATTGCCAAAGGAGCTTTGGACGCCAGCCAAACTATCCGACTAGGTGGTTTTCTTATGACCGCCTGTTCGGCCGCCACTTCGACGATGACCTCTCGGGTCATCAAAAGCGATCTTCGCGTCAGCTCAGAATTCACCGAGCAGCTGGATCCGATTGAGCTCTCTTCTGTAAACGAGCTCTTGGATCGCATCGCCGCCCTGGGGGTCTCTACAGACTATGATCAGATTGGGCTTAAAACCGATCTAAGAGAGATTAACTCTCCCCAGGTTACCCACCACGTTGCGGTGGTAGAGGAACAACGCGGCGACTCTTCTTCTGTATTAAAGACCAGTTATGTCCGGACTCCTGATCCCTCCATGCCGGATTCCTGTGGAGGGACGGACGTCGAACAAGTACTGAACCTAAAGTCAGGCAGCAGACCAGACTCGTTGGACAATGTCCAGCAATCCGAACTTCCAAATTCGGAAACTTTTCGGCCCTTGAGCCTCAAGTTGGGCAGGGTTCCAGACTCAATTCCACCCGCCCACCCAAACATAAGCGATCTATCTCAAATCCGGCAAGATCCCACGGAAACTGTACATCATTACTGGGCCAGATTCCTCCTGGTTATGGACAGGATAAAAGACTGCCGTGAGGAAAGCGCAATCTCAGTTTTCTGCAACAATTGCACGGACAAGGGAATCTTGAACGCCGTAAGTCGTCACAAAATTACACGCTTCGCCGACCTGGCGTCCATAGTACGAAAGTACTGTGCTATGGAGAGTATCTGGAAAGCCGAAACTAAGTTTTGGGACAATCCGACTCCGAACACAACCCTAGTCCAAAACAAAAGGGTGCATCATTCTCAGGCACTCGGGATACAAACCAAAAAGCAAAAACCGCATAAAGGGCACGGAACCGTACTGGAGGGATGGCTCAGCGGACCCTGTAAAATTCATAGTACAGAGGGCGCCACTCCAACACATAGCCTTCGAGCATGTTGGATACTGCGGCAGGTGGCCAAAAGTGGCGAAGAGCTTCTAGCCTCGGAGAACCACCCCAACAGCACCAGTACGGTATTAACAGTCTTCGAGACTTTCACATCAAATAATATGCGGAAACGAACAATCCACAGCCTCGCCGAAGTCTACCAAGTAGCAACAACAAATCCATGGAGCGACACGGCTATCACCTTCAACGCCAGCGACGAACCTAAATTCCGAACAGCCCGAGCACCAGCCGCATTGGTCCTGAGCCCAATAGTGGACGACTGTCATCTTACCAAGGTACTCATGGATGGCGGCAGCGGATTAAACCTCATCTATGAGGAAACCCTTCAAAAAATGGAAATAGACTGGAGCCGCATTGAACGAAGCAGCACAACCTTTAGAGGAATAATCCCTAGCCGGGAAGCACGCTGCACAGGAAAAATTACACTTGATGTGGTGTTCGGCTCGCGGGACAATTACAGGTCCGAGGAGGTCACGTTCCAAGTGGCCCCGTTCAGCAGCGAATATCATGCTTTATTAGGACGAGAGGCATTCACAATTTTCCAAGCCATACCCCATTACGGGTACATGAAGCTTAAAATGCCCGGGCCCAATGGAACCATCACTCTTGTCAGTGATCCAGACATAGCACTCCGCGTCGAAAACAAGACAACCGCACTAGCCCTAGAGGCACTATCCGAAGCCCTAGCGGCAGAGGAACTCACTGCGCTGCGCTCCACGGTGAATAGGGACGATGTGATACTCGATAAGAGATCCAAGTCCACCTCTTTTAAACCAGCGGACGAAATAGTCAAATTCCAGGTCCATCCAATGGACCCCTCAAAGACGGCCTCCATTGGGGCACAATTAAACCCTGATGTAGACGCCACACTACGAGAATTCCTTCGGGAAAATTGGGACATCTTTGCGTGGCACCCTTCAGATATGCCAGGAATCCCACGTAGATTAGCAGAACACAGCCTAAACATCCTAAAAGGATTCAAGCCAGTCAAACAGGCTCTTCGGCGATTTTCCGAACCCAAAAGACAGGCAATGGGAGAGGAGCTAGCCAAACTATTAGAAGCTGGATTCATCAGAGACATCAAACATCCGGACTGGCTAGCAAACCTGGTAATGGTACCAAAAAAGGACAAGTCCTGGCGCCCGTGTGTCGATCTTAAAGACCTGAACAAGGCTTGTCCAAAGGATCCTTTCCCCCTTCCCCGCATCGATCAAATCATCGATGCTACCGCAGGGCACGATTCATTGTGCTTCCTCGACGATACTCCGCTACCATCAAATCAAGATGGCGGAGAAAGACCAAGCCATAACGGCATTCATTACTCCATACGGACCATTACGCTTCAACACAATGCCCTTCGGACTCAAAAACGCCGCGCAACATATCAGCGCATGATTCGGACATGTCCGCTACCCAGATCGGCAAAACGGTGGAGGCATACATAGGCGATGTGGTCGTCAATACCAAACACGTCGAAACTCTAGTAGGCGACTTGAGGCTCACATTCGACAACCTCCGAGCATATGACATTAAGCTCAACCGGAAAAATGTGTTTCGGTGTACCCACCGGAAAGCTCACGGGCTTCATTGTATCCGTAGAGGAATTGAAGCAAACCCAGCCAAGATCCGAGCTCTCACACAGTTGGATATCCCAAAAGACCTCAAACAAATACAAAATTAAACTGGATGCGTGGCAGCTTTAAGCCGCTTCATCTCCCGTTTGGGAGAAAAGGCATTGCCCCTCTATCGCCTCCTCAGGCGCACCGAACACTTCGAGTGGACGGATGCTACCACGGCCGGACTCGAAGAAATAAAGGCCATATTGGCAACAAATCCGGTCCTGGCCGCACCTAACCTGGGCGAACCGATGTTATTATATATCGCGGCAACGCATCAAGTTGTCAGCGCGGTACTCGTCGTCGTACGAGAAACAGAAGGACACAAATTCCCTCTTCAAAAACCAGTGTACTACGTATCCACTGTCTTAACCCCATGCAAGTCCCGGTATCCACATTATCAAAAGACAGCGTACGCGGTGTTCATGGCATCCCGGAAGCTACGACACTACTTTCAAGAGTGTTCGATAACAGTTGCCTCCAAAGTACCTCTCAACGACATTATAAACAACCGCGACGCGACGGGCAGGATTGCAAAATGGGCCATCGAGCTCTTACCATTCGACATAACCTACAAACCACGGCGTGCTATAAAGTCACAAGTTTGGGCTGACTTCATCGCCGAATGGACCGAAGCTGAACTCCCTAAAGAGTACGGCGCATACTCCAATTGGATCATGCATTTCGACGGCTCCAAAATGTTGGCCGGCTTGGGGGCTGGCGTCGTATTGACGTCCCCAACCGGAGACACAGTCTAATACGTACTTCAGATAATGTACACGGACTCCAACAATGCAGCCGAATATGAGGCCCTTCTACATGGTCTCCGGATGGCAATCTCCATGGGTATTCAACGCCTAGAGGTGCGTGGGGATTCAAACCTCGCAATATCCCAAGTAAACGGAGACTTTGACGCCAAGGTTCCGAAAATGGCAGCCTATCGCAACGCCATCTTAAAAATGTCAGCTCGGTTCGAAGGACTCGAATTCCACCATGTAGCCCGGGATAATAACCAGGCAGCCGACGTGTTGGCACACATCGGCGCAAAACGCGACGCCGTCCCTCCAAACATCTTCCTGGAGCGGCTCTTTAAGCCATCCGTATTATGGGAAGAGGAGTCCAGAAATAACGACCCGAAACCAACCGTACCAGCCAACACGGAACATTCTGACACAATCGATGGCTCAGCCAATGAAATAACATCTTCAGCCCACGAAATAATGGCAGTAATTGCCCTGTGGACGGAACCATTCCTAGCCTACTTAATTAGGCATGAACTTCCCAAAGACCAAAATGAGGCCCGTTGCATAGTTCGGCGATCTAAAGCCTACAAGGTCCATGAGGGAGAGTGAAAGATCGTGGATGTCGCCTAGAGGGGGGGGGGGTGAATAGGCGTTTTAAAATAATTACGGTTGAGGCTTGAACAAATGTGGAATAAACCTAGCGGTTAATTTGTCAAGCACAAAACCTAAAACAACTAGGCTCACCTATGTGCACCAACAACTTATGCTAAGCAATATAAGCAACTATGTGATAGCAAGATATATGACAAAGAACAATATGACTATCACAAAGTAAAGTGCATAAGTAAAGGGGCTCGGGTAAGAGATAACCGAGGCACGCGGAGATGACGATGTAGCCCGAAGTTCACACCCTTGCGGATGCTAATCTCCGTTTGGAGCGGTGTGGAGGCACAATGCTCCCCAAGAAGCCACTAGGGCCACCGTAATCTCCTCACGCCCTCGCACAATGCAAGATGCCGTGATTCCACTAAGGGACCCTTGAGGGCGGTCACCGAACCCGTACAAATGGCGACCCTTGGGGGCGGTCACCGAACCCGTACACTTTGGCAACCCTTGGGGCGGTCACGGTGCCGTCAAAATGCTCAGGCGATCTCCACAACCTAATTGGAGACCCGGCGCTTGCGGAGCTTTACACCACAATGATTGAGCTTCGAACACCACCAACCGACTAGGGGGGCCAAGCACCCAAGATAAACAAGCTCAAGGGCACCAAGCACCCAAGAGTAATAAGCTTCTCAACTTGTAACTTCCACGTATCGCGTGGAGAACTCAAACCAATGCACCAAATGCAATGGCAAGGGCACACGGAGTGCCGAAGTCCTTCTCTCTCAAATCCCACCGAAGCAACTAATGGTAGGGAAGAAAAAGAGAGGAAGAACAAAGGAAGAACACGAAGAACTCCAAGATCTGGATCCAAGGGGTTCCCCTCACTTAGAGGAGAAAGTGATTGGTGGAAATGTGGATCTAGATCTCCTCTCTCTTTTCCCCCAAAAACTAGCAAGAATCCATGGAGGGATTGAGAGATAGCAAGCTCGGAGAAGGTCAACAATGGGGGAAGAACTCGAGCTCAAAGGATAAGGTTCAATGGGGAAGACGACCCCCTTTTATAGGAGGGGGAAAATCCAACCGTTACCGTTACTTGAACATCCCAAGACAGAGCGGTACTACTGCTGGGCAGGGGCGGTACTACCGCCGAGAGCGGTACTACCGCTCCCTACCCAGCGTAGTACTACTGTTGGCGAGAAGACAGGCCTGGCCCCGAGCAGTACTATCAAGGAGAAGAGCGGTACTACCGCTTGGAGCGGTACTACCGCTCCTACTATCGCTCCTAGTACCGCAAAACCCGACACGAGAAAACACGGTCTCGAATCGAGGCGGTAGTAGCATGAACAGCGCGGTCTTTACTACGGCTGGAAGCCATAGCGGTACTACCGCCTGCATAGCGGTACTACCGTGAGAGCGGTACTACCGCTTTGTGGAGCGGTACTACGCTGGAGAGCTTCGGTACTACCGCTGTGAGACCATGGTACTACCACTGGCGCCACCCTTATGCCACTACCACGAAAATAGAGTATACACCAAGGAAAACCAGAACTGCCATAACTTCTTCAAATGAGCTCCGAATTGAGCAAACTCAAGCTTGTTGGATAGAGGAAGACGAGTAGCATCAAAACAGCGACAAGAGAAGAGGCAGGGGAGGTATGCCTAACAAGAGAGGAGAGAAACCTCCAACAGAGAAAACCGGCAGAGCCTCCAACATCGAAAACATCATAGAAGATGCAAGTAAACTCCGTTTTCGATGAACTCGAGCTTGTCATGTAAATGACCAAAAGCTCCAAATCTCACAAGGAGAAGAACCAAACAAGAACCAATAAAGATGATGCAAGGATGCAATGGTTTGAGCTCTCTACGAATGATACGATCAAGCAACTCATCGAGAGCCCCCCTTGATAGAACGGCAATCGATCCTATAACCCGGTCTCCCACAACTACCATGAGACCGGTAAAATAGAAAACCTATCAAGGGCAAACCTTTGCCTTGCACAAAGTCCACTTGAGCTAGATGATGACGATCTACTCCTCAAGACGGACCACCTTTCTTGATTGCGTTGGCTCGATGAAGACTAGTTGATTGCTCCCCCATACTCCACTATGGGTGAGCCACTCTTCCGCTCATCTTCACAAGTCCATTGTCACCACAATGGACGGCAATCTTCAAGCACTTGACCTCTTCGTGATGCATCACTTGAACTTGCACACCGCAACCTAACCCCACAAAGAACTCTCACGAAGACCATGGGTTAGCACACAAAGCGTAATGGACAATGCTTACCATACCCTGGGATCACTTGGTCCCTCGATACATCTTGTGCGCTTTGTGTGTTGAATCTTTCCAACTCTCTTAATTTAGATGATGTCTTGAAGGTGGACATGAATGATCACACAATCTTTTTCTTCAAGACATGCTTGCAATAAGCTCAACACTCACATGACCAATCTTTGGATAATTCCTTAATAGCACCGTGGTCATCACAAACTCTCCTTGAAACCAACAAATGGACTCCAAGAAAAGCCTATGGACAAACCCTTCAAGTATAACTCAAGGCAACCATTAGTCCATAGAGATTGTCATCAATTACCAAAACCAAACATGGGGGCACCGCATGTTCTTTCAATCTCCCCCATTTTGGTAATTGATGACAATCACTTTCAAGAGAGTTCATACAAGGAATTATGCATCACCATGCAATGCAACAACCAATGATGCATGAGAGTGAGATGCAAATACTAAGGAACAAAACCAAAGCAAGAGGAGATAACTCTCTAAACTTCTCCACAAAACTCTCTGAAACTCCTCCCCCATTGGCATCGATTGCCAAAATGGGTGAAAAGCTTAGAATGCCAATATAAAGAGTGTTCCTCCATAAATTGTGTATCTCTCAAAAAGAGAGTGGAATGCCATACACATATCCAATGGTAAATACTTGGAGGAAGACAAACTATATTGAGGCACAAAGATTGCTAAAGAATGATATGACACAAAGACATAACAAAGAGAGACACAAGCAATCAGAAGATACCAATTGAAGCAAGCAATCAACAGATATCTATTGAACCAACTAGACCAATGATCCTACATGCCACAAGAATAAAGATATTATGATAAGCGCAAAGGAGTGTTCTAAAGAGACTAAAGAAGCTCCCCATGATTTGTGCACATCAAGAATTTTTTTTTTCGGATACAAAGTACACAAAATAGAATCATAGCTCCCCCAAAATCAATAGAAACTTACAAAAAGTGCAAGTGAGCATATAGGAAACAAAGCCTAGTACTTGGAACAAACACAAGGTTGAGAAACATGTAACAGAGGCGACTTAAGAATGGGCTCAACCAAAAAGATGTGTGTGAGTCAAGGCAATGCATTAGAGAAGACTAATGTACGGATGAGCATTACGCATCAATATAGTCTTGAAAGAATGAGATACACGGTGCAAGGCATGTCATTCCCACACACAACTAGCAACCGGGTTCACAAGCTCACAATAAGCATAAGAGAACCTATGCTTGTGACAACCCGTGGTGAAGATAGATGAAGAGAGGCTCATCAACACGAGGGATACCAATTAAGATGACAAAAGCCTCGTAAAGATAAGCAAGAGGAAAATAATCTTCACCACACAAGAGTGCAACAAGATGCAACGATAGAGGACACGCACTCAAGGCAAAAGGTTTCACGGAGCCACCAAAGAAATAACATAAGAAAGACAGGGTGGACGTGAAAGAAAGGATATCAACTAGAGATGTAATTTCTCTCAAGTGTATAAGGTTCTATGTAGACGATATATCTACAAAGAAGGATGTACACCCGAAATAGTTACAACATGAAGGAACAAGATATCCACAAGGAAGTCATAAATATACCAATAAGATATTTGCTTGGAAGCATAGCACTTGGCTAGATATGGTCTTATTGCATATAAATGAAGTCCAATCACACAACCATCAAAGACATCACAACTAGCAACAAGAGATCATCGTTGGGATGCTTTGAGAAAGGAAACAAGTATCACAAGATATGAGATGAATATCATGCCAAGATGCAACCTACACAAGGTTGAATGCAAGAAGGGAAAGCATGAAAAGATACTTGTTACCGAGATGTCATTGGAAGGAAGTAGTAGATACCAATTGAAGGTAGATAGTAGTTCATTGATCATCCTAGCTTGACTCCAATATGCACATGGTGACAACACCTTCCTTGAGAGTGAGCCGAGCATCCAATGCATCTCCAAAAGTTCCTAGAAGAACAACACAAACTAAACGGTACCCAAACTCATCGGGACCAAATAGTTAGAAACACCAATACATAGGACAAACTCCACATAAATATGTGCAAATAGATATTAAAATGAATTTCATGCACATCTCATCCAAATTGAGACTAGGTGGAGTTTTCGCTATATATTGAGTCAGAGAAAGAAAGAAAGCATGCCAAATGAAATAGATGAAGTAAACATGCATGCTCAAGACTTTCAAAACCCGAAACCAAAAGACAAAGAAATGCCAAGTGAAAAGGATACCAGATGGAGAAATCATCACTTGGAAGATATCATTAAAGATACATCAAGGAATGAGATATCCATTGATACACACTAAACTAAAGATGTCAAACTCCCAAAGAGAGGATGGTTCCAAACAAACCAAGCTCTCGACAAAGTTTCATGATGGCACAAAGTACCAAAAAGAAATGGCTTGCCTTCCACCAAAACACACTTGATAAGGATCACAAGAAGAGTGTTCTAAAGAAAATAGAATAGCTCCCCCACGAGTTGTGCATTATATAGGATTTGTATTTGAATACAAAATGCACAAGGTGGGATCACCGCTGTCACTATATCTAGAAAACACTAGACAAGAACAAGAAATAAACAAGATCCACAAGTGGTATGGAAGACACGGGAGTTGACGCAAACCTTGGCAAGAGAAAAGGCAAGTAAAACAAAAGCCAATGTAAAGATGATCAACAAATTCTACCACACATAAGACTACCAATTGTCAAAGACAAGAAGTATTTGGAAATAATTCCCGGTGGTAGATAACAAGGATATCCGACATCATCTTCACACCAAACACAAGCAAATTTCAACTTGTAGAGCTGACATGCCACCTAGGAACAAGATAATCTACAATATCAATTCTAGGTGACAATATCTCAAATGTACACATTTTCTAGGCTTGTAATATGTACTCAGCATATTACTCCCCCATAATGTGATACCAATAAGAACTTAACAAGAGGCAATAAGAGGAACAAACAAGAGATAATTAATGGACTATTTAGAATTTGAATTTCTCATGAGAGATGTACCACCAAGTGACTAGATAATCTTGTAGTGTCAATACTAGATGGTATTCCTCATGTACACACATTTATAGGATTGTGAGGTGCACAAAGCACATCACTCCCCCAAAATGGGATGTTCCATTAATCTCTCACATGAGCCAACTAGGATACAAACAAGAAGCAAAAGGGCTCAACGCACAACACACATGTACATGATGTGCAAACCAACACACACATACTTGATTGCTCAAGATAAGCAAGTTGGAAGCACAACATATACAAACACATGCAAGGAACAAAACCAAACACATGCAAGGGGGGCAAGTAACTTTCAAGGTAAACAATTTAAGTACAAGTTACCGCAAGGAGGCACATTGGATATAAGATAGAAACTTGATAATCCAATTGACTTGGCTTGAGACAAAGAGAATGATGAAGTCCCCTTAATTCTTCATAATGTAGCCAAGTCTCCAATGCCCTCCAACAACACCTATTGATCAAGTTTGAGCTTGTTGGTCCCCAACCAAGTTGGGTCCTAAGAGGTTAGTCACAATAGGTTTGGCTACCCAAATGGTTCTTTTCTTGACACCACTTTGAGTACCAACAAACTTGGCAAACACATTGCCAACTTTATCCTTCCCAAGAGAATAGATATCATCAATAATAATTGGGTTGGATAAGTTACCACTAGTGCATGAAGAAGCGACGTGACCTTTCTCACGACATAAGTAGCAACGTCTACTCTTCACTTTCTTCTCATTTGATTTCTCAACTTGAGAAGCATTAGCTTGAGTCTTCTTGGGAGGAGGCCTTTCTTCAACTTGAGGTTGAGCATGAGAATGCACTTGTAGCCGCTTCCCTTGTTGCTTGTCACTAATAGCCTTCTTCTTCAATGGGCAAGATCTAACATGATGCCCTTCAATTTTGCACTTGAAGCAAATAATTTTGGCCGAATCCTTGACTTGTTTTTGGCCCTTCTTCTTGTTGATCTTGGACTTATTCTTCTTGTTGGAGTTGAATCCAAGTCCACCTTTGTCATTGGGGAATTTTTGCATACTCAAGATATTGTTGAGTGTGGATTTCCCAGGATGACTCTTTTCCAAGTCTTTCTTCAAGGAAGTGACTTGGGCCTTGGGCTCTTTGATTTCCTCTACATGGTTAGTCTCAACACAAGTACTAGAGGAAGTATAAGCTTCATCATTAGAGCAACAAGGCAAGGAAAGCAATTCATCGCAAGATGTACCAATATTGTGAGTAGATGAATTACAAGGACTAGCACATGTCAATATACTATTTTGACTAGAAGTAGTGCTAGTATCCACATGAGGCTCACTAGATGTTACCTTGGCAATCATGGCCTCATGAGCTATCTTTAGCACACTATGGGATACTATAAGATCATCATGAGAGCTTGAGAGCTTTTCATGACTTTCTTCCAATTTCCCATAATTGCTAGATAGCACCTCAAGTTGGGCCCGTAGCTCAACATTCTCCTTCAAAATGGATGCTTCACAAGTAATAGAGTTAGTAGCACAAGCATCATCATTTACAATAATAGGAGAGGACAACTTGGCAAGCTCTTTTAAATATGAAGCTTCAAGTTGGGCATGAGACTCGGTGAGTTTGATGAGCTCACCCTTGATGACCCTTGAGCCATTTTCGAGGTGCTCAAAATCCTCAAGGAGTCTAGCATGAGAAACTTCAAGCTTAGCATTTTTAGTTTTGAAAACATTGGCCACCTCAAGGGCTCTATCAATAGATTCCTTCACTCTAGACAATTCTAGAGCAAAAGTCTCCTCAAGAGATTCCTTGGTGGTTTGTTCAAGTTCAAGAGCTTGAGAGAGGTCAGCAATCTCATTAGCGTAATCACGCCCATGACCTTCCATTTTATCAATGGTGACCTCATGCTCCTCAAGACGAGATTCCAACTCATCAATATATTTCTTGCTCTCAATAGCAATGGACATGATTTCCATGAAGTTGGAACGAGCAATTTTATTTTTATGAAGAGCTTTAAAAACCGTTTCCCCCTTAATTTTTAAGGAGGCAACATTATCATTCTCTTCATCATTATCCTCATCATCATTAGCATCAACATCATCATCAAGAGACATATTGGGGTACAAAGTAGGAGGTACCTTTGACGCCTTAGCCATAAGGCAAAAAGCAATAGATGATGATGTACGATCCCTTGAGGCACCATTAAACGCCACATCTTGTTCCATGGAGTGTTCGGTTTCCTCTACATTGTTAGCACAACAATTCGAGGAAATAGATGCAATTTTATCATGGCAACAAGACATAGCAAGCATATCATCATGAGATCTAGTCACGCAATTTCTACATGATATGCAAGGACTATCAACACAAGCATGTGAAACATTTGGAGTGCTCGAAGTGTTGAAGCCCAAAGAGGGAGCATTGCAATAATATAGTGATGAAGGATCATCCATAATAAGCATACTATCATCATTGCAATGACCAACACTACTCACCATATCATTACCTTGTGGCAAACCACATGTAGGTGAGGTAGAAGAAGTTGAGAAGACTATATGACCGGAGGTGGAGGGAGAACAACCATGCCCACAAATCTTGGACACACCATATTTATCTTGAAGCTTTGTCCATAACTCATGAGCATCCCGGAACGGCATGAGTTGAAATATAACTACATTGCTCAAAGCATCAAAAAGCACATTAGAGGCTTGAGCATTGAGATAAGAGTTTTTCTCATCCTCTAAAGATAATCTTTGGGGATCCTTTGGAGGAGAAAAACCCATATCTACAATTCGCTCTAAATTTGGGTCCATGACCCTAAAGAGATTAAGCATGCGAATTACCCAACCATCAAAATTTGTGCCATCGAAACTAAGAGTGTCAGAGAATCCTAATCCTCTAGTCGACATCTTTACTCTCTAGGCGGTTAAGCCCAACAAAGAGAGACGAGGCTCTGATACCAATTGAAAGATCGTGGATGTCGCCTAGAGGGGGGGGGGGTGAATAGGCGTTTAAGAATAATTACGGTTGAGGCTTGAACAAATGCGGAATAAACCTAGCGGTTAATTTGTCAAGCACAAAACCTAAAACAACTAGGCTCACCTATGTGCACCAACAACTTATGCTAAGCAATATAAGCAACTATGTGATAGCAAGATATATGACAAAGAACAATATGACTATCACAAAGTAAAGTGCATAAGTAAAGGGGCTCGGGTAAGAGATAACCGAGGCACGCGGAGATGACGATGTAGCCCGAAGTTCACACCCTTGCGGATGCTAATCTCCGTTTGGAGCGGTGTGGAGGCACAATGCTCCCCAAGAAGCCACTAGGGCCACCGTAATCTCCTCACGCCCTCGACAATGCAAGATGCCGTGATTCCACTAAGGGACCCTTGAGGGCGGTCACGAACCCGTACAAATGGCGACCCTTGGGGCGGTCACCGAACCCGTACACTTTGGCAACCCTTGGGGCGGTCACGGTGCCGTCAAAATGCTCAGGCGATCTCCACAACCTAATTGGAGACCCGACGCTTGCCCGGAGCTTTACACCACAATGATTGAGCTTCGAACACCACCAACCGACTAGGGGGCCCAAGCACCCAAGATAAACAAGCTCAAGGGCACCAAGCACCCAAGAGTAATAAGCTTCTCAACTTGTAACTTCCACGTATCGCGTGGAGAACTCAAACCGATGCACCAAATGCAATGGCAAGGGCACACGGAGTGCCCAAGTCCTTCTCTCTCAAATCCCACCGAAGCAACTAATGGTAGGGAAGAAAAAGAGAGGAAGAACAAAGGAAGAACACGAAGAACTCCAAGATCTGGATCCAAGGGGTTCCCCTCACTTAGAGGAGAAAGTGATTGGTGGAAATGTGGATCTAGATCTCCTCTCTCTTTTCCCCCAAAAACTAGCAAGAATCCATGGAGGGATTGAGAGATAGCAAGCTCGGAGAAGGTCAACAATGGGGGAAGAACTCGAGCTCAAAGGATAAGGTTCAATGGGGAAGAAGACCCCTTTATAGGAGGGGAAAATCCAACCGTTATCCCATGAACATCCCTCGCAGAGCAGAGCGGTACTACTGCTGGGCAGGGCGGTACTACCGCCGAGAGCGGTACTACCGCTCCCTACCCAATGTACTACATGTTGGCGAGAAGACAGGCCTGGCCCCTTAGCAGTACTATCATAGGAGAAGAGCGGTACTACCGCTTGAGCGGTACTACGCTCCTACTACCGCTCCTAGTACCGCAAAACCCGACACGAGAAAACACCGGTCTCGAATCGAGGCGGTAGTAGCGCTGAACAGCTGCGGTACTACGGCGAAGCCATCGCAAGCGTACTATCGCTCGTGCATAGCGGTACTACCGCTGAGAGCGGTACTACCGCTTTGTGGAGCGGTACTACATTGAGAGCCCGCGGTACTACCGCTGTGAGACCAGCAGGGTACTACCACCTGGCGCCACCCTTATGCCACTACCATGAAAATAGAGTATACACCAAGGAAAACCAGAACTGCCATAACTTCTTCAAATGAGCTCCGAATTGAGCAAACTCAAGCTTGTTGGATAGAGGAAGACGAGTAGCATCAAAACAGCGACAAGAGAAGAGGCAGGGGAGGTATGCCTAACAAGAGAGGAGAGAAACCTCCAACAGAGAAAACCGGCAGAGCCTCCAACATCGAAAACATCATAGAAGATGCAAGTAAACTCCGTTTTCGATGAACTCGAGCTTGTCATGTAAATGACCAAAAGCTCCAAATCTCACAAGGAGAAGAACCAAACAAGAACCAATAAAGATGATGCAAGGATGCAATGGTTTGAGCTCTCTATGAATGATATGATCAAGCAACTCATCGAGAGCCCCCCTTGATAGAACGGCAATCGATCCTATAACCCGGTCTCCCACAACTACCATGAGACCGGTAAAATAGAAAACCTATCAAGGGCAAACCTTTGCCTTGCACAAAGTCCACTTGAGCTAGATGATGACGATCTACTCCTCCTCAAGACGGACCACCTTTCTTGATTGCGTTGGCTCGATGAAGACTAGTTGATTGCTCCCCCATACTCCACTATGGGTGAGCCACTCTTCCGCTCATCTTCACAAGTCCATTGTCACCACAATGGACGGCAATCTTCAAGCACTTGACCTCTTCGTGATGCATCACTTGAACTTGCACACCGCAACCTAACCCCACAAAGAACTCTCACGAAGACCATGGGTTAGCACACAAAGCGTAATGGACAATGCTTACCATACCCTGGGATCACTTGGTCCCTCGATACATCTTGTGCGCTTTGTGTGTTGAATCTTTCCAACTCTCTTAATTTAGATGATGTCTTGAAGGTGGACATGAATGATCACACAATCTTTTTCTTCAAGACATGCTTGCAATAAGCTCAACACTCACATGACCAATCTTTGGATAATTCCTTAATAGCACCGTGGTCATCACAAACTCTCCTTGAAACCAACAAATGGACTCCAAGAAAAGCCTATGGACAAACCCTTCAAGTATAACTCAAGGCAACCATTAGTCCATAGAGATTGTCATCAATTACCAAAACCAAACATGGGGGCACCGCATGTTCTTTCAGAGAGCTTTATAAGAAAAGCACAACCGGAGTCCTTCAAAGGTGCATCTACGAAGAGGAAGGGCGAAATCTGCTGGCCGAAATTCACGCCGGACTCGGCGGGCACCAGGCCGCAGCCCGGGCCCTTGTAGGCAAGGCCTTCCGTACAGGATTTTATTGGCCGATGGCCCGGGCAGATGCTCAGGACTTAGTCCAGCGATGTGTCGGGTGCCAGCTTTTTGCTAATCAAAGCCACATGCCACCCACTGCCCTCAAAACTATACCCATGACCTGGCCGTTCGTGGTCTAGGGGCTTGACATGGTTGGACCCCTTAAAGGGGGAACCCATAAGCAAAAATACCTATTGGTAATGGTGGACAAATTCAACAAATGGATAGAGGCCAAGCCAGTTAAAATGGCCGAATTCGGACCAGTGATAGACTTCATATCCGGGGTAGTACACCGTTATGGCGTCCCCCACAGCATCATCACTGATAACGGCACGAACTTCACGGCTGATGAGGTTAAACTCTGGTGCAAAAACATGGGCATTAAGCTAGACTACGCTTCAGTCTATCACCCTCAAACCAACGGTCAAGTTGAACGAGCAAATGGTCTAATCCTGAGCGGCATCAAACACAGATTAGTGCGGTCCCTTACGGAATCTAACACGCACTGGGTAGAGGAGCTCGACTCCGTACTCTGGGGGCTACGGACCACGCCAAACTGTACTACCGGATTCACACCATTCTTTATGCTATACGGCGTAGAGGCAGTTTTGCCCTGCGATATAATTCATGACTCACCTCGAGTGCGCATGTACGAAGAAAGAGAAGCCGAGTTGGATCTGCAAGACAGCTTGGACGCATTGGAGGAGGAGCGTGACGTGGCAAAGGCTCGTTCCGCATTCTATCATCAGCAAGCTCGAAGATATCAAAGCAGAGAAGTATGGGCTAAAACTTACAATGTTGGCAAACTAGTTCTACGCCTGCCGGACAAGAAAAAGGACAAACTCAAGCCCAAATGGGAAGGTCCCTTCATCATCGACCAAGTCCTGACCAGCGGAGCATACCGTCTGCGAAACACATTGGACAACCGACTCGAGCCGAACCCGTGGAACGCAGCCCGCCTCCGAAGATTCTACGCCTAGCGCCGGACTCGGAGTTCGTCTCCTTCCTCCGTTCACATTTTATACTTCAGTTGTCTTTTGTTTCTCTCTTTTCTCCCACCTTTTTCATAAAGCCCTTTAGGGCTGATTTGCGCATTGTTCGCACACACTTGACGTGCTACTCGCACTCATTATACCTGGGGGCTTCTTTAACAGAAGCTTATTTATACAGGCTTTATGCCCAACACATGCGTCAAACTTCCGCATGTACCTTTTATTCACCATTATATGCATCAATATGACTTAAGTTTTGGCCAAGCTGGGTTGCCTGGCTCCTGTGCTTAACCCTACGTTCCCGATTATTCGGCTAGGAGGTAAAGGGAGCACCTCGGCGATTATTATTGCGGGTCGACGGATGTGTACCTCGGTGGGTGAAGCCAAAAGCTAGCGTTCTTAAGGGAATATTCGGTCGGTGACTTGAAAGATGATTTCTCATTTATTTATTTATCTGTCCCCAGATGTTTTCCTACTCTTTTCGCAGTCCGGACATGCACTTTAGGGCATGCCTCCCAGGGAAAGAAACCCCTAACGGAACTATTCTCCCTGGAAGATGTTTCTTACTAACCATGTAATACAACATAATTAGTTGGGCACTTGTCTGATAAAGCACTAATGACCCCTACGCCTGGTCTCCATGCATGCCCCGGTTTTTTGCATAACCGCGAGGGTATTCGGACACACTCCGGACTGTTGGGTCCCGAGGTTGAAGAGAAAAGGTCCGCAAAGACAAACGATCTACAATCCGGCTAGAAGGCATTATACATGTCATTTTAAAAATACATCGTCACATTGACTGATTGTACTCCTCTTCAATCCCATCTAACAGTCTGTCTAATTTACAGCCCTGTAGGGAATACTTAGCGGCCAACTCTACTTGGCCGTACACTAAGCTCACAGGGATCTCCTTCCCATCGGGCCCCACAGGTCCGACCTCGGCCATGTGGTTCGGATCCGCCTTTTTGTACCGCGTCTTCACCATGGCCCAGGCCTCCCTAGCGCCTTGACGACAGGCCGATATCTTCCATAGACGGAAGCGCTGCCGTGCTCCTTGAAGCTTCTCCGCAAGCCCTCCAAGACCCTCGGGTAGGGAGACGGACGACCATAAGGCCTGGGCGACGCCACTCATCGCCTGCCGAACATGTTCGTGCAGTTGCAGCAGCTCGGGAAGTTGGTCACCCGTTGAACGGGCATTTCCTCCATGCAGGCGACTGTGAGCACACCTACAGACACATTTCTGTCAATCGACTTCCTCGCCGAACTCTTCTTTTCAAAAGAGTTTTCTCAAGCACTTACTGTAGATGTCGCGACGAAGCCGCTGATTCTCCTTCACGGAGCCAGACAGCTGGGCCCAAACGCCTTTTAGCTCTTCCCCAAGCTGGGTGTGGGCATCTTGGAGTTTGTTCCTCTCCTGCTACACCTTCATAAGCACCCTCTCGCTGGCCTTCAGCTGGCGCAGTAGCTGTTGCTTGTTCGGATCAAGTCCGGAAACATCTGCAATATTATTGTCAGACTTATACGCACGCCGCACACCGCTTATCTTTTTGAAATATGTGTCACCGGAGGGGGTCTCTGTGTCTCCTCCTGCGGCGGCTAGTGCGGCCTCAAATTGGGCCTTGCACTCTTGTAGCTCCTGGGACAATTGGGTATTCTTCTCCGTAAGATCCTGCATATCAAATGATCCTTAAATCAGTTATTTTCACTACTTTAAGTCTCGGGGGCTACTGGCATATACAACTATTAAAATCCCTTACCCGTATATCATTCACATACTGCTCCATGGCTCTGGTTAAACCATCTTGAGCAGCACGGAGGTGCGCGTCTCCCGCGTTAAAGGCATTCAACGCCTCCGGGGAGAAACACACGTCACGAAGAACTGTCCGGCGGCGCCTGTGATTCATGGTGCTCTCCACCTCAGACCTGGTGGCGGACAGCCTGTCGGCATCCTCCGTTGGAGGAGCATCCGGCTCGCGCCTTGTGCTCGCCTCCCCCTCTGGACCAGGTGTTGGAGCCTGGCTAGCGGAGGCTTGGTTGGCAACCTCTCCGGGCATAGTCCGGCGAGCGCTCTTTCTCCTGGAAAAGTCATGAGCATCAATATACTTCATAGGGGTCTTTCCCTTAAAAACGGTGGCGTGCCATACCGTTGCGGCGACATTTCAATTCGCACCGCACCCCTCTTCCGCCTGCTGGGCCGAGCTGACCCTGGTTGGTCAGCTGCCGCGGGATCAACTTCCCGCCTTGAAGGCACCTCCTGCGAGACACCGTTGGTATGCGGTGGTCAGAAATAAGCACGGACGAAGTAATGGTGTCAGGGCTCCGATCATAGTTACCTGGGAAGCCAGAGATAAACCGGGGTAGTCAGCCGTAATGGTGACTAGAGCATTGTCCATGCTAAGTTGTTGGAACACCCCGTCAATCAGCTCCACCTTTATGTCCGGATCCTCTTCGGAGGCCGGATCAAGGGATCTTCCCGGATCCTCGGGTTGTGGAGCCGGACTGTGTATGCCCTCCACATCCCGGCGCAGTTCCTGCGTCAAAATCATAAAGTAAGACACTTAACTTTGAAAGCATGGATCAGATGAATAAACATCCACTTACCCAACTCTGAGGGTTATTCATGGAGAATCCGTTCAATGGGCTCGTTTGGAGGATGTCCTTTTCCCCTTGTACAAGCCGGACAGGATCTTCACCAGATCTGCGGCTGATCCCGGCCCCTTGCGGCCATGACGGGTGGCGTCATTCTCCCCGTTGAAATCCCACATGGGGTGGCCCCTATATTGGAGCGGCTGCACTCCTCGCATAATGCACGTGGCCATGACTCCAATCATGGTCAATCCGAAATGAGCCAACAATCTTATCCGACCCATCAGATAACGGACGCTCCTATCATCCTCCTGTTGAGGGCTCCGCAGGCGCCAACTCAGGCGTCTCTTCAGAGGAGCATTGCTGAACTCCGGGAGGCCGATCCGAACTGGGTCCGGTAGTGGAGCATCTTCCACATAAAACCATTTCGAGGGCCAGTCTTCGGACGCCTTCTTTGGGGTTCCGGATAGATATCCGGTCCCGGCGATGCGCCATATTTCGGCTCCGCCCACTTGATATATCGACCCCTCATGAGAACGGGGTACGAGGCAAAACAATCTCTTCCACAGCGCAAAATGGGGCTTGATGACCAGGAACAGCTCGCAAAGAGCTACGAAGCCCGCAATGTGCAGAATGGAGGCGGGCGTAAGGTGATGAAGCTGGAGTCCGTAGAACTCCAGAAGCCCCAAGAGAAACGGATGTATGGGAAATCCGAGCCCCCTTATTAGATAAGGGACAAAACACACCCGCTCTCCGTTGGAGGGACTGGGGGTGTTTTCCGCCTGCTTTCCACCTTTGTAGGTGGCCAGCCTGGCTCGAACCGGGACCATAAAGGCCGGAGGAAGGTATCCCTCCGCTTGGAGCGTCACCAGCTCGCTGTGCGGGACTGAACATCTCCTCCAATCTCATGGCTGAGGGCTGGGAGCGCGAGAGGAGGAGCCGAGTCGACGGTCCATGATGGAGTGGATTTTTGTCAGAAGCGCTCCGATGAGTACTCGCGGAAGAAGGATGGTGTGATTTGGATCTAGATTCTTGCCTCTCTTATAGGCAGCTTATTCGCGCAGCTAGAGGGTAAAATGTAAAAATACCCTGGCCTTACGCATTCGTACGACACGTGGAAGAGGGCCATTATTGGGCGTGGAAGCCAAGGAGCACAACATTTATAAGGAAGCCGGACACTATTCGGCAAGCACATGGAATTTGGAGGAGAACCCGCCTTGCAACGCCGAAGACAATGTACGCGCCGGACTCGTCGTCATTGAAGCCTGGTTCGGGGGCTACTGAGGGAGTCCTGGACTAGGGGGTGTCCGGATAGCCGGACAATCATCATCGGCCGGACTCCAAGACTATGAAGATACAAGATTGAAGACTTCGTCCTGTGTCCGGATGGGACTTTCCTTGGCGTGGAAGGCAAGCTTGGCAATACGGATATGTAGATCTCCTACCATTGTAACCGACTCTGTGTAACCCTAGCCCTCTCCAGTGTCTATATAAACCGGAGGGTTTTAGTTTGTAGGACACAACGACAACAACAATCAGACCATAGGCTAGCTTCTAGGGTTTAGCCTCCTTGATCTCGTGGTAGCCACTCTTGTACTACCCATATCATCAATATCAATCAAGCAGGAGTAGGGTTTTACCTCCATCGAGAGGGCCCGAACCTGGGTAAAAACATCATGTCCCTTGTCTCCTATTACCATCCGCCTAGACGCACAGTTCGGGACCCCCTACCCGAGATCCGCCGGTTTTGACACCGACAGAGGTGATAAAGAGTTCATCGTAAAGAGTTACATCGATGCAAGCTTTTACACCGATCCATATGACTCTAAGTCTCAATCTGGATACATATTGAAAGCGGGGGCAATTAGCTAGAGTAGCTCCATGCAGAGCATTGTAGACATAGAATATTTGCAAAATACATACGGCTCTGAATGTGACAAACCCGTTGACTAAACTTCTCTCACAAGCAAAACATGATCACAACTTTGTACTCTTTGGGTGTTAATCACATAGCAATGTTAACTAGATTATAGTAAACCCTTTGGTTGTTGGTCACATGGCGATGTGAACTATGGGTGTTAATCACATACAGATGTGAACTATTGATGTTAAATCACATGGTGATGTGAACTAGATTATTGACTCTAGTGCAAGTGGGAGACTGAAGAAAATATGCCCTAGAGGGAATAATAAAGTTGTTATTTATATTTCCTTACATCATGATAAATGTTCATTATTCATGCTAGAATTGTATTAACCGAAAACTTAGTACATGTGTGAATACATAGACAAAACATATTTTCCCTAGTATGCCTCTACTAGACTAGCTCATTAATCAAAGATGGTTATGTTTCCTAACCATAGACATGTGTTGTCATTTGATGAATGAGATCACATCATTAGGAGAATGATGTGATGGACATGACCCATCTGTTAGCTTAGCATTATGATCGTTACAGTTTCATTGCTACTGCTTTCTTCATGACTTATACAGGTTCCTCAGACTATGAGATTATTCAACTCACAAATACCGGAGGAACACCTTGTGTGCTATCAAACGTCACAACGTAAAAGGGTGATTATAAAGATGCTCTACAGGTGTCTCCGAAGGTCTTTTTTGGGTTGGCATAGATCAAGATTAGGATTTGTCACTCCATGTTTCGGAGAGGTATCTCTAGGCCCTCTCGGTAATGCTCATCACTATAAGCCTTGCAAGCAATGTGACTAATGAGTTAGTTGCAAGATGAAGTATTACAGAATGACTAAAGAGACTTGCCCGTTACGAGATTGAACTAGGTATGATGATACCGACGATCGAATCTCGGGCAAGTAACATATCGATGACAAAGGTAACAACGTATGTTGTTATGCGGTTTGAGTGATAAAGATCTTCGTAGAATATGTAGGAGCCAATACGAGCATCCAGGTTCCGCTATTGGTTATTGATCAGAGATGTGTCTCGATCATGTATACATAGTTCTCAGACCCGTAGGGTCCGGACGCTTAATGTTCGATGATGATTTGTATTACGAATTATGTGTTTTGATGACCGAAGTTTGCTCAAAGTCCCGGATGAGATCACGGACGTGACGAGGAGTCTCAAAATGGTCAAGATGTAAAGATCGATATATTGGAAGGCTATATTCGGACATCGGAAAGGTTCCGAGTTATTCGGGTATTTTTCAGAGTACCGGGGAGTTACGAGAATTCACCGGGAGAAGTAATGGGCCTTATTGGGCCATACGGGAAATAGAGGAGGCAGGCCAAGGGGAGGTGCCCCCACATGGGTCCGATTTGGACTAAGGGAAGGGGGCGGCGCCCCCCTTGCCCTTTCCTACTCCCTCTATCCTTCCTTCTCTCCTACTCCTAAAAGGGAAAGGATTCCTACTAGGACTTGGAAGTCCTAGTAGGACTCCATACACTTGGCGCGCCCCTAGGGGGCCGGCCTCTCTCCCTCCCTCCTTTATATACTGGGCAGGGGGCACCCCAAAGACACACAAGTTTCTCTTAACCGTGTGTGGTCCCCCTTCCACAATTACACACCTCGATCATACCATCGTAGAGCTTAGGCGAAGCCCTGTGCCGGTAACTTCATCATCACTGAGGGAGTCCTGGATTAGGGGTTTCTCGGACAGCCGGACTATATGCTTTGGCCGGACTATTGGACTATGAAGATACAAGATTGAAGACTTCGTCCCGTGTCCGGGTGGGACCCTCCTTTGCGTAGAAGGCAAGCTTGGCAATTTGGATATGTAGATCTCCTTCTCTGTAACCGAATCTCTGTAACCCTAGGCCCCTCTGGTGTCTATATAAATCGGAGGGTTTAGTCCGTAGGACAACAACAATCATAATCATAGGCTAGCTTCTAGGGTTTAGCCTCTACGATCTCGTGGTAGATCAACTCTTGTAATACTCATATCATCAAGATCAATCAAGTAGGAAGTCGGGTATTACGTCCATCGAGAGGGCCCGAACCTGGGTAAACATCGTGTCCCCTGAGGGAGTCCGGGATTAAGGGGTCCTCGTACAGCTGGACTATATACTTTGGCCGGACTTTTGGACTATGAAGATACAAGATTGAAGACTTCGTCACGTATCCGGATGGGACTCTCCTTTGCGTGGAAGGCAAGCTTTGCAATTCGGATATGTAGATCTCCTTCTTTGTAACCGACTCTGTGTAATCCTAGCCCCCTTTGGTGTCTATATAAACTGGAGGGTTTAGTCTGTAGGACAACAACAATCATAATCATAAGCTAGCTTCTAGGGTTTAGCCTCTACGATCTCGTGGTAGATCAACTCTTGTAATACTCATATCATCAAGATCAATCAAGCAGGAAGTAGGGTATTACCTCCATCGAGAGGGCCTGAACCTGGGTAACATCGTGTCCCCCACCTCCTGTTACCATTAGCCTTAGACGAACAGTTCGGGACCCCCTACCCGAGATCCGCCGGTTTTGACACCGTTCATTGAGAGTTCCACTATGTCGTCACGATAAGGCTTGATGGCTCTTTCAATCATCTTCAACGACGCGGTCCAGGGGGAGGTTTTCCTCCCCGGATAGATCTTAGTATTCGGCGACTTCTTACTGCGGGCCAACTCGCTTGGCCATCTGGAGCAGATCGATAGCTACGCCCCCGGCCATTAGGTCAGGTTTGGAAGCTTGAACTATACTACCGACATCCGCGGAGACCTAATCTTCGACGGATTCGAGCCCATGTCAGGTGCACCGAACAGTCACGACAAGCATGACTTAGATCTGCCATCGGACAGTGTTTGGGGGATCGTGCCTGCGGCGGCCTCGGGAATCAATCCGGAGCAGATCGCGCCATCCGAGGTCGGGTGGATGGATCCCGCCACAGAGGCCGGACACTCATCGGCGTTGGAGCCGAACACTAACCCCACCTCCTATGAGGCCAGTGTCATCGGACCTTCGGACTTGTCTCCGGCTACAGGCTTCGAGCCGCGTGCATCCATGCCTATCGAATCTGATTGGGCACCGATCATGGAGTTCACCTCCGCGGATATCTTTCAGCACCCGCCCTTGGGTGACGTGCTAAATTCATTAAGGTCTCTCTCCTTGTCAAGAGGTTCTTGGCCGAAGTATGTCCGGCTAGAGTGGGAAGCGGACGACGAAGAAATTCATTCCCCACTCACCACCCACGTAATAGCTACTGTCGATGACTTAACCGACGTGCTTGATTTCGACTCCGAAGACATCGACGGTATGGACGACGATGCAGGAGAAGAACGGGAACCACCACCCACAGGGCACTGGACGACCACCTCATCATATGACATATATATATGGTGGACACCCCCAAAGAAAGCAATGGCGATGAGGCAATGGAGGATAATCCTTTGGAGAAGCAATCTAGGCACCGGCGTCATAGGTGCCGCTCTAAGCCCCGCCATAGCAAAAATAGTGATACCAGCACCAGAGATGATAGCAATCCGGATGGTGCCGAAGACGAAAACAATCCTGCCCAGCCAGGCTTCGAGCAGGCTGGGTAGGAGGATGGGCAAGCTAGCCCTAAGTAACAGACAACAGATGGAGAATCAGAGGATGACAATTACATGCCCTTCTCAGAAGACGAAGTGAGGCTTGGCGACGAAGAATTCATCGTGCCTGTGGATCCCGTCGAGCAGGAGCGCTTCAAGCGCTGGCTTATAGCCACTTCAAAAAGCCTGAAGAAGAAGCAGCAGCAGCTTCAAGCTGATCAAGATCTGCTAATTGATAGATGGACCGAGGTCCTGGCTGCCGAGGAATATGGACTCGAACGCCCTACCAAAAGTTACCCAAAGCGTAGGTTGCTACCTCAACTTAAGGAGGAGGCATCAAAGCCCACACTACCAGCACATGATGCGGCTGACCGACCACCCCCTGGCTGAGACAAAGCGGCGTTTCATCCCGAAGTCCAGCCTGCACCCCGATGCCAAACAAGCAAAAACACGAAGGCCCGGGGCTCCACGCATGACCTGCGAGACAAATTGAAAAACAAAGTAGGACAGTCAAGATCGATCTGCGGATCATGGGGGCGCACCCCAACGCGTGACGATGATCGTCACGCCGGATATACCAACAAATCGAGCCGGACCAAATACAATGTAGTCCGGCATAGAGGCGACGCAGACCCCCAATGCTTCACTGATAAAGTAATGGATCATGAATTCTCAGAAGGGTTTAAACCCGTGAACATTGAATCATATGATGGTACTCCAGGCCCCGCGGTATGGATAGAAGATTTCTTCCTCCACATTCACATGGCCCGCAGAGATGATCTACATGCCATCAAGTACCTCCCACTAAAACTCAAGGGACCAGCTCGACATTGGCTGAATAGCTTGCCGGCAAACTCCATCGGGAGTTGGGAGAACCTGGCAGACGCATTCCTGGACAACTTCCAGGGCACTTATGTGCGACCACCGGATGCTGATGATCTAAGTCACATAACCCAACAGCCCGGAGAGTTAGCGAGGAAATTTCGGACTTGGTTCCTAACTAAAAAGAACCAAATTGTCGACTGTCCGGATGCCGAAGCCCTAGCGGCCTTTAAGCATAACATCCATGACGAGTGGCTTGCCCGACATCTCGGCCAAGAAAAGCCAAAGTCCATGGCAGCCCTCGCGATACTCATGACCCGCTTTTGTGCAGGCGAGGATAGCGGGTTGGCTCGTAGTAACAACATAGCAAGCAATCCTGGCACATCAAAAGCCAGAGATAGCAATGACAAACCACGGCGCAACAAACACAATCATCGCAAAAACGGTGATAGGGCCGAAGACACGGCAGTCAATGCCGGATTCAGTGGCTCCAAGTCCGGTTAGCGGAAAAAGCCATTCAACAAAAACAATTCGGGCCCGTCCAGTTTGGACCGCATGCTCGACCAATCATACCAACAGAGAATGTTGGTTCTTTAGACAAGCCGGCAGGTCAGGTGCCGAAAACAAAGGGAAAGGGGTCCCAAAGCGACGATGACGACGAGGAGCCCCGATCACCGAATATAGGAGGGCAAAAGAAATTTCTCCCGCAAATCAAAATGGTGAACATGATAAACGCCACCCACATTACCGAGCTGGAACGAATGTGCACTCTTAGGGACGTCAACTTAACGGAGCCAGTCGCCCCACAATACAACATATGGCCGATCACCTTCGATCGTAAGGATCATCTAGCCAATACCAATCAAGGCAATCCAGCCGCACTCGTTCTTGACCCAATAATTGATGGATTCCACCTCACATGAGTCCTTATGGACGGAGGCAACAGTCTAAACCTGCTGTATCAGGACATAGTGTGCAAGATGGGTATCGATCATTTGATGATCAAGCCCACTAAAACCACCTTTAAAGGTGTCATACTAGGTGTGGAGGCCAATTGTACAGGCTCCATCACTTTGGAGGTAGTCTTCGGATCACCAAACAATTACCATACCGAAGAGTTAGTCTTCGACATCGTCCCCTTTCGCAGTGACTATCTGGCACTGCTCAGACGAACTGCGTTTGCTCGATTCAACATGGTGCCACATTATGCATACCATAAACTCAATATGCTTGGTCCGCGCGGTGTCATCATGGTTAATGGCAGGACCGAACTTCTTCTCACTGCCGAAGTGTCTACCGCCGCTTTAACAGCAGAAGCAACGAAAGACACCTTTCAATCCAACCTCGAGTCAATGGCCAAGCTCCCGGACACCGCCAAAGGAGTCCGAACTACTGCGCGGCAGGATAGCCCGGCTCGTCCGGAGCTCAATTAAAACACTCCGGCAAAAGTTAAGACATGCCACATACTGCGGTTCAACCGCTCTATGGCACAAAACCGTTTCTTGCATTTTCTTTGCAGGTTCACCTTTGCGTAGGCCAGGACGGATGGCATGGAAACAGTTCGAACGTGTAAGGGAATATCCAGATATTCCTCCCGATGATCATCCGAATACACTTCAGATCCGCATACAAACTTCCTCCCGCCTGGTCTCAGCAGGTTCCGCAGTCATATTTCTTTTTCTCACATCACCTGTACTCATACACATCGACGTATTATTCAAATACAACATGTGGATTTATATGATGCTCGTCTACTGTTATTTCTTATTGAAACTCTTTTGTCAAAAGGCAGCTGCACATCGCGATATACCTTAATATGCCAGGGGCTTATTTATACCCATAATACGACAATAAAGTCCGAACACCTTCACGGCAGTTCAGCACCCCAAACTTATAGCATTATATGCATCAGCTCCGAATCATGTCTTGGGTCAATAGTTGGGTTTGCTCGGCTCCTATGTTTTGGTACCTTACGTTTCGCTATATCGGCTAAGGTAGCACAGGGAGAACTACTACAATTGTGTCCCGGTTCTCCCGGACGAGCACCTCAGTAGAGAAAGCCGAAAACTGACTGTCATGATACAGCGAGAGCTAGTCAGCTGTTCGAGAGGTTGTAAAATCTTTAAGGGTTTCTTCCGCATAATGCCATAACCAATGCAGCGTGCGATGGATCGGCTTTTCTTCCGATCAGGTGCTTATAGAGCTCCTCGTGCGGTATTCCGAACACCAGGGGCTGCGCCTACCTTCCTTTTAAACTCCTATGGCTAAGTGACGGTGATAAAGCCATATAGTCCGATTGCCTGGTTCGATGTGTTGAACACCTCCTTCAAGGACCCAAAACTGGGATAAAGAGTGCTTAGGTTTATTCCGAACACCCCCGTAATTACTATGTGGGGGCAGAAGCCGACAACTGGACAACTCTCAGGATTAATATATAAAATGGTCGCACAGGAGGAAAAACTTTCAAATGACAAGCAATAAATAATAGAAATGACCTTGTTCAACATTACAAAGGACAACATGGCTGCACTCATGGAAATATAATGTCCTTGGTGCATTGCTCCGCTGCAAGGCGGGCTCCTTTCAAGACACCTTCATAATATAGTTCGGGCTTGCGGTGCTCCTTCCCCTCCGGCGGTCCCTCGATCATCAGCTTTTCCGCATCCATCTTCCCCCAATCCACCTTTGCGCGGGCGAAGGCCATTCGCGCACCCTCCATATAGACCGACCGCTTGATGACTTCGAGTCGAGGGCAGGCACTCACAAGCCGCTTCACGAGCCCAAAGTAACTGCTTGGAATCGGCTCGGCGGGCCATAGCCGGATAATTAAATCCTTCATGGCTAGCTCTGCCGCCTTATGCAGTTCGATCAGCTGCTTCAGTTGATCGGCAAAAGGCACCGGATAATTCGGTGCCAGATGATACGTCTCCAACGTATCTACTTTTCCAAACACTTTTGCCCTTGTTTTGGACTCTAACTTGCATGATTTGAATGAAACTAACCCGGACTGACGCTGTTTTCAGCAGAACTACCATGATGTTGTTTTATGTGTAGAAAAGAAAAGTTCTCGGAATGACCTACAAATCCATGGAGGCACTTTTTGGAATTAGAATTTCTGGGCGAAAGAAATACACCAGGGGGCCCAGGACCTGTCCACGAGACAGGGGGCGCGCCCCCTTGTAGGTCGCGCCCCCCTATCTCGTGGGCCCCCTGGACCTCCACCGACCTCAACTCCAACTCTATATCTTCTGTCTCGCGGAGAAAGAAATCAGAAGGAAAGTTTCATCGCGTTTTACGACACAGAGCCGCCGCCAAGCCCTAATCTCTCTCGGGAGGGCTGATCTGGAGTCTGTTCGGGGCTCCGGAGAGGGGAATTCGTCGCCGTCCTCATCATCAACCATCCTCCATCACCAATTTCATGATGCTCACCGCCGTGCGTGAGTAATTCCATCGTAGGCTTGCTGGACGGTGATGGGTTGGATGAGATTTACCATGTAATCCAGTTAGTTTTGTTAGGGTTTGATCCCTAGTATCCACTATGTTCTGAGATTGATGTTGCCATGACTTTGTATGCTTAATGCTTGTCACTAGGGCTCGAGTGCCATGATTTCAGATCTGAACCTATTATGTTTTCATCAATATATGTGTGTTCTTGATCCTATCTTGCAAGTCTATAGTCACCTATTGTGTGTTATGATCCGACAACCCCGAAGTGACAATAATCGGGACACTTCTCGGTGATGACCATTGTTTGAGGAGTCCATGTATTCACCATGTGTTAATGCTTTGGTCTGGTTCTCTATTAAAAGGAGGCCTTAATATCCCTTAGTTTCCGCTAGGACCCCGCTGCCACAGGAGGGTAGGACAAAAGATGTCATGCAAGTTCTTTTCCATAAGCATGTATGACTATTTACGGAATACATGCCTACATTACATTGATGAACTGGAGCTAGTTCTATATCACCCTATGTTATAACTATTGCATGAGGAATCGCATCCAGCATAATTATCGATCACTGATCCATTGCCTACGAGCTTTTCACATATTGTTCTTTGCTTATTTACTTTTCCGTTGCTACTGTTACAACTATTACAAAAACCCAAAAACATTTATCTTTACTGTTGCTACTGTTACCATTATTATCATACAACTTTTGCTACTAAATACTTTGCTGCAGATACTAAGTTATCCAGGTGTGGTTGAATTGAAAACTCAACTGCTAATACTCAAGAATATTCTTTGGCTCCCCTTGTGTCGAATCAATAAATTTGGGTTGAATACTCTACCCTCGAAAGCTGTTGCGATCCCCTATACTTGTGGGTTATCAAGACTAATTTCTGGCGCCGTTGCCGGGGAGCATAGCTCTATTCTCTGAGTCACTTGGGATTTATATCTGTTGATCACTATGAAGAACTTGAAAGACGCTAGGACCAAGATTTTGCCCTCAACTACGAGGGGAGGTAAGGAACTGCCATCTAGCTCTGCACTAGATTCTCCTTCCGTTATTAGTAGGCTTGCGACACCCAAACCTGCTACTGCTATGAATTCTGATATGTCGCATGTTATCGATGATGCCACTTCTGCTTTGCATGATACTTATGATGAAACTACTTCTGTGCGTGATACTACTTTGCCGTTAGGTGAATTTCTAGATGAACAACTTGCTAGAGTTAGGGGGAATGAAAATATTGAAGAACCTATTATTGATGATAGTGATGATCAACGTTCCCCCAATGATTATGTATTACCTGTTGTTCCTAAGGGTTATGTTATGCATGAAGCAGCTGCTATGGAAATTCTTGCTTGCAATGATAGAAATGATCTTAAGAAATTATTAGCTAAATGGAAGCAGCAGTCTCTTAATGCTAGAATGAAACCCGATCCTACTTTTGCTACTTCACCTATCTGTGTTACTGATAATGATGATGAATTCTCTGTTGATCCTGATATTATTACTTTAGTTGAATCTGATCCTTTTTATGGCCTTGAATCTGAAACTGTTGTGGCACATCTTACCAAGTTGAGTGATATAGCCACCTTGTTTACTCATGATGAGAAGTCTCGCTATTTATATATCCTTAAGATATTCCCGTTCTCATTAAAGGGTGATGCTAAGACTTGGTATAATTCTCTTGCTCCTGGTTGTGTGCGTAGTCCCCAGGATATGATTTATTACTTCTCTGCTAAATATTTCCCTGCTCATAAGAAACAAGCTGCCTTGCAGGAAATATATAATTTTGTGCAAATCAAAGAAGAGAGTCTCCCACAAGCTTGGGGGAGGCTTCTCCGATTACTTAATGCTTTGCCCGATCATCCTCTTAAGGAAAATGAAATACTTGATATCTTTTATAATGGACTAACCGATGCTTCCAAGGACCACTTGGATAGTTGTGCTGGTTGTGTTTTCAGGGAAAGAACAGTCGACGAAGCTGAAATATTATTGAATAATATGTTGACTAATGAAAATAATTGGACTCTTGCTGAGCCAGTTCCTGAAGTAATTCCTGAACCAATTGAGCCAACTCCTGAGTCTATTCCTAAACCCACTCCGAAGAAGAGAGGTGTTTTATTTCTCAGTCCTGAAGATATGCAAGAGGCAAAGAAATAAATGAAAGAAAAAGGTATTAAAGCTGAAGAAGTTAAGAATTTACCACCTATTGAAGAAATACATGGTCTTAATTTACCGCCTGAAGAACCACATTGTTTTGATAACCCGACACAGGTAGTAAAGGTAAATCCTCTCTATAGATATGATAAAGTTGAAATACCCTCTACTAAATTTCATAGCCCATGCTTAGATGAATTTGATGACTTTATGACTAGACAAGAAAGTTTAATCCTATGTTGGTAGAGAGTTAAAGAATAATGCTTTCGAGATAGGACACGTAGGTGATAATCTGGCTAGAGTTAAAGATGAACTTCACCGCGTTAGCAAATATGCTTCTATGGTTGCTACTCAAGCCGAGCAAGTACTCAAAGCTCAAAATGATTTGCTTGATGAATTGAATAATAAAAATGACTTTGCTGTTAGAATGGCTACTAGAACTAGTAGAATGACTCAGGAACCTTTGTATCCTGAAGGCCACCCTAAAAGAATTGAACAAGATTCTCAGAATAATAATCTAGATGTTCCTAGTTCTTCTAAGAAGAAGAAAAAGAAGAATGATAGGACTTTGCAAACTTCTAGTGAACCTAATGTAGAAACACTTGAGAATCCCAATGATACTTCTATCTCTGATGCCGAAACACAATCCGGAGATGAAGATGAACCTGATGATAATGCTAATAATGATGTTCATGTAGATGCTCAACCTAGTAATAACAATGATGTAGAGATTGAACCTGCGGTTGGTCTTGATAACCCACAATCAAGAAACCAATGTTATGATAAGAGAGATTTTGTTGCTAGGAAGCACGGTAAAGAAAGAGAACCATGGGTTCAGAAACCCATGCCCTTTCCTCCTAAACCATCCAAGTCAAAGGATGATGAGGATTTTGAGCGCTTTGCTGAAATGATTAGACCTATTTTCTTGCGTATGCGCTTAACTGATATGATAAAAGTAAATCCTTATGCTAAGTATATGAAGGATATCATCACAAATAAAAGAAAGATACCGGAAGCTGAAATTTCCACCATGTTTGCTAATTACACTTTTAAGGCTGGAATACCAAAGAAACTTGGAGATCCGGGTGTTCCAACTATACCATGCTCCATTAAAAGAAATTATGTTAGAACTGCTTTATGTGATCTTGGAGCCGGTGTTAGTGTTATGCCTCTCTCTTTATATCGTAGACTTGAATTGAATAAGTTGACACCTACTGAAATATCTTTGCAAATGGCTGATAAATCAACTGCTATACCTGTCGGTATTTGTGAGGATGTACTGTTGTGGTTGCAAATGTCACTATCTTAACGGACTTTGTTATTCTTGATATTCCGAGGGCGATAGCATGTCTATTATCCTTGGTAGACCTTTTCTTAACACTGCAGGGCTGTTATTGATTGCAACAAAGGCAATGTCACTTTTCATGTTAATGGTAATGAGCATACGGTACACTTTCCGAGAAACAATCTCAAGTTCATAGCATCAATTCTATTGAAAAGTTCCAACTATCATTTTTGAGGTTTTGAATTTCCTCTCCCTACTGTCAAGAAAAAGTATGATATTCTTATTGTTGGGGATTTTCATATCCCGTTGAGGTAACTTAGTGTTATTCGAAATTTCTCCGGTTCTGTGTTATTCGGAATGAGTTTGTTCACAAGACTTGATCAACCTTGTTAGCGGGTTCATTTTGATGATCACGAGATGGATGAAACTAGAAGGCACAACCTTCTGTACCCTCTTTTTACTTTCTATTTTTTAGAATAAATAAAGCAAAAATAGTATTATCCGTCTATTTTCTGAATTATCTGTGCATTAAAAAATAGTCCAAAAATAAAAGTGCTCCAAATGCCCTGCAAATTTAGTATGATTTTTTCTGGAATATTTGAGGATTTTAGGCACTGAAAACACTGCAGGAGGGGCTAGCACCAGGCCACAAGAGAGGAGGGCGCGCCCCCCTGTCTCGTGGGCGCATGGTGGCTCCTCTCCACTTATGCCAGCATTCACACACTTCATCTTCTACCCAAAGAAATCCCCATCCAGTTCAAGCACGAGTTCTAGCTCGTTTTGCTGCGATTTTTGATCTCTTAGCTCAAAGCTTCATTCACAAAACTACTTTGGGAGATTGTTGCTTAGTATGTGACTCCTCCATTGACCCAATTAGTTTTTGTTCTAGTGCTTTATTCATTGCAAAAAAAAGTCTGCTTAGGTGACCATGTTCTTGAGCTTGCATGTTAAATTTTTGAGGTCCCAAGCAGTTCCAATGCATGATATGGGCTCTAGGCACTTGTAGGAGTAGTTGCTATCAATCTTGTTTAGTTTTATGCACTTTTATTTTGAAGTTACTAAAATTTCAGAAATTTTCAGAAAAGGAAACATGCTTAGGAGAATGTACCAAGGTGGTTCCTCGGCAAAGAAAGGGCCAAGAATTGCTATACGTGAACAAGATGTTAATTTGCCAAGGGACGCAATTGTACGGGCATGTGAGTGGCCATCCGATGATTTTATGGTCGAAGCAGGCTTTAAGGAGGAATTTGACGCGTATGTGTGTAATGCTGAGCCGAGGACTTCTTACAAGATAAGTGTCCTCAGTACTCTCAATTGACTGATTCCTTTGTGCAGAGGTTTAAATATAACTGTACGTATAATTCTCCTAGTGTCCTATTTGATATTTATGATACATCTTATACCATGGACTTAGAGGATTTTACAACTGCTTGCAAACTCCCGCAGTGGGGTAATATTAATGATCCTCCCAAATCTGAATTTAGAGATTTCCTTGCGAATATTACTGCGGGAGAATCTAGGAACGTAGCACAAGCTACCATAGGGAGCATTCATTTTCCTGCTATACATTACTTTTCACTCTTTATTGGTAAATGCATTAACGGTAAGGACGAGGAATGTCACATGTGTGCCCCCGATCTTTGTGTCCTCAAGTGTGCTGTGTCAAGTTATAAAGGTTATAACTTGGGGGCAATAGTTGCACGTAGGTTGCAGAATAATAGTAGAAAGGGAAATTTCTTTGGAGGAATTTATGCAACCCGTGTAGCTAATTTTCTTGGTATAGCCCCACGAGAAGGAGATATGATAATGCCTCATGTTTATTTGGATAAAGAAGCTATGTTTAGTCATCATTTTCTTGAGAGGAATGAAAAATTCCTCCATTATCGATTAATCTATGATAGACGCAACGTTGTCCCTGTTACTCTTCCTGTTCCCTACCTTTTTTATTATCAGGCAAAAGGAAGATACACTACTAGGGAAAAGCCTAGCAGCAGCGCGGGTTTTAGGCCTATCAGCAGCGCGGGTACTCGCGCTACTAATAAGGCGCTTCTGACTAACTTATAGCGATGGCGGGTGCCACCCGCGCTACAGCTAACGTATAGCAGTAGCGCGGGTTTAAACCCGCGCTACTACTAATCTGTAATCTCGGATTTTTTTTTTAATTTTTTTGAATTTTTTTTCGGAATTTTCAAATATCTGAATTATTTTAACTCAAATCTCTAATCACCCCTAATCGCTGCTCAATTTAATCTCTAATCACCCCAAATCATCTAACTTCCCGGACGGTCACCCATCCTCTCACTACTCCGGCTGAGCACGCTTAACTTCGGGTTCTATTCTCCTCGTTTCCAAGTCTCGCACTTGTTGTTTTCACGACAATAGTGAGATGTCAATCCTATTAACCTCGTGAATTTAGCTTGAGCATGAAGTCACACATTTCCTTTGTTTGAGTTTGAAACTATTGTTCTAAAAAATTAGTAACACTAATATTTCTTGAATAATTAGTTTGACCACAGTTTGACCAGATTTGACCACAGTTTGACCAGATTTGACCACAATTTGACCATAGTTTGCCCAGATTTGACCAAAATTCAAAAAAACTAAAAAATTTATTTATTAACACTATTATTCTTGAATAATTAGTTTGACCATAGTTTGACCAGATTTAACAAAAATTAAAAAATAATAATTTTTTTGCCTCCAGATCTTAAAAGCCCCGTAACTTTTTTCTGTTAGGCTTTTGAGGATTTTGAAAACGTTTAACGAGGTTCCCCCAGTTAAATTCGGATGTAACTTTTCGAGTAGATGCTTTTTCATATAAAAAACTTTTTCATCCGAGTTCGTATGCAA
Source organism: Aegilops speltoides (assembly GCA_021437245.1). Classification (NCBI taxonomy): domain Eukaryota; kingdom Viridiplantae; phylum Streptophyta; class Magnoliopsida; order Poales; family Poaceae; genus Aegilops; species Aegilops speltoides. Next base: position 509,475,952 of record CM038142.1, read on the forward strand.
AAGTTATGGCCATTTTACAAATTTCCAGAGAGATTTTGCAAATAAAGTCGAAATTCATATTTGTAAATTTTCCCAACAACTAGACCACATATCACATGGGAAACTTATTTTCTTTTATTTTTTTGACATTATTATCATTTTCTTTTATTTTTTTTTAAAACTGAAAAGGCGGTCCACAGGGGGTAGACTTTGCCAAATAGGCGAACTCGCGCTACTACTATGATGAGGCGATTAGCGATGGCGGGTTTTAACCTCGCTACTACTAAGTTGATAGCGATGGCGGGTTAGTAATAGCGAGGTTAAAAACCGCGCTCATGCTATGAACTTTAGCAGCGAGGTTAAAACCCTCGCTACTACTATGGCATATCCCGGGGCACGCAGTGCAGACCGCTTAGTAGTAGCGAGGGTTACAAACCCGCGCTGCTGCTATCAACTTAGTAGTAGCGAGGTTTAAAAACCTGCGCTGCTAGTAAGTAGCAGTAGCGTGGGTTTTTAGCCCTCGCTGCTGCTAAGATTCTGTGTATAGCCTTTTCCCTAGTAGTGATATGTTGTCACCAGAGAGGAAGCAGCTGAATATGAGAGGGGAGTGGAGGCAGCTCGCCAGCACGCTGCAGCTCAAGAGGCGGTTGCCGCTGCATCTCAGTACAACCCCGGTTTCACTTATGGATATCAGCCAGGCGGTCCTTGGTAATAAACCAACTTAGGCCAAAAGCCTAAGCTTGGGGAGTGCGTATTTCTCACCGACTTTACATTCATGTTCACACACTAGTCGTCGGTGCTCATACTCTTTCATTGTATTATCCATGTTAGTTTAAATTCCTTTTTCTAGTTTTCTTTTTGTGTGTTTGATACACCTTGAGAAAAACCAAAAAAACTAGTTAGTTTAATTTCCTTGCCTGTAGTAGGAATTAAAATGAAAAACCAAAAAGATTTCTCGTTCTTCTTTTACTTGTTGGGAGCTTTCCCGTGTAAATAGTTTTATTTTATTTTCTTTCCTTTGGGGGTCGAGAAGACCATATTGAAAATGCTTAGTGGCTCATATATGCATGATTGTTTATTTAATTTAGATCCCATATTACTTGTCTTCTCTCTTGAGTTGAATGCTTGCAAATTCCAGCTTAGTCCAATGCACGTACACTCTTATTATTATACACATCGTTCGGTCGTGCGAGTGAAAGGCAATAATGATGATATATGATGGACTTATTGGGATGAGAAAAGCTGGTATGAACTTGACGTCTCTTGTTTTTGTAAATATGATGAGTTCATCGCTCCTGAGTCAGCTATTATAAAGTAAACATATTTGCAATGACATTTAGAGATTATAGTTACTTGTGCCATGCTTGATTAGCTTTGAGTTATAATGGTTTACCTTGCGTGCCAACATGCTATTAGAATGATTATGATGTGGTATGATGGGATGGTATCCTCCTTTGAGTGAATTGAGTGACTCGACTTGGCACATGTTCACACATGTAGTTGAATCAAATCAACATAGCCTTCACGATATTTATGTTCATGGTGGATTATATCCTACTCATGCTTGTACTCGGTGTGAATTAATTTAATGCATGCTTACGACTGTTGTCGCTCTCTCAGTTGGTCGCTTCCCAGTCTTTTGCTAGCCTTCACCTGTACTAAGCGGGAATACTGCTTGTGCATCCAAACTCCTTAAACCTCAAAGCTGTTCCAAATGAGTCCACTATACCTACCTATATGCAGTATTTACCTGCCGTTCCAAGTACATTTGTATGTGCCAAACTCCAAACCTTCAAATGAAATTCTGTTTTGTATGCTCGAGCAGCTCATGTAACAACTAGGGCTGCCTATATCTTCCATGCAAGGTGGGTTATTCTCAGAGGAATGGACTCCGCTCCTCATTCACGAGAAAGGGCCGGTAACCGGGATGCCCAGTCCCATGATCCAAAAGATCAAAGCAAATCATAATAATTAAACAAAACTCCCCCAGGGCTGTTGTATGTTGGAGGCACTCGTTGTTTCGAGCAAGCCATGGATTGATGCTTGTTGGTGGTTGGGGGAGTATAAACCTTTACCATTCTATTTGGGAACTGCCTATAATGCATATAGTATGGAAGATACAGTCATCTCATAGGTGTTGCGTTGGCAGTGAAAGTATGTCGCTCAAAATGTTATTCAATCTCTATTTTTAAAATCAAGCTCTGGCACGTCTACAAATCCCTGCTTCCCTCTGCAAAGGGCCTATATGTTTACTTTTATGTTGAGTCATCACCCTTCTCATTAAAAGCACCAGCTGGAGAGCACACTGTCATTTGCATTCATTATTATTGATTTATATTGTGTATGACTTGACTGGATCTCTTTTACCATGAATTACAATGTTTAGTCAGTCCTTGATCTTTAAAGGTGCTCTGCATTTATGTTTTGCGGTCTCAGAAAGGGCTAGCGAGATACCATTTTGTTATATCATGTTATGATTGTTTTGAGAAAGTGTTGTCATCCGAGTTTTATTATTATGGCTCGCTAGCTGATTATGCTATTGATGTGACTAATTGTGAGACCTATGTGTTAATGTGAGTATGGTTAGTTCGTAATATTTGCTGAAACTTGAATGCTGGCTTTTCATGTTTACAACAACAAGAGCAAACAAAGTTTGTAAAAGTTTTTCTCTATCACTTTCAGTTTATCAACTGAATTGCTTGAGGACAAGCAAAGGTTTAAGCTTGGGGGAGTTGATACGTCTCCAACGTATCTACTTTTCCAAACACTTTTGCCCTTGTTTTGGACTCTAACTTGCATGATTTGAATGAAACTAACCCGGACTGACATTGTTTTCAGCAGAACTACCATGATGTTGTTTTATGTGTAGAAAAGAAAAGTTCTCAGAATGACCTGCAAATCCATGGAGGCACTTTTTGGAATTAATAAGAATTTCTGGGCGAAAGAAATACACCAGGGGCCCCAGGGCCTGTCCACGAGACAGGGGCCGCCCCCCTGTAGGGCGCGCCCCCCTATCTCATGGGCCCCCTGGACCTCCACTGACCTCAACTCCAAATCTATATCTTCCGTCACGCGGAGAAAAAAATCAGAGAGAAAGTTTCATCGCGTTTTACGACACGGAGCCGCCGCCAAGCCCTAATCTCTCTCAGGGGGGCTGATCTGGAGTCCGTTCGGGGCTCAGGACAGGGGGGTTCGTCGCCGTCGTCATCATCAACCATCCTCCACCAATTTCATGATGCTCACCGCCGTGCATGAGTAATTCCATGTAATCAAGTTAGTTTTGTTAGGATAAGATTTACCATGTAATCAAGTTAGTTTTGTTAGGGTTTGATTCCTAGTATCCACTATGTTCAGAGATTGATGTTGCTATGACTTTGCTATGCTTAATGCTTGTCACTAGGGCACGAGTGCCATGATTTCAGATCTGAACCTATTATGTTTTCATCAATATATGTGTGTTCTTGATCCTATCTTGCAAGTCTATAGTCACCTATTATGTGTTATGATCCGACAACCCCGAAGTGACAATAATCGGGACACTTCTCGGTGATGACCGTAGTTTTAGGAGTTCATGTATTCACCATGTGTTAATGCTTTGGTCCGGTTCTCTATTAAAAGAAGGCCTTAATATCCCTTAGTTTCCGCCAGGACCCCGCTGCCACGGGAGGGTAGGACAAAAGATGTCATGCAAGTTCTTTTCCATAAGCACGTATGACTATTTACGGAATACATGCCTACATTACATTGATGAACTGGAGCTAGTTCTATATCACCCTATGTTATAACTATTGCATGAGGAATCGCATCCGGCATAATTATCCACCACTGATCCATTGCCTACGAGCTTTTCACATATTGTGCTTCGCTTATTTACTTTTCCGTTGCTACTGTTACAACTATTACAAAACCCAAAAACATTTATGCAGATGCTAAATAGTTTGCTGCAGACAACTCAACTGCTAATACTCAAGAATATTCTTTGGCACCCCTTCTGTCGAATCAATAAATTTGGGTTGAATACTCTACCCTCGAAAGCTGTTGCGATCCCCTATACTTGTGGGTTATCACCAGATACTGCATCCAGAAGAGCTTATTCGCAGTGTTCCTTTCTTCGGCTCGGTAGAATTGGGCGGCATCAGATATGCTGCGTGGGAGCTCCGCAAATACCCTTGGAGAAATTAGAATCAAACTATCAACTTAATTTTCTCCTCTCAAATACCTGATTTGCATAAAAAAAGCCTTACCCGCCGCAATCTTCCTCGCCTCCTGGATTTCCTTCAGGGCACCTTGGGCTTCCCCCCGGCCATCACTTGCGGCTTGGCGAGCCTGGGAGTGCTTGGGTTCTTTCCCTGATAAACTCTGCTCCAAGGTCTCACATTTCTTCACGGCCTCCTGAAGCTCTCGCTCAGCTTCACTCGTGCTTATCATGGAGAGCCTGCTCTGCGACTGCCTAATTCTCGGCTTCGGCCATAGCCTTCTTAAGAGCCTCAATTTTGGCCGTCGCCCCTGGAGCACATCCTAAAAATATTTTCATCATGCACACTTACTCATTTGTGCTAAATGAACAAGGTTCTGCATACCTTGGTTATCCTCCAGCTGTTTCTTCCCTCGGCCAAGTTCTCCTTCGGCCTGCTTCAGACTATGCCTCAGTCCGGATACTTCCGCAGCATGAGAGGCGGCAGTCGCTACAAACGCCTGCTTATTAAAAAGTGATAGATGTCGTCAAGTGAGTCGCCTGCGAACATAAATTTGATCCTCTATCCGGTTCTTTCTTTCACCGAACAGTGTATCGGGGGCTACTATCTATACCATGACACTCTTCCAAACCTCATAAAACATACCTCAAAGCCTCTTATGAGGCTGATACAAGATTCATTCAGTCCACTCTCAGCAGACTGGATCTTTTCAGTCACCGCACCCATAAGGGCACGATGTTCATCAATGACAGAGGAGCTCTTCAACGCCGCCAATAAAGCATCCGGCACCTCTGGTTGGACAGAGGTTGCCGGTGGAATAGACACACCCCCTCCAGCCGATGGAGGCCGCCTGCCTGATTCTGGGGCCTTATTGGTCTCCGGAATCATGTCCGGCTAGGGGCCGGATTCAATACGACCCCTGCCGTCGACGTCCATGGGAGCCTTCTCTCCCGTGTGTCTGGACCCTGAGGTCTGGCCTCCTGGCGCTGCCCTTGCGATCTTTCCACCCCCCCCCCCTCGTGGCTTGGGTCCTTCTGGGACAAAACCTCGGTGTCATTCACAAGTTTGGGGGAGGGGGCCTTCGGGGGTGTCCCGCTCTCCATAGCATCCGAACCCAGCAAATCCTCCGATGAGGATTGTTCAACGCGGGACCTTGCCGGACTATAAAAAGCATGGCTTAGATTAAAATATTATGCCATGACAAGTCTGGATGCATAAGCGTGTTCGAATTTTATACTCACGAGTTCACCAGGGGCTAGGCCCTGGGATCCCACTCCGTGCTGCTATCAGTGGCGGCAGTGGACTCCTCTGGAAGAGGAGTTTTCCCCTTTTAGGCGAGTCGGCCTCCAAGGACGTGGAGGCCGTCCTTTTCTTTCTTCCCCCTGTGGGGGATTCGTCTTCCTCCTCCTCCTCCTCTTTGGAGGAATAATGGGAATTGAAGTCTTCGGATTTTGTGTCCAAAGCGCCACAGCGACGGAGGCTGCCCCTGGTATTCTTGGCCTGCTTCTCGGCCTCCTTCTTCGGCGCCTTGTAAGGCGCCGGGGCCAGCATCTTCGTCAGAAGTGGGCCGGCCGGTTCTTCTGGAAGCGGGGCCGGACAATAGGTCTGCCCCGCCTTCTTCGCCCAGCCCTGGGAAAGTTGTGGGAAACACATTAAGCATTTTCCTAAGGATATGAAAATTAAACATATGAATTGTCAACGTACAATGACTTACCAAACTTGCAGGGCGGGACAGTTGGTACCCGCGGTCCTCGGCGGAGTCCGGCCATGATTTGCCGGACTTGAAAAGCACCTTCCAGATGTCCTTATGCGAGGAGCCAAAGAGCTCTAGCAGGGTCTGGTGCTTGGCCGGGTCGAACTCCCATAAATTGCAAGCCCGGTGTTGATAGGGTAGAATCCGGCGAACTAACATCACCTGGACTACAGTGACGAGCTTGATGTTCTCGTCTTCCATATCCTGGACGTGCGTCTGGAGCACCGATAGTTTGTCAGACAAAGCCCAGTTCAGGCCCTTCTTGGGCCAGGACGCAAGTCGCAGGGGGCTCCAGATCTGAATTCCGGAGCAGCGGACCATTCCTTGCCGCGCGGCTCAGTGATGAAAAACCACTGCTGCTGCCACTCCTTGACGGAATCATTGAAAGTACATGTTGGCCATGTAACGTTGGGCATCTTGATCACCATGGCGCCTCCACACTCGGCGTGCTCGCCGCCCCCTACCTTGGGCTTCACATTAAAAACCTTCAACCATAAGCCGAAGTGTGGCAGGATGCGGAGAAAGGCCTCACACACGATGATGAATGTCGAGATGTTGAGGAAGGAATTGTGGGATAGATCATGAAAATCAATCCCGTAATCATACATGATGCCGCGAACGAATGGGTGGAGCGGAAACCTTAGCCCGTGGACAAATGAGGGAGGAATACCACCCTCTCGTGGGGTTCCAGAGTGGGGACGATCTGTCCCGCCATCGGAAGATGGTGGCCGATTCTCTTGGACAAATACCCAGGCCCCCGAAGCTTTTTGATATCCTACTCCCGGACGGTAGAGGCCATATACTTGCCTCCTGCTCCGTATCCGGACATTTTCAGGAAACCTTTTTGGCGGAGAAGACGAACGCTTGGGCGCTAGGGCTCGAGCAAGAAGGAATGGATGAGCAGAGGAAGAAGAAGACATGGGTGAAAAGGGAAGTTCTTATCCCCTTATAAAGGCAGCACAGATCCTGCGCCTCCCCACTTGCCCGGTAACCTCGCTTATTTCCCAAGCGCCGCGATTGATGGCACGGTTGGGTTACCCACACCCGTATTGATGAGAATCCCGTGATAAGGGGACACAATCTCTGCTTCGACAAGACGTGCCAATAAAACCGCCTCGCAATATGTGCGGTAGCTTGTTGAGAAAAATGGTTCAAATAATGACCGGGTCATGGCGTGATGTCACGCTATGAAAAGTTGTCAGCAGGTTAGATTTGTGGAATATTGTGCTCTCTACGGTGGTATGTGGAATTTGTTTTGCAGAGCCGGACACGATCCTTGTGCTCAAAATCTTCTATGGAGTATTCGGAGAAGGAACCCGCCTTGCAATGCCGAAGACAATCTACGCGCCGGACTCATCGTCATTGAAGCCTGGTTCAGGGGCTACTGAGGGAGTCCGGAATTAAGGGGTCCTCGGACAGCCGGACTATATACTTTGGCCGGACTGTTGGACTATGAAGATACAAGATTGAAGACTTCGTCCCGTGTCCGGATGGGACTCTCCTTTGTGTGGAAGGCAAGCTTGGCAATTCGGATATGTAGATCTCCTTCTCTGTAACCGACTCTGTGTAACCCTAGCCCCCTCCGGTGTCTATATAAACCGGAGGGTTTAGTCCATAGGAAAACAACAATCATAATCATAGGCTAACTTCTAGGGTTTAGCCTCTACGATCTCATGGTAGATCAACTCTTCTAACACTCATATCATCAAGATCAATCAAGCAGGAACCTGGGTAGATCTCATGGTATTACCTCCATCGAGAGGGCCCGAACTTGGGTAAACATTGTGTCCCCCGCCTCCTTTTACCATTAGCCTTAGACGCACAGTTCGGGACCCCCTACCCGAGATCCTCCGGTTTTGCCACCAAAATCCCCCGCCTCCTGTTACCATTAGCCTTAGACGCACAATTCGGGACACCCTACCCGAGATACGCCGGTTTTGACACCGACATTAGTGCTTTCATTGAGAGTTCCACTGTGTCATCATGATAAGGCTTGATGGCTCCATCAATCATCTTCAACGATGCGGTCCAGGGTGAGGTTTTCCTCCCCGGACAGATCTTCATAGTCGGCGGCTTCGTACTGCAGGCCAACTCGTTTGGCCATCTGGCCATCAGGTCAGGTTTGGAAGCTTGAACTATACTGCCGACATCCGCGGAGACTTGATCTTCGATTGATTCGAGTCCATGTCAGGTGCACCGAACAGTCACGACAAGCATGACCTAGATATGCCATCAGACAGTGTTCGGGAGATCACACCTGCGGTTACCCCGACCCTCAATCCGGAGCAGATCATGCCATCCGAGGACGGGCGGATGGACCCCACCATGGAGGCCGCACACTCAGCGGCGATAGAGCCAAACACCGACTTCACCTCCTATGAGGCCGGTGTCATCGGACCCTCGTACTCGTCTCCAGCCATAGGCTCCGAACCGCGTGCTTCCGTGCCTATCGAATCTGATTGGGCACCGATCATGGAGTTTACCTCCGCGGATATCTTTCAGCACTCGCCCTTGGGCGACGTGCTAAATTCATTGAGGTCTCTCTCCTTGTCAGGAGACTCTTGGCCGCACTATGGCCGGCTGGAGTGGGAAGCGGACGACGAAAAAATTTGTTCCCCACCCACCACCCACTTCATAGCCACTGTCAATGACTTAACCAACGTGCTTGACTTCAACTCCGAAGACATCGACGGTATGGACGACGATGCAGGAGAAGAACAGGAACCACCGCCCACAGGGCGCTGGACAGCCACCTCATCATATGATATATATACGGTGGACACGCCCAAAGAAGGCGATGGCGATGAGGCAATGGAGGATATTCCCCCTGAGAAGCAATCTAAGCACCGGCGTCATCGGCGCCGCTCTAAGCCCCGCCAGAGCAAAAATAGCGATAGCGGCACAAGAGACTGTCGTGGAGGAACTGACCCACGAACACCTATGGGGCCGGCGGACCGGGCCCCTTTCGGTTCGGCGGGGGGCGGAGGTCGCACGAAGAGCAGATCGAGGCGAAGCACACGAGCGGTTTACCCAGCTTCGGAGCTCTCCAGAGAGATAATACTCCTATTGCTGCTTGTCTGATTGTATTGTGTTCTTGCTCGGGAGCGCTGAGTACACACTAGCTGCTAACGAGACCGAGCGCGAGTGTTGTCTGGCTTCGAACCTTTCGAACCCCTCCCTACGTTGCGCATGGGCCTCCTTTTATATGCTCAAGGGGTCACCGACAGGTGGCAACGTAGACAAGGGCAAAAACGGAAATATGTTGCGGTTGGTACAACTACTTGTACAGTGCATCATACCTAACCCTGACGGCAGGGGACAAAGGCATTAAATGCCCGTCTGTGTCGCCCAAACAGTGCATAAAAGGGACCATCAGGGGCGCCACCGCTTGCCACGATGGAAATCTTGTCAGCGCCGCTTGCCACCACGCACCGCTGGCTGCACAGCCTCTTGCCACGCGCGCCTGGAAAGGTCCCAAGGCGACACGTTGGTGGATGTGCTGGAGCGCGGGTACAGAGTGGTAGCTTGCCGCGGCAAGCGCCTGGCCGCGGTCGTTGCCTTGCCGCGTTCGGAAGCTTGTCGCTCACCGGGCCTCGCCGGGACGTGTGGCGCGTCGCGGCAAGTTCTTTGAGATGCCTTGGTTGGCCTTCCCGGCAAGCTCCTCTTGCCGGGCCCTTGTCTCTTGGTCTTGAACACTTTGTTCTTGAATGGCTCCAAAGGAAACACAGAGGACCTTGGCGGTCACCCGCAAGCCTTGCCGCGGGGTGCTGCGACTGCCCGTGCACAAGTTCGGGATACTAGGGTACCCCTACTCTAGTACACCGACAGGAGCCCCCGGGCCTGGGCCACACACGGTGCCGAGCGCTGTTGGGCCAGGCCCAAAACAGGGCACGGGCACGCGCGGCCCGGGTCACGCCGTATCTTACTCCGTATCCACCGCGCCCTCCCCTAACGACACGTGTTGAATGCGGTATCGTGGGAGCGATCGTGGGTGGTTTCTTTATTCGGAAAAACGGAACGTCCGCCCCCTCCCTCTTTATAAGCAGGGGAAACAGGGGCAGTTCGCCCATCTCGCCAGTTGCCGTTGCAATCTCAGAAATCCTCCGCCGCTCTCCCCTTCTTCTCGAAGCCGAAAGAGAGCAGCGCTCCGCCCCCCATCGCCACCAGCACCACCAACGCCGTCGATCTCCCCCACCACCTCCGCCATGGCTCCAAAAGCCGGCAAGGGGAAGGCCGTGAAGATGACCGAGGCGCAGAGGCTCGCGTCGCTGCGAAGGGAGCGGACAACCTTCCCCCCTAGCTCGCCGCGAAGGAGCTGAGGGAGTACTACTACCTCTTCTGGTCGACGGAGACGCGAGCGCATCCGCGCACAAAGGTACTCTCCGCCGCCGCTTCGGAACGCGCTCCGAATGGATATCCCTTCTTCGCGCTGTTCTTCTACTGCGGGCTCTGCCCGCCTTTCTCTGAATTCTTCTGCGATATTATGAACACCTACGGGTTTCACCTCCTTGACTTCATCCCCAATGCCGTTCTGACCATGGCAGTTTTCGCACATCTCTGCGAAAACTTTGTCGGAGTCCACCCAAATGTAGCCCTTTTCCGCCACTTCTTCATGCCCCGGGTTGAGAGAGGGGAGCCCTTATCCGGCGGGATCGCCTGGATCTCAAGAGCCGGCAAGAAGGAAGCTTATCTGGAGGGCGAGCTCCACGGCAAGTGGGAGGAGTGGAGAGCAGACTGGTGCTGGATTGTCCAGGAGAACCCGCAGCCGTTTACTGCCCAGCGCCAAGCCCTAGTAGTGCGCGGCAATGATTGGAGCAGCGTGGCCCCGGAAGATGACAGGCTGAAGATTGCCGTCACCAGGATCCTTCGCCTCAGGCTTGCCGGGCTCACTGTAGGCGCCATTGGCGCAGATTTCCTTCGCCGCCGAATCGCCCCTCTACAGGAGAGGAGGAGACCCGCCTGGGAGTTCGGGGGTGCGGCGGACATCATGAGGCTGCGCCCGGGCCTCAACTTCAACTTCACCATTCTAGAATTGGACGCGATGCTCAAGGAATTGTTCAAGCACGACCCTCAATATCCCGAATGGTTCAGGTTGCCGAAGGGTGTCATTCCACTATGCAACAATTCCTCGCTCGACCGCATCCTTGCAATGATGCCACTGTGCGATTCGCATGGACTTGTCCCAACTTGGCAAGAGCCTGCAGACGATGTCGTGTAGGAGTTCTTCGACGGCTTGGTGGAAGTGGCGGTCCGCGCCGACGAGCAGAAAAGCCTCACCCGCGACACCACCGATGCGGAGATGCAGCGAATCGCCACTAGGGCGGAAGAGGCGGCGGCAGCCGCTGCCGCGGGTGAGTTTGGATTCACCGTGGAGGAGGCAGAGGCAGCAGAGGCGGCAAGCCTTGCCGAGAGAGAGTGGCTTGCCGGCAAGGAAGAGCTTGCCGGCGAGGGAGAGCTTGCCGTGCCTGAAGCCGAGTCGAGCGAGCCCGTCGAGGGTGCGAGCAGCTTGATGGAGACCGACTCCTCTTCCTCCTCATCTTCTGACAGCCCGCCGCAAGCAGAGCCCCCAGCTCCACCAAGAAGGCGTCTCTGCAAGGACGGGGACGTAGCAGGGCGGCACAGGAGTCAACAGCCGCCGCGCGGCGCGACACGCTCCACCGAGGCAAGCACTGTTGCCGCGGGAGCGTCTCACGCCGCTGCGGCAACTGGAGCGGGGTCCTCTCGGAACACCGCTTCTGATCCTGCCGCCGCCCCCGCCAAGCGGTCAAGGGAACCCACTCCTCCGCCTCGTCGCGCCGAAGGTGGGCCGAACTTCGACCTCTCCGCGCTCAGCTCCGACGAGGAAGAAGAAGAGTAAGATCCTTTGTTGTACTTGCATTTCTTCAATTCTTGTTGTTTTGTCTTGCATCTGATTTGCTTTACTCTGAACTCATTCCTTTTCAGGACTCTGGCCCAGAGAGCGGCGAAGAGAGCCAAGGTCTCGGTGATTGTCATTGAGGACGATCCCACCACGACAGCAGGGGGTGGGCCCGAGACCACCTTGCCGGACCCGGCAATCATTCCCCAGCGCAGCCCCCAGCGTAAGTATATGGTTTACTTCCTGCTGTTAGGCGCGCATGGGTGTTCTTTCTTTGCTGACATCTGATTGCTGGTTTGTGTAGGAGCATAGCAACCTCACCAGGAGCGCCCGGAAACCGCCCCCGACATGTCATCTGCTTCGACTGCACCGCCAAGGGAGGATTCCCCGGCAAGGGAGCGTTCTCCGGCAAGGGAGAAGTCTCCGGCAAGGGAGAGTTCTCCAGCAAGGGACAGCACCAGCGACCCTCCGGTGGTGGAGACCGTGACTGTAGAACCCAGTGCAGGTAATCCTCTTGCTTGGAAAACTTCCCTTAAGTTCTTCTTCTTCTGATCTTCTTTGTGGATATTTGCTTGACTTTTCTCCTTTTTCCGGCCGTCAGATCCCTCTACCACGGAGCCGATGGAGACCGAGGTTGCCGGCAAGGAGAACGCGCGCGGCAACACCGACGACGCTGCTGCCACCGAAGAAGCAGCCGGCGCTGAGGATCCCGCCGGCGAAGAGGCCGCCAAAGCTGCCGCCGCAGGAGCTGGCGAGGGATCTGGCGATCGCACTGACGGCCCCGAGGCCGCAGGAGCGTCAGGCGCTGCACCGACCGCCGATCCTCCGCTGCTGCCAGCGGCCAGTTCAAGAGCCCCAGCCCGGTGCCTATTTGAAGGCCGGCGATGGCGTCTTCATCAAGCTCCCCTGGGCGTCAAGCTCCAGGGCGCCAGTCGAAGGAGAAACTTTTGATGGAGAGGTGCTCGCCTCCGCTGGGTTGAAGCTGGTTGATGCGCCGAGCAGCAGCAGCGGCGAGTCTGAGGAGGAGCAACTGCTGCGGAAGTTGGTGTCGCTCTACCGCGCTCGGCAGGCCAAGCTTGAATCCCGAGAAGCGCTTGTCGCGAGGGCGGGAGTGGACATTGAGAAGCACGCGGAGGAGCTCTGGGGTCGTAACCAGGAAGCCCTCCGGTCCCTTGCGGAGGAGCGGGCGCAACTCGCCGAGGCGCGGAAAGCCTTCCTCCTTGAGAAGGCCGAAGCTGAAGAGCAACAGCGGCTTGTCGCCGAGGAGTTGTTTGCGCGGGAGGGCGAGTTGGCGCAGCGGAAGGTCAACCTCGACAGCCACGAGGAGGAGCTTGCCGCGCACGAGCAAACGTTCGGCGGGGCTCTCAAGGAAGCAGAGGATGCTGCCGTAGCTGCCGAGGCCGCCAAGAAGGAGCTGGAGACGAAGGTGGTGCAGCTGGAGGCCGATCTCAAGGCGAGGAGCGAAGAGCTCACCGCGCTCAAGCGCGAGCGCGAGAAGGACGCCTACACCCTTGGCGAGCTTCAGGGTAGTCTCGTCGAGAAGGGTAAGGAGCTCAGCGCCGCCAAGGACTCCAACGCAGATCTTGAGTTGAAGCTGACTACTTTGACCAAGACGCTGGACGGCGCCAGGGAGCAGGAGGTGGCCCTGAAGAAGGAGATCAAGGCCAACGAGGCGCTGCTGGCTAGTGCTGCCGCCACCCAGAACACATTTAGGGAGAATGTGGAGCACTGGACGGAGGGTCTTGTGGATGTTGCCGCAGCCATTGACAGTGAGCTGGCGCAGCTGGGGATGGAGGACTTTGGGTATTCCTCCGATGAGAACCTCCAACCCAGCGCCAAGCTCACCTTGTTCTTCAAAGGCGTGGCGACGGCCCTCCAGCGACTCCGGGAAAGGATCCCAAAGCAGCTGGCCGACGAGTCGCGCACGATCTGCGCGGGAGTTCTTCAAAAGGTGTTGGTGAAGGTGGCTTTCCGCAACCCAGGCCTCAACCTCACCAATGTCCTCAAGTCCTTGCCGCCGGAAGCAGATCTGGAAGCGCTCAAGACCCTTGTCGCACCCATTGTGGACAAGGTGAACGAGGTCAAGAGGCTTGATGGCGACTGCGTAGATTAGGCCGCCCGTTTTCTCTTTTTCTTGTCGCTGCTGGTCTTGTTACGAGAAAAATCTATTAGAGCTGCGACAAGCTATCTTGTAATATAACTTTATTTTGGGTATCAATTGCTATGTTATTTCCTTTACTTGATTCCTTCCTTTGTATGTTTTTGCCCTACGCTTCTAGGGAACTTGCCGGTGCAGGCACCTTAGCCGCGAGCGCTGAGTGCGGGACATCAGCAGCCTGCTGGCGGTGTTACAACCGACAAGAAACCTTGTCGCAACTAGTCGCAGCTCACTTAACTTGTTGAGCGGACTCGAAACAAAGTAAGGGCGCAACTAGCTACGAGTTGGTTCCTCCGCGCACAGGTTTTCCATACAAAGCACGGTCGTTCGAGGAAGATAACTTAAAAAAATTTAAAACTGATTGCTCAACTTTGGCAACTTAGCTTTTCTGTCGTTTGCTTCCCGGTAAGGCGAAACTTTCTTGAACGACGCCTGGTCCACACCATTATCTTCTCCTTTCCCCCCGGTAAACTTGTGGGCGAGGGAACCTTCCTTTATTTGAGAAAGAGAAAGAAGAGAAAATAAAGTTATGGAGCCTTACGACTCGTTATTGCTTACCGGGGGTAGGTGCTGCACAAAATGTCACATAACACATGCAAAAAATAGAAAGCATGAAATTGACAAGATGTGCGGAGCACATGAGCTTTATTTATGCACGGGGTCTGCGCCCGGCTTTGTACAAAGGATTACATGCAACAGCGGCAAGACTTGTACAAAAGGTGGTTGCCGAAACAGGTTCCGGCAACCGCGCCTTACGGGTAAAACTTACGAAGATGCTCAATGTTCCAGAAGTTGCTCACCGGAGTACCATCTTCGGTCTCAAGGCGGACAATGCCAAGCCTAGTGACTCGTTTCACCCGGTAAGGGCCTTCCCACTTTGGCGTCAACTTGTTGGAATTCTTGGCGGACTGAACGCGCCGAAGAACAAGGTCGCCTTCCTTGAGACTTCCGGCATTAACTTTGCGGCTATGGTAGCGGCACAAAGCTTGCTGGTATCGAGCAGCTCGTACAGCAGCCTGAAGACGGTCCTCCTCAAGGAGCAGCGCGTCATCTTGTCGCAGCTGCTCTTGCTCAAACTCATCATAAGCGAGCACTCGAGGTTACCCGTATATGAGTTCCGTGGGGAGAACTGCCTCTGCTCCATAGACTAGAGTGAAAGGTGTCTGGCCAGTGGCTCGATTTGGCGTCGTCCTGATCGACCAAAGAACCACCGGCGGCTCCTCAATCCAGTTCTTTCCGCACTTGCGCAGCCTGTCAAAAGTCCTGGTCTTGAGCCCGCGCAGCACTTCAGCATTTGCCCTCTCCGCTTGACCGTTGCTTCTCGGATGAGCAACAGAAGCGAAGCAGACCTTGGCGCCAAGATCTTGGACATACTGCATGAAGGTGCGGCTCGTGAATTGCGTGCCGTTGTCGGTGATGATCCTATTAGGGATCCCGAAGCGATAAACAATTGACCTGAAGAACTTGACCGCTGACTGTGCTGTCACCTTCCTCACTGCTTCCACTTCCGGCCACTTTGTGAACTTGTTGATTGCAACATACAAGTACTCAAAGCCCCCGACAGCTTGGGGAAAGGAGCCGAGGATGTCGAGCCCCCATACCGAAAATGGCTAGGATAAAGGGAACGTCTGGAGAGCTTGATCTAGTTGGTGTATCTGTTTGGAATGGAACTGGCACGCTTCACACTTGGTTACTTGTGCAATTGCATCCTGGAGGGCTGTCGGCCAAAAGAAACCTTGCCGGAATGCTTTGCCGGCAAGTGCTCTTGCGCCAATGTGGTGACCACATATGCCTCCATGTATCTCTGCCAACAGCTTTTGTCCATCTTCCAGGTAAATACACTTCAATTTCACACCATTGAGTCTTCTTCTGTACAGTGTGTTCTCGACAAACTGGTACATCCTTGACTGCCGGGCTACTCTTTCCGCTTCTTCTTTCTCTTCGGGAAGTTCTCCTGTCTGAAGGAAACGGACAATCTGATGTGCCCATGCTGGAGCTTGCGGCTCGACAACAAGGACTAAAGGCACATATGCTGCTGCGGGAACATCCGCTTCTACGGCGAGAACCAGCGGCTCAGCCGGAGCTTGATGTTCCCCGGCAAGCTTGCCGAGCAAAACTTGTCGGAGCGCTCGCTTCAACGGAACAAACCCTAGGGCTTGCCGGAGCAGACTGCTCCTCAGCATCCTTGGAGTTGATCTTGGGGACCTTCTTGGCGGCGGCTTCAAGGAGCTCTGCCAGAAAATAGTCACCAGAAATCAACTTCCTCTTCTTGCTCTGTCCAGTTGATGGCGTTACGGACGGTTGAGTCAGTTTGAGCACAAAGATCCCTGGTTCCACAGGTAACTTAAGTGCGGCGCACTTTGACAGGCCGTCGGCAATGTCGTTCTGAGCTCTTGGAACATGTTCCATCTGTAGGCCGTCAAAGTGCTCTTCTAACTTTCTCACTTCATCAACGTAAGCTTCCATCAACGGACTCTGATAATTCTTGTTCACTTGGCGGACAACAAGCTGCGAGTCACCCCTGACAATGAGCTTCTTGATCCCAAGGTCTGCTGCGATCTCGAGACCGCAAGCAAACCTTCATACTCTGCGGTATTGTTCGTTGCTTGCTCCTTGGGAAAGTGCATCTGGACTACGTACTTGAGGTGCTCTCCAGTGGGTGCAACAAGTAGTACGCCCGCACCGGCGCCTTGCAGTGAGAAGGCACCATCAAAGTACATCAGCCACTCTTTGCTTGCTTCCTTGACGGGGATGCTCGTTTCTGGAATTTCTTCATCTGGTGTTGGCGTCCACTCTGCTATGAATTCTGCCAATGCTCTACTCTGGATAGTTGAAGTGCTTTCAAACTTGAGGCCAAAGCTTGACAGTTCCAGTGCCCACTCGACAATCCTGCCTATTGCTTCGGACTCTACAAGATCCTCTTCAGCGGAAAACGAGTGACAACTGTGATCTCATGTGCTTGGAAGTAATGGCGAACTTTCTTGAGGCCATGAGAAGGCGAAAAGCAATTCTGCACACCACAGTACCTTGACCTAGCCCCCGCAGAAGGGAACCGACAAAGTAAACTGGCGCTGCACCATTCTCTTCAGATCTCTTCACGCGTCTGTGCAGATCCATCTTTGTCGGGACCGAGCTTGTCGTGAAGCCCCCGCTTGTCATTGGATGCATCTGCCGTGGTTCTTTGGCTCATCATCGCCTCCCTCTCCGCTACTAACGCAGCACTAACCACTTGATTGGTTGCCGCTATATACAGCAGCAACTTTTCTTGTGGCTTAGGGTGACAAGTGTTGGAGTGGAGGACAGGTATCTCTTCAAGTCCTGCAGTGCAGCCTCCGCTTCCGGAGTCCATTTCATTGGACCTGCCTTTTTCAATATTTTGAAAAATGGCAGGGCGCGCTCAGCAGACTTAGAGATAAACCTGCTGAGAGCAGCCATGCAACCGGCAAGTCTTCGTACATCCTTGACGCGCTTTGGTGCTTCAATCTGCTCAATGGCCTTGATCTTGTCGGGATTGGCTTCAATTCCCCGCTGAGACATGAAGAACCCGAGAAGCTTGCCGTAGGGAACTCCAAACACACACTTCTCGGGGTTAAGCTTGAGGTTGATCTTGCGCAGATTTGCAAAGGTTTCGTCTAAATCCTGAATCAGAGTTGCCTTGTCCTTGCTCTTGACCACTATGTCATCCATGTAGGCTTCCACATTTCTGTGCATTTGTGGCTCAAAAGCGTCATGGACTACCCTTGCAAATGTTGAACCAGCATTCTTCAAACCGAAAGGCATCCGTATGAAACAGTATGTGCCACATGGAGTGATGAATGCGATCTTCTCCTCATCCTCTTCTGCCATGAAGATCTGATGGTATCCTGAGTATGCGTCAAGAAATGAAAGCAAGTCACATCCGGCCATGGAGTCAACAATCTGGTCAATGCGCGGCAAGGGAAATGGGCCTTTGGGACAAGCTTTATTGACATCGGTAAAGTCGATACAAAGCCTCCATTTCCCGTTCGCCTTGCGCACGACTACAGGATTGGCCAACCACGTAGGATGGAGCACTCCTCTGACAAGGCCTGCTGCTTCCACTTTCTTGATTTCTTCTGCGATGAATTCTTGGCACTCCACTGCTTGCTTCCTGACCTTCTGCTTGACGGGCCGCGCATGAGGACAGACGGCAAGATGGTGCTCGATTACTTTCCTGGGAACACCGGGGATGTCAGACGGTTGCCACGCAAACACGTCGACATTCGCCCGCAGGAAAGCAACGAGCGCGCTTTCCTATTTAGGGTCGAGAGTGGCACTGATGGTGAAGGTACCACCAGTGTCGCCCTCCTTGGCGGACACCTTCTTGGTCTCTGGCGGAGCTGCCATTGTCTTCTTACACTTGCCGGTGGAGCTCGATGGTGCGTCCTCGACGGTAGCGCAGCACTCCGAAGAGGTGTGCTTGCCGGAGTGGGCATCAGAACTCTTGCCGGACTTGGTCTTCTTCTTCCCCCCGGGAGCTTCAGCGGCAAGTGACTTGCGATCTGTTGCGGTTGCTGCCTCCCGGTAGATCTTGTTGGTGCAAATAATAGCATCCTTCTTGTCGCCAGGGACAGAGATGACACTTATCGGGCCTGGCATCTTCAGCATGTTGTATGCGTAGTGAGAGGCGGCCACGAATTTGGCGAGTGCTGGACGGCCGAGTATCCCATTGTAAGGTAATGGAAAGTCAGCAACGTCAAAAGTGACCCTCTCAGTCCTGAAATTCAACTCGCTGCCAAATGTCACCAGCAACGTGATCTTCCCCTTCGGCTTGCTCCTTCCTGGATTGATTCCTTGGAATGTGCCGGTCTCTTCGAGCTCGTTGTCAGGGATCTGGAGTTTCTGGAGTACCGCGGAGGAGATCAGATTCAAGCCGGCCCTGCCGTCAACTAGCATCTTAGTGACTTTGAGGTTGCGGATAGTTGGTGAAACCAACATCGGCAAGCACCCGACCGCAGTTATGCGATCAGGGTGGTCCTCAATATCAAAGATGATAGGCGTGCTGGACCATTTCAGAGGCTTGCGTGACTCGATGGGTGGTTCTGCCGCATTGACTTCCCGCACCCATTGCTTGAGCTGGCGGTGTGAAGTATGCAGAGAAGCACCGCCGTCAACGCACAGGACCTTTGTGGCTTTCTGGAACTCCTGCTCGCTGGTCCCGTCATCATCCATATCTTCATCGTCGTCGTCATCTTCATCCTTGTCGCGGCCGCGGGGAGGTCTTTCTCCTTGCCGCTGCTTGGCCTTGCCGCGGCGCCCTCCTCGGCCGGGACGTTTCTTGCCGGATCCCCCAGTACCTTCTTGGGCCTTCTCCTTGTCACGTCGCTCGTATTCAGCCTTTTGCTGCTCTACAAGCTGCTCGACCTTCTTGCAGCTCTAGAGGTCTTGGCCCTTGGTGCGGTGGATCTTGTAGTACTGCTTGTCGGTGCCATCCTGCTTGTCGGCGACCGCCACAGTGTTCTTGGCGCCACCTTCGTTGCCGGACTGCTCAACGACCGGCACATCTTTGCCTTTCTTCTTCCTATTGTTCCGCCGCCGGTTTTTCCTTGCCGGGGCAGCATCCTCGCTGTCAGATCCTCCTGCTCCTGTATTTTCTCCGGGGAGTCTCCTCCCTTCCTCAGCACATGCACACTTGTCGGCCAGGGCATATAGCTCACTGACGTCCTCTGATCTTGCACATCGCCATCTCCTCCCGCATCCTGTGGTTTCGCACGTTTTGATGGAACGCGCTGATGACCGCGGCAGGGTGGACATCTGGGATGTTGTGCTGTACACGGCTGAATATCTGAATAAACTTGCGCAGGGACTCTCCTTCCTTCTGGGCGAGCAGATGAAGGTCGCTCTCTTGGCCATGAGGCTTGTGGCCGCCTGTAAAGGCGCCGACAAACTGATGGCATAGGTCTGCCCAGGAGGATATGGAGTTGTCCGGGAGCAGTTGAGCTCGTGCCAAAGCTTCTGCTGGAGTGGTGGGTGGCAGGGGCGAACGGTGCGAGGAGTGGGATATGCTCGGACTCCTAACTACGTTAGAAGGAGCAGTATCTCGTCCAGGCGACCGTGTCTTGCTCGTGCCAGCATGTTGGCGTGCATGCTGGTCTTGAGCGCCCCGAGATCCACCAGCTCGATCTTGGTCCAACGAACGTATGGTACCGCGAGTACCATGACGCTGTCGGTCCCACGCCTCCTGAGATGGGCGCGGTGCATGTACGGACGCCGAGGTCTGTGCAGCCTTGTCCTTGGACCTGGCAGCATCGTGAGCTCCCTCGTCGACGCCCATTCTTCCGCCGGCATCTACCCCACCACCCGCTTGCTCCGGTGGTGGTGGGATCGACGTGGATAGAGCAGCCACCTCCGAAGCCGCCTTCTTCGGTGGCATGTCGATGAAGAAGATGAAGATCTAGCTCGCGTGAACGCCGGATCAGGTTCACACAACCTCGACGCCCCCTACCTGGCGCGCCATAGAAGTCGTGGAGGAACTGACCCACGGACACCTATGGGGCCGGCGGACCAGGCCCCTTTCGGTTCGGCGGGGGGCGGAGGTCGCACGAAGAGCAGATCGAGGCGAAGCACATGAGCGGTTTACCCAGCTTCGGAGCTCTCCGGAGAGATAATACTCCTACTGCTGCTTGTGTGATTGTATTGTGTTCTTGCTCGGGAGCGCTGAGTACACACTAGCTGCTAACAAGACCGAGCGCGAGTGCTGTCTGGCTTCGAACCTTTCGAACCCCTCCCTACGTTGCGCATGGGCCTCCTTTTATATGCTCAAGGGGTCACCGACAGTGGCAGCGTGAACAAGGGCAAAAGCGGAAATATGTTGCGGTTGGTACAACTACTTGTACAGTGCATCATACCTAACCCTGACGGCAGGGGACAAAGGCATTAAATGCCCGTCTGTGTCGCCCAAACAGTGCATAAAAGGGACCGTCAGGGGCGCCACCGCTTGCCACGATGGAAATCTTGTCAGCGTCGCTTGCCACCACACACCGCTGGCTGCACAGCCTCTTGCCACGCGCGCCTGGAAAGGTCCCAGGGCGACACATTGGTGGATGTGCCGGAGCACGGGTACAGAGTGGCAGCTTGCCGCGGCAAGCGCCTTGCCGCGGTCATTGCCTTGCCGCGTCCGGAAACTTGTCGCTCACCGGGCCTCGCCGGGACGCGTGGCGCGTCGCGGCAAGTTCCTTGAGATGCCTTGGTTGGCCTTCCCGGCAAGCTCCTCTTGCCGGGGCCTTCTCTCTTGGTCTTGAACACTTTGTTCTTGAATGGCTCCAAAGGAAACATGGAGGACCTTGGCGGTCACCCGGCAAGCCTTGCCGCGGGGTGCTGCGACTGCCCGTGCACAAGTTCGGGATACTAGGGTACCCCTACTCTAGTACACCGACAGAGACGATAGCAATCCGGATGGTGCTGAAGACGAAAACGATCCCGCCCAGCCAGGCTTCGAGCAGGCCAAACGGGAGGATGGACAAGCTAGCCCTAAGGAACAGGCAACGGATGGAGAGTTAGAGGATGACAAGTACATGCCCCTCTCCGAAGACGAAGTGAGCCTTGGCGACGAAGAATTCACCGTGCTTGAGGATCCCGTCGAGTAGGAGCGCTTCAAGCGCCGGCTTATAGCCACTGCAAAAAGCCTAAAGAAAAAGCAGCAGCAGCTTCAAGCTGATCAAGATCTGCTAACTGGTAGATGGACTAAAGTCCTGGCAGCCAAGAATACGATGTCAAGCGCCCTACCAAAAGCTACCCAAAGCGCAGGTTGCTACCTCAACTAGAGGAGGAGGCATCAAAGCCTACACTACCAGCGCATGATGCGGCTGCCCGGCCACCTCGTGGCCGAGACAAAGCGGCATATCAGCCCGAAGTCCAGCCTGCACCCTGGCGCCAAGCAAGCAAAGACACGAAGGCCCGAGGCTACATGCATGACCTGCGAGATAAATTGGAAAATAAATCAGTCCAATCAAGATCGATCTACGGATCACGGGGGCACGCCCCAATGCGCGACGATGACCGTCACGTCGGATATACTAAAAACAAATCCGGCCGGGCCAAATACAGCAGACCAGACTCATTTGAACAGCATCATGATGTAGCCCAGCACAGAGGCGCCGCACACCCCTTATGCTTCACTGATGAAGTAATGGATCATGAATTCCCAGAAGGGTTTAAACCCGTGAACATTGAATCATATGATGGTACAACAGACCCCGCGGTATGGATTGAAGATTTCCTCCTCCACATTCACATGGCCCGCGGTGACGATCTACATGCCATCAAGTACCTCCCACTAAAACTCAAAGGACCGGCTCGACATTGGCTGAATAGCCTGCCGGCAAACTCCATTGGCAGTTGGGAGAACTTGGAAGACGCATTCCTTGACAACTTCCAGGGCACTTATGTGCGACCACCGGATGCTGATGACTTAAGTCACATAACCCGACAGCCCAGAGAGTCAGCCAGGAAATTCTGGACTTGGTTCCTAACTAAAAAGAACCAAATTGTCGAATGTCCGGATGCCGAAGCCTTAGCGGCCTTTAAGCATAACATCCGCGACGAATGGCTTGCCCGACACCTCGGCCAAGAGAAGCCGAAGTCCATGGCAGCCCTCACGACACTCATGACCCGCTTTTGTGCGGGCGAGGACAGCTGGGTGGCTCATAGCAACCACACATCAAGAAATCCTGGCACTTCAGATGCCAGAGATAGCAACGGCAAGCCATGACGCACCAGACATAAGCGTCGCAACAATGGCGACAATGCCGAAGACACGATAGTCAATGCCGGATTCAGTGGCTCTAAGTCCGGTCAGGGGAAAAAGGCATTCAAAAGAAACAATCCGGGCTCGTCCAGTTTGGACCGCATACTCGATCGCTCTTGTCAAATTCACGTCACCCCCGATAAACCAGCCAACCACACAAACAGAGAATGCTGGGTGTTCAAACAGGTCGGCAAGTTGAATGCCGAAAACAAGGAAAAGGGGCTGCATAGCAACGACGACGAAGAGCCCCGGCCGCCAAACACAGGAGGACAGCAAAATTTCCTCCCCAAGTGAAAACGGTGAACATGATATACATAACTCATATTCCCAAGCGGGAACAAAAGCGTGCACTAAGGGACGTCTATGCGATGGAGCCAGTCGCCCCAAAGTTCAACCCATGGTCTTCTTGTCCGATCACTTTCGATCACAGGGACCATCCTACCAGTATCCGTCATAGCGGTTCTGCCACATTTGTCCTTGACCCCATCATTGACGGATTCCACCTCACACAAGTCCTTATGGACGGTGGCAGCAGCCTGAACCTGCTCTATCAGGATACAATGCGCAAAATGGGCATCGACCCCTCAAGGATCAAACCCACAAAAACCACCTTTAAAGGTGTCATATCAGGTGTAGAGGCCTGTTGCACGGGCTCAATCACACTAGGAGTGGTCTTCGGATCTCCGAACAATTTCCGAAGCGAGGAGTTAATCTTCGATATCGTCCCCTTCCGCAGTGGCTATAACACTGCTAGGACGAACCGCATTTGCCAGATTCAATGCAGTACCACATTATGCATACCTCAAGCTCAAAATGCCAGGACAATGCGGGGTTATAACAGCTAATGGAAACACAGAGCGCTCGCTCCGTATGGAGGAGCACACTACGGCCCTCGCAACAGAAGTACAAAGCAGCCTTCTTAGGCAGACCACCAATTCAGCGACGAAGCCCCCGGACACCGCCAAGCGAGTCCGGAGTACCCGGCAACAGGATCATCCGGCACGTCCAGAGCTTGCCTAGCAATTCGGCCTCTGTCCTAGCCCCAGTGGTGAAATTCATGTCGCGCGTACATAATTACGCACTCAAAATACCATGGGCATAGGCAGAGGCACGGCTACGACATGGTCCACAATGCGGCTGAACCGGCCCAGGATCCGTATATCTTCACACCTCTTCTTTTCAGGTCCCTACTTTCGGGAGGCTCTTCTGGTAGTCCGACTATCGGACCCACAACAGGATGGAAACACCAAGGAGACAAGAAGCTTTGGCATACAAGGGAATCCCCAGGTGGTCTCTGATATCGATCACTATACCTGTTTTACATACCCACACGCAGTCCGCTCTTGGTTAAGGACATGTCAAATAGTCCTATTTTGCTTATCGCACCACCTGTACACATACGCCTTGCTATATTATTAAAATAACAATGGAAAATAATGTACAGCGTCAGCTTACTATTACATTTCTTTATCCTTTTCCTTTAATGCTTATTTATTGCAAATTGCACCCGTACATTTTGGTACGTTCAGTTCGCCAGGGGCTTCAGTGTACCCCATAACATAGCAAGAAAAGTTCGAACACTTTCGACAGTGCGGATCCCGAACTTATAGCATTATATGCATCAGCTCCAAATCATGTATTGGGTCAATAGTTGGGTTTGCCCGGCTCCCATGTTTTTGTGCCTTACGTTCTGCTATATCAGCTAAGGTAGCACAGGGAGAACTCTTGCGATTGTGTCCCAGTTTTTTCGGACGAGCACCTCAGTAGAGAAAGCCGAAAACTGACTGTCATGATGCGGTGAGAGCTGGTCGCTGTTCGAGAGGTCTCAAATCCTTAAAGATCTTTTCTGCTTCGGGCGAGGAATCGGCCTTGTCTGATTTAAGCGTGTATGGCATCCCATGTTCGGCCTTCCGAATACTAGGGGCTTCGCCAAAATTTAAAATTGTAGACTTCTATGGCTAAGTGAGAGTGATAAAGCTGTATAGTCCGATTGCCTTGTTCGCTGCGCTAAACACCTCCTTAAAGGACCAAAAAATTTGGGTAAAGAGTGTTTAGATTTATCCCGAACACCCCAGTACTAGTTACATGGGGGCAGAAGCCGACGACTGGCCAACTCTCAGACTTTATAAACGGCCGCACAGAAGGTAATATTTTAAATCAACATGTGTTATATAGCGCACATGAACTCGTTTTCATATTACAAGATGACATGAGTACATTCATTCAAATATTACATCCTTAGCACATTCCTCCCCCACAAGGCGGGCACCCTTCAGGACATTGTCATAATACTGTTCGGGGTGGCGATGCTCCTTGCCCTTTGGTGGCCCCTCCGTCACCAGCTTCTCGGCATCCATCTTCGCCCAGTGCACTTTCGCATGGGCCAAGGCCCTGCGCGCACCTTCAATACAGACTGACCGCTTTATGACTTCAAGCCGCAGCGAGCATTCTAAGCCGCTTTACCGGGCGAAGTAGCTGCTGGGCAGGGGCTCGCCAGGCCACATCCGGACTATGAGATCCTTCATGGCCAGTTCGGCCGCCTTGTGAAGTTCGACTAGTTGCTTCAGCTGGTTGCTCAAGGGCATCGGGTGTTCGGCCCCAATATACTGGGACCAAAACAACTTCTCCGTCGAGCTCCCTTCCTCAGCTCGGTAGAATTCTGCGGCATCAGAGATGCTGCGCGGCAGATCTGCGAATGCTCCTGGAGAGCTCCAAATTCGGGTAAGTAAAAAGAAAGTCTCCTTCACATGCTTGCTTTGCATATTGAATGCCTTACCCTCCGCAATCTTCTTGGCTGCTTGAACTTCTTGGAGGGCCTTTTGGGCTTCAGCTTTGGCGTCCTGTGCGCTCTGGCGGGCCTTTGCAAGCTCGGACTCTTGTGTCTTAGAGTCACGCTCCAAGGACTCGTATTTTTTGACGAAGTCCTGGAGCTCTTGCTGGACCTCGTCAACCCGGGCCTCTTGTTTCTCACACTCGGTGCGCTCCTTGGCCGCTTTGTCTTTGGCCTCGGACAACGCCTTCTTAAGGGCCGCCACTTCGGTCGTGGCCCCTATCAAGAGTCATGATGCTTCTATTAGCATCAACAAATTTTCCTTTATATCACATACAGATGGGGCACCATGTGTCTTTGTTTTCCTCGAGCTGCCTCTTCACGAGGCCGAGCTCTCCCTCATTCCGCTCCAGGTCCCGCTTCAGTCCGGAGACCTTCGCAGTATGAGTGGCAGCAGGCCAGCAGCAATGCCTGCTTATTCACAAAGACATATTCTGATTGGACTCCTGTGTTTGTTATTTGATCCTCTGTTCAGCCTTTCTTTCCAAACACCAAACAAAGCATCAGTGGCTACTGTCTATGCTGTGATATTTTCTTCAAATTTGATTACTTACCTCAAAGCCTGTTAGGAGGCTGGCGCATGCTTCGGTCAAACCGCTTTTGGCGGACCGAACCTTCTCAATCATCGTACTCATAAGAGTATGGTGTTCTTCATCAATGGAAGCGCCTCGAAGCGCTTCCAGCAAGTTGTCCGATGCCTCTGGATGGATAGAGGTCATCGGCACAGGCGGCTCGCCCCCCTGAGCAAGGCATTGCCTGCCTGAATCCGGAACCATTGGAGGTTCCGACGCAGTATCCGGTTGGGGGCCAAACTTACTACGGCCCCCGTTACCAGAATCCATGGGGGTCTTCCCCCCATGTGCCCGGGGTCGGGGATTTCCCCTTGGGGCGTCTCCAGAACTGTCTCACCCTGGTCTGGTATCCTCTGAGATAACACCTCGGTGTCATCCGCGGTCTGGGGGGTGGTGGCCGTCAGGAGTGAATCGTTGTTCATTGCCGACTGCCCCAAAGACCCGTCCGAGGAGGACACGTCAAGGTGGGCTTTGGATGGACTGCACGATCATATTTAACATGATAAGAAGCAATAAAGCAAAACAATGCCAGAAGTACTATAGTGTCCGGATACTCACGACTTCGCCAGGGGCTTGTCCCTGGGCAACCACTCCTTGTCGCTGTATGCGGCTGTTGTGGAGTGGTCCGGAGGGAGGGTCTTTCCCTTCTTGGACCCTTCGACCCCCCCCCCCAGACGAGGCGGCCTTCCTTCCCCCCCCCCAGCTGGAGGGGGAAGGTTTTCCTCTTCCTCCTCCTCATTTTTGTTGGAGGAGCGGGCCTTGTTGTCTTCGGACGATGAGTCAGATACAACCTTGCGCCGGAGACCTTTCCTGGTCCCCACGGCCTTTTTCTTGGCCTTCTTCTCCGGCACCTCATAGGGTGCCGGAAACAGCATCTTCGTCAAGATGGGCGATGCTGGATCTTCGGGTAACGGAGCCGGACAGTCAATCCGCTCCGCTAACGCTACCCAGTCGTGTTAAATCAAAATGGAAGCTTAGATTTCTCCCACGAATATGTCGGGAAAAGGCCCATCTTGGAAAATATAAAAACTTACCGAATTAGCGGGGCGCTTTGCGCCAACTCCACGATCCTCGGTTGTGGGCGGAGGAGCCTCGGAGGCCTTGAACAACACCTTCCAGACATCTTCGTGCGTCGTATCGAAGAGATCTCGCAGCATCTGGTGTTCGGCCGGGTCGAACACCCACATATTGAAAGTCTGTCTTTGACACGGAAGGATCCTGCGGAAGAGCATGACCTAGACCACGTTGATGAGCTTGATTTTCTTGCTTATCATATTTTTGATACAGCTCTGGAGTCCTGTCAACTCCACCGATGAACCCCTGGCTAAGCCCTTCTCTTTCCAGGAGGTGAGCCGCATGGGGATGCCGGATCGAAACTCGGGGGCCGCCGCCTAGTTGGCGTCGCGCGGCTTGGTGATATAGAACCACCCCGATTGCCACCCCTTCACGGTCTCCACATAGGAGCCTTCGAGCCAGGTGACGTTGGGCATCTTGCCCACCATGGCGCCTTCGCACTCCGCTTGCTGGCCGACCACCACCTTCGGCTTCACGTTGAAGGTCTTCAGCCACAGGCCGAAGTGGGGCTTGATGCGGAGGAAGGCCTCGCACACGATGATAAATGCCGAGATGTTGAGGATGAAATTGGGGGCCAAATCATGGAAGTCCAGCCCGTAGTAGAACATGAGCCCGCGAACAAATGGGTGGAGGGGGAATCCCAGTCCGCGAACGAAGTGAGCCAGGAATACAACCCTCTCGTGGGGTTCTGGAGTAGGGATGATCTGTCCTGCGTCTGGGAGCTGGTGCGCAATGTTTGCGGCCAAGTATCTGGCTTCCCGAAGCTTCGTAATGTCCTCCTCCATAACGAAGAAGACCATCCACTTGCCTCCCGCTCAGGACATGTTTGGAATGGCTTGGCAGAGAAGGTGAGAACTTGGGCGCTAGAGCTCGAGCGTGCGAGAATGGATGGGCAGGGGAAGAAGAAGGCGTGTGTGGAAAAAAGAGGAATCCCTATCTCTTTATAAAGGCGGTAGAAATTGTGCGCCTCCCCACTTGCCCTGTAAAATCGCTTATTCCCCAAGCGCTGCGATTGATAGCGCGGTTGGGTTACCCACACCCGTATTGATGAGAATTCTGTGATAAGGGGACATGATCTCTGCTTCGACAAGACGTGCCAAGGAAACCGCCTCGCAATACATGCAGTAGTTGGTTGAGAAAAACGATTCGAATAATGACCGGGCTGTGGTGTGATGTCACGCTGTGAAAAGTTGTCAGCAGATTAGATTTGTGGAATGTTGTACTCTCTACGGTGGTATGTGGAATTTGTTTTGCAGAGCCGGACATGATCCTTGTGTTCAAAATCTTCTATTGAGTATTCGGAGAAGGAACCCGCCTTGCAATGCCGAAGACAATCTGCGCGCCGGACTCATCGTCATTGAAGCCTGGTTCAGGGGCTACTGAGGGAGTCCTGGATTAGGGGGTCCTCGGACAGCCGGACTATATGCTTTGGCCGTAATGTTGGACTATGAAGATACAAGATTGAAGACTTCGTCCCGTGTCCGGGTGGGACTCTCCTTTGCATGGAAGGCAAGCTTGGCAATTCGGATATGTAGATCTCCTTCTCTGTAACCGACTCTGTGTAACCCTAGCCCCCTCCGGTGTCTTTATAAACCGGAGGGTTTAGTCCGTAGGACAACAACAATCATAATCATAGGCTAGCTTCTAGGGTTTAGCCTCTACGATCTCGTGGTAGATAAACTCTTGTAATACTCATATCATCAATATCAATCAAGCAGGAAGTAGGGTATTACCTCCATCGAGAGGGCCCGAACCTAGGTAAACATTGTGTCCCCCACCTCCTGTTACAATTAGCCTTAGATGCACAGTTCGGGACCCCCTACCTGAGATCCGCCGGTTTTGACACCGACAATCACCGTCGCCACGCTGTCGTGATGATGAAACTCTCCCTCGGCCTCAACTGGATCAAGAGTACGAGGGACGTCATCAAGCTAAACGTGTGCTGAATGCGGAGGTGTCGTACGTTCGGTGCTTGGATCGGTTGGATCGCGAAGACGTTCGATTACATCAACCGCGTTAACTAAACGCTTCTGCTTTCGGTCTACGAGGGTACGTGGACACACTCTCCCCTCTCGTTGCTATGCATCTCTGATACGTCCATTTTGCATCATGCTTTTATATTGATATTTATTGCATTATGGGCTGCTATTACACGTTATGTCTCAATACTTATGGCTATTCTCTCTTATTTTACAAGGTTTAACATAAAGAGGGAGAATGCCGGCAGCTGGGATTCTAGGCTGGAAAAGGAGCAAATACTGGAAACCTATTCTGCACGGCTCCCAAAGTCCTGAAACTCCATAAAAGTCATTTTTGGAATTAATAAGAATTATTGAGCGAAAGAAGTACCACAGGGGACCCACACACTGGCCACGAGGGTGGGGGGGTGCGCCCTTCCCTACTGGGCGCGCCCCCTGCCTCGTGGGCCCCCTGGTGGCCCTCCGGTGCCCATCTTATGCAATATGAAGTCTTTTACCCTGGAAAAAATCATAAGCAAGCTTACGGGACGAAACTCCACCGCCACGAGGTGGAACCTTGGCGGAACCAATCTAGGGCTCGGCGGAGCTGTTCTATCGGGGAAACTTCCCTCCGTGAGGGGGAAATCATCACCATCGTCATCACCAACGACCCTCTCATCAGGAGGGGGTCAATCTCCATCAACATCTTCACCAGCACCATCTCCTCTCAAACCCTAGTTTATCTCTTGTATCCAATCTTTGTATCCAAACCTCATATTGGTACCTGTGGGTTGATAGTAGTGTTTATTACTCCTTGTAGTTGATGCTAATTGGTTTATTGGTGGAAGATCATATGTTCAGATCCTTAATGCATATTAATACCCCTCTGATCATGAACATGAATATGCTTTGTGAGTAGTTACGTTTGTTCCTGAGGACATGGGTGAAGTCTTGCTATTAGTAGTCATGTGAATTTGGTATTCGTTCGATATTTTGATGAGATGTATGTTGTCTCTCCTCTAGTGGTGTTATGTGAACGTCGACTACATGACACTTCACCATTGTTTGGGCCTAGAGGAAGGCATTGGGAAGTAATAAGTAGATGGTGGGTTCCTAGAGTGACAGAAGCTTAAACCATAGTTTATGTGTTGCTTCGTAAGGGGCTGATTTGGATCCACATGTTTCATGCTATGGTTAGGTTTACCTTAATACTTATTTTGTAGTTGCGGATGCTTGCAATAGGGGTTAATCATAAGTGGGATGCTTGTCCAAGAAAGGGCAGCACCCAAGCACCGGTCCACCCACATATCAAATTATCAAAGTAACGAACGCGAATCATATGAGCGTGATGAAAACTAGCTTGACAATAATTCCCATGTGTCCTCGGGAGCGCTTTTCTCATCTTTACCTAATAATAAAGCAAATTGGGTTTCTTTCGTCCGTCATGGCATTTTTTAGAAAAGTTCCTGTGTTTTCTTGAAATCAACCCGCAATCCGGATTTAAGTGACACCCGAACCGTTATTTTACATTTTTCGAAAACCACCCTGATGTTTTAGATAATTCATCCGCGGATCATATTTAAGTCAAATAATGTTTTTTTAAATCATCCATATCTTTTAAACCGTAACTCCGATTCGAACATGTTATATATGAAATTTGATTAGAAAAATATGTAGAATATGAATATGAGATTATTTTTACCTGCTAAGTATTTTTAAATTATTTTAAAATATATTTAAGTCAAACAAATGATTTTCTAAATTATCCGTATCTTTTATACCGTAACTTCAATTTTAACATATTATATATGAAATTTTATTAGAAAAATGTGTGTAATATAAATATGATGTTAATTTACCTGTTAAATATTTTTAAAATATTATTTTGGGAGCAAACTTATAATTTATAGCGTAAGGTCCGTTTTCCTTTCATACCGGCGATGATCCAGATTGCAAATAAACACCCCACTATAATAATATGGGGAAAAGAAAACATCGATACTACACATGCATACCTCTGAAAAAATGTCGTAGGGGAAAATAAGAGATTTCTCATCGCGATAGTGAGAGAAAGCGGGAGAGAGAGAGGGAGGGAGAGGGAGGAGAGAGGTGAGAGAGAGACGCCTTAACCATATTCAAACACGTTTTTGTTTTGTTTTGTGTGAACACCGAGGCAATCGCCGGCGAGGGTGAGAAGGAGGATAAGCGGCAACACAAATATGATGCCTCACAAAAATAAAGGAGATGGACCTATTATGTTCTTGAGTGATGGTTGTTATGTTAACAGCGTGTGTTATATTTCTCTCCCATTGCAACGCACGGGCTCTTTTGCTAGTCTTTACCTAATAAAAAGCAAATTGGGTTTCTTTCGTCTGTCATGACATTTTTACATCTGTCACGCACTTTTGCAGAAAACCCCTTGCATTTTTCATTAATTAACCCGCAGTACACACTTAACTCATAACCGAACCGTTATTTTACATTTTTATGGAAACCCCCCTGACGTATTAGATTATTCACCCGCCGATCATACATAAGTTAAACAAATGTTTTTCTAAATTATCCATATCTTTTAAACCCTACCTCCGATTTTAACATGTTATATATGAAAATTGATTAGAAAAATGTGTACAATCTGAATATGATGTTATTTTGTTTGTTAAATATTTTTTAAATATTATTTTGGAAGATATTTAAGTCAAACAAATATTTTTCTTAATTATCCATATCTATTAAACCGTAACCCCAATTTTAACATGTTATATATGAAATTTGAATAGAAAAATATGTAGAATTTGAATATGATGTTATTTTTACCTATTAAATATTTTAAAATATTATTTTAAAAGCAAACTTGTAACCTATAGGGCACGTCCGTTTTTCTTTCGTACCGCGATGATCTGGATTGCAAATAAACAACCACTAAAATCATAAAGAGACGAAAGAAAATATCGATAACCACACATGAGCACCTCTAAAAAACTGGCAGGGGAAAAACAACATTCAAACACACTTTGGTTTGTGTGAACACTGAGGCCACTGAGGGTGAGAAGGAGGATAAGCGGCAACATAAAAATAATGCCTCACTAAAACAAAGGGCATGAACATATTATTGTTATTGGGTTAAGAGTGTGTGTTATTTTTTTCTCCCGTTGCAACGCACGGGCTCTTTTGCTAGTTATAAGAAACTGTCCAGGCTTGTCCTTTGCTACAAAAAGGATTGGGCCACCTTGCTGCACCTTATTTACTTTATTGCTTGTTACCCGTTACCAATTATCTTATCACAAAACTATCTGTTATCTACAATTTCAGTGCTTGCAGAGAATACCTTACTGAAAACCGCTTGTCATTTCCTTCTGCTCCTCGTTGGGTTCGACACTCTTACTTATCGAAAGGACTACGATAGATCCCCTACACTTGTGGGTCATCAAGACTCTTTTCTGGCACCGTTGCCGGGGAGTGAAGCGCCTTTGGTGAGTGGAACTTCGTAAGGAAATATTTATATAGTGTGCTGAAATTTACTGTCACTTGTTACGATGGAAACTAATCCTTTGAGGGGCTTGTTCGGGGCATCTTCGCCCCGGCCAGTAGAGCAAAGAGTTTCTCCTCAACCTACTGAACCTACTGAAAATGTTTAGTTTGAGATTCCTTCGGGTATGATAGAGAAACTGCTAGCTAATCCCTTTGGAGGAGATGGACCATTGCATCCCAATTTACACCTTATCTATGTGGATGAAGTTTGTGGATTATTTAAGCTTGTAGGTATACCTGATGATGTTGTTAAGAGGAAGGTCTTCCCTTTATCTTTGAAGGGAGATGCATTGACATGGTATAGGCTATGTGATGATACGGGATCTTGGGACTATAAACGATTGAAGATGGAATTTCACCAGAATTTTTATCCTATGCATCTTGTTCATCGTGATCGTAATTATATATATATATTTTTTGGCCTCGTGAAGGAGAAAGCATCGCTCAAGCTTGGGGGAGACTTAAGTCAATGTTATATTCATGCCCCAA
Organism: Aegilops speltoides; assembly: GCA_021437245.1. Taxonomy (NCBI): domain Eukaryota; kingdom Viridiplantae; phylum Streptophyta; class Magnoliopsida; order Poales; family Poaceae; genus Aegilops; species Aegilops speltoides. The sequence goes on from CM038142.1 coordinate 509,509,113, forward strand.
TCATGAGCTCTCAAGAGAAATGATTATTCCAAAAAAATTATGCTCGGCTTTCTCTCAATGATCGCACCATGCTCGATATTTCCTATGTTGGTTCTTATATGTTGAAGACTATTGAATTCAAGTGGGACTTATTGGAAAGAATTAAATGCAACTCTGAAGATCGGGGCTCCGACGATGGTAAGCAGTCAGGTATGACACCTAAGTTTGATTGTGTTAAGTCTTTTATGGATACTGATCTTTTCGTGGATTTAGCACTAAATATAGACTTGACTCTGAATCTTTTACTACTCATGTTGATCTCCCTAAGGAGAAGCAGTTTAAATATATTCCTCATACTGAAGTAAAAGTAGTAGCACCTATTTCAGTTGAAGTAAAGATTATCACTTATAATGATCCTATTGTTCCTACTACTTAGGTTGAGAAACCACCTTTCCCTGTTAGGATAAAGGATCATGCTAAAGCTTCAACTGTGGTTCGTAAACGTAATACTAGAACATATACACCTCCTGAGCAAATTAAAGTTGAACCTAGTATTGCTATGGTTAAAGATCTCTTGGCTGATAATATAGATGGGCATGTTATTTACTTCTATGAGGAAGCTGCTAATATTGCTAGACATGATGCTAAGATACATAGACCTGTTGTAGGCACGCCTGCTATTTCTGTTAAAATAGGAGATCATTGTTATCATGGCTTATGTGATATGGGTGCTAGTGCCAGTGCAATACCTATTTCCTTATATGAAGAAATTATGCATGATATTGCACCTGCTGAGTTAGAAGATATTGATGTTACAATTAAGCTTGCAAATAGAGATACTATTTCACCAATTGGGATTGTTAGAGATGTTGAAGTCTTGTGTGGTAAAGTTAAATAACCTGCTGATTTTCTTGTTCTTGGTTCCCCACAAGATAGCTTTTGTCCCATTATATTTGGTAGACCCTTCTTGAATACTGTTAATGCTAAGATTGATTGTGGAAAGGATGTTGTTACTATTGGTCTAGGGGATGCGACACATGAGTTTAATTTTGCTAAATTCCGTAGACAACCCCATGATAAAGAATTGCCTAGTAAGGATGAAATTATTGGTCTTGCTTCTATTGCCGCGCCTCCTACTGATCCTTTATAACAATATTTCCTAGACCATGAAAATGATATGTTTATGAATGAAAGAAGGGAAATAGATGAAGTATTCCTTAAACAGGGTCCTATTTTGAAACACAACTTGCCTGTTGAAGTCCTAGGGGATCCTCCTCCACCCAAGGGTGATCCTGTGTTTGAGCTTAAACCATTACCTGATACTCTTAAATATGCTTATCTTGATGAAAAGAAGATATATCCTGTTATTATTAGTGCTAACCTTTCAGAGCGAGAAGAGGAAATATTATTGAAAACTCTGAAGAAGCACCATTCTGCTATTGGATATACTCTTGATGATCTTAAGGGCATTAGTCCCACTCTATGCCAACACAAAATAAAATTGGAAGAAGATGCCAAACCAGTCAGAGACCATCAACGACGTTTAAATCCTAGGATGAAAGAAGTGGTAAGAAAGGAAATACTAAAGCTCCTCGAGGCAGGCATAATTTATCCCGTTGCTGACAGTTAGTGGGTAAGCCCTGTCCATTGTGTCCCTAAGAAGGGAGGTATTACTATAGTTCCTAATGATAAAGATGAATTGATCCCGCAAAGAATTATTACAGGTTATAGGATGGTAATTGATTTCCACAAATTAAATAAAGCTACTAAGAAAGATCATTACCCTTTACCTTTTATTGATCAAATGCTAGAAAGACTATCCAAACATACACATTTCTGCTTTCTAGATGGTTATTCTGGTTTCTCTCAAATACCTGTGTCAGCGGATGATCAAGCAAAGACTACTTTTACTTGCCCTTTCGGTACTTTTGCTTGTAGATGTATGCCTTTTGGTTTATGTAATGCACCTGCTACCTTTCAAAGATGTATGATAGCTATATTTTCTGACTTCTGTGAAAATATTTGTGAGGTATTCATGGATGATTTCTCCATTTATGGATCCTCTTTTGATGATTGCTTGAGCAACCTTGATCGAGTTTTGCAGAGATGTGAAGACACTAGTCTCGTCTTGAATTGGGAGAAGTGCCACTTTATGGTTAATGAAGGCATTATCTTGGGGCATAAAATTTCTGAAAGAGGTAAAAAGTTGATAAAGCTAAAGTTGATGCTATTGAAAAGATGTCGTGTCCCAAGGATATTAAAGGTATAAGAAGTTTCCTTGGTCATGCCGGTTTTTATAGGAGGTTCATTCAGGACTTCTCTAAAATCTATAGGCCTCTGACTAATCTAATACAAAAAGACATTCCTTTTGTTTTCGAAGATGATTGTGTAGAAGCATTTGAAATACTTAAGAAAGCTTTGATCTCTGCACCTATTACCACCTGATTGGAATTTACCCTTTGAGATTATGTGTGATGCTAGCGATTATGCTATAGGTGATGTTCTAGGACAAAGAGTTGATAAGAAATTAAATGTTATCCAGTATGCTAGTAAAACTATTGACACTGCCCAGAGAAATTATGCTACCACTGAAAAAGAGTTCTTAGCAGTTGTATTTGCTTGTGATAAGTTCAGACCTTATATTGTTGATTCTAAAGTAACTATTCACACTGGTCATGCTGCTATTAAATATCTTATGGAAAAGAAAGATGCTAAACCTAGAATTATTAGATGGGTTCTCTTGCTACAAGAATTTGATTTGCATATTATTGATAGAAAGGGAGCTGAGAACCCCATTGCAGACTTGTCTAGGTTAGAGAATGTTCTTGCTGACCCACTACCTATTGATGATAGCTTTCCTGATGAACAATTAGCGGTCATAAATGCTTCTCGTACTGCTCCATGGTATGCTGATTATGTTAATTACATTCTTGCTAAATTTATACCACCTAGTTTCACTTACCAGCAAAAGAAAAAGTTCTTTTATGATTTAAGACATTACTTCTGGGATGACCCACACCTATATAAAGGAGTAGATGGTGTTATTAAACGTTGTGTACCTGAGCATGAACATGAATAGATCCTACGCAAGTGTCACTCTGAACCATATGGAGGACACCACGCTGGAGATAGAACTACACATAAGGTATTGCAATCCGGTTTTTATTGGCCTACTGTCTTCAAAGATGCCCGTAAGTTTGTCTTGTCTTGCGATGAATGTCAAAGAATTGGTAATATTAGTAGACGTCAAGAAATGCCTATGAATTATTCTCTTGTTATTGAACCATTTGATGTTTGGGGCTTTGATTATATGGGACCTTTTCCTGCCTCTAATGGATATACACATATTTTAGTTGCTGTTGATTACGTTACTAAGTGGGTAGAAGCTATTCCAACTAGTAGTGTTGATCATAACACCTCTATTAAGATGCTTAAAGAAGTTATTTTTCCGAGGTTTGAAGTCCCTAGATACTTAATGACTGATGGTGGTTCACATTTTATTCATGGTGCTTTTCGTAAAATGCTTGCTAAGTATGATGTTAATCATAGAATTGCATCTCCATATCACCCACAGTCTAGTGGTCAAGTAGAACTTAGCAATAGAGAGCTCAAATTAATTTTGCAAAAGACTGTTAATAGATCTAGCAAGAATTGGTCCAAGAAACTTGATGATGCATTATGGGCCTATAGAACTGCATATAAGAATCCTATGGTATGTCTCCATATAAAATGGTCTATGGAAAAGCATGTCACTTACCTCTCAAACTTGAACATAAGGCATATTGGCCTATTAAAGAGCTCAACTATGATTTCAAACTTGCCGGGGAGAAGAGGTTATTTGACATTAGCTCACTTGATGAATGGAGAACCCAAGCCTATGAGAATGCCAAGCTATTTAAAAAAAGTTAAAAGATGGCATGACAAAAGGATACAAAAGCGTGAGTTTAACGTAGGTGATTATGTGTTGCTATTCAACTCTCGTTTAAGATTTTTTGCAGGAAAACTTCTCTCTAAATGGGAAGGCCCTTACGTTATCGAGGAGGTCTATCGTTCTGGTGCCATAAAAATCAACAACTTCGAAGGCACAAGTCCGAGGGTGGTGAACGGTCAAAGAATCAAACATTATATCTCAGGTAACCCTATAAATGTTGAAACTAATATTATTGAAACCGTAATCCCGGAGGAATACATAAGGGACACTTTCCAGAACGTTTCAGACTCCGAAAAGGAATAGGTATGTGGTACGGTAAGTAAACCGACTCCAAAACAGTTCTAATGGCAATTTTTCTCCGTTTTGGAATATTTAAGAAAATAGGAAAATAAGTAGTCCGGGAAGGACACGAGGCCTCCACAAGGGTGGAGGGCGTGCTCACCCCTACTGGGTGCGCCCCCTGCCTCGTGGGCACCTCGTGTGCTCTCTGGACTCTGTTTTCGTGCACGATACTTCTTTTGGTCGGTAAAAATTCATTATATAATCTCCCGAAGGTTTTGACCACCGTATCACGCAAAAATCTTCTGTCTTTGTTTTGAGTTGTTTCTGTCGCAGATTTAGAGCAAGATGTCTTCTCAAGAGTCAGTCGGGGAGAGTCGGGTGTCTCACCCGACACAAGGTCCAGGAGCAAACAGCGATGCTTATCACTTTGGGCCATCAACGGAGGATGAGATGGAGGCCGACTTCAAAAGGATAGATGCCATGGAGGAGGATCAAGAGGTTACCTCTCGCTTCCAAGTAGGATTCATGATGGGGGAACCACAGAGCTTAGCTATCCAAAACTCAGTCATCCCTTCCAATGTTAAATTTTTTCTTATGAAAATATGAAAAAGAGTGTCACTTGTTCCCCAGAAGCTATGAAGCATCCTTGGGTAAAAGGAGCTTTAGCCGTCACGGGCAAGCTCCGCAAGGAAAATATGGACCTCAAGCAACAAGTCAATAAGCTCGAGGAGGAGAATCGTATCCTGAGGGGCATCATCGCCAAGAAGATCACAACACCAACTCTGAAGAAGGAGACATAATCACATGGGTATGGGCACTCCCCTTGGCAACTGCCAAGCTTGGGGGAGATGCCCCGGTATCGTATCACCATCACACTCCAATCTTTACCGTTTTACTTAGTTCGATCCTTTTGGTAATATCTTGATCTAGTAGAATAAAGTTTTGGTATGATTTAGTTTTGAGTTTTGCTTTGTGATCCCTTTATGTAATCGAGTCCGTGAGCTTTATATAATAAAGATTAGTGTTGAGTCAAGGGCTTTGCTATCTTGCTATGATCTTGAAGGAATAGAAAGAATAAAAAGAAATTAAAGAGTTCATATTGATCTTATGGATAGTAATGACTTCACATATAAAGAGTATGATACAAAAAAGTTGTTGAGAGTTGACAAACATAGTTTTGGCCATCATTGCAATTAATAGGAAGTAATAAAGAAAGAGAGGTTTTCACATATAAATATACTACCTTGGACATCTTTTATGATTGTGAGCACTCATTGAACTATGACATGCTAAAGAGTTGGTGTTGGACAAGGAAGACAACGTAATGGGTTATGTTTTCTCACATCTCAGTTAAAGTATATTGTCATGGATCGTCCAACATGTTGAGCTTGCCTTTCCCCCTCATGCTAGCCAAATTCCTTGCACCAAGTAGAGATACTACTTGTGCTTCCAAATATCCTTAAACCCAGTTTTTGCCATGAGAGTCCACCATACCTACCTATGGATTGAGTAAGATCCTTCAAGTGAGTTGTCATGTTGCAAGCAATAAAAATTGTTCTCTAAATATGTATGACTTATTAGTGCGGAGAAAATAAGCTTTATACAATCATGTGATATGGAAGTAATAAAAGCGACGGACTGGATAATAAAGGTTCATATCACAAGTGGCAATATAAAGTGACGTTCTTTTGCATTAAGATTTTGTGCATCCAACCCTAAAAGCACATGACAACCTCTGCTTCCCTCTGCGAAGGGCCTATCTTTTACATTATGCAAGAGTCAAGGTGATCCTATATATATACATATATATATATATATATATCCAATTGGATGTAAGTTAGCATGAACTATTATAGTTGACATTACCCTTGAGGTAAAATGTTGGGAGGCAACACTATAAGCCCCTTTCTCTGTGTCCAATTAAAACACCAGAACCATAAGTATTGCGTGAGTGTTAGCAATTGTAGAATATGATATGATAGTTGAGTATGTGGACTTGCTGAAAACCTCTATTCTTGACTCTTTCTGATGTTATGATAAATTGCAATTGCTTCAATGACTGAGATTATAGTTAGTTCCCAATGAAGTTTATGATGCATACTTGACATTGTGAATAGATTGTTACTTGAGCATAAGAAATCATATGAAAAAATCTATATATGTTGTTGTTATAAGAATGATCATGATGCCCTCATGTACATATTTTATTTTTATTGACACCTCTATCCCTAAACATGTGGACATATTTTTCGATATCGGCTTCCGCTTCAGGACAAGCGAGGTCTAAGCTTGGGGGGTTGATACGTCAATTTTGCATCATGCTTTTATATTGATATTTATTGCATTATGGGCTGTTATTACACGTTATGTCACAATACTTATGGCTATTCTCTCTTATTTTACAAGGTTTAACATAAAGAGGAGAATGCAGCAACTAGGATTGCAATTTGGAAAAGGAGCAAATATTGGAAACCTATTCTGCACAGCTCCAAAAGTCCTGAAACTCCACGAGAGTCATTTTCGGAATTAATAAGAATTATTGAGCGAAAGAAGTACCATAGGGGGCCCATATCCTGGCCACGAGGGTGGGGGCCGCGCCCACCCCTACTAGGCGCGCCCCCTGCCTCGTGGGCCCCCTGGTGGCCCTCCGGTGCCCATCTTCTGCTATATGAAGTCTTTTACCCTGGAAAAAATCAGAAGCAAGCTTACGGGACGAAACTCCACCACCACGGGGCGGAACCAATCTAGGGCTCCGGCGGAGCTGTTCTGTCGGGGACACTTCCCTCCGGGAGGGGGAAATCATCACCATCGTGATCACCAAAGATCCTCAAATCGGGAGGGGGTCAATATCCATCAACATCTTCACCAGCACCATCTCCTCTCAAACCCTAGTTTATCTCTTGTATCCAATCTTTGTTTCCAAACCTCAGATTGGTACCTGTGTGTTGCTAGTAGTGTTGATTACTCCATGTAGTTGATGCTAATTGGTTTATTTGGTGGAAGATCATATGTTCAGATCCTTAATGCATATTAATACCCCTCTGATCATGAACATGAATATGCTTTGTGAGTAGTTACGTTTATTCCTGAGGACATGGGTGAAGTCTTGCTATTAGTAGTCATGTGAATTTGGTATTCATTTGATATTTTGATGAGATGTATGTTGTCTCTCCTCTAGTAGTGTTATGTGAACGTCAACTACATGACACTTCACCATTGTTTGGGCCTAGAGTAAGGTATTGGGAAGTAATAAGTAGATGATGGGTTGCTAGAGTGACAGAAGCTTAAACCCTAGTTTATGCGTTGCTTCATAAGGGGCTAATTTGGATCCATATGTTTCATGCTATGGTTAGGTTTACCTTAATACTTATTTTGTAGTTGCAGATGCTTGCAATAGGGGTTAATCATAAGTGGGATGCTTGTCCAAGAAAGGGAAGCACCCAAGCACCGGTCCACCCACATATCAAATTATCAAAGTAACGAACGCGAATCATATGAGCGTGATGAAAACTAGCTTGACGATAATTCCCATGTGTCCTCGGGAGCGCTTTTCTCATTATAAGAAATTGTCCAGGCTTGTCCTTTGCTACAAAAAGGATTGGGCCACCTTGCTGCACCTTACTTACTTTTATTGCTTGTTACCCGTTACCAATTATCTTATCACAAAACTATCTGTTACCTACAATTTTAGTGCTTGCAGAGAATACCTTACTGAAAAACCGCTTGTCATTTCCTTCGGCTCCTCGTTGGGTTCGACACTCTTACTTATCGGAAGGACTACGATAGATCCCCTACACTTTTGGGTCATGAATCTCCTAGATAGATCTTGCGTGATCATAGGATTTTTTTTTTGAAATTACCACGTTCCCCAACACAAGACACTTAATTGGACTTTCACAAAGCACATACCTTGATAATGTTTTCAAGAAGTTCAAAATGGATCAGTCAAAGAAAGGGTTCTTGCCTGTGTTACAAGGTGTGAAGTTGAGTCAGACTCAAAGCCCGCCCACTGCAGAAGATAGAGCGAAAATGAAAGTCATTCCCTATGCTTCAGCCATAGGTTCTATCATGTATGCAATGTTGTGTACCAGACCTGATGTGTGCCTTGCTATAAGCATAGTAAGGAGGTACCAAAGTAATCCCGGAGTGGGGCACTGGACAGTGGTCAAGAACATCCTGAAATACCTGAAAAGGACTAAGGATATGTTTCTCGTTTATGGAGGTGACAAAGAGCTCATCATAAACGGTTAAGTCGATGCAAGCTTTGACACTGATCCGGATGACTCTAAGTCACAATCCGGATACGTATATTTATTGAATGGAGGAGCTGTCAGGTTGTGCAGTTCCAAGCAGAGCATCATGGCGGGATCTACGTGTGAAGCGGAGTACATTGCTGCTTCGGAAGCAGCAAATGAAGGAGTTTGGATGAAGGAGTTCATATCCAATCTAGGTGTCATACCTAGTGCATCGGGTCCAATGAAAATCTTTTGTGATAATACTGGTGCAATTGCCTCAGCAAAGGAATTCAGATTTCACAAGAGAACCAAGAACATCAAGAGACACTTCAATTCCATCCGTCATCAAGTGTCGGAAGGGGACATATTGATTTGCAAGATACATACGGATCTGAATGTTGCAGACCCGTTGACTAAGCCCCTTCCACGAGCAAAACATGATCAACACCAAAGCTCCATGGGTATTAGAATCATTACTGTGTAATCTAGATTACTGACTCTAGTGCAAGTGTGAGACTGAAGGAAATATGCCCTAGAGGCAATAATAAATTTATTATTTATTTCATTATTTCATGATAAATGTTTATTATTCATGCTAGAATTGTATTAACCGGAAACTTAGTACATGTGTGAATACATAGACAAAACATATTGTCCCTAGTATGCCTCTTCTAGACTAGCTCGTTAATCAAAGATGGTTATGTTTCCTAACCATGGACATGTGTTGTCATTTGATAAACGGGATCACATCATTAGGAGAATGATGTGATGGACATGACCTGTCACGCCCAAGATGCGACCCTATCCTAAAGGAACTCGAAGGTTCCACCAAGGATAGAAGCGCATCTTGAAGACGCTTCTGCAAGGTGGATATCAATACATCAGCATTACATAATAGATGGGGATACATATAAAAGGCATACCATGTCACATGAATACAACATCATCTTACATAAGATCACCATCCGACTACGGATGAAACACAAACAGAAACTCAAACGACATCCACCCTGCTAGCCCAGGCTGCCGACCTGGAACCTATCCCCTGATCGAAGAAGAAGCAGAAGAAGGAACTCCAAAACAAGCAAACATCGCTCTCGCGTCATGATCATCGCAACATGTACCTGCAATTGTTGTTGTAGTAATCTATGAGCCTCGAGGACTCAACAATCCCATTACCATGGGTATCAAGACTAGCAAAGCTTAATGGGAAAGGAAGGGGTAAAGTGGTTAGGTTGCAGCAGCGGTTAAGCATGATATGGTGGCTAACATATGCAAATTAGAGCGAGAAGAGATGCAAAAGGAACGGTCGTGAAGCTAGCAACGATCAAGAGGTGATCCTGAACTCCTACTTACGTCAAACATAACCCAAAACCGTGTTCACTTCCCGGACTCCGCCGAAAAGAGACCATCACGGCTACACACGCGGTTGATGCGTTTTAATTCGGATCTGGTGTCAAGTTATCTACAACCGGACATTAACAAATTCCCATCTGCCACATAACCGCGGGCATGACTCTCGAAAATTTATACCCTGCAGGGGTGTCCCAACTTAGCCCATGATAAGCTCTCGCGATCAACAAAGGATATACCTTCTCCCAGGAAGACCCGATCAGTCTCGGAATCCCGGTTTACAAGACATTTCGACAATGGTAAAACAAGACCAGCAAAGCCGCCTAAATGTGCCGACAAATCCTGATAGGAGCTACACATATCTCGTTCTCAGGGCACACCAGATTGTCCAAACTTCTGGTAGGCCATCCCAGAGTTGCCCCTGGTGGCCACCGGCGGCTGACAGGTTGGACCAACACTCACAACGAGCACTGGCCCAGGGGGGTAAATAAAGATGACCCTCGGACTCCGGAAACCCAAGGGAAAAAGGGCTAGGTGAGGCAAATGGTAAAACCAAGGTTGGGCCTTGCTGGAGGAGTTTTATTCAAAGCGAACTGTCAAGGGGGTCCCATCAATCACCCGACCGCATAAGGAACGCAAAATTCGGGAACATAACACCGGTATGACGGAAACTAGGGCGGCAAGAGTGGAACAAAACACCAGGCATAAGACCGAGCCTTCCACCCTTTACCAAGTATATAGATGCATTAAATAAATAAGAGATATTGTGATATCCCAACACAATCCTGTCCACCATGGAGCAATCTTCAACTTCACCTGCAACTAATAATGCTATAAGAGGGGCTGAGCAAAGCGGTAACATAGCCAAACAACGGTCTGCTAGGAAGGGTGTCAAAGGTTAGAGGTTCATGGAAAATTGGGGAGGCTTGAAGAACAAGTGATAGGAAGTGCAGCATAGTGATAGAACGAAGCAACTAGCATAGCAATGATAGTAGTGAGATCCAAGGTGATGGTCATCTTGCCTGAAATCCTGCTAGGAAGAAGAACAAGTTCATGAAGAAGATGAAGCCACGAAGACGAACCAAGCGTAGACGAACGAATCCTCACGATCGCAACGAAACGGGAACTATCGAGAAGAAGCACACAACAACGTAAACACACCACACATAGACAAGACATGATGCACAACAAGCATGATGCATGACAAAGCTACATTAGGCTACTCATGGCAAGAGATGATGCAAACAAGAACAACACATCAAGGCAAGTTTAAATGAGGTCGGAAACAACATATAACAAATCCGGTAGGTCCTCATATGCAAGTTTCAAAGTTGCTCCAGATCTGAACAAACCTTATGTTCAAGTTGTTAAACAGCAAGTTAAGATGCACCAAGATGATCTACACGAGATTCTAGTCAAGTTACATATAAAGTTCATTTAGTTCGGAGCTACGGCCTAGAAGATATGAGCAAAACAAGTTAAACATGGCATTGATGCAAAATGCATACAAAGATCAATCAAACACCTCAAAACAAGGATGCAACATGATAATATGAAACTACATGCAAAATCAAGCAAGTTTCATATAGAGCACACTCAAAACGGAGCAACGGTTCAACACATACACTCTAAACAAGTTTAAAGGACAAGCTGTCCAAAACAGCAACTAGGCATATAGCAAGCATCAAAACAACAAGCTACAGCACCCCAACATAAGAACAAAAGGCATGGGCATGAAGTACATGTAATTCATAACAAAACATGAACACTGAGCTATCTCCAGAAATCACTAGAACATGCTCAAAATGACATGGCAAGATTGCAAATAATAACAGTTTCAGGCTTAGCAGAAATAACATCAGGTTGCAATGTTTAGAGCTATCAAACAACATGTTACAGGAACTTAACATGGAAAACAAAGGCATGGCATGCTAGTACTAAAGACAAAGAACAAAACTCCCTTACTGACCATGAGCCAAAAAGGATCAGAAGATATGATGGCACCCATGTAAACATGGCAAGTTATATGACAGATTCATACATGGCAGAAACAGCAATAGGTAGGCATGTTGGTGAGCTTGAACCACTCACCACAGAGCAATACATGGCATGGAAAGGAAACCAACAGTAATAATACATGTTTATGAAACTAAGCATGGCAAGAGCAAGTTCATAGGGTGCATGGATCACTAGCAACAATCATGGCAACATTGAAACTTAATGTTAACAGGCTGACAGCAACATTATTTAGCAATTTGAGAGCAAGATTACAACAAGCTACAACAGGCTATAAATGCAACCAGGGACATGAATGGATATAGCATGACACGTATAACAAAACATCCTTAGTGAACATCTCCAGATTATGCATAGAATAACTTGTAGCAGTAGGTTAACATAGCATCATGATATAGCAGAATCAGCCTAGCAAAACAGCAGCAGCAAGTACCCTACTCAACAAGCTTGATGCACTCACTACAAGACCCACAAAAATACAAGACAAGCACCCCTGTAAAGATGACATGATGTAGTACAAAACACATGTAGACATGAAGCTCATAGGATGCACACATCAAATGCAACAAAAATGACAAATCACCAAGTTATAATAGTTTCAGCAGGTTAACATCATATAGCACTCTTGCAACGATGATTAGGGCATAAAGATGACCTCAAACAAACATGGCACAATGGAATGAAATGTAGAGCATCTCACAACGAACATGTTGATATATAATGCATGCCAAACGGAGCAGTATGCATGGAGTTATGATGCGATGAACAGGGCTCCACAATGCAAAATATCTTGGGACTTAGCAAAATATTACCCTCGCGAAAAGTCAACCCGGGACGAGGACGTGCGGGACGAGGAGATCCGGGCGCGGATTTCGGGGCAGATCCGGAGCTCGCCGGAGATGAGGAAGGGGGCCGGAGATGGGGGGCCGAGGGGCGCGGCGAAAAGCCGGCGGAGCATCGGCGGCGTGGGGCGGCGCTGGTCAGGCCGGGCGCCGGTCTGAGCCGGACCGGGCGGCGGCGAGGAGGCCGGGTCCCGCGAGGACGAGGCGGGCGACGGCGGGCGGGCGAACTCCGGCCGGCACTGGGAGGGGCGGCGGCGCGACGGCCAACGCTGGCCGAGGACGGCAGCGGGTCACGGCCGGAGGGGCGGGCGGCGCAGCTGCGGGGCGGGACGGGCTGTGCGGGCGGGCGCGGAGGGTGGTGTGGCGGCGCCACGTGGCAGCCTCCGATTGGCGCGGGGAGCGGCGGCGGACACGTCCGGCCAAGGTTGGGCATGTCCGGCGTGGCGCAGAGGGGAAAATCTAGGGTTTGGGGTGATTTGACCCGAAATTTCGGGGGAGGGAGGTGTATTTATAGGTAGAGGGAGCTAGGAGGCTCCATATGGAGTGCGGTTTTCGCCCACACGATCGTGATCGAACGGCCGAGAGCATGGAGGGGGTTTGGATGGGTTCTTGGGCCACTTTGAAGGGGTGTTGGGCTGCAAGACAAAAGAGGCTTTTACGGTTACCCGGTTAACCGTTGGAGTATCAAACGACCTCCAAATGGCACGAAACTTGACAGGCGGTCTACCGGTGCTATACCAAGGCCGCTTGACAAACCTCGGTTAATTCCGAGAATGTTTAACAACCGCTCACAACGAGAGACAAAAGGGGGATGCCGGGGGAACATAGGAGTGCCGGATTGCAAAACGGACAACGGGGAAAAAGCTCGGATGCATGAGACGAACATGAATGCGAAACGAGATGCACATGATGACATGATAAAATGCAACACACAAGCAAATGACATGGCAACGATGGCGAATAACTGGCATACACCTGGCGCATCGAATCCAGGGCGTTACATGACCCATCTATTAGCTTAGCATTATGATCATTATAGTTTCATTGCCACTGATTTCTTCATGACTTATACACGTTCCTCAGACTACGAGATTATGCAACTCCCGAATATCGGAGGAACACTTTGTGTGCTACCAAACATCACAACGTAAATGGGTTATTATAAAGGTGCTCTACAGGTGTCTCCGAAGGTGTTTGTTGGGTTGGCATAGATCGAGATTAGGATTTGTCACTCTGTGTTTCGAAGAGGTATCTCTGGGCCCTCTCGGTAATGCTCATCACTATAAGCCTTGCAAGCAATGTGACTAATGAGTTAGTTGCGGGATGAAGCATTACGGAAAGAGTAAAGAGACTTGCCAGTAACGAGATTGAACTAGGTATGATGATAGCGACGATCGAATCTCGGGAAAGTAACATACTGATGACAAAGGGAACTACGTATGTTGTTATGCGGTTTGACCGATAAAGATTTTCATAGAATATGTAGGAGCCAATATGAGCATCCAGGTTCCGCTATTGGTTATTGACCGGAGATTTGTCTCGGTCATGTCTACATAGTTCTCGAACCCGTAGGGTCCGCACGCTTAACGTTCGATGACGATATGTATTATGAGTTATGCGTTTCTGATGACCAAAGTTTGTTCGGAGTACCAGATGAGATCACGGATGTGACAAGAAGTCTCAAAATGGTTGATACATAAAGATTGATATATTGGACGGCTATATTTGGACACCGGAAGTGTTCCTCAAAATTTCGGGTAAAACTGGAGTGTCGGAGGGGTTACTGGAACCCCCCGGGGGAACTAATGGGCCACATTGTGCCTTAGTGGAGAGAGAGAGAGGGGCGGCCAGGGCAGGCCGCGCGCCCCCTCCCCCTTGGGTCCTAATTGGAGGGAAGGGGGGCAGCGCCCCCGTTTCCTACTCCTCCATCTCCTTCCTTCCCTCTCTCCCCGTCTTGGTGAAATCCTACTAGGACTGGTAGTCCTAGTAGGACTCCCGTCTTGGGGCGCGCCCTAAGGGCCAGCCGGCCTCCCCCTTGCTCCTTTATATATGGGGGCAGGGGGCACCCTAGAACACACAAGTTTCTCTCCCAACCATGTGCGGTGCCCCCCTCCACAGTTACATACCTCGATCAAACCATCGTAGTGCTTAGGCGAAGCCCTGCACCGGTAGCATCATCATCACTATCACCACGCCGTTGTGCTGAAGGAACTCACCCTCGTCCTCAACTGGATCAATAGCACGAGGGACGTCATCGAGCTAAACGTGTGCTGGACGCGGAGGTGCCGTACGTTTGGTACTTGGATCGGTTGGATCGCGAAGACGTTCGACTACATCAACAGCATTATTGAAACGCTTCCGTTTTCGGTCTACAAGGGTACATGGACACACTCTCCCCTCTCGTTGCTATACATCACCTAGATAGATCTTGCGTGATCGTAGGATTTTTTTTTGAAATTACTGCGTTTTCGAACAATAGACATATTTTAGAGTGTAGATTCACTCATTTTGCTCTGCTAGTCCCTTATTGGAATCTTTAAAAAGACTTATATTTAGGAATGGTTGGAGTATTATATTGTACCTGATAAGAATGATACTAATGATACTCTTGCGCAGGTGCTCAATCCATTTGTGCCGGATATATCATTCATACGGGATTTCATTGGGCCCCATCTTTTGTCATGGCAAATATCTTCCCTATCATTTGGACTCAGTCAACCCGACACAAGGAAGAGATGTGTTTGACTAGAGTCTCACTAAATCGGGGTCCATTACGGTCGACTCTATGTACCGTGCACTTGAGACCCCAGTGGATAATAACATGGAAATTTGAAAGAAAAAGATTCCACTAAATGTTAAGGTTTTTATCTTTGAAGGGGGTTGTACTAATAAAAGATAATCTTGCCCATCGTAATTTGGCAAGGAAGCAAGAAGTGTAGTTTTTATGCCGACAATAAGACAATCAAACACCTCTTTTTTCAGTGCAATTTTGCACGTTTTACGTGGTTAGACATCCAAATAGCGTTCAATTTGTATCCACCCACAAGTGTTGCCAATATTTTTTATCACTGGATCGATGGAAACCTAAATAGGTTGAAAACGCTAATAAGGATGGGAGTGCATGTCTTATTATGGCCGCTTTGACTATGCAGAAATGATTTTGTTTCTGATGGCAAAACTCTTCTCCTTTCCAGGTAATTTTTTATTGTACCCACTAGCTACGTATGTGGTCTATGCTACACCAAACGGAGTACCAAATGTTGTTATGGCGGTGTGTATGCGGTTGAAGCGGGTCACCAGAAAGGTTTTTACTCAACATGAGCGGCGGCATAATCTCTAGGTCGCTTAGTGGCTGCTCCGCCAATGCCGGTCACGGCAAGGCCGCCGCTAGGGATCCGAGGGCAATGTTGGCAGTGGTCGCGGTATGAACTCCGTGATAGCATGAAGGTGGTGGAGCGGCTACTACGCGAGCGGCAGGCAACCACCAGACAAGGTTGTCACGGTGTTCCGCCGCTGGAGGGACCACGACGACGGCACCAACGACGACACGGTACGTCAGGGCAGGGTGGCCAAGCATACGAGGTGGTCGTCCGACATAGGGTTTAGTTTTTTTGTTATAAGGTCGAAGTATTGACCTTTTATGTAAATTATATCCAAACTTGAATGAAATCCGTTCGCTTTGAAAGAATTTTGTCCGGTTCGTACTGTTGCCCAAACGTATGTATACATCATTGGATTATGGCCTCCCGCATCCGTGTCTACGGACTAATCTCATGTCCATGGACAGATGCGAAAAGAAATTTAGATGCTCTGCCAACTGTGTTTCGAAGATTCATGCAGAGGCAAGGATGTGGACGGATGCTGGTCGTAAACGTATCCTCGCTG
The DNA here is from genome assembly GCA_021437245.1 of Aegilops speltoides. Taxonomy (NCBI): domain Eukaryota; kingdom Viridiplantae; phylum Streptophyta; class Magnoliopsida; order Poales; family Poaceae; genus Aegilops; species Aegilops speltoides. Next base: position 509,525,636 of record CM038142.1, read on the forward strand.
TAGTCGATAGACCAAATTCGATGTGGTTGCTGTTTCCCGCTGGAAGGTGGCTGTAGGCTCTCAACCTTTTGTTGCGGCCGGTCCACTATTGAATTTGTAGTATACTTTGTAACTCTTGTAAAATAGGGTCTAGCATATTGTACATGCACACGTATTTTCATACGTATGTAATTGTATTCTGATCATCTATATATTGAGACGTGAGGCTGGATGTTAGCAACCCATGTAAAAACCCTAAACCCGGCGTTTCAACTTGGTATCAAACAGGGTTTGGCTGCCGCCGCACGCCCCTCGCGCCGCCGTCGCCCGATCCACTCGCCGCGCCGCCTGCTCACCTCCATGCCCGCCGGATCCGCTCGCCGCTGCCGGGCACCGCACCTCTCCGCGCCGCCGCCGCGACTCTGCTCGCCGCTGCCGCGCGTTGTTCCATCGGTGCCACCGCCGCCTCTCCTTCAGCCGCCACTGCATGACGTTCTTCTCCACGCCGCCGCAGCGATGTCGTCTTCTGCCCTCTCCACCGGCCAAACTGTTGGTGCCCTCGTCTCGTCCCCCGTCGCCTTGATCCCCGCCGCGCTCACCGTCCCGACGATCTCTGTCCACCTCGGTCGCCACAACTTCATTCTTTGGGGAGGCATCACCAGCACTGTCCTTGCCGGTGCCAACCTCCATGGACACCTCGATGGCACCAAGGAGGCACCGGCCAAAACACTTGTTGTCGGCACCGGCGACGCTGCTACCGCCGTCGATAACCCGAAGTACCACCAATGGTGGGTTCAAGATCAGCGCGTCAAAGGGCTCCTTCTCACCTCCATGGATGAGGATATAGCATGCCAACTCATTGGCTGCGAGTCGGCGCATGCGGTGTGGACAGCCGTCACTGCCATGTTCGGCGCCTAGAGCCGCGCTAATGTCCGCTACATCCGGCGGCAACTTCGATCGCCGAGGAAGGACGATCTGCCCTCCGCGAATACATGCACAAGATGAAGGCGCTTGCCGACACTATGGCGCCGCCCGGCTCCCGATCGCGATGATGAGCTTATCGATCACATCCTCACCGCCCGGCCCGCCTACAACTCCATCGCCGCCTCCTTGGGTGTGAGTAATGCACCGAGGAGTCTGGACTAGGGGTGTCCGGATAGCGAACTATCATCATTGGCGGACTCCAAGACTATGAAGATACAAGATTGAAGACTTTGTCCGTGTCCGGATGGGACTTTCCTTGGCGTGGAAGGCAAGCTTGGCAATACGGATATGTAGATCTCCTACCATTGTAACCGACTCTGTGTAACCCTAGCCCTCTCGGTGTCTATATAAACCGAGGGTTTTAAGCACGTGGGGACGAACAACAATCATACCATAAGCTAGCTTCTAGGGTTTAGCCTCCTTGATCTCATGGTAGATCTACTCTTATACTACCCATATCATCAATATCAATCAAGAAGGAGTAGGGTTTTACCTCCATCGAGAGGGCCCGAACCTGGGTAAAAACATCGTGTCCCTTGTCTCCTGTTACCATCCGCCTAGACGCACAGTTCGGGACCCCCTACCCGAGATCCGCCGGTTTTGACACCGATATTGGTGCTTTCATTAAGAGTTCCTCTGTGTCGTCGCTCATAGGCCCGATGGCTCCTTCGGTCATCAACAAAGACGCAGTCCAGGGGGAGACTTTTCTCCCCGGACAGATCTTTGTATTCGGCGGCTTTTGCTTCCGGGCCACCAATTTGGCCATCTGGAGCAGATCGAAAGCTACGCCCCTGGCCATCAGGTCAGATTTGGAAGTTTGAACTATACGGCCGACATCTGTGGAGACTTGATCTTCGACGGATTCGAGCCACAGCCAAGCGTGTCGCACTATCACGATGGGCATGATTTAGCTCTGCCGCCGGACAGTGCCCTGGAGGCCGCACAAGAGTCCGCTCCAACCCTTGACTCGGAACCGACTGCGCCAATCAAGGATGGGTGGCTAGACACCGCCTCGGGGCTGCTACGGCGATGGAGCCGAATACCGACCTTGTCCCTTGTAAAGCTTGTAACTCCAAGGTGCCGGACTCCTCACCGGACTCCGAACCTCCCGCGCCCCTTCCAATCGAATCCGATTGGGCGCCGATCATGGAGTTCACCGCTGCGGACATCTTTCAGCACTCGCCTTTTGGCGACATCCTGAACTCGCTAAAGTATCTCTCTCTATCAGGAGAGCCCTGGCCGGATTATGGCCAGGACGGTTGGGATGCGGACGACGAGAAATTCAAAACCCACCCACCACCCACTTCGTAGCCACTGTCGACGACTTAACCGACATGCTAGACTTCGACTCTGAAGACATCGACGGTATGGACGACGATGCCGGAGAGGAACAAGAACCAGTGCCTACAGGGCACTGGAAAGCCACCTCGTCATATGACATATACATGGTGGACATCCCAAAGGATGGGAATGGCGATGGAACAGCGGAGGATGACCCCTCCAAAAAACAGCCCAAACGCCGGCATCAGCTGCGCCGCTCAAAATCCCGGCACAGCAAGAATGGAGATTCCAGCACCGGAGATAATAACACCCCGGACAGTGCCGAAGGCAATCCCCTCCAACAAGATTCAGCACAGGAGGATGGAGAAGCCAGCCCTCATAAGAGAGCGGCAGACAAAGAGGTAGAGGACGATAATTATATGCCTCCCTCCAAAGACGAGGCAAGCCTCGACGACGACGAATTCGTCGTACCTAAGGATCCCGTCGAACAAGAGCGTTTTAAACGCAGGCTTATGGCCATGGCAAGCAGCCTCAAGAAAAAGCAGCAACAGCTTAGAGCTGACCAAGATCTGCTAACCGATAGATGGACTGAAGTCCTTGCGGCCGAAGAGTACGAACTCGAACGCCCCTCCAAAAGCTACCCCAAACGCAAGCTGTTGCCCCGATTAGAGGAGGAAGCATATAAACCTACATCACCAGCGCACAATACGGCCGACCAGCCACCTCGTGGCCGCGACAGAGAGGCCTCTAGGCCCTCCACTAAAGCCGCACCCCGGCATCGCTTGAAAAGTACAAAGCCACGGGGAAATGCGCCGGACTTGCAAGAAATATTGGAGGATAAGGCAAGACAAACAAGATCGATCTACGGATCGCGTGGGCGCCCCACGATACGCGATGACAACCGTCACGCCGGATACAGCAATTCCGGCCGGGCCGAACACAGTAGACAAAGCTCGCTTGAGCTACGTCGTGATATAGCCCAATACAGAGGCGCCGCACACCCACTATGCTTCACAGATGAAGTAATGGATCATCAAATCCCCGAAGGGTTCAAACTAGTGAACATTGAATCCTACGATGGCACAACAAACCCCGCGGTTTGGATCGAAGACTATCTCCTTCATATCCACATGGCTCGCGGTGATGATCTTCACGCCATCAAATACCCCTCACTCAAGCTTAAAGGACCAGCTCGCAATTGGCTCAACAGCCTGCCAGCAGAATCAATTGGGTGTTGGGAGGACCTGGAAGCCGCATTCCTTGATAACTTCCTGGGCACATATGTGCGACCACCAGACGCTGATGACCTAAGCCACATAATTTAGCAGCCAGACGAGTCGACCAGACAATTCTGGACTCGATTCTTAACTAAGAAAAATCAAATCGTCGACTGTTCGGATGTAGAGGCCCTTGCAGTCTTCAAACATAACATCCGCTACGAGTGGCTTGCCCAGCACCTAGGACAGGAAAAGCCGAAATCCATGGCATCCCTCACATCACTCATGACCCGCTTCTGTGCGGGAGAGGACAGCTGGCTAGCCCGCAGTAACAACCTCACCAAAAAATCTGGTAGTCCGGATATCAAGGACAGCAATGGCAGGTCACGTCGCAATAAGCACAAGCGCCGCATTAACAGCGATAATACTGAAGATACGGTAGTCAACGCCGGATTCAGAGGCTCCAAACCCGGTCAGCGGAAAAAACCATTCAAAAGAACTACTCCGGGTCCGTCCAATTTGGACCGGATACTCGATCGCTCATGCGGATACGGCACCCGAAAAGCCGCTTAATCACACCAACAGGATTGTTGGGTATTCAAGCAGCAGCAAGTTAATTGCGAAAACAATGACAAGGGCTGCATAGCGATGACGAGGAAGAGACCCGCCGCCCGAACAATAGAGGATGAAGGGTTTCCCCACAAGTGCGGACGGTGAACATGATATACGCAACCCACATACCCAAAAGAGAGCGGAAGCGTGCGCTCGAGGATGTATCTGCTGATGGAGCGATCGCCCCAAAGTTCAATCCGTGGTCCTCCTGCCCGATCACTTTTGATCGAAGGGACCATCCCACTAGCATCCGCCATGGCGGATTCGCCGCATTGGTTTTAGACCCAATCGTCGATGGGTTTCACCTCACTAGAGTCCTGATGGATGGCGGCAGCAGCCTAAACCTGCTTTATCAGGATACAGTGCGCAAGATGGGCATGGACCCCTCAAGGATTAAACCCACAAAGACGACCTTCAAAGGCATCATACCAAGTGTAGAGGCCAATTGTATAGGCTCAGTCACACTTGAAGTGGTCTTCGGATCCCCGGATAACTTCCGAAGCGAAGAGTTAATCTTCGACATAGTCCCGTTCCGCAACGGCTATCATGCATTGTTCGGACGAACCGCGTTTGCAAAGCTCAAGATGCCAGGCCCTCGAGGAGTCATCACGGTCAGCGGAAACACCGAACGCTCTCTCCGAATGGAGGAGCATACAGCAGCTCTCACGGCAGATGTGTAGAGCAGCCTCTTAAGGCAATTCTCAAGTCCGGCCGTTAAGCGACCGGACACCGTCAAGCGCGCCCGGAGTAACCTACAACAAGACCACTTGGCACGTTCCGAGCACGCGTAGCAATGCGGCCCCAACCCCAGCCCTCGCAATTGCAAGACCAGTACTTCGCGTACATCATTACGCTCTGGAGATACCATGGGCATAGGGGGAGGAGCACGACCACGGCAGGCCCAGAGTGCGGCTCAACCACACCAGGGGCTCCCAAATGAGTCATCCTTTTTTTTCTTTCTTTTTTTTCTTATCCTCAGGACTCCGTTTACTAGAAGCCATGTCCGGCAGTAGACCGGCCGAACCCACGATGCAACAGCCAGGGAAGCAGAAAAGCTACGACGAGTATCCAGGTGGTCTCCATTACAAGCATTATACCTGTTTTATACACCATTCCGCAGCCTACCCCTGGAGGGGGGCATGTTAAATAGCCCCACCTCTTCCTTATCGCACTATTTGTATCGTTCTGCATTCATCGCAGTATCTTTTGAATAAACAATGCATCGCTTTTCGCCTATCATTGCATTCCTTTTTTTACATATATTCACTTATGACATGTTGCATCCGTACACTTTGGTACGGCCAAATACACCAGGGGCTTAAGTCCCCCAAATTATGGTGTGATAAGTCCGAACACTTTCACAAGTGCGGCACCCCGAACTTATAGCATTATATGCATCGGCTCTGAATCATGTCTTGGGTCAATAGTTGGGTTTGCCCGGCTCCCGTGTTTTGGTACCTTACGTTCCGTTATATCGTCTAAGGTAGCGCTGGGAGAACCACTGCGGTTGTGCCCCAGTTGAGCTGGGCGAGCACCTCGATGAGAAAGCTAAACCGACCGTCATGATGGGGCGAGAGTCGATCGCTGTTCGAGAGGTTTTTCGAGTCCCTAAAGACTTATGCCGCCTAGAGCGAGGAACCGGCTTTGTCCGCCCAGCGTCGATAAGCGCCTCAATTCGCCTTCCGAACACTAGGGCTTCACGAAATTTAAAATTATAGAATTCTATGGCTAAGTGAGAGTGTTCAAGCATTATAAGTCCGGTTGCCTCGTTCGTTGTGTTGGCGCCCCCTAGAAGGACCCAAAATGGGAACAAGAGCGCTCAAGTTTATCCCGAACACCCCAAAGACTCGTGGTATGGGGGCGAAGCCAACGACTTGCCATCTCTCGATTTGATAAACGGCCGCCTGAAGGTAATATTTTAAATTAACAAGCGTTGCTTAGCGCATATGAACAAAGTTTTTAGCGCACAGGATAACAAGATGCGGGTCTACTCAAAAATTACATCTTTGGAGCATTCACCCGCAATAATGCGGGCACCCTTCAGGACACCCTTATAATACATCTCGGGCGTGCGATACTCCTTGCCCGGCGGTGGCGCGTCCGTCACAAGCTTCTCGGTGTCCATCCTGCCCCAGTGCACCTTAGCATGGGCAAGGGCCCGACGGGCACCTTCAATGCAGGCGGAGTGCATGATGACGTCAACCCATGGACAGGCGTCCACCAGCCGCCGCACTGCATCAAGTAGCTCCTGTGGATGGCCTCTTTGGGCCACAAACCGAACTATGAGGCCCTTCATGGCCTGTTCGCCACCTTGTGGAGCTCTACCAGCTGCTTCACTGGTCGCTCGAAGGCACGGATGTCCGCCTCAAAGATACTAAGACCGAACACATTCTCCATCGAGCTCCCTCCTCGGCTCTGAGAAAGCGGCAGATCGGACACGCATGGGCAGATCTGCGAACGCCTCCGAGAGCTCCGAATTGGGTAAGTAATGTAATTCACTTTTACATGCTTGCTTGGCATGAAGAATGCCTTACCCGCCGCTATCTTCTTTACTGCCTCGATCTCCTGGAGGGCCTTTTGGGCTTTGGCCTTAGCAGCTTCGGCACTCTCAAGAGCCGATGCAAGCTCGGACTCTCGAGTCTTCGAGTCACGCTCCAAATTCTCGTGTTTTTCCACGAGAGCCTGGAGCTCTTGCCGCACCTCCGCCACCTGCGCCTCCTGCTTCTCTCGCTCGGCGTGTTCCGCGGTCGCATTGCGTTCGGCCGCGGACACCGCCTCCTTTAGGGTCGCTACCTCGTTCGTAGCCCCTGGAGTACCCACGTTATTCTTGTCATTTTTTCTTGCAACCAAATCCTTTTCTATAAGGTACTACTTTAATAAGGTGTTACTCACCTTCCTTGTCCTCGAGCTGCTTCTTGGCATGGCCGATCTTGATCTCGGACCGCTCGAGGCTCTACTTCAAGGAATTGACCTCCGCAGTCAGTGCGGCAGAGGCTAGCAGCACAGCCTGCATTCCCATATTGACATATTTTCGTTAGAGTCCTGCGTATATCTTTTTAGATCCTCGGTTTGGCTTTTCTTTCCGAAAACCGAACCAAGCATCAGGGGCTACTGTTTATGCGGTACTATTTTACATATCTTAAAAATTCTTACCTCAAAGCCTGTTAGAAGGCTGCTGCAGACTTCGGTCAGCCCGCTTTTGGCGAGCTGAACCTTCTGAATCACCGCACTCATCACAGTGCGGTGTTCCTCGTCGATGGAAGCGCCGTTGAGCGCCTCCAACAAGTTATCCGGCGCCTCCGGTTGGACGGAGGCCGCCGGTGTCACAGTCTTGCCCTTCTTACGAAGGACCGCCCGCTGGACTCCGGAACCACTGAAGGTTCCGGTGCGGAGTCCAGTCCAAAGTCCGGCAGGTTGCCCTGCGGCACCTCTGGGGCCTCCTCCTCCGGGCGGGTCCCTTCGGGACCCTACTCGGCCTCGCTCAAGGCCACACGGGAGGAGGCGGTCGGAAGTGAAGCGCTATTCACATCCGACGAACCCAAGGACCCGCTCGATGAAGCGGGAAGATCGTCCTTGGGCGGACTACAGGGTTGTATGTGGTGTTAGAAGACACTATGCGACAAAAAGAAAAATTATGAGTTATTCAGGAGTCCGGACACTTACGATCTCGCCAGGGGCTTGGCCCTTGAGGGCCATTCCTCGTCGCCGTCGTCGGCGTTGGTGGAATAGTCCGGGGGAAGGGTCCTTCCCTTCTTGGACCCTTCGGCCTCCCCTGTTGGGGAAGCCTTCCTCTTCTTCTCTCCCCCCACTGGGGGAGAAGCCTCTTTCTTCTCCTCCTCGTCTTCGTGGGAGGAGTCCGCCTTGGAGTCATCGGACAATGAATCCGATAACACCTGGCGCCGGGAACTCCTCCAGGTTCCCGTGGCATTCTTCTTGGCCTTCTTCTCCGGCACCACGTAAGGCACCGGGACCAGCAGCCCTGTCAAACGGGCATCCGCTGGGTCTTTTGGAAGAGGAGCCGGACAGTTAACCTGTCAGGACGTCTTCTGCCAGGCCTGTTAAAGGTATTGGGAGTTTAGATCCCACATAGAGTCAAACTATGGAAAGCAAGTGTCCCATAAAGGATAATATAGCTTACCTCGCCAGCCGGACACTGCGAGCTGAACCCGCGATCTTCGGTAACGGATGCGGGCGCCTCGGCGCCCTTGAACAGCACCCTCCAGGCCTCTTCGTACGTAGTGTCGAAGAGCCCGCTCAAGGTCTGGTGTTGTGCCGGATCGAACTCCCACAAGTTGAAGTCCCGCTGTTGGCAGGGGAGAATCCGGCGGATGAGCATGACCTAGATTACGTTGACAAGCTTGAGCTTCTTGTTCACCAGGGTTTGGAGACAGGATTGAGTCGGGCGGCTCTTCCGAATCACCCCACAACAGCCCTTCTCTTCCGGGAGGTGAGCCGTGGGGATGCCAGATCTGAATTGGGACCATCGCCCATTCGAGGTCACGCGGCTCGGTGACATAGAACCACCTCGATTGCCACCCTTGATGGTTTCCACAAAGGCGCCCTCGAGCAGTGACGTTGGGCATCTTGCCCACCATGGCGCCTCCAAGACTCCGCTTGGCTGCCCCCACTACCTTGGCTTGACATTAAAAGTCTTTAGCCATAAGTCGAAGTGGGGCTGGATGCAGAGGAAGGCCTCGCACACCACGATAAACGCCGAGATGTTGAGGATGAAATTGGGGCCGATCATGGAAATCCAGGCCATAGTAGAACATGAGCCCCGGACAAAGGGTGGAGTGGGAAGCCCAGTCCATGGAGGAAATGGGGAAGAAAACCACCCTCTCATGGGGTCCGGGTGGGGATGAGCTGCCCTCGTCGGGAGCCGGCGCGCAAGTCGCTGGACAAATATCCGCCTTATGCAGCTTCTTGATGTGCCCCTCCAGAACGGAGGAGGCCATCCACTTGCCTCCCGCTCCGGACATGGTTGGAGAAGGTTGAGGTGAGATGTGCGGACTTGGGCGCTGGAGCTCGAGTGCGCGGAGATGGATAAGCAAAGGAGGAAGAAGGCATAGGTAAAAAGGTGGATTGAGGGAGTCCTGGACTAGGGGGTGTCCGGAAAGCCAGACTATCAATGTCCGCCGGACTCCAAGATTACAAAGATACAAGATTGAAGACTCCGGCTCGTGAAAGGAAGGTACTTTCCTTGGCGTGGAAGGCAAGCTTGGCAATACGGATATGTAGATCTCCTACCATTGTAACCGACTCTGTGTAACCCTAGCCTCTCCGGTGTCTATATAAACCGGAGGGCTTTAGTCCGTAGGACAACATACATCTCAACAATCATACCATAGGCTAGCTTCTAGGGTTTAGCCTCCTTGATCTCGTGGTAGATCTACTCTTGTACTACCCATATCATCAATATTAATCAAGCGGGACGAGGGTTTTACCTCCATCGAGAGGGCTCGAACACAGGTAAAAACATTGTGTCCTCGCCTCTTGTTACCATCCGCCTAGACGCACAATTCGGGACCCCTACCGAGATCCGCCGGTTTTAACACCGACATTGGTGCTTTCATTGAGAGTTCCTCTCGTGTCGCCACCGATAGGGCGGATGTCTCCACCCGTCTTCAAAGACGGAGTGTTCGCCGGAGGGGCCTTGGCCGCCGGGCAAACCATCCGGCTTGGTGGTTTTCTCATGACCGCCTGTCCGGCCGCCGCTTCGACAATGACTTCTCAAGTCGTCGGAAGTAATCTTCGCGTCAGCCCTAAAGCTGCCGAACAGTTAGATCCAATAGAGCTCTCGTCTGTTAACGAGCTCTTGGATCGCATCGCCGCCCTGGAAGTCGCTATGGACTACAATCAGATTGGGCTTAAAACCGATCTGAGAGAGATTAACTCTCCCCAGGCCACCCACCACGTCGCAGTGGTAGAGGAGCAATACGGCAATTCTTCGCCAGTGTTGAAAACAATTTATGTCCGGATTCCCGAACCCTCCATGCCGGATTCCCGCGGAGGGACGGACTTCGATCGAGCATTGAACTTAAAATCATGCATTGCCCCGGACTCGCTGGATTGTCTCCAGCAAACCAAGCTTCCAAATTCGGAAGCCTCTCGGCCTTTGAGCCCCAGGATGGGCAGGGATCCGGATTTTATTCCACCCACCCGCCCAGAGATATGTGATCTATCTCTAATACGGCAAGAGCCTTCAGAAACAGTACATCATTACAGGGCCAGATTCCTCCTGGTTATGGACAGGATAAAGGTCTACCGAGAGGAAACATAATCTCAATCTTCGCAATAATCGCACGGACAAGGAATCTGAACGCCATTGATCGCTGCGTAATTACGCGCTTCACCGATCCTGGCGCCATAGTACGAAATCCGCCAAAATCCGAGCTCACACGCTTGGATATTCCAAAGGACCTCAAACAAATACAAAATTAACAGGATGCATGGCAGCCTTAAGCCGCTTTATCTCCGTCTAGGAGAAAAGGCGTTGTTCTTTATCGCCTCCTCAAAGCGCACCAACACTTCGAGGACGGATGCTGCCACCGCCGGACTCGAAGAAATAAAAGCCATCTGGCAACAAATCCGGTCTGGCGGCCCACTCTGGGCGAACCAATGTTGTTATACATCGCAGCAACACATCAAGTTGTAAGCGCGGTCCTCGTCGTCGAACGAGCGATGGCGAAGGGCATAAATTCCCTCTTCAAAACCAGTGTATTATGTATCCTTGTGTTAACCCCTTGCAAATCCGTTACCGCACTATCGAGAAGATAGCATATGCGGTGTTCATGGCGTCTCGGAAGCTCCGGCACTACTTTCAAGAGTGTTCGATAACAGTGGCCTCTGAAGTACCACTCAATGACATTATAAATAATCGTGACGCAATGGGCAGGATAGCAAAGTGGGCCATAGAGCTCTTACCATTCGACATCACTTACAAACCTCGACGAGCTATAAAGTCACAAGTTCTGGCTGACTTCGTCGTCGAATGGACAGAAGCCGAACTCCCTAAAGAGTACGGCGCATACTCCAATTGGACTATGCATTTCGACGGTTCTAAAATGTTGGCCGGACTGGGGGCTGGCATCGTACTAACGTCCCCCACCGGAGATATAGTCCAGTATGTACTTCAAATAATGTACACGGACTCCAACAATGCAGCCGAATACGAGGCCCTGTTACATGGTCTCCGGATGGCGGTCTCCATGGGAATTCAACGCCTAGAGGTGCGCGGGGACTCAAACCTTGCAATATCCCAAATAAACGGAGACTTCGACGCCAAGGATCCGAAAATGGCAGCATATCGCAACGCTGTCCTAAAAATGTCAGCCCGGTTTGAAGGACTTGAATTCCATCACATAGCCCGAGATAATAACCAAGCGGTCGACGTCCTGGCACACATCGGTGCGAAACGTGATGTTGTCCCTCCAAATATCTTCCTGGAACGGCTCTTCAAGCCATCCGTACTATGGGAAGAGGAGTCTGGTAGTGACAAACCGGAGAAAACCGCACCAACCGGTGACTCGGCAGATGACATAACACCCTCCGCCCACGTTATAATGGCAGTAATTGCCGCGTGGACAGAACCTTTCCTAGCCTACTTACTTAGGCAGGAACTTCCCGAAGAACAAAATGAGGCCCGCTGCATAGTCCGGTGATCGATGGCCTACAAGGTTCATGAGGGAGAACTTTATAAGAAAAGTACTACCGGAGTCCTTCAAAGGTGTATCTCCGAAGAGGAAGGGCGAAACCTCCGGCTGAAATTCATGCGGACTAGGCGGACACCACGCAGCAGCCCGGCCCTTGTAGGAAAGGCATTTCAGACAGGATTTTATTGGCCGACGGCTCGGGCAGACGACAGACTTGGTCCGGCGATGCGTTGGTTGTCACTCTTTGCTAATCGAGCCATATGCCACCCACCGCCTCAAAACCATACCCATTACCCGCCGTCGCGGTCCGGGGCTTGACATGGTTGGACCCCTTAAAGGGGGAACCCACAAGAAAAAGTACCTATTGGTCATGGTGGATAAGTTCACCAAATGGATAGAGGCCAAACCGGTCAAAACGGCAGAATCCGGACCAGTGATAGACTTTATATCAGGGGTGGTACACCGTTACGGAGTCCCCCACAGCATCATCACCGACAATGGCACGAATTTCATTGCCGATGAGGTTAAGTCATGGTGCAAAAATATGGGCATCAAGCTCGACTATGCGTCAGTCTATCACCCTCAAACCAACGGTCAAGTGGAAAGAGCAAATGGTCTAATAATGAGCGGCATTAAACCCAGACTAGTGAGGTCACTCACTAAATCCGATGCACAATGGGTCGAGGAGCTCGACTCCGTACTCTGGGGGCTGCGGACAACGCCTAACCGTACTACCGGATTCACACCATTTTTATGGTATACGGCGCAGAGGCAGTCTTGCCCTATGACATTATTCATGACTCACCTCGAGTGCGCATGTATGAGGAAAGAGAGGCCGAGCTAGATCGGCAGGACAGCTTGGACACATTGGAGGAAGAACGCGACGTCGCGAAAGCTCGTTCCGCATTCTATCGAAGAACAGTTCAAGATATCAAAGTAGAAGTACGGGCCAAGACTTACAATGTTGGCGAACTAGTTCTACACCTGCCGGACAAGAAAAAGGACAAGCTCAAGCCTAAATGGGAGGGCCCCTTCATTATCGATCAAGTCTCGACCGTGGAGCATACCGTCACTTAAATGCGTCGGACAACCGACTCGAGCCGAACCCATGGAACGAGCCCGCCTCCGACGATTCTATGCCTAGCGCCGGACTAAGAGTTTGTCCCCTTCCCCCGTCCAAACTTTTACACTTCGGCTGTCTTTTTGTTTCTCTCTTTTATCCTTTTTTATTTGAAAGCCCTTACGGGCCTATTTCCGCATTCTTTGCATACATATGATGTGCCATCCGCACTCATTATTCCTGGGGGCTTCTTTTACAGAAGCTTAATTATACGGGTTTCATACCCAACACATGTGTCAAGCTTCCACATGTACCTTTTACTCGCCATTATATGCATCGATATGACTTAAGTTTTGGCTAAGCTGGGTTGCCTGGCTCCTGTGCTTACCCCTACATTCCCGATTGTTCGGCTAGGAGGTAAAGGGAGCACCTCTGCGATTGTTACTGCCGGGTCAGCCGGATGTGTACCTCAGACTGGGTGAAGCCACAAGCTAGCGTTCTTAAGGGAATATTCGGTCGGTGACTTAAAAGATGACTTTTTTTCCTATTTATCTATTTGCCCCCAGACGTTTTACTGCTCTCTTTGCAGTCCGGACATGCACTTTAGGGCATGCCTCCCAGCGAAAGGAACCCTTAACGGAACTATTCTCCCTGGAAGATGTTTCTTACTAACCATGTAATATAACATAACTAGTTGGGCACTTGTCTGATAAAGCACCCATGACCCCTACGCCTAGTCTCCATGCATACCACGGTTGTTTCTTAACCAAAAAGGTATTCGGACACACTCCGGACTCTAGGGTCCCGAGGTCGAAGCGAAAAGGTCGGCAAAGACAAACGATCTACAATCCGGCTAGAAGGCATTTTCACATGTCACTTTACAGGATAACATACATTGTCAAATTTATTGATTGTATTCCTCCTCAATCCCGTCTAACAGGCTGTCTAGCTTACAGTCCCGTTGGGAAAATTTAGCAGCCAACTCTACTTGGCTGTACACTAAACTCACTGGGATCTCCTTCCCATCGGGCCCCACCGGTCCAACTTCGGCCATATGGTTGGGGTCCGCCTTCTTGTACCACGTCTTCACCATGGCCCAAGCCTCCCTGGCACCTTGACGGCAAGCTAAAATCTTCCACAAACAGAAGCGCTGCCGCACTCCCTGAAGCTTCTCCGCAAGCTCCCCGAGGCCTTCGGGTAAGGTGAGGGCTGGCCATAAAGCCTGAACGACTCCGCTCATTGCATGCCGAACTCGTTCGAGCAGCCGCAACAGTTAGGGAAGTTGATCACCCATTGACATGGGCATCTCCTCTGCAGGACGACCCGTGAGTATACCTACAAGACATATCATGTCAAAATACTACCTCGCCAAACCCTTCTTTTCAAAAGAGTTCGCTCAAGCACTTACTATATATGCCGCGACGAAGCCGCTGATTCTCCTTAACAGAGCCGGACAGCTCGGCCTGTGCGCCTTTCAGCTCTTCTCCGAGCTTGGCGTTGGCATCCTGGAGCTTGTTCCTTTCCTGCTGAACCCTGTTCAGCACACACTCGCCGCCTTTAGTCATGAGCAATGCTTGTCCGTCCGGATATTGTCCGCGGTACCGCAATGTCATTATTAGACTTCGCGCACGCCGCCGACAGCGCTTATGTTTATTAATAAAAATGTGTTACCAGGAGGGGTCTTTGTGTCTCCTCCTGCGGCAGCAAGTGCGGCCTCCAGTTGGGCCTTGCAATCTTGCAGCTCCCGGGACAGCTGGGCGTTCTTCTTGGTAAGCGCCTGCATTTTCAAATGATCCTTAAATCAGTTTGCATAAACTACTTTAAGTCTCGGGGGCTACTGATATATAACCATTGAAATTCCCTTACCCGTGTGTCTTTCACATACTGCTCCGTGGCACTGGTAAAACCATCTTGAGCGGCACGGAGATGCGCGTCCCCTGCGTTAAAGGCATCCAATGCCTCAGGGGAAAAGCACGCTTCACGAATATCGTTGTCGTGGCGCCTATGATTCATGGCGCTCTCCACCTCGAGACTTGGTGGCGGATATGTCGGTATCCTCCGTCGGAGAAGGATCCGGCTCGCGTTTGCGCTTGCCTCCTCCGTGCCGGGCGCTGGAGCCCGCGGTGTTGGTCGGATCGGCAATTTCGCGCCGCGATCCGGTGAGCGCTTTTTCTCCTACAGAGATCATGAGCTCTCAAGCGTTTCCTCGTAACGTTGCTCTGAAAATTCGAATACGAGCTATACCTTTGTGGCGATGTTTCCGTCCGCACTGCGCTCCTTTTCCGCCTGCTGGTCCGGGCTGGCCTCTGTGGGTCAGCCGCCGCAGGCTCGGCTTCCTGCCGTAAAGGCGCTTCCTGCAAAATACCATCGTTTGGTCAGAGATGGACAGGGAAGAAATACCGGTGTCCGGACTTTGGTCGCGGTCACCTGGGAGGCCGGACTTAGTCCGGGGTAGTCCGCCATAATGGCCACCAGAGCATTGTCTATGCTGAGCTGGTGATACACCCCGTCGATCAGCTCCACCTCGATGTCCGGGTCCTCTTCGGAGGTCGGACCCAGGGATCCTTCCGGATCCTCAGGTTGCGGAGCGGGACTCACCATGTCCTCCACAGTTCGGCGTAGATCCTGCGCCGAAGACATAATATAAGAAGCTTAAACTTCGAAAGCTTGGGTTGAGCCCTTCAAGGTATTCACTTACCCATCCTCTGGGGTTGATCATGGAAAACCCGTTTAAAGGGTTCGTTCGAAGGAAATCCTCCTTCTCCCCCTTATACAGGCCGGACAGGATCTTTGCCAGATCCTCGACCGAATCCGGCCCTTTGCGGCTGTGCCGGGTGGCATCATCTTCCCCGTTGAAATCCCACATAGGGTGGCCTCTGTACTGCAGTGGTTGTACGCCTCGCTTGATGCATGTCGCCATGACTCCGATCATGGTCAAGCCGGAATGAGCCATTAATCTTATCCGGCCCATCAAGTAATGGACGCTCTTGTCTTCCTCCAATCGGGGCTCATGGGCGCCACCTGGCCGTTTCTTCAAGGGAGCAAGATTAAACTCCGGAGGCCGATCCGGATGGATCTCGCAGCGGGGCCTCCAATATAAAACCACCCGAGGGCGGTCTTCGGACGCTTTTGGGAGTGCTTGATAGGTATCCGTCCCGCGATGCGCCATATTTGGCGCCGCCCACTTGATATATGGACCCCGGTGAGAACGGGCACGAGGCAAAACAGCCTCTTCCACAAGGCAAAATGGGGCTCGATGCCCGTGAATAGCTCACAAAGAGCTACGAGTCCGCGATATGCAGCAGAGGCGGGCGAAGGTGGTGGAGTTGGAGTCCGTAGAACTTCAGAAGCCCGCGGAGGAATGGATGTATTGGAAATCCGAGCCCTCTTATCAGATATGGGACAAAGCACACCCGCTCCCCCTTATTGGGGCTTGGGGTGTCCTCCGCCCGCCTCCCACCTTGATAAGTAACTAGTCCGCCCGGACTGGAACCATGAAGGCCAAGGAGAAATCCTCCGCTTGAAGCTTCACTAGCTCATTGTGCAAACAGAGCACCTCCTCCAATTCCGGCGGTGGGCTGGGGAGCGCGTGAAGAAGAGCGCGCTGACGATCCATGGTGGAATGGATTTCTAGGTCGAGGCGCTTGGTGGAGTATACTGTGGAGGAAGGCGGTGCGGTTTGGATCTGGATTCTTGCCTCTTTTATAGGCGGACGACTTGCACAATTAGGGGTGAAATGCAAAGACACCTGGCTTTTCGATTCGTGCGACGCGTGGAAGAGGGCCATTATTTGGCGAGAAGCCGAGGAGCACAAGATTCAAGATGAAGCCGACACTATTCGGCCTGGTACATGGAATTTGAAGGAGAACCCGCTTTGCAACGCCAAGACTATAAACACGCTGGATTTATCGTCATTGAAGCCTGGTTCGGGGGCTACTGAGGGAGTCCTGGACTAGGGGGTGTCCGGACAGCCGGACTATCAATGTCCGCCGGACTCCAAGATTAGGAAGATACAAGATTGAAGACTCCGGCTCGTGTCCGGAAGGTACTTTCCTTGGCGTGGAAGGCAAGCTTGGCAATACGGATATGTAGATCTCCTACCATTGTAACCGACTCCGTGTAACCCTAGCCTCTCCGGTGTCTATATAAACCGGAGGGCTTTAGTCCGTAGGACAACATACATCTCAACAATCATACCATAGGCTAGCTTCTAGGGTTTAGCCTCCTTGATCTCGTGGTAGATCTACTCTTGTACTACCCATATCATCAATATTAATCAAGCAGACGAGGGTTTTACCTCCATCGAGAGGGACCGAACCTGGGTAAAAACATTGTGTCCCTCGTCTCTTGTTACCATCCGCCTAGACGCACAGTTCGGGACCCCCTACCCGAGATCCGCCGGTTTTGACACCAACATGGATCCTTATCCCCTTATATATGGGCGGACGAAACTATGCGTCCCCACCAACCTGGTAAAACTCGCTTATCTCCCAAGCACCGCAATCAATGGCGCGCTTGGGTTACCCACGTCCATATTGATGAGAATCCCGTAATAAGGGGACACGATCTCTGCTTTGACAAGACGTGCCAAGGAAACCGCTTCGCTAAACGCGCTGAGGTGGAACAATAAAAACGATTCGAGTAAAGGCTTGGCCGTGGTGTGACGTCATGCCACAAAATACGTCAGCAGATTGAACGTGTGTAAATATTATTCTCTCTACGGTGGAATGTGGAATTTATTTTGCAGAGCCGGACACTATCCTAGTGTTCGCAATCTTCTATGAATTATTCGGAGGAGGAACCCGCCTTGCAATGCCGAAGACAATATGCGCGCCGGACTCATCGTCATTGAAGCCTCGGTTCAGTGGGCTACCGAGGAGTCCCGACTAGGGATGTCCGGATAGTCAACTATCATCATTGGCCGGACTCCAAGACTATGAAGATACAAGATTGAAGACTTCGTCCCGTGTCCGGATGGGACTTTCCTTGGCGTGGAAGGCAAGCTTGGCAATATGGATATGTAGATCTCCTACCATTGTAACCGACTCTGTGTAACCCTAGCCCTCTCTGGTATCTATATAAATCGGAGGGTTTTAGTCCGTAGGATGAACAACAATCATACCATAGGCTAGCTTCTAGGGTTTAGCCTCCTTGATCTCGTGGTAGATCTACTCTTGTACTACCCATATCATCAATAGCAATCAAGCAGGAGTAGGGTTTTACCTACATCGAGAGGGCCCGAACCTGGGTAAAAACATTGTGTCCCTTGTCTCCTGTTACCATCCGCCTAGACGCACGGTTCGGGACCCCCTACCCGAGATCCGCTGGTTTTGACACCGACAGCACCCATGCCCTACTCCAGCTTTTACTCATTGGTTCTGTCCTTTGAGGCGCTGCAGGCACAACAGAGTGTGGTGGAGGGGTGGACTCCCTCGACTAATGTCGTGACTCGCTCGGGCCCCTACGGCCTGGCGGACGCGCTCCCTACTCGGATCCCTACCCCTCCCAGGGTGGGGGTCGCCCGGCCGATGGCAACGGCCAGCCCGGGCAAGGCCGTCAAGGCGGCAACGGCGGCCCCAACGGTGGCCGTGACCGCAACTCCTCCTACGCCGGCAATGGTCGGCAAGATGGCGAGGGTAACGGCGGCAACAACGGCAGTGGTGGCCGTCGCAACAACTGCTGGCGCCCCCGGTGTCAAATTTGCAAAAATTGGGGGCATGAGGCCGATGATTGCCGCAAGCATTATGACCAGGACCACAACTCTCGCTCCGCCAACTCAGCCTCCACCAACACCGTCGACTATCCTTGGGTGCTAGACACCGAGGCTATGGATCACCTGACGAGTGATCTTGAATGCTTCCAGGTTCATGAGTGCTATGATGGCAAGGATCAGGTTCAGGTGACCAATGGTGCAGGTTTATCTATTTCACACATTGGGCATCCCCGTTTACCCGGTTCATCTCTCAAACTGCGCAACATCCTTCACGTTCCACACATCAGAGAGCATCTTCTTTCTGTCTATCGTCTTGTTTGTGATAATGACGTGTTTGTTGAATTTCACCGTTGTCTTTTCTTTGTTAAGGACAAAGCAACCAAAAGGCCATTCTTCAAGGTAGCAAATGAGGGGGTCTATCCGATTCCCTTTACTCGTGCTTCATCATCTCGCATGCTTCATCCAAAGGTCCGAAGTTTCATTGTCGCAATGGCATCAACGTCTAGGTCACCCTACCAATAATGTGGTCACCTCCATTGTTCGTGAGCCATGATCTTCCCCGCCTAGTTCAAGTACTTCACCATTAGTGTGTGATGCATGTCATGTTAAGAGTCATCACCATCAGATTCCACATCTTATCATGTCACTACTGCACCTCTTGAATTAATACATTCAGATGTTTGGGGTCCCGCTATTATGCCTTGGCGGGTACAAGTATTATGTCAGTTTTATTGATGATTACACGCGCTTCACTTGGATTTATTTGCTTAAACATAAGTCTGATGTTGAGAAAGTCTTCTATAACTTTCAGGCTCATGCGAACGTCTCTTGGATTGCAAAATCAAGGTTGTTCAGTCGGACTGGGGTGGTGAATACCACAAGCTCCATCACTATTTTCAACGCACAGGCATCTCTCATCGTGTGTCATGTCCACATACATCTCAGTAGAACGGTATTGCCGAGCGCAAACGCCATCATTTGGTTGAGACCGGCCTCGCCTTGTTGGCACACTCATCTCTCCCACTCCGGTTTTGGGATGAGGCCTTTCTTACGGCGTGTTATCTCATCAACCGTATGCCCACTCCGGTTCTCAACAAAGACACGCCCCTGTTCTGCATGTTTCATGTTCAACCCAATTATTCCTCTCTAAGGATTTTTGGGTGTGCTTGCTGGCCTAGTCTCCGCAAGTATAATGCTCACAAGCTGGAGTTCCATTCGAAGATGTGTGTCTTCCTTGGCTATAGCCCTCTGCATAAGGGCTATAAGTGCCTTGATCGCACCTCGAGTAGGATCTACATCTCTCGTCATGTTGCTTTAACGAGTCAGTTTTTCCTTACTCCAGCCCGGGTGTCTCGGTTGACATTGCCTCCATTGAGCACGCTCTCACTTTTCCATCTAATGAACCGGTTTCGGATGTCCATGTGCGGAAATACGACATGTCCTATTTGTCACCTGACTTGTTTTCTGCAGATGCTGCTCTATTTTCTTCCCAGGAACCCGTCGCCGCACCTGCATCCATCGGCGTGATCGACGTGCATGGCCCCGACGTGCATGCCATGCCTCCCGAGGCAGCCTCGTCGGCCTCGCCCACTAGCGCGTCCGCAGCCCCGTCTGCCTCGCCCACTGGCGCGACCGCAGGCACTACTGGGTCGCCCGCTGCGTCCCTCGCCTCGCCTGGGTCGGCCCAGCCTACCTTGCCTACTTCGGTCGTCACCGAGCCGCCAGCTGCGTCCTTTGGGCTGTCGTCTCCGCCTGGCTCTCCCTCGTCGCCTATTTCGGCCCAGCCCGACGAAGTCACCGCCCCGGTCGCCGTTGTCGACGATCGCTCACCGCGACACCGGCGGTCGGGTCTCCTCGTCGCCGCCACCTTCTACCGGGCGATGCAGCTACCAGCACACTATGGTCACCCGTCACGCGATCCTACACGTAAGGCCAAGACATACACGGATGGCACGGTGGTACGACACTCGTCGGCGGCATTCTTCGCCGCACCCACTTCTCATCGTGATGTTTTGGTGAACCGCTTGGTGCCGCCATGTCCGAGGATTTGTCGCCTTCGTCACACGAACACATGGGTGTTGGTGCCTCGGCCTCCTGGTGTTAATATTGTGGGTTGCAAGTGGATCTTTAAGACCAAACATCGTCCGGATGGTTCTGTTGACAAGCACAAAGCTTGCCTCGCTGCACGCGGTTTTACTCAACAGCAAGGGATAGACTATGGAGGTACTTTCAGCCCCGTGGTGAAGCCTACCACGGTTTGTCTGGTCCTCTCTCTCACCATCTTCCGCGGGTGGTGTCTTCGACAGATTGATGTGAGTAATGCTTTTCTTCACGGATTTTTGGCCGAAGATGTCTACATGCAGCAGCCCCCGGCTTTGAGTATGCTCATTATCCCTCTCATGTCCGCAAACCCAGAGGTCCATCTACGGGCTCAAACAATGGCCAAGGCTCGGTATGCTCGGTTGAGTCGGCGCCTCTCACAGCTTGGCTTTGTTCCTTCCAAGGCGATTAGGCCCTTGTTCATATTTTGACATGGTGCTATTCAGATCTACATGCTGGTGTATGTTGATGATATTGTGATTGTCGTGGTTCTAAGTCTGACAGTAGAAGTAGGGGTAGGTTAAGGAGAGGCGATGTCCTAGCTATGGAACAGCTTGTGGTGACAAGGATGTACGAAGTTCAGCCCTTCTGAGGAAGTAACAGCCCCACGCCCTGGAGCCCCGAGGCGGTCGAGTGGATTATGAGTATGAGTATTACAGAATCAACCCTTCTACCGTGGAGGGGGGTGGCTTATAGAGAGCGCCAGACCCCAGCCAGCCCACGAATGGAGGGATTAAAGTACATTAAGCTAGGGGGTTACTTGTAACGCCTCATAAGGTGCCTTAACTATCATTAAGTCTATTCAATAGCACACCGCTATACTGTGGAGTGCCTTCCGACCTTCCGTGGTCGAGTGAGTCTTCATGGTCGAGTGAGTCTTCCATGGTCAAGTCCTTCCAATCGGTCGAGTGGATTCTCTTTAGTCGATCGGAAGATGATCTCTTCTACGAGTACCCTTGGTAGGACGTTTAGGTCAGGCCTATGACCCTACCCTAGGTACATGACTCCATCATTAGCCCCGAATGGATTGAGGCTCGAGTGAAGGAGGAGTTGACGTTGTTTCCGATCGCTTTTGGGTTACGCACACGGTCGCCTTGGATCAAGATCTTCTTTGTTGATAACAAGAAACTTTCCTTCATCGACTTGATCCATTCTTGTTCTTAGTCGAAAGTGACTTTCTCTCGCTATACCGAGTAGCGGATCGCAGGAGATCTCGATTTGATGATCGATCCGTCGTCCGCGGATCTCATGGATACGAATTTGGGGAAGCAAACGGAACAGATCGCGGCGCTTGGATGGGACGTAATAGGGCGCCCGATTTCGCGCCGCTTTTCCGCCACGATCGCGTGGTGCGGTGGCTCGGGATATGATTAGATTGTTTGGGTCCACCTGCCATCCACTCGAAGGGATGCTATAAATGTAACTCCGGAGGCTCATGCACGCACCTTGTTCTTCCTCCTCCGTCTTCTCGCTCCCCGCTCTCCACCCACGCCGCTGCTTCTTGCCATCTCTCCTTGCGCATTCCGCCGGGCGGATATGGGCAAAGAGAAGACGACGATGCTGGAGCGCGGCGAAGAAGCGCGGTGGCGGAGAAGGTGTCGGCGTCGAGAAGGCGGGGAGATCCACCGGTCGCGTGGTTCTTCGTCGAGATCCAAGCTGCCGAAAGGTGGGTCCAGGAGATCGGATCCGCCGACGATCGTGGAGAAGGATCTCCTTGATATGGCCAACGACGGATTGATTCCTCACAACGCCGCGAGACTTCTCGGCGGGAGTGGCAGCCTCAACCGTAAGAGGGTGAGGCGGCTTTTGGCCACCCATGTCGACCGAGGTTTTTCGCTGCCACCGAGTGTATTCTTCCGAGGTTTTCTGAATTTCTTTGGAGCCCAGCTTCACCATTTCACACCAAACTCCATCGCATACCTTGCCGCGCTTGTATCTATGTGCTAAAATTTCGGCTGTCGACCGACTGGGCTTGTTCAAGTACATCTTCACATGTCGCCTCGGACCGTGAAGAAAGCAAGTCCCGTGACGAGAAGACCCAAGTAGTCCAGATGTGTGGTGGTTTAGGAGTCCAGTTGAGGAACAAAAGCACCTTTCCAGCTATGCACTTTCTGAATCGGTTAGGGCTGGCAATGACTGGTTCTATTGCGGAATGAGGCGACGCCGGGCAATCGACCGCCTCCTGCATTCACCATGAGTCGAGTGAATGGCCCTCCTCCCTCAAGGTTGTTCCCAAGAAAGGGCTGAAGTGAAGATGTTGATGGACCGGTGGTGCAGCTGGTTAGGGACGGAGGATCGGCATGGATCTCTGGAGGTTTTTCTTCGAGGCGAATCCAGCCCTTCAGGCCCGGAGTCATCAGATGTGGTTGTATTGCGGCACCGAGGACTAAACTCGCGTCCACCCGGAGGCAGTCGATGATGCCGTAGTGGAAAGGTGGATGGCTTCGATCACCGAAACAAGGACAATCCTCGCGGATCCCGGAGGATTTCTCCGCTTGATCGCGACAATGTTCCGCATAAGGTACACTTGTTCTATTTTCGCTGCATGTATGTCGAAAGTGTGTCAGAACTTGGTCGACTAAACTCGCTTTGATACTTCCAGTGCCCTCACAGAGCTATACTCAATGCCCAACGGCGCCCAGATTCCGATCAAGAGGGGGAAGCGGTGGAGGTGAGAGCCAGGAGGAGGGAATTCGACGACGCAGAGACGCGGCGGCGACGATGATGATGATGACGAGGACGACGAGGACGACGAGGATGAGGAGGAGGAAGTCGCACCACCGCGCTTGGAAAGGCGGTCAAAGCTTGTGCACGACCTTCCGGTGAACGCTGTAGGAGTCGCGATCGCCTCATGATCGACCAAACGCCTCGGACCGCTTCTCCGTGCCGATCGAGAAGGCGCCAAGCAATCAAGGTAGTTCCACCAAGACAACCAAGCCTCTGCTAAAGATGAAGGTGTCCATCCCCACCATCTCGGGGTAAACATTTTGCTTAAGTCTTCTTGCTTTACACAAATTTTGTCTCTGGTTGATATATGAATTGGTCGATCGACTCTTTGGAATTTCAATCATGCGACTTCTGAAACCTCAGCTAAAGTTGACGACCATGAGATGGAGGACGCCGCCACCTCAAATCTTGGTATTATATCCTTAATTCTTGCCCTTAGTCGACTGACTCAAGATTTCTGACTTTAACTCTTTTCTGAAGCTCCAACTGATAACATCATCACTCTCCCTGACGATGATGATGAAGATGAGGAGCCACTGAGGGCTAGGAGGAGCAGGAAGGCGTCTACTGGCGGGGAAGCCCAAGGCGTGACGGTGCCCGAGACCGTTGTGATGGGAGGAGAGATTGGCCCTCGCCATACTGTATCTTTTGCGAATCCGTTGACAAGTGCCCGACCCACTTCGTCGAGTGCTGGACAACCTTCGATCTTCACCACGCACCACGTCCCGGAGGACCAGGCTGATGCTGCTAAAGAGGCGATCCGTCAAGCAGGATCATGATGGAGCAGTGAAGATCGCCGAAGCGAGCCAGCGACTTCTGACGCCGACTCGCCTTCGTGAGCAATGTTCAAGTTAGTCGACCACCACTGCTCATAGGGATATGCTATCAAACTTTTCTTTTCGGATTTCGTAGCGCCACCCACTAGGTGTGTTGGCAAAACTCGGTTGGCGGGGCACGCCGAGTGCACCTGCCGGGTGTAGTCCCCAATATAAGGTCGATCACGGGCAATGGTCTTAGGCTTACTAAGTAGATGTTCGATCAGTATCCGAATGGAATGAATGTGTTTCTGAAACCAGTGGGGGCACGCTGAGTGCACCCACTGGGTGTAGTCCCCGAGACTGTGGTCGACTGCTGGCAGTTGATTACAGTCTGAAGAAGCACTGGTCGACTGGTCGACTTTTTTTTTTTTTGTGTTGGTCGACTGGTCGACTCTATCTTAGGCTTACTAAGAATGAAACTGGTCGACTGGTCGACTCGCTTTTTTACTGGTCGACTGGTCGACTATGTCTTGAATAAGACCAGTGGGGGCACGCTGAGTGCACCCACTGGGTGTAGTCCCCGAGACTACGGTTGGATGCTTGCATTCGACTGTAGTCTTAGAAACGCACAATTCTTCTTCATTCACTCGGAAGTGAATTATCTCTGATATTTTTGAAACTGTCTCTTTGTAGAAATCTTGTGATCTTGCGCACGCTATATCGAATCGGAGCGAAGCATATTCAGCTCGAGTTGGACTTGAAACTGGTGCAAGAGAATCGACGAAGGCGAAGGAGGAGACCAAAGGTATGTTTGGTGAGATTTGACGATTGTCCTCCTCCCACTTGCTGCAAGTTTGACTTTGTTGCGATTTACAGGGCAAGGTGAAGGAGGCTCAAAGGAAGAAGGAGCTTGAGCTGTCTGAGAAGATCAAGCTTGCTGATGAAAAATTGGCCTCAGTCGCCAAGCTCGAACAGGAAAACGCCGATCTGAAGGCTGCTCTGGCTGCTGCCGGCAAGGATGCTGAGCGAATGAAGGCTGACAAGAAGAACCTGACCGAGAAGATCCTCCAACTGGCTGGGAAGAGGAATGAGCTGGAAAGCTTCTTGGGTGGTCTCGCTAAGGAATTGTTCCTTAAACTTGAAGGTAACTTTCTTCACTCGACCAATTCTCCCAATTGTTACGCTTCCACTGATCGCTTTTCCTGATTCGATTTTGTCTCGCAGAGTTCTGCGCAACTTTGAAGAAGAAACCAGCCACTGGAGACGAACCTCGACCGCCAATTCCCGATGTAAACGATGAAACTGCTATGAACATCTTCCGACCGAGTCCCGTTGTTGCTTTGTTGTGGATTATCTTGCAAGACTAAAGGTTGCTACGCCCCGCATCGACTCAATGCTCGCCCAATGAGACACTCCAAAATGACCTCGAGTCATTGATGGCTCGATCAATGCCGCCCCCGACCGAGTGCAAGAGTGGAAGAAATCTTCGCCCGATGCGGCGCAGACGCCGCTGCATGCTCGGCGCGAGTCCATTGCAAGGAAGCCCGAGAAGATAAGTGGCGGCTCTCGAGTGGCCAACACCAAAAGCACGACTTCAGGACCTTCATGGAGACTTTCATTGCAGCTGCCACGCGGATCGCCGACGGGATTGATCTTGACGAGTTCGTTGTTTCCATCCAGCCCTCCATGAGGGGTAAAAACTTTCCTTGACCTTAAATTTGCCTCCAGATGTCGAGTGAAGTTGTAACCGATAAAACTTTAATGTGCTTAGTGCCCGAGCACTCTCGGTTACTTTAGGTGTCGACCTAAATTTGGATTGGATGTTTGGCTATGATTGCCCTTAGCTTGAATTGCTCCTTGCGAGTTAACAATAAGCGCTTATTGCAATGACTTATTCCTTAGGCGCAGCACTGGCTGCAGCTAAGCCCCGAGTGGGAGGTTTGCTCTCCGCCGGTAGGATTTCTTTTATCTTAGGCGAGCAATGGGTTGCAGCTAAGCCCCGAATGGGAGGTTTGCTCTCCACTCGGTAGGATTTCTTTTATCTTAGGCGCAGCACTGGGCTGCAGCTAAGCCCCGAGTGGGAGGTTTGCTCTCCACTCGGTAGGATTTCTTTTATCTTAGGCGAGCACTGGCTGCAGCTAAGCCTCCGAGTGGGAGGTTTGCTCTCCACTCGGTAGGATTTCTTTTATCTTAGGCGAGCACTGGCTGCAGCTAAGCCCCCAGTGGGAGGTTTGCTCTCCACTCGGTAGGATTTCTTTTATCTTAGGCGCAGCACTGGTTGCAGCTTAAGCCTCCGAGTGGGAGGTTTGCTCTCCACTGTAGGATTTCTTTTATCTTAGGCGAGCATGGGCTGCAGCTAAGCCCCGAGTGGGAGGTTTGCTCTCCACTCGGTAGGATTTCTTTTGTATTTGTGTCAAGTCGAGAAGAGGGTCGCAATCGACACGCTGTATTTGTGTCGAAGCTCGGAGAAGAGGGTCGCAATGACACGTTGTATTTGTGTCAAGCTCGGAGAAGAGGGTCGCAATGGCTGCGCCTCGCTTTTCCTTGCGTAACATACTTCATACTTAGGCGAGTCCTTGACTGCACTAAGCCTCCGAGTGAAAGTCCGGCTTACCACTCGGTAGGATTTTTAATAACTTAGGCGAGCACCGAGCTGCAGCTAAGCCCCGAGTGGAAGTCCGGCTACCACTCGGTAGGATTTCTTTATCTTAGGCGAGCACTGGGCTGCAGTTAAGCCCCGAGTGGAAGTCGGCTTACCACTCGATAGGATTTCTTTTATCTTAGGCGCAGCACTGGCTGCAGCTAAGCCCCGAGTGGAAGTCCGCTTACCACTCGGTGGGATTTCTTTTAACTTAGGCGAGCACTGGGCTGCAGCTAAGCCCCGAGTGGAAGTCGGCTTACCACTCGGTAGGATTCTTTAACTTAGGCGAGCATCGGGCTGCAGCTAAGCCCCGAGTGGAAGTCCGCTTATCACTCGGTAGGATTTGTAAACACTTAGGCGGAACGGATCCGCGCCTAAGCCACCCATCGGGGAAGTGAAAATTTTACTCGATTTAAAAATAAAAGTGACAAAAATTACGAAGGACTTGTGACACTATTACTTGAGGCTCGTGAGCTACAAGAGTACTTTATTACAATTCTTCCGAGTGAAAAACTTTAAGTGTAAACGGGCGGAGCAGATCCGCATTCCAAGCTCGGGCTCATCGATATCGTGCTCGACATTGTAGAGACGATATGCCCCATTGTGGAGAACCTTTGTGATGATGAAGGACCTTCCCATGAGGGAGCAAGCTTATGTTGTTTCGCCGATCCACCCAAGGACCAGATCTCCTTCTGGAAGGCTCGACCTCTCACATTTCAGGCGACAGTGGCGCAAGTCTTGCTGGTAAATGGTCGAGCGGATCGAGCCATTTCCTTTCCTCTTCCAGAGGTCGATCGCATCCCGACGCGCTTGCTCAGCTTCGCTTCATTATAAAGTTCAATTCGTGGAGCATTGTGAAGGAGATCACTTGGTAAACTGCTTTCGCCCGTAGACTAGGAAAAAGGAGTTCTCCAATGACCGATTGGTCGTGGTCCGTAAACCCCAAAGCACCGAAGGAAGTTCGTCGACCCAAGCTCCGGCCGCATGCTTGAGATCTCGCATCAAACGGGCTTCGGACTTTGAGGATCAATCCATTGGCTCGCTCGCCGACCATTCGACCGTGGATGGGCAATCAAGCGTAGTCGACTCGTATGCCTTGGGAGTTGCGTAAATCCTTGAATTCTTCTCGAGTCAAAATTCACCCATTGTCCGTGATAATACTGCATGCGGGACTCCATACCGAACGCCAACTTTCGGATGAAGGAAACAGCGATACAAAGATCAAGTTTTTGATTGGCTTAGCCTCAATCCACTTGGTGAACTTGTCGATCGCTACCAAGACATGCGTAACCACTCCGACCCGCTCGCAAGGGACCGATCATGTCCAACCCCATACCGCGAAAGGCCGACGAGCGGAATGGTCTTCAAGGTCGACGCAGCTTGTGTGACATAATCGAGTAGAACCGCATCCTTCGTGACTTGTCCACTATTTCTTTCGCCATCTCATTTGCTCTAGGCCAGTAAAACCCAGCTCGGTATGCTTTGGCTACAATGGTCCGAGAGGACGCATGGTGACCACAGGTTCCCGAGTGGATATCATTGAGAATGGCTCGACCTTCTTCTGGCGTTATGCATTTTTGTCCGACTCCCGTTGGGCTTTCTCTGTATAACTGCTCATTGATAACGGTAAAGGCTTTGGATCGACGGACGATCTGCCGAGCCTCTTCCTCATCTTCTGGGAGTTCCTTTCTCAAGATATACGCAATATATGGAATTGTCCAATCGGGAGTGACCACTAAAACCTCCATGACCAAGTCGACCACTGCCGGGACCTCAACTGCGGTCGAGTCCGTGGCACTCCTGGGTTGTGGAGCTTCTTACCCGTAGGATCTTCTTTGATCGACGGAGTGTGTATATGTTCCAAAAATCGCCACTCGGTATGGCTTCCTCTTGGACCCTATCTTCGCCAGATCATCTGCTGCCTGATTTTTCGATCGGGGATGTGATGGAGCTCCAACCCTCAAACTTCTTTTCCAGCTTCCTCTTTGCATTGCAAAGATATCAAATATAGCCGGGCTTCTCACGCCCCACTCCTTCATCACTTGATTGACCACTAGATCTGAGTCGCCATAAACCATCAGCGACGGACGCCGAGTGAGATGGCCATGTAATCCATATAAAAGGGCCTCATACTCGCCTCATTGTTGGAGGAATCAAAGTGAATCTGGAGCACATACTTAAGCTTATCTCCTCTGGGGAAACCAGAACAACCCCAAAGACTGAACCATTCAAAGATCTTGGAGCCGTCGAAGAACATGGTCCAATGCTCCGAGTGAACTTCATCGGTTGTTGTTGTTCAATCCACTCGGCAAGGAAATCTGCTATAGCCTGGGACTTAATGGCTTTCTTTGCCTCGAATTTGATATCAAGGGGAAGAAGTTCAATCGCCCACTTCGCCACTCGACCGGTTGCGTCTCTGTTATGCAAGATCTCTGATAAAGGAGCGTCGCGACGATCGTGATGTAATGATCGAGAAATAATGAGCAACCTTCTTTGTGGTCATGTATATACCATACACAAGCTTCTGATAATGAGGATATCTCTGCTTGGATGGAGTCAAAACTTCAGACAAATAATACACCGGGCGTTGAACTTTGAAGGCCTTTCCTTCCTCTTGCCGCTCGACCGTAAGCACAGAACTGACAACTTGTCCAGTGGCTGCAATATAAAGCAACAGAGGCTCTTTGCTGATTGGAGCAGCAAGCACCGGCTGGGTGGAGAGCAGAGCTTTTAGCTCGGCAAACGCTGCATCAGCTTCAGGAGTCCACTCGAACTTGTCAGCCTTCTTCATCAGTCGGTAAAGAGGCAATGCCTTTTCACCGAGTCGTGAGATGAATCGACTTAAAGCGGCCAAGCATCCAGTAAGCTTCTGGACGTCGTGCACTCGCACGGGGCGTTTCATTCGGAGAATAGTGCCGATCTTCTCTGGGTTAGCGTCGATTCCTCGTTCGGAAACGAGAAAACCGAGTAATTTTCCACCAGGAACTCCGAATGTGCACTTGGACGGATTGAGCTTGATATCGTACCTTCGGAGGTTGGCAAATGTTTCGGCGAGGTCAGCGAGCAGGTCGGAACCTTTTCGCGACTTAACGACGATATCATCCATATACGCTTCCACATTCCGACTGATCTGAGTGAGAAGACACTTCTGAATCATTCGCATAAACGTGGCTCCGGCATTCTTGAGGCCGAATGGCATGGTGATATAGCGAAGCACCGAATGGAGTGATGAAAGCTGTTTTATTTCGTCGGGTCCATCTGAGACGGATCTGATGATACCGGAATATGCATCTAGAAAGACAACCTCTCACACCCGCGGTCGAGTCGACAATTTGATCGATGCGGGGAGAGAAAATGATCCTTCGGCAGGCCCGATTAATGTGCTTAAAATCAATGCACATGCGGAGTGAGTCATCCTTCTTGGGGACCATGACAACATTAGCGAGCCACTCGGAGTGGTAAATCTCTCGGATAAATCCTGCTGTCAACAGTCGAGCCACTTCTTCCCCAATAGCCTTTCTCTTCTGGACGGCGGACCGTCGCAGATGTTCTTTGACTGGTTTCGCTGACTTGTCGACTCGAAGGCGATGCTCAGCCAGCCTCAGGAACACCGGCATGTCAGCTGGCTTCCATGCAAAGATGTCCCAGTTCTCACGGAGGAACTGGATGAGCGCTTCTTCCTATTTCGAGTCGAGTGTTGTGGATATGTGGGTCGGAGCTGCATTGGGGTCAGTCGGATGAATATGGACGGGCTTCGTCTCACCAGACGACTTGAATGCAGACTCGATGGCTGGCTTCTTAGATCGTAGCAAATCACTCGGATCTGCGTTTTGCATATACTCGTCGAATTCGACTGCTGACACTTGGGAGTCGGCAATCTTTGAGCCCTTCTGAAAGCATTCTTCCGCCTTCTTCCGATCTCCGGTGACAGTGATCACTCCCTTGGGTCCTGGCATCTTCAGTTTGAGGTACACGTAGCATGGTCGGGCCATGAATCGTGCGTAGGCGGGCCTCCCCAAAATGGCATGGTATGCACTCTGAAAATCCACAACCTCAAAGGTCAACTTTTCTTTGCGGAAGTGTTTGGAATCACCAAAAACCACGTCCAGGGCTATTTGGCCGAGTGAGTTGGCCTTCTTCCCTGGTATGACTCCGTGGAAACTCATATTGCTGGCGCTCAATCGGGACATCGGAATGCCCATCCCTTTTAATGTATCCGCATACAATAAATTCAGCCCACTGCCACCATCCATCAGCACTTTTGTCAGTCGAGTGCCTTCGACAACTGGATCGACCACTAACGCTTGCCGCCCAGGGGTGGCAATGTGAGTCGGGTGATCAGATTGGTCGAATGTGATGGGTGTCTGGGACCACTTCACATAACTTGGCTTAACTGGGGCAACCATATTCACCTCCCGATTTATGACTTTCAGTCGACTTTTGCTTTCCACATCCGCGAAGATCATCAGAGTGGAGTTGACATGCGGGTATTCCTCCTCACTGTCCTCTTTGTCTCCGGCCTTGTCTGGCTCTTTCTCCTTGTCCTTAGACTGTTTGCCCTGAAACTGCTGGATCAGGAGTCGACACTGGCGAGTGGTGTGTTTCGGGTAAATAATATTGCCCTCTTCATCCTTCTTCGTGTGAATATGGCATGGCATATCCATCACGTCGTTTCCTTCCTTATCTTTCACTTTCTTCGGATTCCAGGATCCTTTGGGTTTCCCCTTGAATTTCCCGAGTGTGGCGTGGCCTCTCCAGAGCTGCTGGCTCGGCTTTGCGTTTCGCTTCGACTCGGTGCCCTTCTCCGGTGGCTCGGCTTGTACTTGCCACTTCGAGTCGGTCTTCTTCTTCGCCGTTGGCATATTTGCTAGCAATCTCCATCATTCGACTCGTGGTCATGTCCTGCTCGATCGAACTTCAGACTCAATTCTCTGTTTTGACGCCGTCCTTGAAGGCGCAAACCGCTGATGGTCGACACATTTTCCACAGATATTGTAAGGTAATCCATCTCTGAATGTACTCTCGAGAGTTTCGTTGGTCTTCGCACACAAACTTGCAGCTCTGTCAAACCAGCCGGTCGCTTGCAAGTCCTTCAAAAGTCCCTGACGAACACTGGGACAAATCCTCCCAAGTATATATCTTCTGTGAGGTAATTGACTCAGCCATGCCTGGCTGAACCTTCCAACATGAGGGCAAATGTTTCATGGCCACCTCATCATTCCCACCACCAATCTGAACAGCCACTCGGTAATCCTCGAGCCAAGTTTGAGCTTAGATTCCCCAGTGAACTTGTTGACTCTGCTGCCAATCTGAAATTGGGGGATCATGCGGCTCGATAGCCTGCTAAAACACTCCGGACCGAGACATGCACTCGATTGCTGGTGGGTGCATCTCTCGGTCCTCCTCGATGGGCTCTGTTCGGTCGACCAAGCCTTGCACGATAATGGATCGCGCATCAAAGCACCGGTTCTCTGGGTCGACCGAATCCTTCGCCTATCTTGAATCGTCGTCGTCATCCTGCCGCCGAGGCGTCGACCCTTCCCTCGGAGGGAAAGGGCATTCGACGCCTGTCATCTCGGTCGGAACGGTCTCCGAGCTGCTCTCGCCGGTTGTCGCGCCCTTCCCACCGCGGAGGCGATCTGGGGCTGTGAGCCGACTGTACAGTGTTCGCAGCGACGGATCGGCTGTGAATCCTGTTGCGCGATCGCGACACGGCTGAGTTTCGATCACCGCCGGAGTAAATCTCGATCTGCTGCAAGCCTCTTCCACTTCCGTTGGGACGGCTGAATAGACTCGCTATACGAGTTGCGGTTGCTAAATTCTGAAGTGGCGTCGCGGTATACCCGAGTCGGCGGAAAAGCCGACGTCGATCGGATTCGTGGAGTCGCTGCTGCGCTTCGTCGAGTGCTCGCTGAAGATTCTCAAGCGCGCGTTCAGCCACATTGGCCAAACGTGCTTCCTCTAAGGCACGAGCCTCGTGGGTCTCTCCGCAATAGGAGTATGTAGTGCATCCATGTTCTGCGACGAAGCTCTTCTCTCTCGCAGAGAGTCGAGTGTCTCGGGCTGGTACTCCTCGTGTTCTTGCAGGATCACCTCCCCGGCGGCTCCACCGCTTGGGCGGCCGGAGGACTGTGAGGGCCGTCGACCATGAGGACCTCCGCCATTTGGATCACTGCTATCACATTCGGATGCAGTCTCTCTGAGCCGGTCCGACAGATCGAACAGCCGTAGAGGATTCGTCGGGCTCAATAATCGAACTTGGGCGGTGGCTGTCTGGCGAGCCACGCGTGCTTCACCCACCGCTGAAGCCTCGACCTACCAGAGCGCTTTGCGCTGGTGGGAGACCGGCGGCGACCGATAAGGAGTCGACCGATCGGAGTCGACGGTTGCCGCAGCAAAAGCGCCGCGAATACATGCACGAAGTCGTCGCCGCCTCACGGACGGGAGCGCCTCGATGTCGGAGGGGCCTCCACGGAGCTATCGGAGTCGCCGGCGACGAAAGTGAGAGCACCGAGACGGATCTCGTGCCCCGCACCCAAAACTCCGAAGTCATCATGATGAAGGTACTGAAGTCTGCAACTCCTCCACAAATCGCTAAAACACCTGCCCCAAGGTGGGCGCCAACCGTCGTGGTTCTAAGTCCGACAAGAGAAGTAGGGGTAGGTTAAGGAGAGGCGATGTCCTAGCTATGGAACAGTTGTGGTGACAAGGGATGTACGAGTTCAGGCCCTTCTCGGAGGAAGTAACAGCCCTACGTCTCGGAGCCCTGAGGCGGTCGAGTGGATTATGAGTATGAGTATTACAGGAATCTGAACCCTTCTACCTGTGGAGGGGGGTGGCTTATATAGAGTGCGCCAGGACCCCAGCCAGCCCACGTAATGGAGGGATTAAAGTACATTAAGCTAGGGGGGTTACTGGTAACGCCCCTCATAAGGTGCCTTAACTATCATTAAGTCTATTCAATAGCACACCGTTGCGCTGTGGAGTGCCTTCTGACCTTCTGGTGGTCGAGTGAGTCTTCATGGTCGAGCGAGTCTTCCATGGTCAAGTCCTTCCAGTCCGGTCGAGTGGATTCCTCTTTAGTCGACTGGAAGATGATCTCTTCTACGAGTACCCTTGGGTAGGACGTTTAGGTCAGGCCTATGACCCTACCCTAGGTACATGACTCCATCAGTGATTGCTGGTTCTACACCTATTGTGGTGGATCGCCTTGTGCAGTCCTTGTCTGCGAGTTTTCCCATCAAAGACTTGGGCAGGCTGGAGTACTTTCTTGAATTGGAAGCGTCCTTTCATTCAAGGGGCATGACATTGACACATAAGAAGTATGCACTTGATCTTCTTCATTGCGTCAACATGGAGAACTGCAAGTCCACTTCCACTCCACTTGCTACATCCGAGAGCCTCTCGCGTCACAGTGGTGCATTGCATAGTATCGATGACTCTTTCAGGTACCGCAGTGTAGTTGGAGCACTGCAATATCTGACACTCACTTGTCCGGATATCTCCTTTGTCGTGAACAAAGTGTGTCAGTTCCTGTCTCAGCCTACGGAGGTTCATTGGGAAGCAGTTAAGCATATTCTGAGGTATGTTAAAGGTACGCTAAACACGGGACTACGGATTCGTAAGTCCAGATTTACTGGAGTCGGTATATTCACCGATGCAGACTAGGCAGGTTGCGTTGATGACATGCGTTCTACTAGTGGCTTTGCTGTATTTGTTGGACCCAATCTTATATCTTGGAGTTCCAAGAAGCAACCTACGGTCTCGAGGTCTAGCACCGAGGCAGAGTATAAGGCATTGTCAAATGGCGTGGCTGAAGCCATTTGGATAGACACAGTTCTCACAGAACTTGGAGTCACATGGCATCGCACACCCATATTGTGGTGTGATAACTTAGGGGCAACTTACCTGACGGTGAATCCAATGTTTCATGCTCGTACCAAACACATTGAGATGGATTTTCATTTTGTGAGGGAATGAGTAGTTGTTGGTAAACTGGAAGTCGGGTTTATCTCAACTGATGATCAGTTAGCGGATGTATTTACTAAACCCGCTACTCGACAGATGCTAGACCGTTTTAAAACTAATCTGAATCTTGTATGTAGTTCAGATTGAGGGGCATGTTAAATAGGGTCTAGCATATTATACATGTACACGTATTTGTGTATGTATGTAATTGTATTCTAATCATCTATATATTGAGACGTGAGGCTGGATTTTAGCAACCCACGCAAAAACCCTAAACCCTGTGTTTCAACTACTCTATCGTTTAATCGCAATGAATGTAGTTCGTCACAAACAAAATAAAATATCAGAGTAACCATTACAGATTACGGCCGTATCTTTTGCACTTCTACGTTGGAAAACCGGAACCTTATGTGTTCGGGTACGGTGGTTTATGGTTTCGCAACATGGAGTGACGTTGACGGTCAGGCCCAGCTTGGCGGATCCACAGCGTGACAACACCCCTAAACAAAAAAAAAATCTAGTTGCACCATTTCTATATATCTACCTACATAACTTACTATTACACCAGTACACCACAGCGTGAAGATGTTGTTGACTTTTGTATCTCAGGTGGCACGCTTTCTACCAATCATCTTTGGCAAGCGCCATAACCAGAAACAATCCCCGAGCGCACCATCGGCTTTGGTTTCATTCGGTTCGGTTCTGGTTCCAGCTTCCGACACCGCCAGGTCGTGGTCGTTGAATGCCTGTAAATGAATGAAACTTCCTTCTCCTAAAAAATGAATGAAACTTAATCTACAAGCCTACGACTGCATGTATATACAATTGTGGACGCTCTATTCTTGTTAGGTGGCATTTCTTTATTGAAAAAAAAAATATTCATGTTCTTGCTCTCTTGGGATGTGCATATGTCTGATTTTTTTTTTAGGTAATAACTCTTAGTTTATCATGTTACACGATGTTCGATATATAAAAAAAAATGAGATCCATGGGCACTAGCACCCAGGACATATTTTGATAGAAGGAGCCCACCCGGGTGAGATCGCGGAAATTCGCTCCCGACGGGAGTCGAACCCCGGTCTGCAAGAAAGAGCCACTGCTCTCTTGCCACCAGGCTACTGCCTGGTCCTCACGATGTTCGATATATGGGGCTTAAGATTTTCTTATGCTTGTTTAGTTTAATAAATCAATAAAGTCAGGCCAGTTTCTAATATTGCACTCGTAGGTCTACAATTTAGGTGCAGTGTTTTTCTAGATGATGGAAGAGCAATTTAAGTGTAATATTTTAGTTCATATATATTTTTTATGCAAAGCAGTGCCTCGCAAACGACTAGCGGGCGGATCTCGACGGGTTCTTCTGATCACACCGGGATCAACCCTGGTCTGGGTCCTTGGCACCGAGGGCAACTCTGGGCAAAACCCTAGATCCCATTGGGATCGAGCAATGACATGGCTTTTGTATCGTAGTCACTCTTGAGGGCATCGTCTTTGGAGTTTGCTCAAGTGGAAGGGACCAGCGATGCCAGCGGCGTACGGACTGGTGGCGACACTAAAAATCGTGTCGACGTCGGTCATGGCAGATGATGACGGCATCCCCGGTGTTGTTCCCTTGTTAAGGCATCATCGTTGCGGTTTGCGTCATCAGGCTCGGGATGCTCCGGAGGAAACCCTAGATCTGTGTCTCCCGGATCAGACGATGACGACGCCTTTGGTGTCGTTCGCCCTCCTGGGGGCATCGTTTTGGAGCAGGTGCTGGCTGGAGGGGACTAGAGGAGGAGCAGTATTCCATCTACCGCAAGGTCGACAACGGATCCCGGCGGCATGGCGCTGCGAAGTTTCGGCGACGGGCGCGGGCGGATGGATACGTGCAGGATGGTGGCCCTGTCTGGCGCCGTGGTGGCGTCGATGGCAGGCCTGACAAGGTTGGTGCGCCAGTAACTGCTCTGAAGATGTATCAGTGGAAGATGGTGGCGGCGGCTTCTGAGAGTGCGTCGGACCGGTGTGTGACACAGTTTCGGTATGTGGCTAGGCTGGGGCATCCGGCTTTAGATGTTAGGCTTTGGTGCGATGTCTGTTGGGTATTCGGCTCAGATATTCGGCACCCCTACATCAAGGGCATAGGAGTAGCGACGGGTGATGCCAAGATGATGGCTTCAGGCTTACTGATGTATTACTTTGTAAGATTTTTTGTGAATAATTAATAAAATGGCTGCATGTATCTCCCAGATGCAGAGGCCGGGGGTGTATCTAGGGCTGCAAACGAGTCGAGTTCGAGCGAGTTGGAGTTGGCTCAACTCAACTTATATTAAAATTCGAGTGAGCTCGAATTGAGTGAAGCTCAAGATCGAGCTCTAGAACATGACTCGTGCTCAGTTTGTAATGATCTCGAGTCGATCTCAAGCTAGTTTCGAGCTAAATGAGACGATAAAAATTATAAATCTATGGTGACTATTCCAACTAGATAAGGACACAACATGACACAACTTTATAGGGCCAGAGCTCATCTTGGTCTCTTGGGCGAACTAGCAATAGATGGTGGTCTTCGTGGAAGAAAAACAAGAAAACAAAGGTGCATATGCTGGGAAATTTTTGTCCCAAACAACAAGAAATTTAAGACGTAGTCAACCACGTACCATAATTAAACCTAAATCTTCTCTACACTTAATTAAGCTTCCATGTTTGCTGGTAAATAAAATGGAGAAAAATCACGCACATCATATATGGTAGTAACAAATTATCTTATTTCCATTTAATATATGGGGTGTTCATTTAACATAATGGTATTATGTCGAGCTATCGAACTAAAATCGAGCGAGTCAGTATTGGCTCAAGATCGGCACGTTTCTCAGTCGAGCTACATAAAGTGTTCAAACTCAGCTCATATTTTTTCGAGTCGATCTCAAGTCGAGCCAAAAAACAAGTCGATCTCGAGCGGCTCACGAGCCCAGGCCCGGCCCATAGGCCGGGCAAACGGGGCGCCCGCCCTGGGCCCCCGGGAATTAGGGGCCCCGGCCCAGGTGTAGTTTTCTGTTTAGTCTTAGACCCAGAAAATACAGAGGTAAAAAAAAAAAGAGGGCCCAAAGTGCAGCTAGTAAGGAAAGCCCACCACGCTGTTGGACATGGGGGGAAGTCACACGTAGGAATTAATCGATGGTTTCTTGGATAGGATCTCTCTCCACGGCGGCGTCTCCTCCTCTTCCCAAATTTCCGATCTCAGTCTCCAAGAACAGCGCCGCCTCTCCCATGCCTTTCTGATTTTGAGGTCGCGACCAACCATTAACGGAGGAAAATGGCGCAATTTCGGTCCCAAATTAGCTCTTCTTCATCCGTTCATTCTGCTCCATACCCATATGATTGAGAGATTGTAAAGGGTTCTTCTTTCTAGTAATCCGATTCCTTAGTTCTATGATTCAATGTCAATCCATGGTGAGAATTTTCATAGCACTATTTTAACTTTAGACATACTTATCTTTTGGAGGTAATATGTCTCTTATATTTGGAGGACATTTTTCAGATGTTACAGGCTGAAGTTTTCATGGACTCTGTACGTTTCTTATATTCCATCCAACAATCCATATTAAGGTGCTTTCGTTCCTTGACCATATATATCTTGAACAAAATTTTCAAGATTATGTATATTGAATCTTTTTTGCAATTTTTGTAGTTCTATTGTAGAATGTCTTCTAGTATTTTGCCAGTAGTGAATTGTGATTAGAGCAAAGCAAATAGTGAGATTACATTTGTTGGTAGAGTATCTTTTTAAAGGAATTCCCAATGGGAGTAATTAAAATTTCAAAACCTGTAGACTGTAGTTACTCTTGGGATTTATGATATTGGTTTTGTTTCATTTGAACAACGAAATAATAATTAAGATGAATCGACATGTAAAGTGTTGCATCGTACCGATTGGTTATTTTACTTATGCAATACTATAAACAAAGTGTTAACGGGGCCCTAAGTTTTATTTTCGCCCCAGGGCCCCCAACATGCATGGACCGGCCCTGCACGAGCCTCGAGCTTTTCTTGCAGCCCTAGGTGTATCCTCCTTTTTAAAGAAAAAACAGGGCACACGAAAGAATAATCTAAGAAGGCATTCGCCAAAAAAAACGAGGAAGGAATGTGACAGGGCGATCACAAAGTTTCTCAGTCGTTTTGGTTGCATACGTACGCGGATGATCACGACAGGGGGAGCACAGCGAAGAGTACCCTGTGTCACTCTGGGAAGGGAAACCAAATGGCTTGGTTCGGTTCTTTCGGTTTCGGTTCTGGCTTCCGCCAAGGACTGCAAAAGTCACATAATACTAGTGGGTTTGAATTCTCTCCACTTTGTCGCGCGTCTTCCTCCTCCTTATATAATCCCCACATGTACCCAGCTCTAAACCTGAAGCCAAGCTCGCTCATAGCTCCACAGCACACACACGAGACGTGCAATGGATTCCCTCGCCTCCTTGATCAACCTCGCCGCCTTGATCTCCGGCGCCTGCCGCGACGCCGAGATGCTGCCGGGTGCGCTCATCTCCTGTGGCGTCCTCGAGGCAGCCGCAGCGCTCTGCCTCGTCATCTCCAGAGCGCCAGGAGGTATATTTCTCCACCATGGCAGAGCACCCTTCTTCCTGTACTACGGCATCCTCGTCGCAGTGGTGATCTTCGGGCTCATTGAGGCGTCGGCCGGCTTCTGGGTGTCAGGCGACGTGGTCGGACGGCGTGCCGTCGGGAAGACGATCCTGTGGCTGGGCCTCATGCCCATCGTCTTCGTGGCTGCGCTTGGAGGCTTTGTGATTCTGAAAATGAAGTAGTTTTTGGCCGGCAACGAAAATGAAGTGGTTGATCCTTCCTTTTGACGTTCGCCATCATGTACCGATGTTGTTGTAATACGTTCGTCTGTGTCAGTTGTAATCTGTTTGTTTGTCTATCTTTGAGGTTTAATTTCCTTCCAACTGTAGTATGTTTGTGGCGATGATATTTGGGTTATTGCGCTGTAATTAATAATAATAATGAAATAAGGGAGCCTGTGTGTATGCCGTTGTGCGTTCGACCAATATGAAATTGTTGTTTTGGCCTTTTGGGGGATCTGATCTCTATGAATTGCTGCCTGTTGTAGAAGAAGCAGAGGGGAACGAATTAGGGTTTTTTTTTTTTTTTGAGGGGAGGGGAACGAATTAGTTCGACCGGTACTCTCTCCCTCCCCAGCAGTGTGCTGTAATGTGCTCGGCCTGGTCCATTCCATTAAATTTCTGGGCCAAACTTGCGGTAGCCTTAAAAAAACTAGCCTGGCCCAAAATTTTGAAGATCTACAGGCCGAACTCACGCAGCCCACAGAGCTTCTTGGGCCCAACGATCGACTGAAAGCGTGTCTGTATAATCTCAAAAGAAAAAAAATGAAAGCGTGTGTGCTTTCTTCTCCGCGTCCTAGTGCATTCGGCGCTTTGTACTACACGTATTTATTTATTTTTTGAGGAAGTACTCCTCCTACATCGTTTCCCCGTTTTTTCTCTCTGCTCGGCTGCTCCCATCTAGGAGCTGTCGTCGTCACGGACTGCGGCATTGTATTTGTATATCGTATTGTTGAGAGACAAGCGTCCTCTTAGCTTTCCTACCTGCCGCATTGTATATGGTATTGTCTTTGTCCGCTCGGCAGCTCCCCATCCTTCCTCCATTGACCACGCTCGGCTCGAACTGCTTGTGCCGGATCTGATGGAAGCCGCGATCGCATGGCTGGTGCAGACCATCCTTGCAAACCTCCTGATCGATAAGCTCGATGCGTGGATTCGGCAAGTCGGGCTTGCGGATGACGTTGAAAAGCTCAAGTCAGAGATCAGGAGAGTTAAGATGGTGGTCTCGGCTGTGAAGGCGAGGGGGATCAGGAACGAGTCGCTGGATGAATCTCTAGCTCTTCTTGTGGAGCGGCTCTACGAAGCCGACGATGTGGTGGACGAGCTGGATTACTACAGGCTCCAAGAGCTGGTCGAAGGTGCCCGGTTGCCTGCAGATCCAAGCGTGCTAGTTCCTTCCAACCTGCCCATCCAAGGAGAAGGAGGTACGCGTACTTCTTCCTGTAGATCCAACACAAAGTTCTTTCATAGGCCGAGTATCCAAGTGTGACAAACTACTGGTAATTGTTAGTCTGATGATCCTATCTTACTTAGGACAAAATAATGAAATTTATATTATCTGATCAAGGACGACCATGCTTTTCTGGTCCATTTTTCTGTTGGCACAGCTAGAAGAGACGAGCCCCAAGGTAACAGTGCTGGCAAATCACGGTCCGTGGTGTGGGAAAACTTTACAGTCACAGAAACTGTTGACGGAAAGTCCGCCAAAGCAGTATGTAGACACTGTCTCAATGAGTTCAAGTGTGATACGAAGACCAACGGTACATCATCTATGAAGAAACATTTGGAGAAGAAGCATCCCGATAAGATGAAACCTCCCGGGGCGCATCCACCAAACCCTTCAAGGTACCTAGAGAAGAATTGAGCGTGAGCACATTAAATTAGAAATCGTTTATATACTCTCTTTTTTCTTGAATTGTTACATACTGTACATCTTCTTGACAGCCGCCTAATTGTGGTCCTAATAGCCAACCCACCATTTTTTCTTACTGCAGCACTGCTGAGCCTATTGTCATTGCCAGCTCATCCAGGGGAAAAGGGAAGAAACGGCGCTCCAAGGCATGGGATAATTTTGATGTTATAGAAAATGATATTGGACAGCCAATCAAAGCAATATGTAAATACTGCCGCACAGAGATCAAGTGCGGGGTGAAGACAGGGACAGCAGGTATGCTTAACCATAACAAGATTTGTAAGAAGAAACCAGGACCAAATGACCAGCCACCAAACCCATCGAGGTAGCTACCTTTCATGAGCAAATTTTTGGATGTCGTTCAATAAACAATCCCTACTGTGGTTCTAATAGCCAATTTTCACGATCTTTTTCTTACTGCAGCATTGGTGATGCTACTGCAAATGCGACATCTATTGTGATTTATGACGATTCAGCTGCAAGAAAAAGAAGGAGAGTGGGTGAGGAGTCAGCACAAACCACTGCAGCTAATACACACACCCGTTGGGACAAGGCTACATTATCCAATATGATACGAAAAGTTATTAGTCAGTTACAAGAGATCCAAGGGCAAGTGAGGGAGGTTATCGAGTTACATGGATCAGACTTATCTTCCAGTTCAAATCACCATCAAAATACAACCTTAGATCAGCGCCTACGGACATCAAGTCTTGGTCCAAGAAAAGTGTATGGAAGAGTTGCAGAGAAGAACTCCATTGTAAGGATGATAACAGGAGAAAAATCTGATGGTTTAGTTGTTCTGCCTATTGTAGGCATTGCAGGTATTGGGAAAACAACTCTTGCTCAACTTGTGTACAATGATCCAGATGTGGAACGTCAATTTGATCAAAGGATATGGGTTTGGGTTTCTCACAACTTTGACCAAGTGAGACTAACGAGGGAGATGTTAAACTCTATTTCTCGAGAAAGGCATGAAGAAATAAACTGTTTTGTGAAGCTTCAGGAGATCTTGAAGAGTCATGCTAACTCAAAGAGACTTCTAATTATTTTAGATGATGTCTGGAATGACATGAACGACAATACCAAATGTGATAAAATTTTGGCTCCTCTTGTATCAAGTCATGTGAAGGGTAATGTGATTCTAGTCACAACTAGAAATATGTCTGTTGCACAAAGGTTAGGCACCCTAAAACCAGTCAAGTTAGGTGCTCTAGCAAATGATGACTTCTGGTTATTGTTCAAATCGTGTGCATTTGGTTATGAGAACTGTGAGGAGCATCAAAGTTTAAGTATCATCGGCTGGCAAATAGCTGAGAAGTTAAAGGGCAACCCATTAGCAGCTGTATCTACAGGAGAACTATTAAGGAAGAAACTTAGCACTGAGTATTGGATAAGCATTTTAAAGAACGAAGACTGGAAATCCATGCAGCTCAGTGGAGGAATTATCGCTGCTCTGAAGCTTAGCTATGATCAACTTCCCTACCATTTACAACAGTGTTTCTCGTATTGCTCCATATTCCCCAACAGTTATCAGTTTCTTGCTGAGGAGTTGATTGGTTTTTGGATTTCACAGGGATTCGTAAAGTGTAGCGACTCTAGCCAGAGACTGGACGATATAGGACAGTATTATCTGATTGATTTGGTTAACATGGGCTTCTTTGAAGAAGTTAAAAGAGAAGAATCCTACCTAGGCAGTCAAGTTCTGTATGCCATATGCGGTCTCATGCATGATTTCGTGCTGATGGTTTCAAGGATCGACTGTGCAAGTATAGATGGTCTGCAGTGCAACAAAATGCCTCAAACTATACGGCATTTGTCAATAATAACTAGTTCTGCATACAGGAAAGATCAGCATGGGAACATTCTCCGTGATGAGAAATTTGAAAAAACTTTGAGAAATGCAGTTCCATCAGTTAGAAAATTGAGAACATTGGTGTTACTTGGGCACTATGATTATTCCTTCTTACAAGTGTTCCAACATATATTCAAAGAGGCACATAATTTACGTGTGCTGCACATGTCTGCAAGATCCGCTGATTTTTTTAAATATGGGTCTGATGAGGTGGATGGGGTTTTCCCTCAAGTTTTGAGCAAGTTGTACCATCTTCGAATATTAGATGTCGGCTCATACACTGAT
This sequence comes from Aegilops speltoides, assembly GCA_021437245.1. NCBI lineage: Eukaryota > Viridiplantae > Streptophyta > Magnoliopsida > Poales > Poaceae > Aegilops > Aegilops speltoides. The sequence goes on from CM038142.1 coordinate 509,568,990, forward strand.
CCAACTATACCTGGTGGAATTAATAATCTGTTTATCCTGCGGCATCTTATTGTACACAAGGGATTGTACTCTTCCATTGCTACCATTGATAATGTGGCATCATTTCAGGAGCCGCGTTGTTTTATGGTTCAGATTTCTAGCAGTTTTGAGATAACAAAACCCGAGTCCACAGACGAGCTTGTACAACACTGTGTACATGTAAAAACGCTTGAGGAGGCTTATGAGGCGGGACTGAGAAACAATGAACTCTCAGAAAAGTTACACTTGTCATGCAAAAATTCTTCTATGGTCCTAGCCATGGAGCATTTGGATCATGAACCACATTGGGGCTTAAAGGTTCTCCAGATATCTGGGTATTGTTGGGCTACTTCATCAGATGAGCTTGGCCCCCCGCAAAAAAGAAAAAAAGATGAGCTTAGCAACATCATCTTAGTTACATCCTTCCAGACTCGTCATTTATACGATTGTGGAGAGTGGCATATACTTCCATCTCTGCAAAGGTTCCCGTTTTTGACAAAGCTAAAGTTGAGCGGCCTGCCAAAATTAATAGAAGTGTTGCTTCCTTCGCTGGAGGAGCTAAGTTTAGTTCAAATGCCAAAGTTGGAGAGATGTTCATGCAGTTCTGTGGACGTTATGAACTCTAGGTTACAGGTACTGCAGATTGAGGATTGCGAAGCACTGAAGGAGTTTGATTTGTTTCAAAACCATGCTAAATTAGAAATTGAGTCAAGGTCATGGTTGCCTGGTCTTAGAAACTTAATTCTGCGTGATTGCCCTCGACTAGAAGTGTTGAAGCCCCTTCCGCCTTCAACCACCTGTTATGAGTTACTCATCAGTGACGTTTCCATACTTCCATATATGAAGGGATCGCGTGAAGTACTATATATTGGATATATCGATGACAATGGACTCAAGGATTTTGATGAGTCTTCTGATGGGTTGGGGATAATTGATGATAAAATTTTGGCTTTCCATAATCTGAGAAACTTCAAATCCATGAATATAAATGGTTGCCGCAATCTAACTGCATTTTCATTCGAAGGTTTTAGTCATCTCGTCTTTTTAACGAGTTTGGAGATATACATGTGCGGGGAACTTTTCTCGTCATATGGGATGCCACACATTACCCTTGAAGCTGTGACACCTGGGAATTGCAGGGCCTTCCCATCTCTTGGAAGGCTCAGTATTCAGTCATGTGGAATAACAGGGAATTGGCTATCTCTGATGCTTGGACATGCGCCCAACCTAGAGGAATTGAGTTTAAGCAAGTGCCCACATGTAACAACAATGCTGTTATGGGCAGAAGAGGAAGAAAATTGTCTATCAAATCATAGCTCAACCAGGGAGTATTCATCATTAGGAAATCCAGATGGTCCAGTGAAAGGGTTAGCTCGAGACGGACTCTTGTATATTGCATCAAACCTTGTCTCCTCTCTCAAGAAGCTAACAATTTGGGACTGCCCTCGTCTAGCATTCAACGGGAGCAAGGAAAGCTTCTCTGGATTTACCTCCCTTGAGAAACTAGATATTTGGGGCTGCCCCAGGTTGTTCTCGTCATTGGTGCATAAGGATGGAAGTGATGATGCGGCGAACAGAAGGTGGCTACTCCCGTCATCACTTGGAGAACTTAGAATCAATAGCTTTTCCGAAGAAACGCTGGAGCCCTGCTTTCCTAGAGATATCACTAGCCTTATAAAGTTAGAGTTATCAAGCAGCCCAGATTTGGAATCTCTGCAGCTACACTCATGCATGGCACTGCAAGAATTGACGGTTCGAGGCTGCGAATCACTAACTGCACTAGAGGACTTGCAATTCCTTCACAAACTCGGGCAGTTGGCAGTATTCAACTGCCCAAGATTGGTGCATAAGGACGGAAATGGTGACCAGGCTGATGGAAGATGGCTCCTCCCCAAATCACTTAAGAAACTTGAGATCAATGTCTACTCCCAAGAAACGCTGCAGCCCTGCTTTCCTAGAGATATTACCAGCCTTGAAAGGTTAGAGGTACAGAACAGCCAAGGTTTGCAATCTCTACAGCTGCACTCATGCACGGCACTGGAAGAATTAATGATTGAAGACTGTGGATCGCTCACCGTACTAGAAGGGTTGGAGTCCCTTGGCAGACTCACGTGTCTGACACTATTGAAGTGCCCTGGCTTGCTACTATGGTTGGAGAGCTTTTCAAACCAGGGCGATAAGCTGTGCTGTCGGCTGGAAAAGCTTTGCATCGATGACCCATCTGTCCTTACAACGTCATTCTGCAAGCACCTCACCTCCCTCCAACGCCTAGAACTTAATATGTCTTTGGGGATGGTGGCGAATGTGACGAGACTAACATATGAGCAAGAGCGAGCGCTTGTGCTCCTCAAGTCCCTGCAAGAGCTCCAGTTTTCTGACTTTTCTGATCTCGTAGATCTTCCTGAGGGGCTGCACACCCTTCCTTCCCTCAAGAGGTTGGAGATATTTTTGTGTCAGGGCATCACAAGGCTGCCGGTCACAGGCCTCCCACTTTCGCTGGAACAACTGGAAATCCAGCTTTGCAGCATGGAGCTAGCTGATGAATGCAGGCGGCTAGCAACGAGCAAGCTAAAAGTCAGAATTAATTTTAAATATGTGAATTAAATACTGCATGACTTGTTATCCGCTTGGTTGCTCTTGAGGTAAAAGTTGTGCCATAAATCATGGTATATTCAGAGTCCACATACCCTCATAAATGTGCAGTGGTTTCATTCTAAAATGAGTGTCTCGGTAAGTCATTCAAGCTGCTCAACAGATACCATGTAACCGATAAACCAGTATGTATGGTTGTTTGTTATTCATCGCATATTGGTCAAGTGAAAAGGTTGTATTTTCATTCCTCTTATATTTTGCGGGGAGTATTTTAATTTCCTTAACTAGATGGAGAATTGCAAAATAATAAATCTGAAGATGCATCCTCTTGTTCGTTGCACAATTTGGTTTCATCAAAATTCCTTGCTGAACCACGCACATATGCTCTGGTACGGTGCACAGAGCAGACAAACATGTCGCAGGCTTGCACTATCAGAGATCAGGACGGACTTGCCAGCAGACATCTAATGTGTGCTTACATTTGAATACGCAATCTGTAGTTTCCATGCTGATTATCAGTTCCATTCCTGTGATACAAATGAAGCTACTTCTGTGTGTGCAGTGTAGTACTATCCTATCTTGGTAAGAAGAAAAGAGAGGACATGTTACTACAGCAAGCACGTATAGAATCATTAGAGAAGAAAACGCACCAATTCTTCATTTCAATTTATGGGGGAAAAACTGATCACCGCATCTCATGCAAGTATTGCAGCTGCATCGATCATTTTGACCATGTAAGCACCTTCATGAACATTACCAATCCCTGCAAATATGTTGCACTGGCAAGCACAAGCAAAGTAACTCGAATATTTTAGATGTAAATAAACTCAGCAATTTGGACCAAAACATCAAACACATTTAACTGGCACTGCAGTTATCTGTTAGGAAAAGCTTACAACAACTGGAAGTTCTCCTACCCATTAAATAACACGCCAGTTAAAAATAATACAGACACTTGCTGAATCTAGGGTATAATTTTAGAAAAAAACGAGCAGTGTCACCCGGATAAAAGAGTTCAAATTAACTCAGGTTACAGGGTTACTAAATTTTTTGCCATTCATATACCTCCCAGAAAAGATTAAACCATTCTCATATCAATTTAAGTCGCCAGAGAAAGATGATAACCATGATTTCAACATTTTCTAACTCCAATGCCATAGTTATGTCACCCATAAGCATTACGTACACAATAGATGTGCTAGAGAAAACACATCAATAGAAAAGCCACCTTCAGATCACAAGGTCAGATGAACTACAACATGACTCACTACCCTCCACTTTTCACTTCTATAGACATAGTCGAGCTGAGCTATCAGATTATTCACTAGGAACTAAGTTAACTAAATCCAAGCAGACATGAACATTCCAGAAATAAGTACTACTCACATCCTCCACCTACTCAAATCCTACTGTTAGAACAACCTCCTCTAAACAAGAGAACGAGCATCGCCAGCTTCTGAGGCACTGTCCCGTGAGCTCCCTGACCCTGAACCTCTAAACAAAGTCAAATGGGAAACATTGTAGAAAGTTTAATTCACGAAGAATAAACGATGTCTCTCAATAAGGAAAAGAATAAACAGTGAGTTCGACAGTACCACTGGATGATGAAGAACCAATGCCCGAACCACCAGAGACACTCGTGGCCTCAGCGCCCTTCTCGATCTCCACTGATTGGTAAGTTGTGGTTGTCATCTCATCATTAATATCTACATGCTCATCCACCTGCTCAGGCACTACCGTGTTCTCAGGATTCTCGCTCACCTGTAAATAACAAAACAACCAACACCGGTTAGAGTCCAATTTGCATACCCACTAACTGCAAACAAGAAGAACACATGTTGTTTCCTCTACTGCCATTACCACATCAGCATTGTAAACAAATGTAGGCACGGCACCATTCACAGCTTCAGCTCCAACAGCATCATTGACTCAGCAATGTCCCCATTCATCATCGCAGCTCGTCGGCTCTTTTTGAGCGCCTTATTGAACATTTCGACCATGTAAGCACTTGATGAACCATAGCAATCCCTGCAAAGAAAAGAAGAACATTCGCAGGGGGCAAATTTGCCGCACTGGAAAACACAAGCTGAGTAACTCAGAAATATTTGAATGTAAAATTAACTCAGAAATTTGCACCAGCACACCAAACACGTTTTACTGGCACTCCAGTTAGATGTTGGGAAAAGCTTACAGCAACAGGAAGTTCTCTTACCCAGTAATAACAAGCCAGTTAAAAATAATACATACTCTAACTGAAATCAAGGGTATAATTTCAGAAAAGGCGAGCAGCGTAACCAGGACAAAAGAGTCCCAATCAACTCAGGTTTGCATGGCAACTGAAATTTTTATCATTTATATACCTCTGAGAAAGATTAAACCATTCTCATATCAATATAAGTCACCAGACAAAGATGAAAACGATGATTTCAACATTTTCTTACTCTGATGCGATAGTTTTGTCGCCCATAAGCATTAAGTACACAACAGATGTGCTAGAGAAAACACATCAACACAAAAGCTACCTTCAGATAGAAGGCCAGATGAACTACAACATGACTTGGTACCCTACACTTTTCACTTCTACAGACAGTCAATCTGAGCTATCAGATTACCCACAAAGCCAGCCATCCACTAGGAACTAAGTTTACTAAATCCAAGCAGACATGAACATCCCAGAAATAAGTACTCGCATCCTCCACCTACTCAAATCCTACTGTTAGAACAACCTCCTCTAAACAAGAGAACGAGCATCGCCAGCTTCTGAGGCGCTGTCCACTGAGCTCCCTGGTCCTGAACCTGTAAAGGAAATTGAATGGGAAACATTGTAGGAAGTCTAATTCATGAGAATAAACGATATTTCTCAAAAAGGAAAATAATAAACAGTAGGTTCGACAGTACCACTGGATGATGAAGAACCACTTCCCGAACCATCAGAGACACTCGTGGCCTCAGCGCCCTTCTCGATCTCCACTGATTGGTAAGTTGCGGTTGGCATCTCATCATCAATATCTACATACTCATCCACCTGCTCGGACACTACAGTGTTCTCAGGATTCTCACTCTCCTGTAAATAACAAAACAAACAACACCCATGAGAGTCCAATTTGCATACCCACTAACTGCAAACAAGAACAGCAAATGTTGTTTCCTCTACGGCCATTACCACATCAGCACTATCAACCAATGTAGGCACAGCACCATTCACACCTTCAGCTCCAACAGCATTGTTGACCTCAGCAATGTCACCATTCATCATCATGGTTCGTCGGCTCTTTTTGAGCGCCTTGTTGAACATTTCGACTATGTAAGCACTTGATGAACCATAGCAACCCCTGCAAAGAAAAGAAGAATATTTGCAGGGGGCAAATTTGCCGCACTGGAAAACACAGGCTAAGTAACCTCAGAAATATTTGAACGTAAAATTAACTCAGAAATTTGCACCAGCACACCAAACACGTTTTGCTGGCACTCCAGTTAAATGTTGGCAAAAGCTTACAGCAACAGGAAGTTCTCTTACCCAGTAATAACAAGCCAGTTAAAAATAATACATACTCTAACTGAAATCAAGGGTATAATTTCAGAAAAGGCGAGCAGCGTCACCAGGACAAAAGAGTCCCAATCAACTCAGGTTTGCATGGCAACTGAAATTTTTATCGTTCATATACCTCTAGGAAAGATTAAACCATTCTCATATCAATATAAGTCACCAGACAAAGATGAAAACGATGATTTCAACATTTTCTTACTCTGATGTGATAGTTATGTCGCCCATAAGCATTAAGTACACAACAGATGTGCTAGAGAAAACACATCAATACAAAAGCCACCTTCAGATAGAAGGCCAGATGAACTACAACATGACTCGGTACCCTCCACTTTTCACTTCTATAGACATAGTCGAGCTGAGCTATCAGATTACCCACAACGCCAGCCATTCACTAGGAACTAAGTTAACTAAATCCAAGCAGACATGAACATCCCAGAAATAAGTACTCACATCCTCCACCTACTCAAATCCTACTGTTAGAACAACCTCCTCTAAACAAGAGAACCAGCATCGCCAGCTTCTGAGGCGCTGTCCCCTGAGCTCCCTGAACCTGAACCTGTAAAGAAAATCGAATGGGAAACATTGTAGGAAGTTTAATTCATGAGAATAAACGATGTTTCTCAAAAAGGAAAATAATAAGCAGTAGGTTCGACAGTACCACTGGATGATGAAGAACCACTTCCCGAACCACCAGAGACACTCGTGGCCTCAACGCCCTTCTCGATCTCCACTGATTGGTAAGTTGCGGTTGGCATCTCATCATCAATATCTACATACTCATCCACCTGCTCAGGCACTACAGTGTTCTCAGGATTCTCGCTCTCCTGTAAATAACAAAACAAACAACACTCGTGAGAGTCCAATTTGCATATCCACTAACTGCAAACAAGAACAACACATGATGTTTCCTCTACGGCCATTACCACATCAGCATGGTCAACCAAAATAGGCACAGCACCATTCACAGCTCCAGCTCCATCAGCAATGTCCCCATTTATCATTGCAGCTCGTCGGCTCTTTTTGAGCGCCTTGTTGAAGTTGTTGACGAATCGATCAAGCTCCCACTGCGTCTCGATGTCCATTTCATCGATATCCAGCTCAATCTCATCCCCAAGCAGCTCCGGGTTATTGACATTCCTCTTGCGCACAATCTGCAGCACATTATGCATCTTCTCTTCAGGCAAGCCCTCCAGCCCCGCCCTGAGCATGTTCTTCTCCTCCAAGCTCATCTGCCTCTTGTTCAGCTCCCTCGCCTTGGGCTTCGGCATCCTCACCGCCCTCGGCTTGACCTGTGCTGGGAGTGGTACCACCGGAGGTGGCAGTTCCGCTCGCACTGGCACTGGCACCGGCACCGGTGACGGATGGCGCCTGCATTCCTCCTCGAACCAAGAGACGGCCGCTGCGTACATCTTCTCGAACGAGGCGAGGAGGTCGCCGGCGAAGGTGTGGACGGTGTGCCCGGCCGGGTTGTACCGCAGCGCGTTGGCGAAGGTGAGGCGGACGTCGGCGGCGAAGGCGTCGTGCGAAGGGTACTTCCTGGCGGCGAGGTTGGCCTTGACGGTGCCGAGGTCCATGGGGCTCTTGATGACGGCGTGGTAGTCGTGGAGGCCGAGGGTCTCGACCTCCACGGGCGCGTTGAACCAGATGCTCCGCTTGTCCTTGCGCAGCTTGGACAGGATCTGCGCGCAGCGCTTCCGCATCGCCGCCCGCAGCTTCGGCGGGGGCGCGGGGAGGCCGTCCTCCCTCGGCTGGCCCCGGCGCGGCTGCTGGTGCTGCTGCTGCTCGAGCTCCAGCTGCCACGCGTCGATGCGGGAGAGAAGGGCGCGGACCTGGCCGAGCTCGCCGGCGAGGCGCTCCCGGAGCGCGCCGGCCTCGCGGTGCGTCAACCCCGACGGCCTGAACGTGACGTAGCCTACCCCCGGCGAGGCCAGCGGATGCGGCGTCCTGGAGCCGTCGGCGGGCGGGAGGGCGCGGTGGACGGGGTTAGGGCTCGGGGCGGGCGCGAGCGGGCCGCGATTGTCCCCCCAGTGGTGGCTCTGCGCGCGCCGGGCGGCGATGAGCGCGGAGGCCATGGCCGCCGGTGCCGGAATCGGTGGTGGGCTCTGCCAGTCGGATCCGGTCCCCGTCCCCGTCCCCGAGAGCGCACGGCACGGCAGCCGAGGAGGGGGGGAGGAGATTTTTTTTCCGCTGCGCGGCTGGTGGATCCGCCCGCCCGGCGGTGGGGAAGGAAGGCAGCATCCACGCCGTTAGTTGTCTGCCGGACGGCCCAGATTCGGCCCGAGGCAGGGGAACGGAGGGAGAGGGCGGACGGCGGGGATCTCTGACACGTGGGGCGCGCGCGCTGGGTGGGCCGCGGGGCCGGGCTGGCAGCGGGACGTGAAGCGGGGTGGACCGGAATGCGGGCCTCCGCGGGAACTTTGACTTGCACGGCTCTCTCGTGGCGCGAACCAATTGCTTCCGCGCATACGTACACGAATCTAGTGAAGCAAATTCACCTTGCATTCGTTTTTTTAGATATAGATTATTTGCCTTGAATTGTTTCTGGGCCAACGTATAGGGATTTGAAGTTTGGGATGCTGCTGCATTTCACGTCCTGATGAGGGAGGACACCGGCAACAAATGCTGATAAGTGATGTTCATATCACCATATGGGAGCTAGTGCATCTTCTGCTGCCATGCCATGCGTCCCCCCATGTTCAATCGCTTTCGAATCTATGCCTTTGTATGCGGCGGAGGCAAAGAGCGCGGGCGAGCGACGTTACGTTTGGAGGGAGCCACCATGTGCCCCAGCCCAGCCCCGTCCCGTCCCGTCTGTGTGGCAAAAAAAGCATGATTTGATCCGCGGGGTGCTTCGGCCGTCTTGAATGCCGGCCGTCCCGTCCGGTGTGGCAAAAAAGCATGATTTGATCCGCGGAGTGCTTTGGGCGTCTTGAATGCCGGCCTGCCTGTGGGCTGTGGGCTGTGATCGCTTTCCTTTTGCTTGTACTACGACAGAACCGACGCGATCCGTGCGGACTGTGCGTGGTCTCTTTTGTGGTTGCAGCATTCACGAACCGTCACCGTGCGTGACGGATTGTGGCAGCTTGAGAGGTGGATGCGGCTAGCGTGACGTCGTGGAACTTTTTGGCGTCGCTGCTCACTACGGCTGCCGGGCAGACGGGCAGTGAAGCCCGCGCGTGTGGTCTGTGGAGTGGACTGTGGTGCCGCTGGCCCGCTGCCACAGACCGATCCACGCTGGGAGACGGCGCAGAGCGGCGCCATACTGATTGGCAGGGCATGGGGAATACGTGCCGCGTGACGAGGGCCGGGGCGCGCGTGCACTGTGGCTGTCTGTGTGGTGTGGACAACTAGGCTAGCACGACGCCTTCCATTGGGTTCCAGCTTCCAATAGTGCTGAAACTGGGCAACGTACGCATCAGACCGTCGATATCATGTTTCTCGTTATGACAAAGAAGTCGGAGCTGCATGTGCCGGGGCCCTGCGTCAATGATGACTCCACGAGGGTGGTTTCAGTGGTCGGTGCACTTTGAAGGTTGTGTTGGACTAGATCGGTGCGAGGCTTACAAGTTTCTTCTATGAAGCTCATCAGCAAAATTGAAGTTGCCTTGTCCTCGATGCTTGTGGCCGATTGTTTGGCAGTGGTCGACGGGATTCTCGTGTTTCGTTTGTTAGGAGGGGTCTCAATGGGTTGCCAGAAGTGGAGTCGGAGTTGCTTTCTTGAGGAGAGGTGATGACGATGACATGGCTGCCATCCTTGACGGTTTATCTCCTTGGCGGAGTGTGTGTGTGAGTCTTGTGGGTAGTCAGATCGGTCAGGTGCCCTATCGCGTGGGCGTGTTGTAACGGTTTTCTCCTGAATTTCCGTTAATGAACGGCAATTCTCTTCTATCTTTTTTCAAGAATCGGACTCTAAGGCACCGCGTTTCCAAAAAAACTGGGCACGTTGCGATGTGCCTGCTCGAGTCGGCCAGTCGGACGTGATTTATCCCGAGAGGCACGGAACATTGAACATCTGGAATTTTCTAAGGCACCACATGACATGCTATGAGGCGGTGATGTGGTTGGTCCCGGAGGCGGTATGTTTAGAGCATCTCTAGCATATCCGCTAAAACCTCGTCGACCTGTAAAATTCCGGCTGTTTTTCAGGATTTTTGCCTTTTTACGACCCGAATAGACCTACTAAAAGCCCACCGGTCTGTAAATTTTTTTAGGCAACCCACAAATCTGCCTCTTGGCTACTGTACATACAAGGCCGACGGTTTTAAAGAGATCCAGCAAGCAATAGTTGCGCATCTCCTACCCTTTCTCACCATCGATGACAGATCCATGGCCGGTAGATCCACCTATGGCCGCTTGTGGAGGCCGAGGCGGGCATGGAAGGACGGCGAGCAAACAATGCCGCCACGACATCAGGTGCAGCTTGAGCTCCCTTGCCCAGCGTCGTGGCGGCGTCGCTTGCTCGCCGCGCGAGGGGGTCTGTTTGGAATACTTGTTGTGGTTCCAAAACCTCTCTATTCTCTTTGTTTGGCTGTGTATGCAGCCTGTGCGACGTGGTTGACGCAAGAGACTTCAACGGACGCCTTGATGGCGAGATGTTCCTCGGGGTTTTTTGGTTGGCATGAGTGGCAAAACTGATGGCCTCGACCACACGATGCCCCTTGAGCATCATATTGTCATCCATCTCTTGTGTGTGTCAAGAAAATCTTCGTGTAATTCGGAAAAGAAAAAGTTCCATTCCATTTTTAAAATGCTACGAGTTTCAAAAATGTGTGTTATAAAAAAAATACACACATAGTTTGAAAAGAAATTGTATCATTAAAAAAATGGTTCAATGTGCATTTGGAAATGTCTAACTTGTATTCAAAAAAATATTCAACATGTACTGGAGAAAATGTTAATCATGTATTTGAAAAATGTTTAACGTGTATAAAAAATATTTAACATTTATAAAAATATACAATGTGTATGAAAAATAGAAATCAAAACATATGTTTGAAAAACATTTACCTGAAAAATGTTAAAAGTGTATAAAAATGTTCTTTATGTATATGAAAAATGTACATTGTGTATGAAAAATATAGACATGTGTTAAATAAGAAAATGAGAAAAAAAACCCAAAAAAATAAAAGAAACGAAGAATTTGAAGAAAAAATAAAAACTAAAACCCGAAGAAAGAAACAAAGAAAACCAAAAAACGTTAAAAACCGACACAAACAGTGAAAAAACGAAAGGAATACTACAAAGGAAAAAAAACTTGCGGCTCAGTAGCGCCGCTCCAGAGGCGAGATGGAACTACTGTCTCAAAATGGGCAAGAAATAGCCCTGTCGTAATTTGGTTCGCCTTTTCTTGTTCGCTTGAGGCTGCAGGGGTTTCAAATGGGCTAAAGATATATGCCTCTCTTCTCTGAAATTTCATGGTGTTTCTAGATGAGAATTTGAAAGTTCTAATTTCTAAAATGTTCATCCTCAAATTTCGGAAACCTTCTCTACAATTTTCAAACCGCTTCTGAAATTCTCTGAAATTCCCAGAATATCATCAGAGAACAGTGGACGGGCGAGGAATAGGAGAAGGGGTAAGTGGGACAGTCATCTCTCTACTTGCTGGGTGAACTGACAGAAACAGAACACAAAGACCAAGATCTGAAACCATATACTTACGATTTTGCATATAAATGTCACCACGACAGATACTACTTCCCAAGCCAAATCATCGGATGCAAGATTTATTTATCATCACACCACACAGCACATGATTCAGACACGCCTCAGCTGGCAAGGAACACACACAACGCAACGCTACCTAGGCCTTCCTGCAGACGTCTCCCTCGCACACGTACCCAGCTGGGGCAGCAGCATGCTCCTGCCCATTCACCTCCTCTCCCTTCTTCTCCTCACCCAGCGCGCACTTGGTGTGCAGATCGAAGTCGCACTCCGCGCAGTTGTAGGACCAGGAGGTGCCCATCTCCTCGCACCCGTCACAGCCGTACGGCCTTGGGCGCCGGATCAGCACGAGCTCGTGCTCGTGCAGCTCGTGCTTCAGCTTCTCAGGCCACCCCTTCGCCATCTCGTCGATCTTCTTCTCCAGCTCCTGGATCCTCTCGCTGGTGAACGGAAACGCGTCGGCGCCATGGACCGCCAGCGAAGTCTTCGCGTCCATGTTGACCGTCTTCCCATCAGGACCAATGGCGACGAGAGAAGGGATTCCACGGATCTTGAACTTCTTTTTCAGGTACGCCTTCCTTTCGTCTTCCAAGGGGATGGCGAGCCATGGCATGCCAGAGAAGAAGTCGTTGAATGAGCTCTGGTCCCTGTCGCTAGAGATGAAGACGATCTCGAAATCGCTGTTCTTCTCCTTGATCTTGTTGTAAACATCCACAAGCGTAGGCAGGAAGGCTCTGCATGGCCCACACCATTTAGCTGAAAAGTAGAGGAGGACAGTCTTCCCAACAAGTTCTGCTACAGGAACCTGACACAATACATTACAAAGCATATTTCAGTCTTCTCATACTTATCACAATCTTAGATAACACATCAGAAGTGTAGAACACCTAAACCATATGCTCATTCTGAAATTACTACTATATGCTCACTGTCAATGATTTAAGAATAGTAGTGATACATTGAATATATCAAATATATCATATACATTTAGGCTCTCTATCATTCCCTTTGTTCATGGACCCTAGCAAAATAATTTGTCCATTCTAATTTGTGCATCCGTTCCTACACAGGTCCTTCAAATCTATCCTTTTTGTATGGCTCAGAAATCTTGGACACTATATCTATGATTTGTTTCTTTTAATCTAAAGAACATCTATGATTGTTTTTCAACTTTTTTGGACAAATGAGATGAACAAACTAGAGGTGCAGCAACTAGTTGCAACAAATATGCAATCAATTTCGTACTACTAGTTAGAAAATGTAAGATCTTGGTGAGCATGCTATGGTGGGTCTAAATCTCCACCTAATAGAGCTCTTGACATAAATAAGTTGTCCAAGCAAGTAGAGAGATGAGAATGTTGATCACGAATTCAACATGATATGGAGGGTCTAAATTTCTACCTAATAAAAAACCGCAACATAAATAAGATGGCCAGGCAAGTACAGATGTGAGAACGTTTATCACGAATTCAACTAACAAAATTGGATATTTCTACTCTTTAAAATTGTGCATGAAGGTCAACATTCAGATCAACATGGTTAATTTATTCTAAGATACTTCAAACAGAAATAGGTCTGATCTATTCTTGCCAACAAATAGAATTAATCTACAGAATAAAGCATATATAAGACATACCTTTGCTCCATCTTTCCCGACGACAAAGTCTAAATCACCAGTAACCAGAAGGGACTCCAACGTCTGTGCCGCTGCTTTAGCCTTTGCCTTCTCCGCTAGAATTTCCAGCTTCTCTGCATTGAAGGGGAACCCCTCCCATGCATCCAAACCATGCTCATTAATTATGTCCGCAATATTGCTGCTCAGTGTCTTCCCATCAGGACCAATCAGCACTAGTGTAGGAAGATCACTAAGCTCAAAGTAACTGACAAGCTTCTGACACATCTTGTCGCCCTGAGGAATGGCGAGCCAAGGCATGCTTGAAAAACTGTTATTGAATGATTCCTCGTCACTGTCCAAGGATACAGCTACAACTTCAAACTTCTCCCCCACTTCTTTGAGTTTTGCATATATCTTGGCAAGCACTGGGGTAAACTCCTCAACTGGAGGATAGCCGTTCACTACAAAGCATATACCAACATACTTCCCCTCAAGATCAACGATGGGTACCTGGGTACAGCATTGCAAATTAGATCATAAGTATGTCTAGATCTGTAAAAGCGTGAATAGACAATAAAAGAACGGTGGTTGATCAGTTACCTTCTCCCCCGTGTTTGAAATTACGTAGTTACGATTTGGTGTACCAAGCACACTATGAATAGTTTGGTTATCCTTAGCAGCCTTTTCTTGTTCCTTCAATTCATTGACCCTCTCGGTTGTAAAAGGATAAGCTTCTATACCATATTCACTCACAAACTCAACTCCTTCATCAGTAAGAACTTCACCAGTTTTTGCATCAAGGAAAACAAGGTGTGGAATACCGTTGACCTCAAACCGCTCATCAAGGCTTTTACGGCCTTCAGAGTCGGAGAAAGGAACTGCCAACCACGGCATCTTTGCAAAATAGGCATTGAATGCTTCCTCATCTTGGTCGCCTGAAACAAAGATCACCTCAAAGCTCTTGCCATGTGAGGTAAGTTCTTTGTATGCTTCAATAAGCTTTGGCGTAAACCGCTGGCATGGCGGGCACCATGAGGCCGAGAAATAGACAGCTACAGTGTCCCCCTCAATGCTGCTGATCTTCACCTGAAAGATGACAGAAGGAACAGTTGCAGAACGTCAGGTTCAGCTACTACAGTCTGGTCTGTGCGAACAAGTTAGTTACACATGTTTTCATTCATATCATGCAACTGTCTTTCTTTGCTTTTGCTTACACAAATTTAAAGAATCTGATGCACACTGCCTAATAATAACGAAATTGAGGATCCACCATCTAACTCCTCCCCTACAACCTGACCACTTTGCATAACTTTTTGTGATCAATTTAATGTACTTCCTATGAAATGTCATAACCGACCTCCTTTTTCAAATCAGGGTTATGTTAACGAACTTGCCAAATTCACAACACAAGAGAAAATTGAACAAAACTATTCCCGAAAGACATACCATTACATATACACTAAATCTCTATCCATAGAAGAAAAACATGTCACTCCCTCCATCCCAAAATGTAAAGCGTATGCTCATTCGTTGTGGAAAGACTTTGACGAACAATTTGTTTGCTAATATGTGACATAAAACTGATATCACTAAATTGCAATTAAATTTTACTTACCTACGATTTCGACTTTGTTTTGCATAAACCACATACTAATCTAGCAGTTGTTGCCTTGTTGGTAAACAATCCTAGTAGTTGTCTTAATAACAGATTAAAATACACCTTACAGTTTCGTGACAGATGGAGTATTACTTTTAGACAAACTGAGTCAACTTTGGAGTCTAGATTGAATGAAATAGAAAAATAAGATAGACAGACACGAAGGAACAGAAATTACAACAACCCACCCTTGAAAGTTGACCATAGTGCAGCTATTTCAAGCCAATCAGATATCACCAATATAAGATATTATCTGATAATCAATTGACCTCGATCAAGCCGAATCGTGCACTCTGGTACTATTTATTCAATAGAATATTTGTTTTAAAAAAAGAGCCCATCTCGTCCTATTTGCAGTAGCAGTTGATAAATACAGCCCGAACTCTAAATGGACCAATCAAACGAAATAAACAAGGGAGATGCTATTTCACGTTAGAACAAGCCAATCACATACCACCAATATCATCACAGATATTATTTAATAATCAATTGACACCTCGATCAGGCCGAATCGTTCACTCTAGTACTGTTTATTCCACAGAATCCTTGCTGAAAAAGAGAACCCATCCCATCTTATTTGCGCTAGCTAGCTGTTGATAACTACAGCCCGAGCTCTAAATCGACCGATCAAACGAAATAAACAGGAGAAACGCTAGACAAGCGCACACGGCGCGCGATGCGGACATCATCGGGCCAAGGGGGAGGGACTAATCGCGAGATCGCACAGGCACAGTGCGGGAGAGAGAGGGGGGAAGGGGCCGACCTGCTCGCCGGAGTTGCGGACGAGGTAGTCCCTGTCGCCGGCGGCGAGGATGGCCCCGAGGCCGCCGCCGGGGGTGGGGGAGGACGCCGCCATCCGGTGCCTTCGCTTGAGGGGGCGGAGCGGAGGGGGAGGAAGGGGAGTGGACTGGTAGTGGGGGGAGCGGAGACGGAGCGGGTCGAGGCCGTGGTTTATGCCGTTTGTTTTGGGAGAGGTATTTGGGTGGCACGGTTGGGGGGTTTATATAGAGGGGCGTGACCGCGTGGGCGACGGTGGTGGGTCTCCGTCTACGGCGACTTGGCGTCATGCCTCGGATGCCAAGTGCGGATGCTTCCTTCGCACCGAAGGTTGGAGAACCGCCACAGGGCTGCTCTGTCAAAAATTATTGCGCCGTCCAAGTGTGAAATGGAGCGGGTGTGCGCCAGAATTCATTAAGAAAAAGTTGTGCACGAGAAAATAAATAAAATGTTTCTACCAAGAAGAGATCCATAACTTCCCCCGTTGCACTTAGAGCAACTTCAACAACTCGTCTTTCTCTAAATAACCGCTGTTTACTGGAATATGGGAAAAAAACTCAATCATTTCCTGTGAAGTGTCCATACACTGCTAGGTATAACAGTATTAGTACCGCAGGGTAAAGACCTAACAGTAGCGTGGGTGCCCGCGCTACTGCCAGCGCTGCAGCTAACTTTTACCAGTAGCACCGGGTATAACCCCGCGCTAGTGCTACACAAAATCAGCATTAGCACGGGCCCACCCAGTGCTAACTATCTGTAGCGCTGATAATCCCCCGTCACTGCTAAGTCTGTGTAGCTGTACCGCTGCCCAGCACTGCTGCTATTTTCTTACATCGCACTGCAGGTAAGATTTTCTGTATTTTTTTCTTCCGTGAATTTACACAGTATTTATACAGATTTTATACTATAGCAACATATACATACATTGAAACTATATGAGATGAGAATGTCTCATCATCATCGAAGTGCTACAACATAGTCTCATCATCATAATGATCCAACACAAATGTCTCGTCATCATCTCGGAATAGTGATACAAGTTATTACAGGTCTCGAATACATGCAACTACATGGTCACATACACATGTTTCATCATCGATCTAAACTATGATATACAAGAGAAGAGCGATCACTATGAGCAAGAGTGGGATTATGAAGTAGTTCTTAAGCGGTTATGATTCCTCTCTCGCGCTAGCGTGAACCTCAAATAATTAGCTTCCGCTTGGATTCTACTTTGAAACCCTTTGTGGCTGCTGCCTGGGAAGCGGTCGACTTGGGCCTGACACTCTGGCCACTCATCGTACACTCCTGGAATCCTCCCTATGTACATGGCCTAGCACTTCTTCGCTATCGATCTATATCCCTGACAGAGATGCATCGTCATCAGGCGAATTCATCGATAATATGCAACATAATATACGTAAGCAACACGAAGAGAAAGAGTTAGCAAATAGAAGCAACATATAGTAAACATAATTAACGAAGTTCATCGTACCCAAACTAATTAACTAGAGCGCTAGGCAAGTTTAGGAGGACCGTTTACATCACAAAGTTTCGTCGTACAAAAACTCAAAGTTTCATTCTACATAAAGTACTAACTGAGTGGACATCATCATCGTCATTGTCAATCACTATAGGTCCGTTCGTCCATATCCGGGAGGATGCACCCTAGCTTCGTGAAAGTCGTCATGTCCTGACGTTGTAGGCCTATGCGAGTTCGGACGTCAGCCCGCAATACAGGGCCGCCATGGAACGTCCCATTTTCTTCGACGGTGTCTTTGATGATGATCGCCACAATGTCATGTTGGATGCGATGAAAGTCATTTCTGAGTTTTTCATCCGGTTCGGCTCCTAAGGTTGCGGCCCATTTGCAGATATGGGCATCGCCTGTAGATGGCATGCGAAGTTCTTGGTGATCCCTTCTAAACTCCAGCATATGATGGATGATGTAGAATCCATCCTTCTTACTTGTTGGGTTGTTGGATGTAGCAAAAGTCGGTATTATGGCCGAAACACGGCATACGCCCATCCTTTGTTTCTTGATCTTGATGTGGCCACCCCTCATGCCCAAGCCTACAAGAGCATGATCCAGAACATTCTATATGTGTGTGTAGTCTTTCTTCTACGTGTTTATGGACGAGTCCAAATACGGAGCGTAGGAGACTTGCGGGTAAAGAAGGATAAGGACAACATGCCCCTGCTACCTCTTGAGCTTGCGTTGGTTTTTCCCTTGAAGAGGAAAGGGTGATGCAGCAAAATAGAGTAAGTATTTCCCTCAGTTTGAGAACCAAGGTATCAATCTAGTAGGAGACAACGCACAAGTCACCGAATACCTGCATAAACAATCAACAACTTGCACCCAATGTGATAAAGGGGTTGTCAATCCTTTCACGATTACTTGCAAAAGTGAGATCTGATAGAGATAGATAAATGGTAAAGTAAATATTTTTGGTATTTTTGGTTTATAGATTGGAAAGTAAAGATTGAAAATTAAAGGAACGGCGACAGAAATTGGCAAGTTGATAGGAAAATAATATGATGTAAAGTAGACCGGGGGCCATATGTTTCACTAGTGGCTTCTCTCAAGATAGCAAATATTGTGGTGGGTGAACAAATTACTGCCGAGCAATTGATAGAAGAGCACATAATTATGATGATATCTAAGGCATTGATCATGAACATAGGCATCATGTCTGTGTCAAGTAGACCGAAACGATTTTGCATCTACTACTATTATTCCACACATCGACCGCTATCTAGCATGCATCTAGAGTATTAAGTTCATAAAGAACGGAGTAACGCATTAAGTAAGATGACATGATGTAGAGGAATTAACTCAAGCAATATGATGAAAACCCCATCTTTTTATCCTCAATGGCAACAATACAATACGTGCCTTGCTGCCCTACTTGTTGGGAACGTAGCAATAATTCAAAAAAAATTCCTATGCGTCACCAAGATTAATCTAGGAGATGCTAGCAACGAGAGAGGGGGGAAGTGCATCTGCATACTCTTGAAGATCGCTAAGCGGAAGTGAGGGAGTCCTGGACTAGGGGGTGTCCGGACAGCCGGACTATCATCATCGGCCGGACTCCAAGACTATGAAGATACAAGATTGAAGACTTCGTCCCGTGTCCGGATGGGACTTTCCTTGGCGTGGAAGGCAAGCTTGGCAATACGGATATGTAGATCTCCAACCATTGTAACCGACTCTGTGTAACCCTAGCCCTCTCCGGTGTATATATAAACCGGAGAGTTTTAGTCCGTAGGACGAACAACCATTACAACAATCATACCATAGGCTAGCTTCTAGGGTTTAGCCTCCTTGATCTCGTGGTAGATCCACTCTTGTACTACCCATATCATCAATATCAATCAAGCGAGGAGTAGGGTTTTACCTCCATCGAGAGGGCCCGAACTGGTAAAACATTGTGCCCTTGTCTCCTGTTACCATCCACCTAGACGCACAGATTCGGGACCCCTACCCGAGATCCGCCGATTTTGACACCGACATTGGTGCTTTCATTGAGAGTTCCTCCGTGCGTGCCACGATCGTGAAGGATGCCTCTTCCGCCTTTAAAGATGGTATCATCGCTAAAGGAGCCCTGGCCGCCGGCCAAACTATCCGGCTAGGTGGTTTTCTCATGACCGCCTGTTCGGCCACCACTTCGACGATAACCTCTCGGGTCATCAAAAGCAATCTTTACGTCAACTCGGAATTCGCCGAGCAGCTGGATCCAATCGAGCTCCTGTCCGTAAACGAGCTCTTGGATCGCATCGTCGCCCTGGGAGTCGCTACAGACTACAATCAGATTGGGCTTAAAACCAATCTGAGAGAGATTAACTCTCCCCAGGTTACCCACCACGTTGTTGTGGTAGAGGAACAACACGGCGATTCTTCTTCTACATTGAAAACTAGTTATGTCCGGACTCCCAAACCCTCCATGCCGGATTTCCGCGGAGGGACGGACGTCGATCAAGTACTGAACCTAAAGTCAGACATCGGACCAGACTCGTTGGACAATGTCCAACAATCCAAGCTTCCAAATTCGGAAACTTTCCGGCCCTTGAGCCTCGAGACGGGTAGGGTTCCGGACTCAATTCCACCCACCCACCCAAACATATGCGATCTATCTCAAATCCGGCAAGAGCTCGCTGAAACAGTACATCATTACTGGGCCAGATTCCTCCTGGTTATGGACAGGATAAAAGACTGCCGTGAGAAAAATGCAATTTCAATTTTCTGCAATAATTGCATGGACAAGGGAATCTTGAACGCCGTAAGTCATCGTGAAATTACACGATTCACCGACCTGGCATCCATAGTATGCAGCATCTTGGCGATGGAGAGTTTCCGAAAACCGAAACTAAGTTTTGGGACAATCCGGCTCGAATACAACCCTAGTCCGAAACAAAAGGGTGCATCATACTCGTGCACCGGTATAAAACCAAAAGCAAAAACCCCATAAAGGGCACGGAACCGTACTGGAGGGATGGCTCAGCGGACCCTGTAAAATTCACAGTACAGAAGGCGCCACTCCAACACATAGCCTTCGAGCATGTTGGATACTGCGGCAGGTGGCCAAAAGTGGCGAAGAGCTTCTAACCCTAGAGAACCGCTCTAACAGTACCAGTACGGTGTCAACGGTCTTCGAGACTTTCGCATCAAATAATATGCAGAAACGAACAATACGCAGCCTCGCCAAAGTCTACCAAGTAGCAACAACAAATCCATGGAGCGACACGGCCATCACCTTCAACGCCAGCGACGAACCTAAATTCCGAACAGTCCGAGCACCAGCCGCATTGGTCCTCAGTCCAATAGTGGACGGCTTTCGTCTTACCAAGGTACTCATGGATGGCGGCAGCGAATTAAACCTCATCTACGAGGAAACTCTTCAAAAATGGAAATAGATGGAGCCGCATTGAGCGAAGCAGCACAACCTTTAGAGGAATAATCCCTAGCCGGGAAGCACGCTGCACAGAAAAATCACACTTGATGTGGTGTTCGCTCACGGACAATTACAGTCCGAAGAGGTCACGCCCAAGTGGCCCCGCTCAGCAGCGGATATCACGCTATATTAGGACGAGAGGCATTCACAATTTTTCAAGCCATACCCCATTACGGGTACATGAAGCTTAAGATTCCCGGGCCCGACGGAATAATCACTCTCGTTAGTGATCCGGACACAGCACTCCGCGCCGAAAATAAGACAGCCGCATTAGCCCTGGAGGCACTATCCGAAGCCCTAGCGGCAGAGGAACTCACCGCGCTGCGCTCTACGGTAAATAGGGATGATGTGATACTCGATAAGAGACCCAAGTCCACCTCCTTTAAACCAGCAGACGAGATAATCAAATTCCAGGTCCATCCAACGGACCCAACAAAGACGGCCTCCATTGGGGCACAATTGAACCCTGATGTAGACGCCGCACTACGAGAATTCCTTCGGGAAAATTGGGACACTTTGCCTGGCACCCTTCAGATATGCCAGGAATCCCACGCAGATTGGTAGAACATAGCCTAAACATCCTAAAAGGATTCAAGTCAGTCAAACAGGCACTTCGGCGATTTTCCGAACCCAAAAGACAGGCAATGGGAGAGGAGCTAGCCAAACTATTGGAAGCCGGATTCATCCGAGACATCAAACATCCGGACTGGCTAGCAAACCTGGTAATGGTACCAAAGAAGGACAAATCCTGGCGCCTATATGTCGATTTTAAAGACCTCAACAAGGCTCGCCTAAAGGTTCCTTTCCTCTCCCGCATCGACCAAATAATCGATGCTATGCGAAGGCACGATTCATTGTGCTTCCTTGATGCATACTCGGCTACCATCAAATCAAGATGGCGAGGCGCGCAAGCCGCAACAAACATTCATTACTCCATACGGACCATTCGTTTCAACACGATGCCCTTCGGACTCAAAAACGCCGCGCAACATATCAGCGCATGATTCGTACATGTCCGCTACCCAGATCGACAAAACAAGAGTAGAGGCATACGAGACGACGCGATCGTCAAAACCAAACACGTCGAAACTCTAGTAGACGACTTGAGGCTCACATTCGACAACCTCCGAGCATATGACATTGTGAATCCGGAAAATACGTCTTCGCTTACCGGCGGAAAGCTCCTCGGCTTCATTGTATCCGGTAGAGGAATTGAAGCAAACTCAGCCAAGATCTGAGCTCTGTCACAGCTGGATATTCCAAAAGACCTCAAACAAATACAAAAATTGACTGGATGTGTGGCGGCTCTAAGCCGCTTCATCTCCCGTTTGGGAGAAAAGGAATTGCCCCTCTATCACCTCCTCAGGCGCACCGAACACTTCGAGTGGATGGATGCTGCCACCGCCGGACTCGAAGAAATAAAGGCCATATTGGCAACAAATCTGGTCCTGGCTGCGCCTAACCTAGGCGAACAAATGTTGTTATATATCGCGGCAACACATCAAGTTGTAAGCGCGGTGCTCGTCGTCGAACGAGAAACAGAAGGGCATAAATTCCCTCTTCAAAAACCAGTGTACTAAGTATCCATCTTAGCCCCCTGCAAGTCCCGGTACCCGCATTATCAAAAGATAGCGTACGCGGTGTTCATGGCATCCCGGAAGCTCCGACACTAATTTCAAGAGTGTTCGATAATAGTGGCCTCCGAAGTGCCCCTCAACGACATTATAAACAACCGCGACGCGACGGGCAGGATTGCAAAATGGGCCATTGAGCTCTTACCATTCGATATAACTTATAAACCTCGGCGAGCTATAAAGTCGCAAGTCTTGGCTGACTTCATCGGTGAATGGACCGAAGCCGAACTCCCTAAAGAGTACGGCGCATACTCCAATTGGATTATGCATTTCGACGGCTCCAAAATGTTGGCCGGCTTGGGGGCTGGCGTCGTACTGACGTCCCCAACCGGAGACATAGTCCAATACGTACTTTAGATAATGTACACGGACTCCAACAATGCAGCCGAATACGAGGCCCTCCTACATGGTCTCCGGATGGCAACCTCCATGGGTATTCAATGCCTAGAGGTGCGCGAGGATTCAAACCTCGCAATATCCCAAGTAAATGGAGACTTTGACGCCAAGGATCCGAAAATGGCAGCCTATCGTAACGCTGTCCTAAAAATGTCAGCTCGGTTCGAAGGACTCGAATTCCACCACGTAGCCCGGGATAATAACCAAGCAGCCGACGTGTTGGCGCGCATCGGCGCGAAATGCGACACTGTCCCTCCAAACATCTTCTTGGAACGGCTCTTTAAGCCATCCGTACTATGGGAAGAGGAGTCCGGAAATAACAACCCGGAAACAACTACGCCACCCAACACAGAACAGTCTGACATAATCGGCGGTTCAGCCGATGAAATAACACCTTCAGCCCACGAAATAATGGCGGTAATTGCCCCGTGGACAGAACCATTCCTAGCCTACTTAATTAGGCAGGAACTTCCCGAAGACCAAAACGAGGCCCGCTGCATAGTTCGGCGGTCTAAAGCCTACAAGGTCCATGAGGGAGAACTTTACAAGAAAAGCACAACCGGAGTCCTTCAAAGGTGCATCTCCGAAGAGGAAGGGCGAAATCTTCTGGCTGAAATTCACGCCGGACTAGGCGGACACCACGCTGCAGCCTGGGCCCTTGTAGGTAAGGCCTTCCGACAGATTTTATTGGCCGACGGCCGGCAGATGCTCAGACTTAGTCCAAAGATCGTCGGTTGTCGGCTCTTTGCTAATCGAGCCATATGCCACCCACCGCCCTCGTAACTATACCCATTACCGCCGTCATGTCCGGGGCTTGACATGGTCGGACCCCTCAAAGGGGAACCCACAAGCAAAGGTACCTATTGGTCATGGTGGACAAATTCACCAAATGGATAGAGGCCAAGCCAGTTAAAACGGCAGAGTCCGAACCAGTGATAGACTTCATATCCAGGGTAGTACACCGTTATGGCGTCCCCCATAGCATCATTACCGATAACGACACGAACTTCACGACCGACGGGGTCAAACTCTGGTGCAAAAATATCGGCATTAAGCTCGATTACGCTTCAGTCTATCACCCTCAAACCAACGGTCAAGTTGAGCGAGCAAATGGTCTGATAATGAGCGGCATCAAGCCCAGACTAGTGCGGTCCTCACGGAATCTAACACGACCGGGTAGAGGAGCTTGACTCCATACTCTGGGGGCTGCGGACCACGCCAAACCGTACTACCGGATTCACACCATTCTTCATGGTATACGGCGAAGAGGCAGTTTGCCCTGCGACATAATTCATGACTCACCTCGAGTGCGCATGTACGAAGAAAGAGAAGCCGAGCTGGATCGGCAGGACAACTTGGACACATTGGAGGAAGAACGCAATGTGGCAAAGGCTCGTTCCGCATTCTATTAGCAGCAGGCTCGACGATATCAAAGTAGAGAAGTACGGGCTAAAACTTACAATGTTGGCGAACTAGTTCTACGCCTGCCGGACAAGAAAAAGGACAAACTCAAGCCCAAATGGGAAGGTCCCTTCATCATCGACCAAGTCCTGATCGGCGGAGCATACCGTCTGCGAAATGCATCGGACAACCGACTCGAGCCGAACCCATGGAACGCAGCCCGCCTCCGAAGATTCTACGCCTAGCGCCGGACTAAGAGTTCGCCTTCTTCCTCCGTCCAAATTTTTACACTTCAGCTGTCTTTCGTTTCTCTCTTTTCTCTCACCTTTTTCATAAAAGCCCTTAAAGGCCTATTTGCGCATTGTTCGCACACACTTGATGTGCTATCCGCACTCATTATACCTGGGGGCTTCTTTAACAGAAGCTTACTTATACGGGCTTTATGCCCAAAGCATGTGTCAAACTTCCACATGTACCTTTTATTCACCATTATATGCATCGATATGACTTAAGTTTTGGCCAAGCTGGGTTGCCTGGCTCCTGTGCTTACCCCTACGTTCCCGATTGTTCGACTTGGAGGTAAAGGGAGCACCTCTGCGATTATTCTTGCCGGGTCGACGGATGTGTACCTCGGTCGGGTGAAGCCGAAAGCTAAGCGTTCTTAAGGGAATATTCGGTCGGTGACTTGAAAGATGATTTTTTACATATTTATTTATCTGCCCCCAGATGTTTTCCTGCTCTTTTCGCAGTCCGGACATGCACTTTAGGGCATGCCTCCCAGGGAAAGGAACCCTTAACGGAACTATTCTCCCTGGAAGATGTTTCTTACTAACCAAGTAATATAACATAACTAGTTGGGCACTTGTCTGATAAAGCACTAATGACCCCTACGCCTGGTCTCCATGCATGCCCCGGTTTTTCTTAACCGAGAGGGTATTCGAACACACTCCGGACTCTAGGGTCCCGAGGTTGAAGCAAAAAGGTCGGCAAAGACAAACGATCTACAATCCGGCTAGAAGGCATTTTACATGTCATTTTAAATACATCGTCAAATCGAATGACTGTATCCTCCTCAATCCCGTCTAACAGTGCTGTCTAATTCTATCTCGTTGGGAATATTTAGCGCCAACTCTACTTGGCCGCACACTAAGCTCACAGGATCTCCTTCCCATCGGGCCCCACAGTCCGACCTCGCCATGTGGTTTGGATTCGCCTTCTTGTACCGCGTCTTCACCATGGCCCAGGCCTCCCTGGCACCTTGACGGCAGGCTAATATCTTCCATAAACGGAAGCGCTGCCGCGCTCCCTGAAGCTTCTCCGCAAGCTCTCCAAGGCCCTCGGGTAGGGAGAGTGACGGCCATAAGGCCTGGACGACGCCGCTCATCGCCTGCCGAACACGTTTGAGCAGTTGCACCAGCTCGGGGAGTTGGTCACCCGTTGAAACGGGCATCTCCTCCATGAGGCGACTGTGAGCACACCTACGAGACATATTTACATAATCGACTTCCTCGCCGAACTCTTCTTTTCAAAGGAGTTCGCTCAAGCACTTACTATAGATGCCGCGACGAAGCCGCTGATTCTCCTTCACGGAGCCAGACAGCTCGGCCCGCACACCCTTTAGCTCTTCTCCCAGCTGGGTGTGGGCATCCTGGAGTTTGTTCCTCTCCTGCTGCACCTTCGTAAGCACCCTCTCACCGGCCTTCAGCTGGCGCAGTAGTTGTTGCTTGTCCGGATCAAGTCCGACAACATCTGCAATACCATTGTCAGATTTATACGTACGCTGCACACCGCTTATCTTTTTGAAACTATGTGTTACCAGAGGGGGTCTCTGTGCCTCCTTCTGCGGCAGTTAGTGCAGCCTCAAGTTGGGCTTTGCACTCTTTTAGCTCCTGGGACAATTGGGCATTCTTCTCCGTAAGATCATGCATCTCAAATGATCCTTAAATCAGTTACCTTAACTACTTTAAGTCTCGGGGGCTACTGGCATATACAACTATTAACATCTCTTACCCGTATGTCTTTTACATACTGCTCCGTGGCTCTGGTTAAACCTTCTTGAGCAGCACGGAGGTGCGCGTCTCCCGTGTTAAAGGCATTCAACGCCTCTGGGGAGAAACACGCGTCACGCAGAACTGTCCGGCGACGCCTATGATTCATGGCGCTCTCCAGCTCAGACCTGGTGGCGGACAGCCTGTCGGCATCCTCCGCTGGAGGAGTATCTGGCTCGCGCCTTGCGCTCGCCTCCCCCTTCGGACCAGGTGTTGGAACCTGGCGGGCGGAGGCTTGGTTGGCAACCTCCCCGGGTGCAGTCCGGCGAGTGCTCTTTCTCCTGGAAAAGTCACGAGCGTTAATACACCTCCTGGGAATCCTTTTCCTGAATAACGCTTGCGAGATATACCGTTGCGGTGACGTTTGATTCGCACCGCCTCCTCTTCCACCTTTGGGCGGATGACCCTCGTTGGTCACGGCGTGGGTTCGCTTCTGCCTTGAAGGCACCTCTGCGAGACACCATTGTATACGATGGTTACAAATACACAAGGATGAAGTAATAATGTCAGGACTCCGGTCATAATTACCTGGGAAGCCGGAGTTAGGCCGGGGTAGTCAGCCATGATGGCGACTAGAGCATTGTCCATGCTGAGTTGGTGGAACACCCCGTCAATTAGCTCCACTTTTATGTCCGGATCCTCTTCGGAGGCCAGATCAAGGGATTTATCCGGATCCTCGGGTTGTGGAGCCGGACTATGTATGCTCTCCACATTCCGGCGCAGTTCCTGCGTCGAAACCATAAAATAAGGTACTTAACTTTGAAAGTACGGGTCGGGCAAATAAACGTCCGCTTACCCAGCTCCGAGGGTTATTCATGGAGAACCCATTCAATGGGCTCGTCTGGAGGAAGTCCTCTTTCTCCCCCTTGTACAGGCCGGACAGGATCTTTACCAGATCCGCGGCCGATCCCGGCCCCTTACGGCCATGACGGGTGGCGTCGTTCACCCCGTTGAAATCCCACATGGGGTGGCCCCTATATTGGAGCAGCTGCACCCCTCGCATGATGCATACGGCCATGACTCCAATCATGGTTAATCCGGAATGGGCCATCAACCGAATCCGGCCCATCAAGTAATGGACGCTCCTGTCTTCCTCTTGTTGAGGGCTCCGTGGGCGCCAACTCAGGCGCTTCTTCAGAGGAGCCTTGTTGAACTCCGGGAGGCCGATCCGAACTTGGTCCGGCAGTGGAGCGTCTTCCACATAAAACCATTCCGAAGGCCAGTCTTCGGACGCCTTCTTTGGGGTTCCGGATAGATATCCGGTCCCGGCGATGTGCCATATTTCGGCTCTGCCCACTTGATATATTGACCCCTCGTGAGAATGGGGTACGAGGCAAAACAGTCTCTTCCACAGCGCAAAATGGGGCTCGATGCCCAGGAACAGCTCGCAAAGAGCTACGTAACCCGCGATGTGCAGAATGGAGGTGGGCGTGAGGTGATGAAGCTGGAGTCCGTAGAACTCCAGAAGCCCCCGGAGAAACGGGTGGATGGGAAATCCGAGCCCCCTTATTAGATAAGGACGAAGCACACCCGCTCCCCTTTGAAGGGACTACGGGAGGCCTCCGCTTGCTTTCCACCTTTGTAAGTGGCCAGCCCGGCTCAGACCGGGACCATAAAGGCCGGAGGAAGATATCCCTCCGCTTGGAGCGTCACCACTCATTGTGCGAGAATGAACATCTCCTCCAATCTCTGGCGGAGGCTGGGGCGCGAGAGAGGAGCAGCGTCGACGGTCCATGGTGGAATGGATTTTTGGTCAGAAGCGCTCCGATGAGTACTCGCGGAAGGAAGATGGTGTGATTTGGATCTGATTCTTGCCTCTCTTATAGGCAGGTTATTTGCGCAGCTAGGGGAAAAAATATAAAAGATACCCTGGCCTTTCGCATTCGTGTGACGCGTGGAAGAGGGCCATTATTGGGCGTGGGAGCCAAGGAGCGCAATATCTGTAAGGGTGCCGGACACTATTTGACAGGCACATGGAATTTGAAGGAGAACCTGCCTTGCAACGCCGAAGACAACATATGCGCTGGACTTGTCGTCATTGAAGCTTGGTTCGGGGGCTACTGAGGGAGTCCTGGACTAGGGGGTGTCCGGACAGCCGGACTATCATCATCGGCCGGACTCCAAGACTATGAAGATACAAGATTGAAGACTTCGTCCCGTGTCCGGATGGGACTTTCCTTGGCGTGGAAGGCAAGCTTGGCAATACGGATATGTAGATCTCCTACCATTGTAACCGACTTTGTGTAACCCTAGCCCTCTCCGGTGTCTATATAAACCGGAGGGTTTTAGTCCATAGGACGAACAACCATTACAACAATCATACCATACGCTAGCTTCTAGGGTTTAGCCTCCTTGATCTAGTGGTAGATCCACTCTTGTACTACCCATATCATCAATATCAATCAAGCAGGAGTAGGGTTTTACCTCCATCGAGAGGGCCCAAACCTGGGTAAAAACATCGTGCCCCTTGTCTCCTGTTACCATCCGCCTAGACGCACAGTTCGGGACCCCCTACCCGAGATCTGCCGGTTTTGACACCGACAGGAAGCGTTACAAGAATGCGGTTGATGGAGTCGTACTCCCGGCGATTCAAATCGCGGAAGATCCGATCTAGCGCCGAACGGACGGCGCCTCCGCATTCAACAACGTACAGCCTGGGGACATCTCCTCCTTCTTGATCCAGCAAGGGAAGAGGAGAAGTTGAGGGAGAGCTTCGGCATCACAACGGCGTGGTGGTGGAGCTTGTGGGTTTCTTGCAGGGCTTTGCCAAGCTCTACGGAGGAGGAAGAAGTGTTGGAGGAGGGAGGGGCAGCGCCAGGGGAAGGGTGCGGCTGCCCTCCCACCCTCCCTCTATTTATAGGGTGAAGGGGAGAGGGGGCCGGCCCCTCTAGATCCCATCTAGAGGGGGGCGGCGGCCAGGAGGGGGAAACTTGTCCCCCAAGCAAGGTGAAGGCGCCCCCTCCCCTAGGGTTTCCAAACCCTAGGCGTCTTGGGCCCTTGGGGGGCGCACCAGCCCACTAGGGGGCTGGTTCCCTCCCATATTCAACCCATTAAGTCCCCCGGAGCAGGTGGCCCCACCCGGTGGACCTCTGAACACCTTTTGGTGGTCCCCGTACAATATTGATAACCCCCGAAACCATTCTAGCGACTGAAACTGGACTTCCCATATATAAATCTTCACCTCCTGACCATTCTGGAACTCCTCGTGATGTCCGGGAACTCATCCGGGACTCCGAACAACCTTTGGTAACCACATACAATTTCCCATAACAACAGTGTCATCTCAACGGAATTACGTGGTGCCCTATTTAAAGTGAATGTGGTTGTCTCTAATGCCTAACCCATAAACGATAGTGGTAATTCAATAGGGTGCATCTATGATGTTCGGACACACCATCATACTATGGTGCTCCAGGCGGTATTAGTTGTGAAACAATTTCCACAATGTATTAATTGTGTACCAAACTCGTAACTCAGATATTCATCTCTATGATCATATCATAGACATTTTATCCTCTTGTCACGACGATCTTCAACTTCACTCTAAAATTACTTGAACCTTTCAATAATTCAGACTTGTGTTTCATCAAGTAAATATACTTAGCATCTACTCAAATCATCTGTGAAGTAAGAACATAATGATATGCACCGCGTGCCTCAACACTCATTGGACTGCACACATCAAAATGTATTACTTCCGACAAGTTGCTTTCTTGTTCCATCTCACTGAAAACGAGGCCTTTCAGCCATCTTGCCCATGTGGTATGATCTGCATGTCTCAAGTGATTCAAAATCAAATGAGTCCAAATGATCCATCTGCATGGAGTTTCTTCATGCGTATATACCAATAGACATGGTTCACATGTCTCAAACTTTTCAAAAATGAGTGAGTCCAAAGATCCATTAACATGGAGCTTCTTCATGCGTTTTATACCAATATGACTCAAATGGCAGTGCCAGAAGTAGGTGGTACAATCATTACTATCTTATATCTTTTGGCATGAACATGTGTATCACTACGATCGAGATTCAATAAACCATTCATTTAGGTGCAAGACCATTGAAGGTATTATTCAAATAAACAGAGTAACCATTATTATCCTTAAATGAATAGCCGTATTGCGATAAACATAATCCAATCATGTATATGCTCAACGCAAACACCAAATAACAATTATTTAGGTTTAACACCAATCCTGATGGTAGAGGGAGCGTGCAATGTTTGATCACATCAACCTTGGAAACACTTCCAACACATATCGTCATCTCACCTTTAGCTAGTCTCCTATTTATTCTGTAGCCTTTTATTTTGAGTTACTAACACTTAGCAACCGAACCAGTATCTAATACCCTGGTGCTACTAGGATTACTAGTAAAGTACACATGAATATAATGTATATCCAATATACTTCTGTCGACCTTGCCAGCCTTCTCATCTACCAAGTATCTAGGGTAGTTGAAAGTGCTAGTTATCGACTAGAGGCGGGGGGGGGGGGTGAATAGGCGATTTTTATGATAGTCTTCAAAACATGGAAGTTTCGAAGACAAACAAGAGAAATGACCTAATTGATATGCAGCGGAAGATAAACTACATCAAGCAAACCATAGTCAAGTATGCAATGATGTGAAAGTACAAAGACTAATAGCAGCTTAGTAGTAAGGATCGGGATGGAAGATAGTATGAAGCCAACCAACGATAGTAGTCAAGCAATGAAGTCAAACAGGTACGACAATTAGACAATGACTTCACGAAGACAAACTCTAAGTAAAGGGAGGGCGAGGATAGAATCAGTCACTTGTTGAAGACACAAGATTTGTTGGACCAGTTCCAGTTGCTGTGACAACTGTACGTCTGGTTAGGGAGGCTGAGATTCAACTCAGAAGGCCGCGTCTTCACCTTATTCGCCTTGAGCTAAGGACACACAGTCCTTGCCCAATCACTCTGGTAAGTCTTCAAGGTAAACTTCCGAACCTTCACAGACTTCGTTCACCGGCGATCCACAATGACTCTTGGATGCTCAGAACGCGACGCCTAACCGGCTGGAGGATTCACAGTCCTCAAGTGTAATAAGTCTTCAGATCACACAGACAAAAAGACTTTAGTGATGCCTAACACTCTTTGGCTCTGGGTGTTTGGGCTTTGTCCTCGCAAGGATTTCTCTCTCTCAAAGGCTTCGAGGTGGGTTGCTCTCAAACGACAAAAGCTGTGCACTAACTCTGAGCAGCCACCAATTTATGGTGTAGGGGGTGGGCTATTTATAGCCACAAGGCAACCCGACCTGATATGTCTGAAATGCCCTGGGTCACTAAGGAACTGACACGTGTTCCAACGGTCAGATTTCAAACACACACGACAACTTTACTTGGGCTACAAGCAAAGCTGACTCATCCACTCTGGATAAGATTTGCTCTCATTGTCTTCACTTTCAAGACATAGGATTTGGGTTGAGCATCACTGATCATTTCGACTTTGTTCACTTGGACCCCACTTAACGAAGACGGTGGTTCCTATGACTCAAGAAAGAAGAAAAAGGAAACAACAAAACAACACAGATCTTGGCTCCATAGTCTTCACTCAATGTCTTCTCATGTCATAGTCTTCAATATGAATATCTTCACATACCACCATTGTCGTCAATGTCTTCATACATTTTTAGGGGTCATCTCCGGTAGGTAAACCGAATCAATGAGGGACACTACCAGCGTTATCCTGCAATTCTCACAAACGCATTAATTCCTCAACCAACTTTGTCGTCAATAATCCAAAACCAACTAGGGGTGGCACTAGATGCACTTACAATCTCCCCCTTTTTGGTGATTGATGACAAACTGGTTGAAGTTTTTAACGGGGATAAAGTATGTGAAATTGTAAAGGATAGGGTATTGTCTTCATAAGTGGCAAAGGCTCCCCCTGAAAATGTGCATATAAGTAATTTGCTTTTAGAATGCAAATGCACATGGCAGGTTGTACTTGTGGAGATCCTCTTCAACTTATGAAGATAATGCATCATGCATGAAATGATATAACTAATAGAATGACATGCATAATGAAAAATGGACGTCTGCAGAATGATCTAAGTGTGGAAGTTATCATTGCACATGCACAATTTATCATCGCATCACAGAAAAGCAAATAAGTAGCAAACGACCATCGAGTTTAAGTGTTACAACTCAAAGAACCAAATGTATCAAAAGCGCGAGTTGTAAACACAAGGCAAAATATAAAGCAACCGCCCATATGAACCCGCTTGAAGACTATCAAACTCATACGCTTCTCCCCCTTTTGTCATTAAGGACCAAAAAGGTTTGAAGACATAGAACATCTACTCGTTCTCATGAGTAGGTGAAGCAGCAGGGTTGTCGTTGTTGTTTGGCGGCGCAGACGTACTTGGTGCAGTGTTGATGCGTGCAGAAGTAGGAGGCGGTGAAGTAGCATCGTCTTCATCATCGATCACTTTGGCATTCACCATTGCCGTGGAGGAAGAATAGTCAGAGTCTTCAAGGGATGGAGTTCGACGTCGGACAGCATTCCGTGGAGGAGTGGAGTCAAACTTGAATCTTTCAATGAAGCCATCGTCTTGAAGATCTGCTTTAGCACTAAGCAGCGTGAATTTCAGACCATGGAGCATAGAATTTCAGACCAAAAAGGTCAGATCCAGACGCAGCCAGTTGCCGGATGCAGAATTCTTGTGTATTGAAGCTAATGCCATTGAGGATGTAAAAGACCAAAGTCTTCATGGCTCCTTCAAGTTTTGTAGATGATGAATGCCCTTTGATAGGCCATAGAGTTCGCCTGATGATGTGATATATTGTACGAGGCAGATACTCAAGGTCATCAACAAAGGACTCCTTTGGGTATTCAGCGTCAGGTGGCAGAGGCTTCATCATGCTCAACATCTGGCTCATATTGGGCTCTGGCTTATGGAAGATGCTCTCCGGTGCATTGCGGTGGAGTTGACAATCAGGTACGAAAAGCTCTCCGGGAGTGGGTAGGCCTGTAAGCTCAATGATGTCAAGAGCTTTGGCTTCATGATGAACATTTCCTGTCATCCACTCGAGAACCCATGTCTTTGTATCCCTGTTGTAGCCGCAAATGTGGAGGGTAGCATAGAATTGAAGCAAGAGTTCCTCATTCCAATGTTCTTTGTGCGTCACAAAGTGAGCGATCTGCATCACTAAAGCGATCAAGTGCTTCTTCTAAGCATGGCAGTCCAGCAATGGCTTTAGTGTCGAGGCGCATATGAGGGAAAATGCGCCCTTGATCATACAGAACGCAGGAGTAATAGCTTCGCTGCTGATAGCTCCAGAAACGATCAGATGATATTCTTGGCCTTGAGTAGGGGTTCTTTGCACTATCAAAGAAGGTGTTGTGGCTTTTGAAGCCATTTGCATTGAAGGACCCTGTTGAGGTGGCAGTACCTGGGAACCTTGGCAGTCTTGGCTTTGGTTTCTGGACCAGAGGCCTATGCTCAATATGATAATCAAACTGAGGACTAGAGGCATTAGGCGAAGGGACCAAAACGGGCCATTTGACAGTGATTAGCTGACCATAGTTGTATGCTTGCTCAATTGTATAGGGCCGTGGTGGCGGAACAGGAGCAGTGGCAACAACAGAGGCGTCAGGCTGCAGAACAGATGCTTTAGGAGTAGTTGCATCATTGGCTTCTGGCACATTGGTTGGTGCAGGCTCCACATTTTCTTCAGCCATGACTACGTCATTGGCTTCATTTGTGTTGGTGGTGGCAGCCTCAAAATTTTCAACCTCCGCTTGATGAGCTGGACGGTCGGGCACTGGCACGTTCACATCAGGAACAACTTCTTCAGTAATGGGGGGAGTAGGGACATATTCGTCTTCTTGTTTGTCATCGGCTGATGCAGCCGGATTGTCTTCAGCAGCTTGGGCTTCAAACACGGAGACATTCACAGTCGGAGTGGCTTCTGGAAACACTTGACGTGCAACAGGTTGGTGGTGCACTTCTCCTTCTGGAATGCTCGAAAGAGGGACTTGAGGCCTTGGTCCTTTGCGAAGCCTGCGTAATGCTGGCGACGCCTTTGGAGTTGGAGTTGGCTGGGCCTCAAAGTTAGCCTCTTCTTCTTGCACAGGTGGTGTGACTTGTTGTTGTTGTTGGGGAGTACTCGGGGAGTCTTGTTGTTGTGGGTGATTAGCCCATGATGCATCCTGAGCAATTGGCGTCAGAGGACGACCAATGCTGATGAGTTCGCTGTTCGTGAGAACAGGCGATGATACCAGGTTGTGTTCGATCTGAGGAAGAACTTCATCATCTTCAATATTGTCATTGTGACCAATGTCTTCAGCAGCGGTGGGATCAACTGCTGGAATGTCTTCAGCTTCATGAGCCTCTGTGGAAGCAGGCTCATGAACTATCATCCGTCGTTCTTGGTGTTCAGATGCAGGGCGAACCCTTGAGATAGGTTCAACAACTAAGGGCTCTGTGGGAGCAACCCGATTCTTCTTGGTTTTGCGCTTCTTCTTGGAGGGAGCAACATCAGAGGCTTCTGTATTTTTCCTTTTTCTGGCTTCAGCCTCGGCAGCCCTCGTCTTCTTCAGTTCGGAAGCAGTTGACTTGACCTTTGGCTTCAAGCCAGTCATGCTGCTTGGGAAGACTATGCAAGGTTCTTCCTGCCTTGAAGGTGCAGATTGGTCAGTTGATAGCTTCTTCTTCTTTGCAGCCATTCTGGGGTCAATGCCAAGACGACCAAGAGCCTTGCGCTTCTTAGCCTCATTGTAGGCTAGCACACACTTGTCAGCCAGACTCTTCATGCGCTCACGAGAGCCTAGAGCTTCTTCGCGCTTCTTGTGAAAGGCTTCTTTGAGCTCGTGCAGCATGATCTTGAAGTTTTTGACATCCTACACGCTGAGCCTTGCCACATGCTTCTTGAACTGAGCTTTCTCATAGTCGATCTTGTGCTTCAGTTCAATGATGCGCTGAGCAAGAGCTAGCTCAGAAGCAATTGCGCCATTGAAGGAGACGCTGAGGCCAATGGGAAGTTGCAGATCTTCAAAGCTGAGATTTGGGGTGTCAAACCACTCATCAATGAAGTTATGGACGATTGCCACATCGAAGAGAGGCAAATCATTGAAGATCTCTGCTACTTCCTTGCTCTTGATCAGTTGCTCAAGAGCATCATCTACAAGATCTTCATCGCTGGACAGATCAATGTGCTCTGCTCGCAGAATGGCAGCAGGAGTCAATGTCTGATCAGTATGCTTGACGATTTGTTTTCTTCTCTGTCTTCTTGGAGATACATGATAGATCTTGATCGCACATCGCCTTGAGGAGGTGCATGGCGGCTAACCGACGTGAAGCTTTTGGAGGAGCAGCTGATCTTGAAGCCTTAGGCTTCTTTAGCTTTGGCGGCTTTGGAGGAGGAGCTGGGGCTTCATCAGTGTCAGCATCATTATCAGAATGATCCACTTTGGCACCTTGGACCAAGATGTAAGTGATGAGGCCATCAAGGTTGGAGAAGGGGCCGATGACATTGGGTTCTGCATCACGTGAGCCGTCAGCGCGGGGAGCAGAGGGGTCAGGGTTGAAGTCTAACCCCAATGACTTCTTGTTTTCCTTGGTCGATGCCTTTGCGTGCTGGAAGTTGCGCTTGAAGAGATGATCGTCACGACACCAGAGCAATGATGATGGGTCGGCATTTTCAGGCTGAGGTCCACGGACCATACAAGGATAGAAACCCTGTGCAATAGCTTCATCTCTGTTCTTCGGTTGAAGGCCTCGATAGAGAATATCACCCCAAGGACTTTTGATAGCATTCTTCTTAGCGTATTCCTGGGTCACGTACTTGTATTTGAACCATTGTTCAGCCCAATATCATCGAATCCATTGGATTCGTGTTTTGCGCTGATGATAATTCTCTTCAGGATCTGTCTTGTAAAGTTCTGCGAGGTCATCAGGCAAATCTTTTGATGTTCCCCCATGACGTTGTCTGCCACCCTTCCTTACCGATTTCTCTGCAGCCATGAACTTCAAACTGAATGGTTTCAACATGTTCAAAGGCTTCAAAGGCTTTCGCTTGCTGGACAAACAGGAACTGGCTTCGGGAGAGTTAATGTGATGCTATAAGAATTCTGCAAACGAATGTAGACTATGAGAACCAAGGGATTCTCCCACTGACATGTACCTGTGATAGTATTAGAGATGCGAGGGAAGGGGAAGAGGTCATATGCATTCTCAGAAGATTTTGAAGATAAATCAGTTTGAAGACATTGACCTCATGATGCGAAGGCATTCACTTATATGTTGAGAGTTGGTTCCAGATTTGTACGAATCCATGAATAAGTACAAGTGAGGAATCAAACTAGATATGAAGTTTAAGTGAATATACTAGGCAGTATGAGATGCAGACAGAATAGATCTAACATTGTATAGGCAGAAACCAATTTTCGTAAATAGGATGAATCTTTGAGGATCAAAAAGATGGTAAAAATAGAGTTATATTTACCACACGAAGAACTGCTAGATGGGATGAATAGGAGACTGAGCAGTTCAATCTACCATGCCCTAACTTGGCGACGGAGGACACCTACGGCGGCGGCGGAGAGGACAATGTCCGCGGCCGGCGTGAGGACGGCGTCGGAGAAGTCGCAGCAGCTAAGCGCTTCGTCGCCGGCGTCGTCGAGAGCTAGCGGTGGCGCTAGAGTTTTGACGAGGTGGAGAGGTGGAAGAAGGTTTTCTTTACCGCAGGGGACATGTATTTATAAGGAAGTGAGCGACACAGCGCAATTACGCAGGTGCCCCTGGCGATTCACATCTGAGGGGCACGTGGCAAGCATGCAACATACTCAGAGTTGGCCCACGTTCCCACGCCCGCCAGGTTTGTCGGATGGTCATTCTGGTTTCTCCGAATTTCAAACAATAAGGATGAATCATTTAAAACAGACTTAATGTTTGTCTCTGTGTCTTCTGCTGACAAGGACGCAGAGAAGACATTCGACAGTTTCAATAGAATGCATATGACTTGGACAGATAGAGTTTGAGATAGAAAGCATAGAGAGATTAGGGTCCGATCACATTCACTTAGTTCAAAAGATTCAACTAGGAAGACATAGCTATAATT
This sequence comes from Aegilops speltoides, assembly GCA_021437245.1. NCBI lineage: Eukaryota > Viridiplantae > Streptophyta > Magnoliopsida > Poales > Poaceae > Aegilops > Aegilops speltoides. The sequence goes on from CM038142.1 coordinate 509,606,376, forward strand.
GAATGTTGTAGAGGACATAACACTAGTATATATGTCAGAAAGCAATCAAATCAACATAGTTAAGAAAATCATGAAGATAAATTGAAATTGAAGACAAATTAAATGCGAAGACATTGCAAAAATAACACCATGAGTGAAACACTTCAAACTGAGAGATTTGGTGGTGGCGTTACCCACCGTATAGGAAGTATTAGACCCAGACACGGCGCACAATTATCGTGGCGCTCCGAAGTCAAATTCCATGTTAATGTATTCACACTCAGAATGTAAGTCTTCATTGATTGAAGATATGCTTTACTTCGTGTGTTGCACATCTAAGTCATCAACATGCATAAGTGTTAGGATGTGTGCCTGATCACAGGACATTTGAGGATTCCAAGATATTTAGCTCACACCATAACTTGCAAAACCTTTTCTCATCCAAGGGCTTTGTGAAGATATCTGCCAGTTGCTCTTCTGTGTTGACGTGTATGATGTCAATATCTTTCTTCATGACATGATCTCGAGAAAGTGATGACGAATTTCAATGTGCTTTGTCTTCGAAAGTGCCGATTTGGATTGTTGGCAATCTTGATGGCGCTTCGTTGTCGCAGAAGAGAGGCACTTGTTTCAGATTAATGCCATAGTCCTTGAGAGTTTGCTTCATCCATAGAAGCTGAGCGCAACAAGATCCAAAGCAGCAATGTATTCAGATTCAGCGCTTGAGAGTGATACAGTTACGCTTCTTTGAAGACCAATGACAAGTGATCGCCCCGAAAGTGACATGTGCCCGATGTAGACTTGCGATCCACCTTGTCACCAAAGATAATCAGATCCGAGAATCCAACCAGATCAAATTTTGAGCCCTTTGGATACCATAATCTGAGTGTTGGGGTGTAAGCCAAATATCGAAGAATTCGCTTCACAGCTAAGTGATGTGATTCCTTTGGTGCCGCTTGCAATCGAGCACACATGCAAACACTAAGCATAATATCTGGCCTAGATGCACATGGGTAAAGTAAGGAACCAATCATGGAGCGGTATACATTTTGATCGATCTCTTTACCATTGTCGTCGGGGCCCAGATGGTGTTTGGCTGGCATTGGCGTCGTGTAACCTTTGCAATCTTCCATTCCAAACTTCTTCAGACAATCTTTGAGGTATTTTTCTTGAGATATGAATATGCCATTCCTTTGTCGATTTAATTTGAAGACCAAGGAAGAACTTCACTCACCCATCATGGACATCGATATTGCTCTTGCATCATGTATCCAAACTCATCGCTATACTTCGGTTGGTGCGTACCGAAGATAATGTCATCCACATATATTTGGCACACAAACAGTTCACCATCATATGTCTTCGTGAAGAGTGTGGGATCGAGGGATCCAGGTTTGAAGCATTTGCTCTTCAGGAAGTCTTTGATCGTATCATACCAAGCGCGAGGAGCTTGTTTGAGGCCATCTGATGCTTTGTTTAGCTTGTATACCATATCAGGATGTTTTGGATCTTCAAAGCCAGGTGGTTGAACGACATATACTTCTTCTTCAATCTTGCCGTTGAGAAATGCACTCTTCACATCCATTTGATATAGCAAGATGTTGTGGTGGTTAGCATAGGCTAGCGAAGATGCTAATAGCTTCAAGCCTAGCCACGGAGCAAATGTTTCATCGAAGTCAATTCCTTCAACTTGAGTATATCCTTGAGCCACAAGACGTGCTTTGTTTCTGACAACTTGACCATGCTCATCTTGCTTGTTTTGATATATCCATTTTGTGCCAATAATGTTATGCTTGCGAGGGTCAGGCCGCTTGACAAGTTCCCAAACATTGTTCAGCTTGAACTGTTGAAGTTCTTCTTGCATAGCTTGTATCCATTCAGGTTCCATGAAGGCTTCAGTAACTTTCTTGGGTTCTGATATTGACACAAAAGAAAAATGCCCACAGAAATTTGCTAACTATGTTGCTCTAGAGAGAGTAAGTGGTCCAGGTGCATTGATGCTATCAATTATCTTCTCAATTTGTACTTCATTTGCAACTCGAGGATGAACTGGACAAAGACCTTGCTCTTGCTGATCATTGTCATCATTGGGAGGATTGTCTTCAGTCTGATCATTGTCTTCAGGTTGGTTAGGTGCAGAAATGATAAGTTCCTCTTCACGCTGTGCTTCAGAAGGCATGATTTCACTAGTTCCCATCCGCTTGATAGATTTGCTGGGCGGAGCTTCGTCTAGTGTACTTGGCAGAAGCTCTCTTTGTGAACCATTGGTTTCATCAAATCGCACGTCCACAATTTCGACGATTTTGTAGAGATAGAGGTTGAAGACTCTGTAAGAGTGCGAGTCCTTTCTGTAACCGAGCATGAAGCCTTCGTGAGCCTTAGGTGCAAATTTTGACTTGTGATGGGGATCCTTGATCCAGCACCTAGCTCCAAATACTCTGAAGTAGCCGACATTTGGCTTCTTGCCAGTAAGGAGCTCATAGGATGTTTTGTTCAGAAGCTTATGGATGTAAACACGGTTGATGATGTGACATGCTGTATCAATAGCTTCAGGCCAGAACTTTCTTGGTGTCTTTTATTCGTCGAGCATTGTTCGAGCCATCTCAATGAGGGTTCTGTTCTTGCACTCTACGATGCCATTTTGCTGAGGTGTGTATGGAGCAGAGAACTCATGAGTGATTCCCATTGTATCCAGATAAAGATCAAGTCCGGTGTTCTTGAACTTAGTGCCATTGTCACTTCTGATATGCTTGATCTTGACGCCATAGTTGTTCATGGCTCGATTGGCAAAGCGTTTGAAGACATCTTGCACTTCAGTCTTGTAGAGAATTATGTGCACCCATGTATATCTTGAGTAGTCATCAACAATGATGAAGCCATAGAAACAACCAGTTGTTGTGAGGGTAGAGTAGTGAGTAGGGCCAAATAAGTCCATGTGTAACAGCTCGAAGGGTTGAGATGTCGTCATGATTGTCTTCGAGGGGTGCTTTGCCCTAGTCATCTTTCCAGCTTCATAGGCACCACACAAATGATCCTTCTTGAACTTAACGCCCTCGATGCCTATGACATGCTTCTTCTTGACAAGTGTGTGTAAGTTCCTCATGCCAGCATGCCCCAGCCTCCGATGCCAGAGCCAGCATTCTGAAGCTTTTGCAAGAAGACATACGGCAAGCTGTGGACCTGCTGAGAAATCTACCATGTATAGATCATCTTTCCGATACCCTTCAAAGACTAGAGACTTGTCAGATTCCATTAGTACAAGGCAACGATATTTTCCGAATAGCACAATCATGTTCAAGTCACAAAGCATCGAGATAGACATTAAGTTGAAACCAAGGGATTCAACAAGCATCACTTTATCCATGTGTTGATCCTTTGAGATTGCAACTCTACCTAGACCCAATACCTTGCTTTTACCAGTGTCAGCAAATCTGATGTGACTCTTGTCTGATGGACGTAAGGTTGAGTCCATGAGAAGACTTCGATCACCAGTCATATGATTAGTGCATCCGCTGTCCATCATCCATTCTGAAGCACAAGGTGTCATTGAAGGAAATATGCCCTAGAGGCAATAATAAAGTTATTATTTATTTCCTCATATCGTGATAAATGTTTATTATTCATGCTAGAATTGTATTAACCGAAAACATAATACATGTGTGAATACATAGACAAAACTATGGTCACTAGTATGCCTCTACTTGACTAGCTCATTAATCAAAGATGGTCATGTTTCCTGACCATAGACATGTGTTGTCATTTGATTAGTGGGATCACATCATTAGAAGAATGATGTGATTGACATGACCCATTCATTAGCCTAGCACTTGATCGCTTAGTATCTCGCTATTACTTTCTTCATGACTTATACAAAGTTCCCGCAACTATGAGATTGTGCAACTCCGTTTACGGAAGAACACTTTGTGTGCTACCAAACGTCACAACGTAATGGGTGATTATAAAGGTGCTCTCAGGTGTTTCCAAGGTACATGTTGAGTTGGCATAATTCGAGATTAGATTTTGTCACTCGATTGTCGGAGAGGTATCTCTGGGCCCTCTCGGTAATACTCATCACCTAAGCCTTGCAAGCATATAACTAATGAGTTAGTTATGAGATGACGACATGAGCGAGTAAAGAGACTTGCGGTAACGAGATTCAACTAGGTATTGGATACCGACGATCAAATCTCGGGCAAGTAACATACCGATGACAAAGGAACAAAGTATGTTGTTATGCGGTTTGACCGATAAAGATCTTCATAGAATATGTAGGAACCAATATGGGCATCCGTGTCCCGCTATTGGTTATTGACCGGAGACATGTCTCGGTCATGTCTACATTGTTCTCGAACCGTAGGGTCCGCACGCTTAAGGTTTCGATGACAGTTATATTATGAGTTTATGTATTTTGATGTACCGAAGGTTACTCCAGAGTCCCGGATATGATCACGGACATGACGAGAAGTCTCGAAATGGTCGAGACATAAAGATTGATATATTGGACGGATATATTTGGACACCGGACAGGTTCCGGGAGAGTTTGGGAATATCTAGGAGCTCGGGAGGTTACCGAACCCCCGTAAGTATATGGGCCTTATTGGGCCTTAGTGGAAGGGAGGAGAAGGAGCAAGAGAGGCGCCCCAAGCCCAATCCGACTGGGTGGGGGGCCCCTTCCTCTCTCCTTCCCCTCCTCCTTCCTACTAGTACTACTCCTTCCTTCCCCTCCAACTTGGATTAGGAAAGAGGGAAACCTACTTGGAGTAGGTTTCTCCTCCTATGGCGCCCCTTGGGCCGCCACCTCCTCCCTTCCTCCTTTATATACGGGGTAAGGGGCACCCTAGACACACAAGTTGATCATTGATCGTTCCTTAGCCGTGTGTGGTGCCCCCTCCACGATATTACACCTCGGTCATATTGTAGCGGTGCTTAGGCGAAGCCTCGCGACAGAGAACATCAAGATCGCCACCACGCCGTCGTGTTGATGAACTCTCCTCGGCGCCTCGCTAGATCGGAGATCGAGGGTGCGCCATCGAGCTGTACGTGTGTCAAGAACTCGGAGGTGCCGAGTAACGGTGCTTGGATCGGTCGGACCGGAGGACGTCGACTACTTCCTCTATGTTGCGTCAACGCTTCGCTTCGTCTCACGAGGGTACGTAGACAATACTCTCCCTCGCTGCTATATCATCACCATGATCTTGCGTGTGCGTAGGAATTTTTTGAAATTACTACGTTCCCCAATGATGGCATCCGAGCCTAGGTTTTATGCGTTGATGTTATATGCACGAGTAGAACACAAGTGAGTTGTGGACGATATAAGTCATCGCCTACCAAAGATGTCATACTTTGGTTCCGCGGTATTGTTGGATGAAGTGGCCGGACCAACATTACGCCAGACGCTTACGCGAGACTGGTTTTACCGCCGTGCTTTGCACACAGGTGACTAGCGGTGTCTGTTTCTCCAACTTTAGTTGAACTGAGTGTGGCTACGCCCGTCCTTGTGAAGGTTAAAAGCGAGTCTATTTGACAAACTATCGCTGTGGTTTTGATGCGTAGGTAAGAACGGTTCTTGCTAAGCCCGTAGCAGCCACGTAAAATTTGCAACAACAAAGTAGAGGACGTCTAACTTGTTTTGCAGGGCATGTTGTGATGTGATATGGCCAAGACGTGATGCTATAATTTATTGTATGAGATGATCATGTTTTGTAACCAAAGTTATCGGCAACTGGCAGGAGCCATATGGTTGTCGCTTTATTGTATGAAATGCAACGCATACTGTAATTGCTTTACTTTATCACTAAGCGGTAGCGATAGTCGTAGAAGCAATAGATGGCGAAACGACAACGATGCTACGATGGAGATCAAGGTGTCGCGCCGGTGACGATGGTGATCACGACGGTGCTTCGGAGATGGAGATCAAAAGCACAAGATGATGATGGCCATATCATATCACTTATATTGATTGCATGTGATGTTTATCCTTTATGCATCTTATCTTGCTTTGATTGACGGTAGCATTTTAAGATGATCTCTCACTAAAATTATCAAGAAGTGTTCTCCCTGAGTATGCACCGTTGCCAAAGTTCGTCGGCCGAGACACCACGTGATGATCGGGTGTGATAAGCTCTACGTCCATCTACAACGGGTGCAAGCCGTTTTGCACACGCTGAATACTCGAGTTAAACTTGACGAGCCTAGCATATGCAGATATGGCCTCGGAACACGAGACCGAAGGTCGGCGTGAATCATATAGTAGATATGATCAATATAGTGATGTTCACCATTGAAAACTACTCCATCTCACGTGATGATCGGTTATGGTTTAGTTGATTTGGATCACGTGATCACTTAGATGACTAGAGAGATGTCTGTCTAAGTGGGAGTTCTTAAGTAATATGATTAATTGAACTTAAATTTGTCATGAACTTAGTACCTGATAGTATCTTGCTTGTCTATGTTTGTTTGTAGATAGATGGCTCGTGCTGTTGTTCCATTGAATTTTAATGCGTTCCTTGAGAAAGCAAAGTTGAAAGATGATGGTAGCAATTACACGGATCGGGTCCGTAATCGAGGATTATCCTCATTGCTGCTTGAGAAGAGTTACGTCCCGAAGCACCGTTGGGTGCCGAACTGCTGCCGATGCAACCGACGATGTTAAGAACGTCTAGCGAGCAAAGCTCGATGACTACTCTATAGTTCAAGTGTGCCATGCTTTACGGCTTAGAACCGGGACTTCAACGACGTTTTGAACGTCATGGAGCATATGAGATGTTCCAGAGTTGAAGTTAATATTTCAAGCAAATGCCCGGATTGAGAGATATGAAGTCTCCAATAAGTTCTATAGCTGCAAGATGGAGGAGAATAGTTACGTCGGTGAACATATACTCGAATGTCTGGGTATAACAATCACTTGATTCAACTGGGAGTTAATCTTCACGATGATAGTGTCATTGATGTAATTCTTCAATCACGCCACCAAGCTACAAGAGCTTTCGATGAACTATAATATGCAAGGGATGAACAAGACTATTCCCGAGCTCTTCATGATTTGAAAGCATGGAGGTAGAAATCAAGAAGGAGCATCAAGTGTTGATGGTCAACAAGACCACTAGTTTCAAGAAGAAGGGCAAAGGGAAGAAGAAGGGGAACTTCAAAAAGAACGGCAAGCAAGTTGCTGCTCAAGAGAAGAAACCCAAGTCTGGACCTAAGCCTGAAACTGAGTGCTTCTACTGCAAGAAGACTGGTCACTGGAAGCGGAACTGCCCCAAGTATTTGGCGGATAAGAAGGATGGCAAAGTGAACAAAGGTATATGTGATATACATGTTATTGATGTGTACCTAACTAGAGCTCGTAGTAGCACTGGTATTTGATCTGGTTCTATTGCTAATATTTGCAACTCAAAGCAGGGACTACGAATAAGCGAGCATCGCCAAGGACGAGGTGACGGCGCGTGGGAAACGGTTCCAAAGTCGATGTGATCGCGGTCGCACGCTACCTCTACATCTACCATCGGGATTAGTTTTAGACCTGAATAATTGTTATTTGGTGCTGCGTTGAGCATGAACAATATATCTGGATCTTGTTTGATGCGAGACGGTTATTCATTTAAATCAGAGAATAATGGTTGTTCTATTTATATGAGTAATATCTTTTATGGTCATGCACCCTTGAAGAGTGGTCTATTTTTATTAAATCTCGATAGTAGTGATACACATATTCATAATGTTGAAGCCAAAAGATGCAGAGTTGATAATGATAGTGCAACTTATTTGTGGCACTGCCGTTTAGGTCATATCGGTGTAAAACGCATGAAGAAACACCATACTGATGGACTTCTGGAATCACTTGATTATGAATCACTTGGTACTTGCGAACCGTGCCTCATGGACAAGATGACTAAAATGCCGTTCTCCGGAACTATGGAGAGAGCAACGGATTTGTTGGAAATCATACATACAGATGTATGTGGCCCGATGAATGTTAAGGCTCGTGGCGGATATCGTTATTTTCTCACCTTCATAGATGATTTGAGCAGATATGGGTATATCTACTTAATGAAGCACAAGTCTGAAACATTTGAAAAGTTCAAAGAATTTCAGAGTGAAGTAGAAAATCATCGTAACAAGAAAATAAAGTTTCTACAATCTGATCATGGAGGAGAATATTTGAGTTACGAGTTTGGTTTCCATTTGAAACAATGCGGAATAGTTTCGCAACTCACGCCACCTGGAACACCACAACGAAATGGTGTGTCCGAACGTCGTAATCGTACTTTACTTGATATGGTACGATCTATGATGTCTCTTACCGATTTACCGCTATCGTTTTGGGGTTATGCTTTAGAGATGGCCGCATTCACGTTAAATAGGGCACCATCAAAATCCGTTGAGACGACGCCTTATGAACTGTGGTTTGGCAAGAAACCAAAGTTTTCGTTTCTTAAAGTTTGGGGCTGCGATGCTTATGTGAAGAAACTTCAACCAGATAAGCTCGAACCCAAATCGGAGAAATGTGTCTTCATAGGATACCCAAAAGAGATCATGGGTACACCTTCTATCACAGATCCGAAGGCAAAACATTCGTTGCTAAGAATGGATCCTTTCTAGAGAAGGAATTTCTCTCGAAAGAAGTGAGTGGGAGGAAAGTAGAACTTGATGAGATAATCAGATCTACTCCCTTGTTGGAAGGTAGTTCATCACGAGAACCGGTTCCCGTGACAACTACACCAACTAGTGAGGAAGCTAATGATATTGATCATGAAACTTCAGATCAAGTTTCTGCTGAACCTCGAGGTCTACCAGAGTAAGATCCGCACTGAGTGGTACGGTAATCCTATTCGGAAGTCATGTTACTTGACCATGATGAACCTACGAACTATGAGGAAGCGATGATGAGCCCAGATTCCGCAAAATGGCTAGAGGCCATGAAATCTGAGATGGGATCCATGTATGAAAACAAAGTATGGACTTTGGTTGACTTGCCCAATGATAGGCAAGCCATTGAGAATAAATGGATCTTTAAGAAGAAGACTGACGCTGATGGTAATATTACTGTCTATAAAGCTCGACTTGTTGCGAAAGGTTTTCGACAAGTTCAAGGGGTTGACTATGATGAGACTTTCTCACCCGTAGCGATGCTTAAGTCTGTCCGAATCATGTTGGCTATTGCTGCATTTCATGATTATGAAATTTGGCAAATGGATGTCAAGACTGCATTCTTGAATGGATTTCTAGAAGAAGAGTTGTATATGATGCAGCCGGAAGGTTTTGTTGATCCAAAAGGTGCTGACAAAGTGTGCAAGCTCCAATGTTCCATTTATGGACTGGTGCAAGCATCTCGGAGTTGGAATAAACGTTTTGATAGTGTGATCAAGGCATATGGTTTTATATGACTTTTGGAGAAGCCTTTGATTTGCAAGAAAGTGAGTGGGAGCTCAGAGCATTTCTAGTTTTATATGTTGATGACATATTATTAATTGGAAATGATATAGAATTTCTGGATAGCATAAAGGAATACTTGAATAAAAGTTTTTCGATGAAAGACCTCGTGAAGCTGCTTACATATTAGGTATCAAGATCTATAGAGATAGATCAAGACGCTTAATAGGACTTTCACAAAGCACATACCTTGACAAAATATTGAAAAAGTTCAATATGGATCGTGCAAAGAAAGGATTCTTGCACGTGCTACAAGGTGTGAAGTTGAGTCAAACTCAATGCCCGACCACAGCAGAAGATAGAGAGAAAATGAAAAATGCTCCTATGCTTCAGCCATAGGCTCTATCATGTATGCAATGTGTGTACCGGACCGGACGATGCTTAGCAATAAGCTTAGCAGAAGGTACCAAAGTAATCCAGAGTGGATAATCGGACAGCGGTCAAGAACATCTGAAATACCGAAAAGGACTAAGGATATGTTTCTCGATATGGAGGTGACAAAGAGCTAGTCATAAATGGTTACGCCGATGTAAGCTTTGACACCGATCCGGACGATTCTAAATCGCAAACCGGATACGTGTTTATATTAAACGGTGGAGCTGTAAGTTGGTGCAGTTCTAAACAAAGCGTCGTGGCGGGATCTACATGTGAAGCGGAGTACATAGCTGCTTCAAGCAGCAAATGAAGGAGTCTCGATGAAGGAGTTCATTTCCGATCTAGGTGTTATACCTAGTGCATCGGGACCAATGAAGATCTTCGTGACAATCTTGGTGCAATTGCCTTGGCAAAGGAATCCAGATTTCACAAGAGGACCAAGCACATCAAGAGACGCTTCAATTCCATTGGGACCAAGTCCAAGTGGGAGACATAGAGATTTGCAAGATACATACGGATCTGAATGTTGCAGACCCGTTGACTAAGCCTCTCTCACGAGCAAAACATGATCAGCACCAAGACTCCATGGGTGTTAGAATCATTACTATGTAATCTAGATTATTGACTCTAGTGCAAGTGGGAGACTGAAGGAAATATGCCCTAGAGGCAATAATAAAGTTATTATTTATTTCCTCATATCGTGATAAATGTTTATTATTCATGCTAGAATTGTATTAACCGGAAACATAATACATGTGTGAATACATAGACAAAACTATGGTCACTAGTATGCCTCTACTTGACTAGCTCATTAATCAAAGATGGTCATGTTTCCTGACCATAGACATGTGTTGTCATTTGATTAGTGGGATCACATCATTAGAAGAATGATGTGATTGACATGACCCATTCTGTTAGCCTAGCACTTGATCGTTTAGTATTCTGCTATTGGTTTCTTCATGACTTATACAAAGTTCCTGCAACTATGAGATTGTGCAACTCCCGTTTACCAGAAGAACACTTTGTGTGCTACCAAACGTCACAACGTAACCGGGTGATTATAAAGGTGCTCTACAGGTGTTTCCGAAGGTACATGTTGAGTTGGCATAATTCGAGATTAGATTTTGTCACTCCGATTGTCGGAGAGGTATCTCTGGGCCCTCTCGGTAATACTCATCACCTAAGCCTTGCAAGCATATAACTAATAAGTTAGTTATGAGATGACGACATGTGAGCGAGTAAAGAGACTTGCCGGTAACGAGATTGAACTAGGTATTGGATACCGACGATCAAATCTCGGGCAAGTAACATACCGATGACAAAGGGAACAAAGTATGTTGTTATGCGGTTTGAACGATAAAGATCTTCGTAGAATATGTAGGAACCAATATGGGTATCCAGGTCCCACTATTGGTTATTGACCGGAGACATGTCTCGGTCATGTCTACATTGTTCTCGAACCGTAGGGTTCGCACGCTTAAGGTTTCGATGACAGTTATATTATGAGTTCATGTATTTTGATGTACCGAAGGTTGTTCGGAGTCCCGGATATGATCACGGACATGACGAGAAGTCTCGAAATGGTCGAGACATAAAGATTGATATATTGGACGGATATATTTGGACACCGGAAAGGTTCCGGGAGAGTTTGGGAATATACCAGAGCTCCGGGAGGTTACCGGAACCCCCCGGTAAGTATATGGGCCTTATTGGGCCTTAGTGGAAGGGAGGAGAAGGAGCAGAGAGGGGCGCCCCAAGCCCAATCCGAATTGGTGGGGGGGGGGCCCCTTCCTTCTCTCCTTCCCTCCTCCTTCCTACTAGTACTACTCCTTCCTTCCCTCCAACTTGGATTAGAAAGAGGAAACCTACTTGGAGTAGGTTTCCTCCTCCTATGCGCGCCCCCTTGGGCTGGCCACCTCCTCCTCCCTCCTTTGTATACGGGGTAAGGGGCACCCTAGACACACAAGTTGATCATTGATCGTTCCTTAGCCGTGTGCGGTGCCCCTCCACGATATTACACCTCGGTCATATTGTAGCGGTGCTTAGGCGAAGCCTGCGACAGAGAACATCAAGATCGTCACCACACCGTCAGGTCTTGTGGAACTCTCCTCGACGCCTCTCTGGATCGGAGATCGAGGTGCGCCATCGAGCTTACGTGTGTCAAGAACTCGGAGGTGCCGAGTAACGGTGCTTGGATCGGTCGGATGGGAGGACGACGACTACTTCCTCTATGTTGCGTCAACGCTCGCTTGGTCTCACGAGGGTACGAGACAATACTCTCCCCTCGTTGCTATATCATCACCATGATCTTGCGTGTGCATAGGAATTTTTTTGAAATTACTACGTTCCCCAACAGTCATATCCTACAGTGCAGTTAGGAGGATAGGCTTCACAAAGAGTGTTGTGAAGCATAAGCATTTGATGCACACAAGGATTATCACAGCTTAGATCAAGGTTAGGACTCATAGTATGACTGGTAAGCGATTCAGATGTGAAATACATAGTAAGACCATTTTATCATGCGTCCCTTAATGTATTTTAGGTCCCCAGCAATAGCATCGGACGCCTTTGATTTCAGGCTGGAGACCTTTCTCTGCAAAAGAAAGTTAGTTCTTCTTAACCACCCACATCTTCAGGGGTGGCTTAGAAGCAATGAGTCTAAGTGCAGCATATGAGAATTTCGGCTTTGGAGCCCTAGCAAATAGCCTTGCAGGAGAAGCACGATACTCATATGAATAAGCAGAAAAGTTCTTAGTTCTATGGACATAGCAGTTTGAAGACACACGCTCATATTCATAAGTCTGAGTATGGTTTCCCTGCAAAACATTGGCGCTCGGGTGACTCGGGTGAGTCTCAGATTCAGATGAAGCCTTTGGGCCATATGAAGCCATAGGTCTGGGGTTTATCTTCTTCCTTGGTGGTGTCATGATGACATTCACAGGAAGATTCTCAATGCAGCTTTTGGGAACCCAGATCTTCTTCATAGGTGGTCCATTCCTGCAGTTAGTACCAATATACCTGGCAAACACTTCACCATTCTGATTCTTGAACAGCTTATAGTTTGCATCAAGGGATTCATCAATGATAATAGGATTAGCACAGGTAAAGCCGGATAAGGTGGATGGATCCACTGAAGGTTCCTTTGGAGCAACCCATGTGGTTTTGGGATACTGCTCAGGCTTCCAGTAGGAGCCATCAACATTCATTTTCCTCTTGAACCCAACACCCTCGGTTCAGAATCTGCTTTTTGAGGACATCACAAAGTGTCTGATGTCCTTTCAGACTTTTATACATCCCTGTTTCAAGCAATGTCTTCAACCTAACATTTTCATCAGTAATAGTAGTGGTATCCTCCGCAGAGGGGTTAGTTACCACATCAGTAGTTGAAGACAATGCAACAGTAGCAGCAGTGGAACATTCAGCAAGAGAGGTAGCTTTATCATGCTCAATGCATTTTAGACATGGTGGTTCAAATCCATCCTGAGCAGGACTGATCTGTTGAGCGTGAAGTGACATATTCTCTTTTTGAAGATCTTCATGAGCCACTCTCAATTTCTCAAGCTCTTGCTTCCTTTGAAGATAATCATAGGAGAGCTTTTCATAAGTGGTTGAGAGCGTTTCATGATGACTTTCAAGTTCTTGGTACTTAGCATGAAGATTTTTTATGTCTTCAACTAAGGACTGAGAACGTGTCATTTCCGCGTCCAACAGGTCATCGCTTTTGTCTAACAGTTTTTGAGTATGTTCCATAGCCTTTTGTTGTTCAGTTGCAATTTTAGCAAGTGTTTTGTAGCTGGGTTTGGATTCACAATCAGAGTCATCTTCACTTGATGTTTGAAAGTAAGCATCACGTGATTTTACCTTGGCACCACGTGCCATGAAGCAGTAGGTGGGAGCAGGGTCATCCTTGTCATCAGCTTCAGCGTTGGTGTGGAAGTCATTGTCTTCAGTGTTGAAGATGGACTTGGCAACATAGGCTGTGGCTAGAGCCAGACTTGCAACGCCGGGGTCAGACTCCACCTCCGCCTCCTCAGAAGCAGACTCCTCTGAATCCATTTCCTTACCAACAAAAGCACGAGCCTTACCATATGAGCTCTTCTTGTGTGATGAAGACTTGGAAGAAGACTTTGAGGATTTCTTCTTCTTCTTGTCATCAGAATCATATTCCTTGTTCTTCTTCTTCTTCTTCTTCTCATTGTCCCACTGTGGACACTCAGATATGTAGTGACCAGGTTTCTTGCACTTGTGGCAGGTTCTCTTCTTGTGGTCATGGGTGGAAGCTTCATCATTCCTTGAGCTGGATCATGAAGACTTTCTGAAGCCTTTCTTCTTGGTGAATTTCTGGAACTTCTTCACAAGCATAGCAAGTTCCTTTCCAATTCTTCAGGATCATCAGAACTGCAGTCAGATTCTTCTTCAGATGAGGAAACAACTTTTGCCTTCAAAGCGAAGTTCGCCATAGTTGGGACCGTAGATGTCTCTTTTCTCGTAAAGTGGAACTCATGTGTGTTGAGCCTCTCAAGTATATCGACGGATCGAGTGTCTTGAAGTCGTATGTTCTTGTATCATGAGGGCAAGGGTGTCAAAGGAGCTGTCAATCGATCTCGAGAGTGTCTTGACGATTTCATGCTCGGTAATCTCAGTGGCGCCGAGAGCACGAAGCTCATTTGTGATGTCGGTGAGGCGATCAAACGTGAGCTGGACATTTTCATTGTCGTTTCTCTTGAAGCGGTTGAAGAGGTTGCGAAGAACACTGATCCTTTGATCTCTCTGGGTTGAGACGCCTTCGTTGACCTTGGACAGCTAGTCCCAGACTAGCTTCGATGTTTCCAGAGCACTCACACGGCCATACTGTCCTTTGGTCAGATGACCACAGATGATGTTCTTAGCAGTAGAGTCCAGTTGAATGAACTTCTTGACATCAGCAGGGGTGACACCTTCACCAGTTTTGGGAACGCCGTTCTTGACGACATACGAGAGGTCGACATCAATGGCTTCAAGATGCATGCGCATCTTATTCTTCCAGTAGGGATATTCAGTTCCATCGAACACAGGGCAAGCAGCGGAGACCTTGATTATCCCTGCAGTCGACATAGCTAAAACACCAGGTGGTTAAACCGAATCACACAGAACAAGGGAGTACCTTGCTCTGATACCAATTGAAAGTGCTAGTTATCGACTAGAGGGGGGGTGAATAGGCGATTTTTATGAAAGTCTTCAAAACGTGGAAGTTTCGAAGACAAACAAGAGAAATGACCTAATTGATATGCAGCGGAAGATAAACTACATCAAGCAAACCATAGTCAAGTATGCAATGATGTGAAAGTACAAAGACTAATAGCAGCTTAGTAGTAAGGATCAGGATGGAAGATAGTATGAAGCCAACCAACGATAGTAGTCAAGCAATGAAGTCAAACAGGTACGACAGTTAGACAATGACTTCACGAAGACAAACTCTAAGTAAAGGGAGGGCGAGGATAGAATCGGTCACTTGTTAAAGACACAGGATTTGTTGGACCAGTTCCATTCTTTGTGACAAGCGTGACGTCCCGTTAGGGAGGATGAGATTTAACTCAGAAGACCGCGTCTTAACCTTATTCCCCTTGAGCTAAGGACACACAGTCCTCGCCCAATCACTCTGGTAAGTCTTCAAGGTAGACTTCCGAACCTTCACAGACTTCGTTCACCGGCGATCCACAATGACTCTTGGATGCTCGAACGCGACGCCTAACCGGTGGAGGATTCACAGTCCTCAAGTATAATAAGTCTTCAGTCACATGCATGTAAAGACTTCAGTGATGCCTAACACTCTTTGGCTCGGGTGTTTGGTCTTTGTCCTCGCAAAGTTTTCTCTCTCAAAGGCTTCGAGGTGGGTTGCTCTCAAACGACAAAAGCCGTGCACTAACTCGAGCAGCCACCAATTTATGGTGTAGGGGTGGGCTATTTATAGCCACAAGGCAACCCGACTGATATGTCCGAAATGACCTGGTCACTAAGGAACCGACACGTGTTCCAACGGTCGATTTCAAACACACACGACAACTTTACTTGGGCTACAAGCAAAGCTGACTCATCCAGCTCTGGATAAGATTTGCTCTCATTGTCTTCGCTCGAAGACATAGGATTTGGGTTGAGCATCACTTCAGTCATTCACTTGGACCCCACTTAGCAGTACGGTGGTTCCTATGACTCAACAAATAAGAAAAAGAAAACAGCGAAACAACACAGTCTTCGCGCTCCATAGTCTTCAGTCAATGTCTTCTCATGTCATAGTCTTCAATATGAATATCTTCACATACCACCATTGTCGTCAGTGTATTCATACATTTTTAGGGGTCATCTCCGGTAGGTAAACCGAATCAATGAAGGACACTACCTGAGTTATCCTACAATTCTCACAAACGCATTAGTCCCTCAACCAACTTTGTCGTCAATACTCCAAAACCAACTAGGGGTGGCACTAGATGCACTTACAGTAGTTCTGCTTTAGTGACCGTTCCCCTCATTATAGAAGCACTTAGTCTCGGGTTTGGGTTCAACCTTGGGTTTCTTCACTAGAGCAGCAACTGATTTGCCGTTGCCCTTCTTGAAACTAGTGGTTTTACTAACCATCAACAATTGATGCTCCTACTTGATTTCTACTTTTGCAATGTCAAACATTGCGAACAACCCAAGGATCATCATATCTATCCCTGGTATGTTATAGTTCATCATGAAGCTCTAGTAGCTTGGTGGCAGTGACTTTGGAGAACCATCACTATCTCATCTGGAAGGTTAACTCCCACTCGATTCAAGCGATTGTAGTACTCAGACAATCTGAGCACATGCTCAACGATTGAGCTTTTCTCCCTTAGTTTGCAGGCTAAGAAACTTGTCGGAGGTCTCATACCTATTGACGTGGGCACAAGCCTGAAATCCCAATTTCAGTCCTTGGAACATCTCATATGTTCTGCGATGTTTCAAAAATGTCTTTGGCGCCTCAATTCTAAACCGTTTAGCATTACGCACTGAACTATCACGTAGTCATCAAAACGTGTATGTCAGATGTTTGCAACATCCACAGACGACGCTCGAGGTTCAGCACACCGAGCGGTGCATTAAGGACATATTCATACAGGCAAAGCAATGAGGACAATCTCAAGATATCGGACCCAAATCCGCATAATTGCTCTTGTCAACTTTCAACTAAATTTTCTCTAGGAACATATCTAAAACAGTAGAACCAAAGCGTAAGCTACGACATAATTTGCAAAGACCTTTTGACCATATTCATGATAATTAAGTTCATCTAATCAAATTATTTAATGAACTCCCACTTAGATAGACATCCCTCTAGTCATCTAAGTGATACATGATCCGAATCGACTAGGCCATGTCCGATCATCACGTGAGAGGGACTAGTCATCAACGGTGAACATCATGTTGATCGCATCTACCATGTTCCGAGGCCTCTCGTGTACATGCTAGACTCGTCAAGTCAACCTAAGTGTTTCACATGTGTAAATCTGGCTTACATCCGTTGTATGCGAACGTTTAGAATCTGTCACACCCGTTCATCACGTGGTGCTTTGAAACAACGAACCTTCGCAACGATGCATAGTTAGGGGGAACACTTTCTTAAAATTTTAGTGAGGGATCATCTTATTTATGCTACCATCGTTCTAAGCAAATAAGATGTAAACATGACAAACATCACATGCAAATCATAGTGACATGATATGGCCAATATCATTTTGCGCCTTTGATCTCCATCTTCGAGGCGCGGCATGATCACCATCGTCATTGGCATGACACCATGATCTCCATCATCATGATCTCCATCATCATGATCTCCGTCATCTTGTCTTCATGAAGTTGTCTCGCCAACTATTACTTCTACTACTATGGCTAACGGTTAGCAATAAAGTAAAGTAATTACATGGCGTTTTCATTGACACGCAGGTCATACAATAAATTAAGACAACTCCTATGGCTCCTGCGGGTTGTCATACTCATCGACATGCAAGTCGTGATTCCTATTACAAGAACATGTTCAATCTCATATATCACATATATCATTCATCACATCCTTTTGGCCATATCACATCACATATCATACCCTGCAAAAACAAGTTAGGCGTCCTCTAATTGTTGTTTGCATGTTTTACGTGGCTGCTATGGGTTTCTAGCAAGAACACATCTTACCTACGCAAAAGCCACAACAGTGATATGCCAATTGCTATTTACCCTTCATAAGGACCCTCTTCATCGAATCCGATCCGACTAAAGTGAGAGAGACAGACACCCGCTAGCCACCTTATGCAACAAGTGCATGTCAATCGGTGGAACCTGTCTCACATAAGCGTACGTGTAAGGTCGGTCCGGGCCGCTTCATCCTACAATGCTGTTGAATCAAGATAAGACTAGTAATGGTACGCAAATTGAACAAATCATCGCCTACAACTACTTGTGTTCTACTCGTGAATAGAATCTACGCATAGACCTAGCTCATGATGACACTGTCGGGGAACATAGCAATAATTCAAAAAAAATCCTACGCGTCACCAAGATTAATCTAGGAGATGCTAGCAGCGAGAGAGAGGGAGTGCATCTTCATACCCTTGAAGATCGCTAAGCGGAAGCGTTACAAGAACGCGGTTGATGGAGTCGTACTCGCGGCGATTCAAATCGCGGAAGATCCGATCTAGCGCCGAACGGACGGCGCCTCCGCATTCAACACACATACAGCCCGGGGACGTCTCCTCCTTCTTGATCCAGCAAGGGGAGAGGAGAAGTTGAGGGAGAGCTCCGGCAACACGGCGGCGTGGTGGTGGAGCTTGTGGGTTTCCTGCAGGGCTTCGCCAAGCTCTACGGAGGAGGAAAAAGTGTTGGAGGAGGGAGGGGCTGCGCCAGGGGAAGGGTGCGGCTGTTCTCCCGCCCTCCCTCTATTTATAGGGCGAAGGGGAGAGGGGGGCAGCCCCTCTAGATCCCATTTAGAGGGGAGGGGCAGGAGGGGGAAACTTGCCCCCCAAGCAAGGTGGAGGCGCCCCCTCCCCTAGGGTTTCCAAACCCTTTGGCGCCTTGGGCCCTTGGGGGCACACCAGACCACTAGGGGCTGGTTCCCTCCCATATTCATCCCATTAAGTCCCCTGGAGCAGGTGGCCCCACCCGGTGGACCTCCGGACACCTTTCGGTGGTCCCGCTACAATACCAATAACCCCCAAAACCATTCCGGTGGCTGAAACTGGACTTCCCATATATAAATCTTCACCTCCGGACCATTTTGGAATTCCTCGTGACGTCTAGGATCTCATTTGGGACTCCAAAAAACCTTCGGTAACCACAAACAATTTCCCATAACAACTCTAGCATCACCGAACCTTAAGTGTGTATACCCTACGGGTTCGGGAACCATGCAGACATGACCGAGACGTTCTCCGGCCAATAACCAACAGCGGGATCTGGATACCATGTTGGCTCCCACATGTTCCACGATGATCTCATCGGATGAACCATGATGTTGGGGATTCAATCAATCCCGTATACAATTCCCTTTGTCCATCGGAATGTTACTTGCCCGAGATTCGATCGTCGGTATCCCCATACCTCGTTCAATCTCGTTACCGGCAAGTCTCTTTACTCGTTCTGTAATGCATGATCCCGTGGCTAACTCCTTAGTCACATTGAGCTCATTATGATGATGCATTACCGAGTGTGCCCAGAGATACCTCTCCGTCATACGGAGTGACAAATCTCAGTCTCGATTCATGCCAACCCAACAGACACTTTCGGAGATACCTGTAGTGCGCCTTTATAGCCACCCAGTTACGTTGTGATGTTTGGTACACCCAAAGCATTCCTACATTATCCGGTAGTTGCACAATCTCATGGTCTAAGGAAATGATACTTGAGATTAGAAAAGCTCTTAGCAAATGAACTACACAATCTTGTGCTATGCTTAGGATTGGGTCTTGTCCATCACATCATTCTCTTAATGATGTGATCCCGTTATCAATGACATCCAATGTCCATGGTCAGGAAACCATAACCATCTATTGATCAATGAGCTAGTCAACCAGAGGCTCACTAGGGACATGTTGTGGTCTATGTATTCACACATGTATTACGGTTTCCAGTTAATACAATTATAGCATGAACAATAGCCAATTATCATGAACAAGGAAATATAATAATAATAACCATTTTATTATTGCCTCTAGGGAATATTTCCAACACTACGGTCACTGGAAAGGACACCGCAAGATTGAACCCAAAGCTAAGCACTTCTCCCATTGCAAGAAAAATCAATCTAGTAGGCCAAACTAAACCGATAATTCGAAGAGACTTATCAAATCATGCATATAAGAATTCAAAGAAGAACCAAAGTAATATTCATAGATTGTCTGATCATAAATCCACAATTCATCGGATCTCGGCAAACGCACCGCAAAAGAATATTACATTGAATAAATCTCCAAGAACATCGAGGAGAACATGGTATTGAGAATCAAAGAAAGAGAACAAGCCATCTAGCTACTAGCTATGGACTCGTAGGTCTGTGGTAAACTACTCATGCTTGATCGGAGAGGCAATGGTGTTGATGTAGAAGCCCTCCGTGACCGAATCCCCCTCCGGCAGGACGCTGGAAAAGGTCCCTAGATGGGATCTCATGGGTACAGAGGGTTGTGGCAGTGGAAAAGTGGTTTCGTGGCTCCCCTGGATGTTTTCAGGGTATAAGAGTATATATAGCCGAAGGAACTAGGTCAGGAAACCCATGAGGGGCCCACGAGGTAGGGGGGCGCTGTTGGGGAACGTAGCATGCAATTTCAAAAAATTTCCTACAATCACGCAAGATCTATCTAGGAGATGCATAGCAACGAGAGGGGGAGAGTGTGTCCACGTACCCTCGTAGACCGAAAGCGGAAGCGTTATTAAACGCGGTTGATGTAGTCGAACGTTGCTACCTCTTGAGCATGCCTTGGTTTTCCCTTGAAGAGGAAAGGGTGATGCAGCAAAGTAGCGTAAGTATTTCCCTCAGTTTTGAGAACCAAGGTATCAATCCAGTAGGAGACGACACACAAGTCACCTAGTACCTGCACAAAGAATCAAGAACCTTGCAACCAACGCGATAAAGGGGTTGTCAATCCCTTCACGGTCACTTGCAAAAGTGAGATCTGGTAGAGATAATAAAGTAAATATTTTTGGTATTTTTGTTGTATAGATTGTAAAGTAAAGATTGCAAAATAGTAAACGAGATGCGATGTAAATAAAAGAGATGTAATATAATAAGAAAGAGACCCGGGGGCCATAGGTTTCACTAGTAGCTTCTCTCAAGATAGCATGCATTACGATGGGTGAACAAATTACTGCCGAGCAATTGATAGAAAAGTGCATAATTATGATGACATCTAAGGCAATGATCATGAATATAGGCATCACGTCCGTGTCAAGTAGTCCGATTCTGCATCTACTACTATTACTCCACACATCGACCGCTATCCAGCATGCATCTGGAGTATTAAGTTCATAAGAACGGAGTAATGCATTAAGAAAGATGACATGATGTAGAGGGATAAACTCAAGCAACATGATATGAACCCCATCTTTTTATCCTCGATGGCAACAATACAATACGTGCCTTGCTGCCCCTACTGTCTATGGGAAAGGACACCACAAGATTGAACCCAAAGCTAAGCTCTTATCCTATTGCAAGAAAGATCAATCTAGTAGGCCAAACTAAACCGATAATTCGAAGAGACTTGCGAAGATATCAAATCATGCATATGGGAATTCAGAGAAGAACCAAATAATATTCATAGATAATCTTGTTCATAAACCCACAATTCATCGGATCTCGGCAAACACGCCGCAAAATTATATTACATCAAATAGATCTCCAAGAACATTGAGGAGAACTTTGTATTGAGAATCAAAGAGAGAGAAGAAGCCATTTAGCTAATAAATATGAACCCGAAGGTCTGTGGTAAACTACTCACGCTTCATCGGAGAGGCAATGGTGTTGATGTAGAAGCCCTCCATGATCGAATCCCCCTCCGACAGATCGTCGGAAAAGGCCCCAAGATGGGATCTCACGGGTACAAAAGGGTGCGGCAGTGGAAAAGCGGTTTCGTGGCTCTCCCTGATGTTTCTAGGGTATAAGAGTATATATAGGCGAAATAAGTACGTCGGTGGAGCTACGAGGGGCCCACTCGGGTGGGGGCGCGCCTACCCCCTGGGCGCGCCCCCCTGCCTCGTGGCCTCCTCGTAGAGTCCCGGACTTAAACTGCAAGTCTTTTGGATTGCTTCTGGTCCAAGAAAAATCCTCGCGAATGTTTCATTCCGTTTGGACTCCGTTTGATATTCCTTTTCTGCAAAACTCTAAAATAGGCAAAAAAACAGAAACTGGCACTCGGCCTCCGGTTAATAGGTTAGTCCCAAAAATAATATAAACGAGCATATTAAAGCCCATTAAACATCCAAAACAGATAATATAATAGCATGGAACAATAAAAAATTAAAGATACGTTGGAGGCGTATCAAGCATCCCCATGCTTAATTCCTGCTCGTGCTCGAGTAGGTAAATGATAAAAACAGAAATTTTGATGAGGAATGCTACCTAGCATATTTCTCAATGTAATTTTCTTTATTGTGGCATGAATGTTCAGATCCGAAAGATTCAAGATAAAAGTTTAATATTGACATAAAAATAATAATACTTGAAGCATACTAACAAAGCAATCATGTCTTCTCAAAATAACATGGCCAAAGAAAGTTATCCCTACAAAATCATATAGTCTGGCTATGCTCTATCTTCATCACACAAAGTATTTAATCATGCACAACCCCGGTTTCGGCCAAGCAATGGTTTCATATAGTATTTTCAAATGTTTTCAATCTTCACGCAATACATGAGCGTGAGCCATGGACATAGCACTATAGGTGAAATAGAATGGTGGTTGTGGAGAAGACAAAAAGGGAGAAGATAGTCTCACATCAACTAGGCATATCAACGGGCTATGGAGATGCCCATCAATAGATATCAATGTGAGTGAGTAGGGATTGCCATGCAACGGATGCACTAGAGCTATAAGTTTATGAAAGCTCAACAAAAGAAACTAAGTGGGTGTGCATCCAACTTGCTTGCTCACGAAGACCTAGGGCACTTTTGAGGAAGCCCATCATTGGAATATACAAGCCAAGTTCTATAATAGAAAATTCCCACTAGTAAATGAAAGTGACAACATAGGAAACTCTCTATCATGAGGATCACGGTGCCACTTTGAAGCATAAGTATGGTAAAAGGATAGTAGCATTGCCCCTTCTCTCTTTTTCTCTCATCATTTTTTATTTGGGAATTTTCTCTTTTTTATGGCCTCTTTTTTTATTTAGTCCGGAGTCTCATCCCGACTTGTGGGGGAATCATAGTCTCCATCATCCTTTCCTCACTGGGACAATGCTCTAATAATGAAGATCATCACACTTTTGTTTACTTACAACTCAAGAATTACAACTCAATACTTAGAACAAAATATGACTATGTGAATGCCTCCGGCGGTGTACCATGATGTGCAATGATTCAAGAGTGACATGTATGAAAAATTATGAACGGTGGCTTTGCCAAAAATACAATGTCAACTACATGATCATGCAAGGCAATATGACAATGATGGAGCGTGTCATAATAAACGGAACGGTGGAAAGTTGCATGACAATATATCTCGGAACGTGCAAAACTGGCTTGCACACATTGTATGTGAGTGTAGAGCTTATCACACCCGATCATCACGTGGTGTCTCGGCATGACAAACTGTAGCAACGGTGCATACTCAGGGAGAACACTTATACCTTGAAATTTAGTGAGGGATCATCTTATAATGGTACTGCCGTACTAAGCAAAATAAGATGCATAAAAGATAAACATCACATGCAATCAAAATATGTGACATGTTATGGCCATCATCATCTTGTGCCTTTGATCACCATCTCCAAAGCACCGTTATGATCTCCATTGTCACTGGATTGACACCTTGATCTCCATCATAGCATCGTTATCGTCTCGACAACTATTGCTTCTACGACTATCGTTACCGCTTAGTGATAAAGTAAAGCAATTACATGGCGATTGCATTTCATACAATAAAACGATAACCATATGGCTCCTGCCAGTTGCCGATAACTCTATTACAAAACATGATCATCTCATACAACAATTTATATCACATCATGTCTTGACCATATCACATCACAACAAGCCCTGCAAAAACAAGTTAGACGTCCTTTACTTTGTTGTTGCAAGTTTTATGTGGCTGCTACGGGCTTCTAGCAAGAATCGTTCTTACCTACCCATCAAAACCACAATGATTTTTCATCAAGTATGTTGTTTTAACCTTCAACAAGGACCGGCCGTAGTCAAACTTGATTCAACTAAAGTTGGATAAACAGACACCCGCCAACTGATACGTCCATTTTGCATCATGCTTTTATATCAATATTTATTGCATTATGGGCTGTTATTCCACGTTATGTCACAATACTTATGGCTATTCTCTTATTTTACAAGGTTTACATGAAGAGGAGAATGCCGCAAATTGAATTCGGGTGGAAAAGGAGGAAATATTGGAGACCTATTCTGCGCAACTCCAAAAGTCCTGAAACTCCACGGAATATCTTAAAATAAATAAAGAAAAATCATCGCCAAAGATGAAGGCCAGGGGGCCCACACCCTGATCACGAGGGTGGGGGGCGCGCCTCCCTACCTCGTGGGCCCCCTGGTGGCTCTCCGACGCCCATCTTCTCCTATGTGAAGTCTTCCGATGAGAAAAAAAATAGAAGGCAACCTTTCGGGACGAGACTCCACCGCCACGAGGTGAAACCTTGGCGGAACCAATCTAGGGCTCCAGCAGAGCTGTTCTGCCGGGGACACTTCCCTTCGGGAGGGGGAAATCATCACCATCGTCATCACCAATGCTCCTCTCATCGGGAGAGGGCAATCTCCATCAACATCTTCACCAGCACCATCTCAACTCCAAACCCTAGTTCATCTCTTGTATCCAATTCTTGTCTCCAAGTCAGGGATTGGTGCTAGTAGGTTGCTAGTAGTGTTGATTACTCCTTGTAGTTAATGCTAGTTGGTTTATTTGGTGGAAGATCATATGTTCAGATCCTTTATGCATATTATTACCCCTCTGATTATGAACATGAATATGCTTTGTGAGTAGTTACATTTGTTCCTGAGGACAAGGGAGAAGTCTTGCTATTAGTAGTCATGTGAATTTGGTATTCATTCGATATTTTGATAAGATGTATGTTGTCTAACCTCTAGTGGTGTTATGTGAACGTCGACTACATAACACTTCACCATTATTTGGGCCTAGAGGAAGGCATTGGGAATTAATAAGTAGATGATGGGTTGCTAGAGTGACCGAAGCTTAAACCATAGTTTATGTGTTGCTTCGTAAGGGGCTGATTTGGATCCATATGTTTCATGCTATGGTTAGGTTTACCTTAATACTTTTGTTTTAGTTGTGGATGCTTGCAACAGAGGTTAATCATAAGTGGGATGCTTGTTCAAGTAAGAACAGCACCCAAGCACCGGTCCACCCACATATCAAATTATCAAAGTATCGAACGTGAATCATATGAGCATGATGAAAACTAGCTTGATGATATTCCCATGTGTCCTCGGGAGCGCTTTTCCTATTATAAGAGTTTGTCCAGGCTTGTCCTTTGCTACAAAAAGGATTGGGCCACCTTGCTGCACTTTATTTACTTTTGTTACTTGTTGCTCGTTACACTTTATCTTATAACAAAACTATCTGTTACCACTTATTTCAGTACTTGTGGAGAATACCTTGCTGAAACCGCTTATCATTTCCTTCTGCTCCTCATTGGGTTCGACACTCTTACTTATCGAAAGGACTACGATAGATCCCTATACTTGTGGGTCATCAAGACTCTTTTCTGGCGCCGTTGCCAGGGAGTGAAGCGCCTTTGGTAGGTGGAATTTGGTAAGGAAAAATTTATTTAGTGTGCTGAAATTTTCTGTCACTTGTTACTATCGAAAGTAATTCTCTGAGGGGCTTGTTCGGGGTATCTTCACCCCATCCAGTAGAGCAAAGAGTTGCTCCTCAACCTACTCAACCTATTGAAAATGAAACTCCTTTTGAGATTCCTTTGGGTATGATGGAAAAACTGCTAGCTAACACTTTTACAGGAGATGGAGCAAAGCATCCTGATGAACATCTACACTATGTGGATGATGTTTGTGGACTATTTAAGCTTGCAGGTATACCCGATGATGTTGTTAAGAAGAAGGCCTTCCCTTTATATTTGAAGGGAGACGCATTGACATGGTATAGGCTATGTGATGATATGAGATCATGGAACTATAAAAGATTGAAATTGGAATTTCATCAAAAGTATTACCCTATGCATCTTGTTCATCATGATCGCAATTATATATATAATTTTTGGCCTCGCGAAGGAGAAAGCATCGCTCAAGCTTGGGGGAAGCTTAAATCAATGTTATATTCATGCCCCAATCATGAGCTCTCAAGAGAAGTAATTATGCAAAGTTTTTATGCTCGGCTTTCTGATAACAATCGCACCATGCTCGATACTTCTTGTGCTGGCTCTTTTATGATGAAGACTATTGAATTTAGATGGAATTTATTGGATAGAATTAAACACAACTCTGAAGATTGGGACCTCGATGAAGGTAAGGAGTCAGGTATGACCCCTAAGTTTGATTGTGTTAAATCTTTTATGGATACCGATATTTTCCGTAAGTTTAGCACTAAATATGGACTTGACTCTGAGATAGTAGCTTCTTTCTGTGAATCTTTTACTACTTATGTTGATCTCCCCAAGGAGAAGTGGTTTAAATATCATCCTCCCATAGAAGTAAAAATAGCTGCACCTATTAAAGTTGAAGAAAAGACTGTCACTTATAATGATCCTATTGTTCCCACTTCTTATGTTGAGAAACCACCTTTCCCTGTTAGAATGAAGGATCATGCTAAAGCTTCAACTGTTGTTCGTAAAAGCAATATTAGAACTTGTACACCTCCTGAGCAACGTAACTGGGTCATTATAAGTGACAGTTGGTTATTGACCGAAGAGCTGTCTCGGTCATGTCTGCATGATTCCCGAACTCGTAGGGTCTACACACTTAAGGTTCGGTGACGCTAGAGTTGTTACGGGAATTAATATGCAGTTAACGAATGTTGTTCGGAGTCCAGGATGAGAACCCGTACATCATGAGGAGTTCTGGAATGGTTTGGAGACAAATATTTATATATGGGAAGTCCTTATTTGGTCACCGGAAGAGTTTGGGGGTATATCGGTATTGCACCGGGACCACCGAAAGGGTTTCGGGGGTCCACCTATCCCGGAGGGCCCCATGGGCTGAATACGGAGGGGAACCATCCCCTAAGTGGGCTGGGCGCCACCCCCCTAGGGCCCATGCGCCTAGGGTTGGGGGGGAACCCTAAAGGGGGCGCACCCTTGGCTTGGGGGGCAAGCCTCCCCCTTGGCCGCCCCCCCCTCTAGATCCATCTGGAGGGGGCCGACCCCCCTCTCCCTTGACCCTATAAATAGAGGGAAGGTGGGAGGGATGCCGCACCCTTCCCCTGGCGTAGGCCTCCCCCTCTCCAACTCCACCTCCTCCTCCGCAGTGCTTGGCGAAGCCCTGCCGGAGAACTGCAAGCTCCTCCACCACGCCGTCGTGCTGCCGGAGCTCTCCCTCAACTTCTCCTCTCCCCTTGCTGGATCAAGAAGGAGGAGACGTCCCTGGGCTGTACGTGTGTTGAATGCGGTGGCGCCGTCCATTCGGCGTTAGATCGGATCTTCCGCGATTTGAATCGCCGCAAGTACGACTCCCTCATCCGCGTTCTAGTGACGCTTCCGCTTAGCGATCTTCAAAGGTATGAAGATGCTCATCCTCTCTCTATCTTGGTGCTAGAATCTCCATAGATTGATCTTGGTGATGCGTAGAAAATTTTGAATTTCTGCTACGTTCCCGAGCAGTGGCATCATGAGCTAGGTCTATTGCGTAGATTCTATGCATGAGTAGAACACAAGTAGTTGTGGGCGTTGGTTTGTTCAATTTGCTTACCGTTACTAGTCCTATCTTGTTTCGGCGGTATTGTGGGATGAAGGGGCCCGGACCGACCTTACACGTACGCTTACGTGAGACAGGTTCCACCGACTGACATGCACTTGTTGCATAAAGGTGGCTAGCGGGTGCTAGTCTCTCCCACTTTAGTCGGATCGGATTCGATGAAAAGGGTCCTTATGAAGGGTAAATAGCAATTGGCATATCACTGTTGTGGCTTTTGCGTAGGTAAGAAACGTTCTTGCTAGAAACCCATAGCAGCCACGTAAAACATGCAACAACAATTAGAGGACGTCTAACTTGTTTTTGCAGGGTATGCTATGTGATGTGATATGGCCAAAAGAATGTGATGAATGATATGTGATGTATGAGATTGATCATGTTCTTGTAATAGGAATCACGACTTGCATGTCGGTGAGTATGACAACCGGCAGGGGCCACAGGAGTTGTCTTAATTTATTGTATAACCTGCGTGTCAATGATAACACCATGTAATTACTTTACTTTATTGCTAACCGTTAGCCATAGTAGTAGAAGTAATAATTGGCAAGAAAACTTCATGACGACACGATGATGGAGATCATGGCATCATGCTGGTGACGAAGGTGATCATGCCGTGCCTCGAAGATGATGATCAGAGGCGCAAAATGATATTGGCCATATCATGTCACTTTATGATTTGCATGTGATGTTTGTCATGTTTACATCTTATTTGCTTAGAACAACGGTAGCATAAATAAGATGATCCCTCATAAAATTTCAAGAAAGTGTTCCCCCTAACTGTGCACCGTTGCGAAAGTTCGTTGTTTCGAAGCACCACGTGATGATCGGGTGTGATATATTCTAACGTTCACATACAACGGGTGTAAGCCAGATTTACACATGCAAAAACACTTAGGTTGACTTGATGAGCCTAGAATGTACAGACTTGGCCTCAGAACACAAGAGACCGAAAGGTCAAACATGAGTCATATAATAGATACGATCAACATGAAGATGTTCATTGATGATGACTAGTCCGTCTCACGTGATGATCGAACACGGCCTAGTTGACTCGGATCATGTATCACTTAGATGACTAGAGGGATGTCTATCTAAGCGGGAGTTCATTAAATAATTTGATTAGATGAACTTAATTATCATGAACATAGTCTAAAATCTTTGCAATATGTCGTGTAGATCAAATGACCCACGCTAATGTTGCCCTCAACTTCAACGCGTTCCTAGAGAAAACCAAGCTAAAAGACGATGGTAGCAACTATACGGACTGGGTCTGAAACTTGAGGATCATCCTCATAGCTGCCAAGAAAGCATGTGTCCTAGAAGCACCGCTAGGTGAAGCACCCATTTTCCTAGCAACTCAAGACGTTGTGAATGCCTTCCAGTCGCATAGTGATGATTACTCCCTGGTTCAGTGCGGCATGCTTTACAGCTTAGAACCGGGGCTCTAAAAAGAGTTTTGAGCAGCACGGAGCATATGAGATGTTCCAAGAGCTGAAAATGGTTTTCCAAGCTCATGCCCGGGTCGAGAGATATGAAGTCTCCGACAAGTTCTATAGTTGTAAGATGGAGGAAAACGGTTCTGTCATTGAGCACATACTCACTATGTCCGGGTTACACAACTGTTTGTCTCAGTTGGCAGTTAATCTCCTAGATGACTCGGTCATTGACAGGATCCTCCAGTCGCTCCCACCTAGCTACGAGAGCTTTGTGATGAACTACAATATGCAGGGGATGGAGAAGTCCATTCCTGAGTTATATTCAATGCTGAAATCAGCGGAGGTTGAAATCAAAAAGGAACATCAAGTGTTGATGGTGAATAAGACCACTAGTTTCAAGAAAGGCAAGGGTAAAAAGAGCTTCAAGAAGGACGGCAAGGGAGTTGCCACACTCGGTAAATCAGTTGCCGGGAAGAAGCCAAACAATGGACCCAAGCTCGAGACTCAGTGCTTTTATTGCAAGGGAAATGGTCACTGGAAGCGGAACTGCCCCAAGTACTTAGCGGACAAGAAGGTCGACAACACCAAAGGTATATGTGATATACATGTTATTGATGTGTACCTCATGTTATTGATGTGTACCTTACCAGTACTCGTTGTAGCTCCTGGGTATTTGATACCGGTGCGGTTGCTCATATTTGTAACTCAAAACAGGAGCTGCGGAATAAGCGGAGAGTGGCGAATGACGAGGTGATGATGCGCGTCGGGAATGGTTCCAAGGTCGATGTGATCACCGTCGGCACGCTACCTCAACATTTACCTACGGGATTAGTTTTAAACCTCAATAATTGTTATTTAGTGCCAGCTTTGAGCATGAACATTGTATCTGGATCTCGTTTAATGCGAGATGGCTACTCATTTAAATCCGAGAATAATGGTTGTTCTATTTATTTGAGAGATATGTTTTATGGTCATGCCCCGCTGGTCAATGGTTTATTCTTATTTAATCTCGAATGTGATGTTACACATATTCATAGTGTGAATACCAAAAGATGTAAGGTTAATAATGATAGTCCCACATACTTGTGGCACTGCCGCCTTGGTCACATTGGTGTCAAACGCATGAAGAAACTCCATGCAAATGGACTTTTGGAGTCTCTTGATTATGAATCATTTGACACATGCGAACCATGCCTCATGGGCAAGATGACCAAGACTCCGTTCTCCGGAACAATGGAGAGGGCAACCAACTTGTTGGAAATCATACATACTGATGAGTGCGGTCCAATGAGCGTTGAGGCTCGCAGTGGCTGCCATTATGTTCTCACCCTCACTGATGACTTAAGTAGATATGGGTATGTCTACTTAATGAAACACAAGTCTGAGACCTTTGAAAAGTTCAAGGAATTTCAGAGTAAGGTGGAGAATCAACGTGACAGGAAAATAAAGTTTTTACGATCAGATCGTGGAGGAGAATATTTAAGTCACGAGTTTAGTTCGCACTTAAGGAAATGTGGAATTGTTTCACAACTCACGCCGCCGGTAACACCTAAGTGTAATGGTGTGTCCGAACGTCGTAATCACACTCTATTGGATATGGTACTATCTATAATGTCTCTTACCGTTTTACCGCTATCATTTTGGGGATATGCTTTAGAGACAACCACATTCACTTTAAATAGGGCACCGTCTAAATCCGTTGAGACGACACTATATGAATTATGGTTTGGGAACAAACCTAAGTTGTCATTTCTAAAAGTTTGGGGATGCGATGCTTATGTCAAGAAACTTCAACCTGAAAAGCTCGAACACAAGTCGGAAAAATGCGTCTTCATAGGATACCCTAAGGAAACCATTGGGTATGCCTTCTACCTCAGATCCGAAGGCAAGATCTTCATTCCAAGAACGGATCCTTTCTGGAGAAAGAGTTTCTCTCGAAAGAAGTAAGTGGGAGGAAAGTAGAACTTGATGAAGTACTGCCTCTTGAACCAGAAAGTAGCGCAGCTCAAGAAAATGTTTCTGAGGTGCCTGCACCGGCTAGAGAGGAAGTTAATGATGATGATCAAGGTACTTCAGATCAAATTGCTACCAAACTTCGTAGGTCCACAAGGACACGTTCCACACCAGAATGGTATGGCAACCCTGTCCTGGAAATCATGTTGTTAGACAACGGTGAACCTTTGAACTATGAAGAAGCGATGACGGGCCCAGATTCCAACAAATGGCTTGAAGCCATGAAATCCGAGATAGGATCCATGTATGAAAACAAAGTATGGACTTTGACAGACTTGTCCGATGATCGGCGAGCCATAGAAAATAAATGGATCTTCAAGAAGAAGACTGACGCGGATTGTAATGTGACCATCTATAAAGCTCGGCTTGTTGCTAAGGGTTATCGATAAGTTCAAGGGGTTGACTATGATGAGGCCTTCTTACCCGTAGCGAAGCTGAAGTCTGTCCGAATCATGTTAGCAATTGCCACATTCTATGATTATGAGATATGGCAAATGGACATCAAAACGGCATTCCTTAACGGTTTCCTTAAGGAAGAATTGTATATGATGCAGCCGGAAGGTTTTGTCGAACCTAAGAATGCTAACTAGGTATGCAAGCTCCAACGCTCCATCTATGGGCTGGTGCAAGCATCTCGGAGTTGGAATATTTGCTTTGATGAAATGATCAAAGCGTTTGGGTTTATGCAGACTTATGGAGAAGCCTGCGTTTACAAGAAAGTGAGTGGGAGCTTTGTAGCATTTCTCATATTATATGTGGCTGACATACTATTGATGGGAAATGATATAGAACTTTTGGAAAGCATAAAGGCCTACTTGAATAAGTGTTTTTCAATGAAGGACTTTGAAGAAGTTGCTTACATATTAGGCATCAAGATCTATAGAGATAGATCGAGATGCCTCATAGGTCTTTCACAAAGCACATACCTTGATAAGATATTGAAGAAGTTCAATACGGATCAGTCCAAGAAGGGGTTCTTGCTTGTATTGCAAGGTGTGAAATTGAGCTCGGCTCAAAGCCCGACCACGGCAGAAGATAGAGAAAAGATGAGTGTCATCCCCTATGCCTCAGCCATAGGGTCTATTATGTATGCCATGCTGTGTACCAGACCTGATGTAAACCTTGCCGTGAGTTTGGTAGGGAGGCACCAAAGTAATCCCGACATGGAACACTAGATAACGGTCAAGAATATCCTGAAGTACCTGAAAAGGACTACGGATATGTTTCTCGTTTATGAGGTGAGGAAGAGCTCGTCGTAAAGGGTTACGTCGATGCTAGCTTCAACACAGATCTGGATGACTCCAAGTCACAAACCGGATATATGTATATTTTGAATGGTGGGGCGGTCAACTGGTGCAGTTGCAAGCAAAGCGTGGTGGTGGGATCTACATGTGAAGTGGAGTACATGGCAGCCTCGGAGGCAGCACATGAAGCAATATGGATAAAGGAGTTCATTACCGACCTAGGAGTTATTCCCATTGTGTCGGGCCTGATGACTCACTTCTGTGACAACACTGGAGCTATTGCCCTTGCCAAGGAGCCCAGGTTTCACAAGAAGACCAGGCATATCAAGCGTCGCTTCAACTCCATTCGTGAAAATGTTCAAGACGGAGACATAGATATTTGTAAAGTGCATACGGATCTGAATGTCACAGATCCGTTGACTAAACCTCTTCCACGAGCAAAACATGATCAACACCAGAACTCTATGGGTGTTTGATTCATCACAATGTAACTAGATTACCGACTCTAGTGCAAGTGGGAGACTGTTGGAAATATGCCCTAGAGGCAATAATAAAATGGTTATTATTATATTTCCTTGTTCATGATAATTGTCTATTGTTCATGCTATAATTGTATTAACCGTAAACCATAATACATGTGTGAATACATAGACCACAACAAGTCCCTAGCGAGCCTCTATTTGACTAGCTCGTTGATCAATAGATGGTCAAGGTTTCTTGACCATGGGCATTGGATGTCATTAATAACGGGATCACATCATTAGGAGAATGATGTGATGGACAAGACCCAATCCCAAGCATAGCACAAGAACATGTAGTTTGTTTGCTAAAAGCTTTTCTAATGTCAAGTATCATTTCCTTAGACAATGAGATTGTGCAACTCCCGGATACCGTAGGAATGCTTTGGGTGTACCAAACGTCACACCATAACTGGGTGGCTATAAAGGTACACTACAGGCATCTCCGAAACTGTCTGTTGGGTTGGCATGAATCGAGACTGGGATTTGTCACTCCGTATGATGGAGAGGTATCTCTGGGACCACTCGGTAATGTATCATCATAATGAGCTCAATGTGACTAAGTAGTTAGTCATGAGATCATGCATTACGGAACGAGTAAAGTGACTTGCCGGTAACGAGATTGAACGAGGTATTGGATACCGACGATCGAATCTCGGGCAAGTAACATATCCATTGACAAAGGGAATTGTATACGGGATTGATTGAATCCTCGACATCGTGGTTCATCCGATGAGATCATCATTGAACGTGTGGAAGCCAACATGGGTATCCAGATCCCGATGTTGGTTATTGATCGAAGAGCTGCCTCGTTCATGTCTGCATGATTCCCGAACCCGTAGGGCCTACGCACTTAAGGTTCGGTGACACTAGAGTTGTTATGGGAATTAGTATGCAGTTACCGAATGTTGTTTGGAGTCCCGGATGAGACCCCGGACGTCACGAGGAGTTTCGGAATGGTCCAGGTACAAAGATTTATACATGGGAAGTCCTTATTTGGTCACTGGAAGAGTTCGGGGGTATATCGGTATTGTACTGGGACCACCGAAAGGGTTCGGGGGGTCCACCGGGAGGGTCCACCTGCCCTGGAGGGCCCCATGGGCTGAATATGGAGGGGAACCAGCCCCTAAGTGGTCTGGGTGCCACCCCCCTAGGGCCCATGTGCCTAGGGTTGGGGGTGGTGGGAAACCCTAAAGGGGGCGCCCCCTTGGCTTGGGGGGCAAGCCTCCCACCTTGGCCGCCGCCCCCTCTCTAGATCCATCTGGAGGGGGCCGGCCCCCCTCTCCCTTGCCCCTATAAAGAGAGGGGAGGTGGGAGGGCTGCCGCACCCTTCCCCTGGCGCAGCCCTCCCCCTCTCCAACTCCACCTCCTCCTCCGTAGTGCTTGGGGAAGCCCTGCCGGAGAACGACAAGCTCCTCCACTACGCCGTCGTGCTGCCGGAGCTCTCCCTCAACTTCTACTCTCCCCTTGCTGGATCAAGAAGGGGGAGACGTCCCCGGGCTGTACATGTGTTGAACGCGGAGGCGCCGTCCGTTCGGCGTTAGATCGGATCTTCCGCGATTTGAATCACCGCGAGTACGACTCCCTCATCTGCGTTCTAGTGACGCTTCCGCTTAGAGATCTTCAAAGGTATGAAGATGCTCATCCTCTCTCTCTCTCTTGTTGCTAGAATCTCCATAGATTGATCTTGGTGATGCGTGGAAAATTCTGAATTCCTCCTACGTTCCCCAACACTATCTAGGAGATGCATAGCAAGGAGAGGGGGAGAGTGTGTGCACGTACCCTCGTAGACCGAAAGCAGACACGTTAGTTAATGCGGTTGATGTAGTCGAACGCCTTCACGATCCAACCGATCCAAGTACTGAACATACGGTGATGTCTGCTAGAACTATGTTGGTATTTCCCCAAAGAGGAAGGGATGATGCAGTATAGCGACGGTAGGTATTCCCCTCAGTGATGAGACCAAGGTTATCAAACCAGTAGGAGAACCTCCTCACACCACCTAAACAACACCTGCACACAAATAACAAATACTCGCAACCCGAAGTGTTAAAGGGGTTGTCAATCCCTTTCGGGTACGGCGCCTCAAGTAGGCAAAATAACGTGAGGTAAAAGTGGTAGATATGATAAAATAGATCGCCGAACAAATAAATTCAACAAGGTATTTTTATATTTTTGGTTTAATAGATCTAAAAATAAATGCAAGGTAAACTAGATCGCAAAGGCAAATATGATGAAAAGAGACCCGGGGGCCGTAGGTTTCACTAGTGGCTTCTCTCGAGAAAAATAGCAAACGGTGGGAAAACAATTATTGTTGGGAAATTGATAGAACTTCAAATAATCATGACGATATCCGGGCAATGATCATTATAGGCATCACGTCCAAGATTAGTAGACCGACTCCTGCCTGCATCTACTACTATTACTCCACACATCGACTGCTATCCAGCATGCATCTCGTGTATTAAGTTCAT
Organism: Aegilops speltoides; assembly: GCA_021437245.1. NCBI lineage: Eukaryota > Viridiplantae > Streptophyta > Magnoliopsida > Poales > Poaceae > Aegilops > Aegilops speltoides. The sequence goes on from CM038142.1 coordinate 509,641,947, forward strand.
GAGAAAACAGAGTAATGCAATAAGAACGATGAAATGATGTAGACGAGACCCGTTTATCTATTGCGGCAGATATAGATCTCATCTTATTATCCTTAGTAGCAACGATACATACATGTCGGTTCCCCTTCTATCACTGGGATCAAGCACCGTAAGATCGAACCCACTACAAATCGCCCCTTCCCATTGCAAGATAAATAGATCAAGTAGGCCAAACAAAACCCAAATATCGGAGAAGAAATACGAGGCTATAAGCAATTATGCATATAAGAGATCAAAGAAGACTCAAATAACCTTCATGGATAAAAACATAGATTTGATCATAAACTCAAAGTTCATCGGATCCCAACAAACACACCACAAAAAGACTTACATCATATGGATCTCCAAGAGACCATTGTATTGATAATCAAGAGAAAGAGAGAGAGAGAGAGAGAGAGAGAGAGAGAGAGAGAGGAAGCAATCTAACTACTAATTACGGACCCGTAGGTCTACAAAGAACTACTCACGCATCATAGGAGAGGCACCAATGGAAGTGGTGAACCCCTCCATGACGGTGTCTAGATTGGATCTGTTGGTTCTGGACTCTGCGGCGGCTGGATCAATATTTCGTCGACTCCCCTAGGGTTTCTGGAGTATTGCGGTATTTATAGAGCAAAAAGGCGGTTCGGGGGGCACCTGAGGTGGGCAACACCCACCTAGGCGTGCTTGGGCCTCCTGGCGCGCCCTGGTGGGTGATGCTCCCCTCGAGCAGCCCCTCAGGTGCTTCCTTGGCCCACTGGCTTTCTTGTGGCCCAAAAAAATCCTCCAGGAGTTGCGTTGCATTTGGACCCCCTTTGTTATTGATTTCCTGTGATGTAAAAAACATGTAGAAAACAACAACTCGCACTGGGCACTATGTCAATAGGTTAGTACAAAAAATGATATAAAATGACTATAAAATGGTTGTAAAACATCAAAGAATGATAATATAACAGCATGAAACAATAATAAATTATAGATATGTTGGAGACATATCAGCATCCCGAAGCTTAATTCCTGTTCGTCCTCGAGTAGGTAAATGATAAAAACAGAATTTTTGATGTGGAATGCTGCCTAACATGTTCATCGTATTCTTTTCTTTATAGCATGGACATATGGACTTTTATATGATTCAAAGCAATAGTCTAGTTTTGACATGAAGACTTTAATACTCAAGCATACCAACATGCAACCATATCTTTCAAAATATCAACACTAAAGCAAGTTATCCCTAGCCCATCATGCTCAATCATTGATCCATTCATGAAACACACTCGAATATTAGCTACACCCAATGCTCAAATACGATCACAGTGCCCCTTAGTTGGTGCTTTATAAGAGAAGATGGAGACTCAAATTCAAAATAAAAATTGCATAAGTAAAAGAAAGGCCCTTCGCGGAGGGAAGTAGGGATTTGTAGAGGTGCCAGAGCTCAAAGCTTAAGTTGAGAGATAAAATTATTTTTGAGACACATACTTTTCCTACCAACGAAAATGACTTGGAGCATCCCAACACTTTCCATGCTAGATACATCATAGGCAGTTCCCAAACAGAAAATAAGGTTTATTCCTTTTTCCACCACAACTTTCACTTTCCATGGCTAACCGTATCCACGGGTGCCCTCCATACCAACACTTTCGAAGGAATTCATTATTTGACAACATAAAGTAAATTCATTTATTCATTTCAGGACTGGGCATCCCTATTACCTTTGTCGTACTCTCATGCAATGACAAGTGAATAAACACTCATCGTGAGAATAACACATCTAGCATGGAAAATATTGGCTGCCCTTTACCGCCTCGCGAGTAGTAGAGCACACAAAAGATAAATTTACTTTGAACATTAGAGATGGCACATGCAAATTTTCTTAGAACGGCATGGAAATACCGCATATAGGTAGGTATAGTGGACTCATAAGGCAAAACTAGTTTAAATGGTTTTGGATGCACAAGTAGTGATCATACTTAGTGCAAAATGAAGGCTAGCAAAAAGATTGAGAAGCGACCAACCAAAAAGCAAAAAATCTCGTACCCAAGCATTAAGCATAAGTAACACCGAATAATGCACCGTAAGTAGGATATAAATTTAATTGCATAACTACTGACTTTCGTGCTTGCATAGGGAATCACAAACCTTAACATCAATATTCTTACTAAAGCACAATTACTCATCAACATGACTCACATACCATATCGTCATATCTCAAAACCATTACTAAGAATCAATTTTATTTTTTCCAGTGATCTTCATGAAAGTTTTTATTATATCCTCCTTGGATATCTATCACTTTGGGACTATTTTCATATGTTGCTTTTGATAAGCTCAAACAAATATAAGTGAAGATCATGAGCATAATTTTTTCCTTCTCTCAAAATAATCTAAGTGAAGCAAGGGAGAATTTCTTAAAAATTTACTATGTCCCAAATAAATCTAAGTGTAGCATGAGAGAATTTCTTCAAAATTAACAAAGCACACCATGCTCAAAAAGATATAAGTGAAGTACTAGAGCAAGTCCAAGGCTCTAAAAATTTAAGTGAAGTATAGGAGCAAGCATAACATTTTTTTTGCTTTCTCAAAAGGGTGTGTTCAGCAAGGATTCAACACTTAAAACACAAAGCAAAACAAGCAAAGACTCATATCATACAAGACGCTCCAAGCAAAACTCATAGCATATGACGAATAAAAATATAGTTTCAAGTAAAATACCGATGGTTGTTAGAAGAAAGCGGGGATGCCACTTGGGGGAATCCCCAAGCTTAGTTGCTTGCTACTTCTTTGAATATTATCTTGGGGTGCCTCAGGCATTCCCAAGCTTAGCCTTTTGCTTATCCTTATTCCTTCATCCATCGTAAGATAACCCAAAACTTGAAAACTTCAATCACACAAAACTCAAACAAAACCTTCGTGAGATCCGTTAGTATAAGAAACCAAACCACTACTATAAGTACTGTAGCAAACCTATTCTTATTTTTTTGCATTATATCTACTTTATTCCAACTTTTCTATGGCAAAAACTCATCAAAGAAAACCATAGAATCATCAAAACAAGAACACAACACAAAGAAAACAGAATCTGTCCAAAACAGAACAGTCTGTAGCAATCTGAAAATTTCGAATACTTCTGTAACTCCAAAAATTATTAAATAAATTGGTGGACGTGAGGAATTTTTATATTAATCCTCTTCAAAAAGAATCAACTTAAAATCACTCTTCTGTAAAAGATGACAACGAATCTCGTGAGCGCAAAAGTTTCTGTTTTTCAGCAAGATCAAATAAACTTTCACCCAAGTCTTCCCAAAGGCATTGCTTGGCACAAACACTAATTAAAACACCAAAAACACAATCATAACAGTAGCATAAATTTTCTAACATTCAAGAACAGAAAGCAAAAAGCAAAGATAAATTGTATTCATTGGGTTGCCTCCCAACAAGCTCTATCGTTTTACACCCTAGCTAGGCATAATGCGTAGGATCTAAGTGTTGTCATCTTTGGTTCTACATCCATAAGATGCCCTCATGATTGATTCATATGGTGGCCTAATTCTTGTTCTAGGGAAGTGTTCCATTCCCTTTCTTAATGGAAATTGAAATTTAATATTGCCTTCTTTCTTATCAATCACGGCACTAATAGTACGCAAAAACGGTCTACCAAGAATAATTGGACAAGACGGATTGCAACCAATATCAAGAACAATAAAGTCTATGGGCACATAATTCCTATTTGCAAGGATAAGAACATCATTAATTCTTCCCAGCGGCTTTTTAATAGTAGAATCCGACAAGGGCAAATTTAAAGAGCATTCTTCAATATTGCTAAGACCAAGCACATCACATAAAGATTTCGGAATTGTAGAAACACTACCACCCAAGTCACATAAAGCAAAACACTCATAATTTTTAATCTTGACTTTGATAGTTGGTTCCCATTCATCATGCAATTTTCTAGGAATTGAAACTTCTGATTCCAACTTTTCTTCAAAAGCTTTCATCATGTCATCAACAATATGTTTAGTAAAAGCTTTATTTTGTTCATAAGCATGGGGTGAATTTATCATGGATTGCAACAAAGAAATACAATCAATCAAATAGAAACTATCATAATTAAAGTCTTTGTAATCCAAAATAGTGGGCACATCACTAGTTAAAGTCTTGACCTCTTCAAACCCACTTTTATCAACTTTTTCAACAAGATTTTCACCCTTCGAATCATAGGGACGCCTTCTAACTAAAGTTGACTCTTCTCCAGTCCCTTTTTCATCAATCTTAAATTTACTAAACAAAGAATCAATAGAAAAAACACCAATCACTTTAAGATCTTCATCACTTTTATGATAGTAATCACTAGAAAACGCTTTTTCTAAAAATTCTCTTTTAGATCTAAGCATAGCGGTTCTTTTCTGACTTTCATCCATAGAAGCATAAAGAGCTTTAATTGATTCTCCAACTTTAGGCACAAAATTTTCATCTTGAGAGCTTCTACATCATGAGAAATTCTATCAACACTTCTAGACAAATCATCAATTTTATTCAACTCTTCTTCTATCGAAGTGTTGAAAGCTTTTTTGCTTACTGATAAATCCTTTAATATTGTTCTCAAGATCAGAGGCGTTTCTATTATTATTGTAGGTGGGATTACCATAGGAATTACCATAAATATTAGAGGAATTACTAGGAAAAGGCCTAGGATTAAAGTTACCTCTATAAGCATTGTTGTTGAAATTATTTCGCGAGGCAAAATTCACATCTATGGCATCACTATTTTTCTCAATCAAAGTATACAAAGGCACATCATTAAAATCAGTAAGAGCACTTTTGTTAGCAACCAACTTCATAAGAGCATCAACTTTTTCATTCAAGGAATTTATTTCTTCTACCGAATTGACATTTTTACTAGTAAGAGCTCTTTCGGTATGCCATTGCGAATAATTTGCCATAATATTGTCTAGCAATTTCCATAAAAGTACCCCCCGCGGTGGAATCTAAAATATTACGAGAAACAAATTCTCATAAAAAATTTGTATGATCATCCAAAGATTTAACCCATGAGTTGGGCAATTCCTTAGCATCAATTTCATCCTTTCCCAAGATTGTGCGACATGATCATGTTCAAGTTGCTTGAAATTCATGATTTGTATTCTAAGGGAAATAATTTTTGCGGGCGGAAAATACTTAGTGATAAAATCATCTTTGCACTTGTTCCAAGAATCAATACTATTGCGAGGCAAAGAAGAAAACCAAATTTTTGCGCGATCACGCAAAGAAAACGGAAATAATTTCAACTTCACAACATCATTGTCCACATCTTTTTTTCTTTTGCATATCGCATAATTCCATGAATGTGTTAAGATGGCACGTGGCATCCTCATTAGGAGTACCGGCAAATTGATCTTTCATGACAAGATTCAACAAAGCAGTATTAATATCACAAGACTCCGCACTAGTGGCGGGAGGAGCAATCGGAGTGCTAATAAAATCATTGTTGTTGGTATTTGAGAAACCACACAACTTGGTGTTCTCTTGAGTCATGATGACTTCGCAACAAGATTGCACTCAAAAACAGATCTGACGAGAAAACGGCGAACGAAAAAGAGGGCAAATAAAACGGCAAATTTTTGTGAAGTGGGGGAGAGCAAAACGAGAGGCAAATGGCAAATAATGTAAATTGAGAGGATATGAGATTTGTGATTAGGAACCTGGTTGACGTTGAAGATCCTCCCCAGCACCGGCGCCAGAAATTCCTTCTGATGTCTGCTAGAACTACGTCGGTATTTCCCCAGAGAGGAAGGGATGATGTAGTATAGCGACGGTAGGTATTTCCCTCAGTGATGAGACCAAGGTTATCGAACCAGTAGGAGAACCTTCTCACACCACGTAAACATCACCCGCACACAAATAACAAATACTCGCAACCCGACGTGTTAAAGGGGTTGTCAATCCCTTTCGAGTACGACGCCTCAAGTAGGCAAATAACGTGAGGTAAAAGTGGTAGATAAGATAAACAGATCGTGGAACAAATAAATTGCAGCAAGGTATTTTTGTATTCTTGATTTAATAGATTCAAAAATAAATGCAAGAGAAAATAGATCACAAAGGAAAATATGATGAAAAGAGACCCGGGGGCCGTAGGTTTCACTAGTGGCTTCTCTCGAGAAAAATAGCAAACGGAGGGAATATTACTGTTGGGCAATTGATAGAACTTCAAATAATCATGACGATATCCGGGCAATGATCATTATATAGGCATCACGTCCAAGATTAGTAGACCGACTCCTGCCTGCATCTACTACTATTACTCCAAACATCGACTGCTATCCAGCATGCATCTAGTGTATTAAGTTCATGAGAAAACGGAGTAATGCAATAAGAATGATGAAATGATGTAGACGAGACCCGTTTATCTATTGCGGCAGATATAGATCTCATCTTGTTATCCTTAGTAGCAACGATACATACGTGTCGGTTCCCCTTCTATCACTGGGATCAAGCACCGTAAGATCGAACCCACTACAAATCGCCTCTTCCCATTGCAAGATAAATAGACCAAGTTGGCCAAAAAAAACCAAATATCGGAGAAGAAATACGAGGCTATAAGCAATCATGCATATAAGAGATCAAAGAAGACTCAAATAACTTTCATGGATAAAAACATAGATCTGATCATAAACTCAAAGTTCATCGGATCCCAACAAACACACCACAAAAAGACTTACATCATATGGATCTCCAAGAGACCATTGTATTGATAATCAAGAGAGAGAGAGAGAGAGAGAGAGAGAGAGAGAGAGGAAGCCATCTAACTACTAACTACGGACCCGTAGGTCTACAAAGAACTACTCACGCATCATAGGAGAGGCACCAATGGAAGTGATGAACCCCTCCATGACGGTGTCTAGATTGGATCTGTTGGTTCTGGACTCTGCGGCAGCTGGATCAATATTTCGTCGACTCCCCTAGGGTTTCTGGAATATTGTGGTATTTATAGAGCAAAGAGGCGGTTCAGGGGGCACCCGAGGTGGGCAACACCCACCTGGGCATGCCCAGGCCTCTTGGCGCGCCCTGGTGGATGCTGCTCCCCTCAAGCAGCCTCTCAGGTGCTTCCTTGGCCCACTGGCTATCTTCTGGCCCAAAAATAATCCTCCAGGAGTTGCGTTGCGTTTGGACTCTGTTTGATATTGATTCCTACAATGTAAAAAAACATGCAGAAAACAGCAACTGGCACTGGGCACTATGTCAATAGGTTAGTACCAAAAAATGATATAAAATGACTATAAAATGATTGTAAAACAACAAAGAATGATAATGTAACAACATGGAACAATAAAAAATATAGATACGTTGGATACGTATCATACGGCACCTCCGTGTTTAGCACACGTTCAGCTCGATGACGTCCCTTGAACTCTTGATTGAGTAGAGGGTCGAGGGAGAGTTCCATCAGCACGGCGGCGTGGCGACGGTGTTGATGATGTGATCCGCACAGGGCTTCGCCTAAGCACTACGACGCTATGACCGGAGGAGTAAACTGTGGAGGGGGGCACCACGCACGGCAAAGAGAATAATTGATGTACCTTTGGGGTGCCCCTGCCCACGTATATAAAGGAGGAGAGGGGGAGGCCAGCCGGCCCTTGTAGGGCACACCAAGGGAGAGGAGTCCTACTAGGACTCCAAGTCCTAGTAGGATTCCCTTTGGTGGAAGGGGGAAGAAGGAAGGGAGAGGGAGAGGTAGAGGGAAAGGGGGCCGCGCCCCCTCCCCTAGTCCTACTCGGACTCCCCATGGGGGGGCGCCACCCCCTTGTGGGATGTCCTCTCTCTCCCCTATGGCCCATTACTTCCCCGGGGGGTTCCGGTAACCCCTTCGGCACTCCATTTTTACCCGGTACCTCTCGGAACTCTTCCAGTGTCTGAATAACATCTCTAATATATCATTCTTTATGTCTCAACCATTTCGAGACTCCTCGTCATGTCTATGATCTCGTCCGGGACTCCGAGCAAACTTCAGTCAACAAAAACACATAACTCATATTACAAATCGTCATCGAACGTTAAGCGTGCGGGACCCTACAGGTTCGAGGAGTATGTAGACATGGTCGAGACACATCTCCGATCAATAACCAATAGCGGAACGTGGATTCTCATATTGGCTCCTACATATTCTACGAAGATCTTTATCGGTCAAACTGCACAACAACATACGTTGTTCCCTTTGTCATCGGTATGTTACTTTCCCGAGATTCGATCATCGGTATCATCATACCTAGTTCAATCTTGTTATTGGCAAGTCTGTTTACTCATTCCGTAATGCTTCATCCTGCAACCAACTCATTAGTCACATTGCTTGCAAGGCTTATAGTGATGAGCATTACCGAGAGGGCCCAGAGATACCTCTCCGATACACGGAGTGACAAATCCTAATCTTGATCTATGCCAACCCAACAAACACCTTCGGAGACACCTGTAGATCATCTTTATAATCAACCAGTTATGTTGTGATGTTTAATAGCACACAAGGTGTTCCTCCGGTATTCGGGAGTTGCATAATCTCATAGTCATAGGAACATGTATAAGTCATGAAGAAAGCAATAGCAATAAAACTTAACGATCATTGTGCTAAGCTAACGGATGGGTCTTGTCCATCAAAACATTCTCTAATAATGTGATCCCGTTAATCAAATGACAACACATGTCTATGGTTAGGAAACATAACCATCCTTGAGTAACGAACTAGTCAAGTAGAGGCATACTAGGGACACTAAGTTTTTGTCCATGTATTCACACATGTACTAATGTTTCCTATTAGTACAATTCTAGCATGAATAATAAACATTTATCATGATATAAGGAAATATAAATAACAACTTTATTATTGCCTCTAGGTTCCTTCAGGCGCGCCCTACCCCCTGGGCGCACCTTCCACCCTCGTAGCCGCCTTGTTGCGTCTCCTACTTCATCTCTAAGTCTCCTGGTTTGCCTCTGGTCCAAGAAAGATCATCGCGAAAGTTTCATTCCATTTGGACTCCATTTGGTATTCCTTTTCTGCGAAACTCCAAAACAGGCAAAAAAACAGAAACTGGCACTGGGCTCTAGGTTAATAGGTTAGTCCCAAAAATAATATAAAATATCATATTAATGCATATTAAACATCCAAAACAGATAATATAATAGCATGGAACAGTCAAAATTATAGATACGTTGGAGATGTATCAGCCCCTAGCTGCATAAAATAAATATACCTCAAATTAGCTTCCATACGTGCAAAGGAATGATTGAAATGTATGAAAGAATGTCTTATAGCGGCTATCTGGGAATGACTTACAAAGGATGATAAGGCAGGAGAATCGTTTCCATGTCCTTAAATGAAGTATTTGATGTACTTCTTCGCAGCTTCATGTTCCATGCCGTTGTTTCCCAAGAAGCCCTCATGCATGTAGTAGGGTTCCGCTACCGCGATTTCGAGATTTGTTCTTTTCTGATGAGTGTAGTTCATATGTAGCGCATAAAGGAAGACGAACGTAAAAATCGAGCCGCCTCATGAGATACATCTCGAAGATGTAATCAACCCGCAGGAAGAACAGGTCCGTGGGGTTATCGTCGATGAAGCCTCTTCTAGTCGGCACATCAACCGTGTAAAGCGGGTGTCCTGGTTCTTTTGATCGAAGAAGGTCCAACTCTGACAACAGCACACGGTCGTGCAGTCTCCTGAGATCCCCAATTATGGCCTCGAGCGCTTTCTTTGGTAGCATCGGCTTGCCCGTGAGATGGAGGAATGGCACATTTATGATCGGTACACTATCCTGAACCCGGAGTGCCGAAGGCGGCTGGCTGCTGGAAGCTTTGGCTGCATCATAGGCTTTCTTCGGCGATCTCTTCCTCTGCTTCTTCCTGGGTTCAGGTAGTGAGCCTATCGGACCCTCCTTGACCACCGTCCCCAATGTGGTCGGGCTTAGCACTACATGACGCTTGGCTTGTTGAGCCTGGGTTGAGGCGTCATCTAGAGGCGTGTCCTGGGAGGATTGCATGAACAGAGACTTTTTGCACTCAACCCGAGGACGTCCCTTCTCTGGTACATCGTCATGCATCTCAGCATCCTGATCTTCACGCTCATCACGGTGGTCATAGCCTGAGTCATATGGCTGACTCAGCATTCCTCCGTCGTCATAGCCAGTATTGATGTACCGGAGAGGGTCCTCCTCCATGACAGCATCCATATCTTCATCCACGGGGGCGACATGATCAGCCATCGGAATGGTTCAACCCTCTTCTTCGTGTGGTCCGCTCTCACCCAGCACGACAGATGGTGGTAATTGCGTAGGTAGGGTGATCATACCTTGCATCGGTATTGCTGTTAGTGTTATCCCGACCACCTCCACACTTGCGAGCGGCTCGGTGTTGACCCTGGTTCTAGATAGTGGGGGCACTATGCCATTGCCGAGTCTGTAGGTGTTGAATGGCGGCTTCGGTTTTTCTGATGTATGTTTTTGTCATGCCTTTATTAATAATTTGATAAATATGGATGTGTGCATCTTTGGACGCAGAGGCCAGGGGTTCAATCTCCTTTAAAAAAAATTATCTTGTATCCGGATCTTTGCGGTTTATGTGCATTTTCGGTGTGGAGAAGTAGGATATGAACTATTTATGGTTGTATCGCCTTATAACCTTTTGATTCAATAAAATTTCTTGTATAAAAATAAAATATAATAAAATCTAGTATTGTAGAATAATAATAGTTATTGAAACCTATTTTAAAATATAAAAATTAATAGAATATAATCAGCCTTGAAGAGTTGCAATTTTCTGAAATACAGATGTAGTATGCATGTATGAATTAGACCTAAATGAACGAATATCCAATATGTTTTGTTGTTGTTGAACACACATCACACATCGAATAGATTAAAAAGTGATTTGTAATTTATAAGTTGTAATACAAGGTAACAAGATTCAGAAGGAACGTAGATAGTACACATTGTAACAAGGTATAGAAGGAACATAAGTATCTTCAGCAGGTTTAACCGATTACAATACATGTTTTCCTCACCTTGCATAATAGGAACTTCTATGGTTTATGGGTTGGTTCTCACTCTCGCCCATAGGATAACCACTTAATTCTATTTCATATCCACCAGTAGTATCTCCTCCAAGAAGGTTTTCTACTTCTGTCTCGATGCTGAGCCGTACCCAGGGATGTAGTGAAAGTTTCCTCAATCTGTTGAGTTCATCGGCGACCTCTTTCATGGAGGGTCTGTTGTCGCCACACATGTCTAGGCATTTCTTAGCCAGGTCTGCAAGTCCTCTCAACAACTCCATGCTCTCTTGGCCTTTGATGTGGTTCACCAACACAGCTTCTAGATTATTCTCCTTCATTGCAGACAAGAAAATCAATGACAAGCTTCTTTGCTTCTCAGACCCCTCGAGCTTCAGTGGCAGCTGGCCTGTGAGAATCTCTAGAAGAATAACTCCAAAACTGTACACATCACTTTTGTCTGTTAACTGGCATGTTTGCATATATTCGGGATCAAGGTAACCACAAGTACCTTGAACCATTGTGACAAATTGCTCTTTGTCAGATGGCGCTAGTATGGAGGCTCTGAAGTCTGACACTTTGGCCATGTAGTTATCATCAAGTAGGATGTTGGAACTTTTCACATCACCATGAATTATTGGGGGGGATGCATACAAATGCAAGAAGCTGAGTCCTTCAGCTGCTTCATGAGCAATCCTTAAGAGAGTGTTGAAAGATATTTGCAATGCTTGGTCTTGCCATGGATAAGCTCAAATAGTGTACCATTTAGAACAAACTCATATACTAGAATTGGAAATTCCACCTCAAGGCAACAACCCAAGAGTTTGACAACGTTCTTGTGATTGATTTGGGACAAAATGAGCATCTCCTGGCCAAATTCCTTCTTCTGTCTCTCGTCAACTACTGCACATCTTTTAATTGCAACCGTCATGTTCTTTATTATACCTTTATAGACCGCCCCATGGCCTCCTTTTCCAATTATTCTGCTACTGTCGAAGTTGTCGGTGGCATGTATGAGTTATGTTTCTGAAAATACATCAAAAGCCAGACCTTTCTCCGATTTCATCTTATCAAACAAAAGCACGCCTCCATGCTTGCGGAAATACTCCTGCTTAACTTTATTCAGTTTTCTCTTTTGAATTATCATTTGTCCCCAGAAGATAGTGATCATGACGATAACCATCAAACTAAATAATCCCATTGTAACTCCTGATAATGTCGTTAGATGAGACAATTATGTTTTAGATTGAGGTGATGAATAGTGTAAAACATAGTTAAAGTACATTAACCAAGATTAGATGCATGGCTTTGATGGCATTGCAAAAAGTGTGACGAAGTTAATGGTCTAGCTAGGAGACCACACTTGTTTGGATGTTACCTATTATGAAGCCAATATTAGGGTTGCATGTATTGCTTTCAGTGACGTATTTTTTGCCAAGTCGACAAGAACACCGGTATTCTCCAACAATATTGCGACAATAGCCATCTGAAGGGCATGGATTGTGGTTGCATTCATTAACATCTGTAGCAAATTTGCAAAACAAAATTTTTGATAAGGTATTGCAGCATCACATGACTTCACATCTCTTATAGCCCAGTCAAGAATCATAGGCACCCGTCCATTATACTCCCTCCGTCCGGAAAAAGTTGTCTCCGCCGATGTTTTACAAAAACCCCCTCCCCTTTCTTCCGACAAGCCACGCAGCCCATCGCGCCTGCTCTGTCGCCTCGCCACGCACCGGCGGCATGCTCCGCCGCCTGCTCCGCCGCCTTGCCGCCTGCTCTGCCGGCTCTCCACCTGCTCCATCTCCTCGCCACGCGCCGGCCGCCTCCTCCCCTCGTCTCGCCGCTTTTCTTCCTTCGCACCAGGAGATCCAGACGGAAGGATCCCCTTTTTCTGCAAAGCCCGCGGCTTCCCGGCTCCGGCGGCGGCGCTCATGTCCTGGAGGGAGATGGGGCTCGATCTGGAGGCATGGAAGATCCTCGAGCTCCTCGTCCTCGAGCTCCTCATCCACCAGTTCCTCCTCCAGACGACGAGCGGCTGCTGCGGAAGTCAACGGCGTGGGGAAGACGACCACGGCATGGGGAAGACGAAGACTTGCTCCAGCCACATGCCACTGCCATTTCCCTCCTCGAGCTAGCGGACTGATGATGGAGGACCCGCTCTCTTCACTCCACCGGCGCCGTTGCTGCCGCTTTTGCTTCTGCTTCTGCTGCCCGCTCGCCCACGGTAGCGCAGGTCCATCTTCTAGCTGCTGATTTCTGTCTGGTGAAGCAAGCAGCTGAGCTGGTTTTGTTCTTGTCCTCTTGGATTGTGCAGCGATTGGAGGAGGACTTGGTGCAGAGGAATGAAGTACGAGTACGGATGCTGCTTCCGTTGATCTCAGGTGAGCTTGCTAGATGAGTACAAATGCGCCCTTGATGATTTTAAAACTATTGTTAGCCATGGAATTCAGTAAGATAAGATATGCTTGAGATGAACATGCCACTGTCCAGTAAGATAAGATAAAACCATGACAATTTTGACTAGGAAGCATGACAATCTCAAACTAATTGAGTAAAAATTTAGTAAACTTGTGCATCTAGGAATCAAAACCTGAACATCAACTTGACAGATCAAAAGCTCAACTAATTGAGTAAAAATTCAGTAGACTTGACAGATCAAAACCTGACAGAAATTGATAGGTTTTGGAAGAAAATGACAGGTTCTGAACATCAACTGGACTGAATAATACAGTTAATTCTGAAACTTCAAAAGTTAACTGAAATTTTTGTCCTCTTGGATTCAGCTACTGAACATGATCACTATTGAACATGATCATATTCTGATTGTACTTGTGTTCAAAAGTTCACTGAAATTTTTGTGAAGTTTTAAACAAAATGATTACTATTGCATCTAGGAATGATTGTTCTGCTCCTATATGTAGTGCTGCTGCTATAAATTTTCTATGCACTGAAGTTTCTATGCATGTACTCCCATGGCCTCCTAATTTTCTATGCACATCAAGATGCTCAAGATAATCTTGATGTATTATTGACACTTTGATCTCTGAATGTTGTTAAAGATTATCAAGAATGCTTAGTTTGACATTTGGATCTCTGAATGATGTTAAAGATTATCAAGATGCATATTATCAAGGATGCTAGTTTGACATTTTGATCTCTAGTCTGGCCCATTGACTCCTCCTCCTCCTCCTCGTGCTCATCGACCTCATGCACAAGTGCTCTGCAAGTCTGCATTGGGTAAATTTTTTGATATTTACTGTCAAGTTTGATCTTTACTGTAACAAAATGAACAATGGTTAGTGTATGGTGCCCAAGTACTGTCAATTCTGTTTTTACACCGTGTATGGTGCCCAACTATTGAAGTCAAAATTCACTAATCTTGTGGGTACATCAAGTTACAGTACTGTAATTTCTGAATAATTGTTTACAGTAAGCAGAATTGGTTAAGTCTGATTTGTACTGTAAGTACTGTCAAGTCTGATTTGTCAATGAAAACCAGTAACTTTGCTTGGTTCATTTTCATGGACAAAGTCTACTTGGACTATTGGATTTTCTTGCAATTTCTTCTTCATCGTTTTGGATTGGTCGCACCTTCATCTTCATCGACCAATGTTCTTATCCAAGAAAAAGAAGAAGAAGAAGAAGAAGAAGAAGAAGAAGAAGAAGACATTGAAGATGCTCAAGACCCTGTACAAGAGCTCCTAGCATATGCTTTAGATTCTTCTTACAAATTCTTAGCTTCTTCTTCTTCTTACTCCTTGTAATGACCCTGTACATCTTGTAATGACCATTAATGAAGATATTATTTCTCCAACTGGAGTTTTGTCTTTACATCTTATCATAAGATTTTATTGTCAAATGAATTCAAATAATTCCAACTTAATTCAAATAATCCAAATTATTCTAAATTAATTCAAATAATTCCAACTTAATTCAACTAAATCCAACTTAATTCAAATAATTCCAACTTAAATCAACTAAATCCAACTTAATTCAAATAATTCCAACTTTTCCTTTTCCTTTCTTTTCAAATAAATCCAACAAGACATACACATGACATACACATATACACAAGGCATACACCTTGTTCTTCTTGTGCCTCTTGAGCTTCTTCCTCTTCAGGAAACCAATTCAACTCAATGTCTTCATCCTCCTCTTCTGGGATCAAGTTCAAATCAATAGCTTCACCTGGCCGAGCTTGTTCTTCTTCTTGAGCTTCATCCTCGTCTTCCGGGATCAAGTTCAAATCAAAAGCTTCACCTTGCTGAGCTTGTTCCTCTTGTTGAGCTTCATCCTCCTCTTCCGGGATCAAGTTCAAATCCATAGTTGTGTGCTCCTGTCTGATCTCATAACAAGAGTATACAGAAGATGAATGGTTAGCATATAATCATAACAAGAAAATCATGAAGAATCCTAGACAAAAAGCAAAGAAACCAAGAAAGGGAAAAGTAAAGATTAAAAGTACTCCTTCATTTGGTAACTAGAGGAACATGAAGGCCCTCCTATTCAAGTAAAGCAAGAAGAATCTAAATTAATTCAAATAATTCCAATTAAATTCCTATTGTCATGTCTTTTTTTATTAATCCAAGACAAAATATTTTTTCCTTTTTTAAGTACAGTAGTTGTTTGCTTACTAGAGTAGCATCTCCTAGTCCAAGAACTTAATTCTAATATGGAGTATTATTCACATAGAAACACAACAACAAGACAGTCATCAAGAACAAAAAGTTCTGAAGCTATCAATTCTTTTATATAGATTGGGCTAGGATTTGCACAAATATTTGTCACTTTTTTATATAGATTGGGCTAGGATTTGCACTTGCAGTTAATGATCTGATTGAATGTTTCCAAACAATAGCACATCTATTAACATCATTTCCATTTCCATTTCAGAGAGGAACAACATCAACAAAAACGGATACAGCAGCAACAGTACCCTTGTTTCTCTGAATTAAACTGAATGTCAATGTTACACCCTTATTTCTTCGAATTAAACTGAATGTCACTGAATTAAACTAAATGTTAATGTTACACCCTTGTTTCTCTGAATTAAATTGATCACATGACATACAAATAGCACTTGTTACACAAGAATGTCACTGGAGTACATTGACTGAATTTAGTCACCGTAGTACATTGACAGAATTAAACTGAATTGCAATCTAGTCTTTTTTTTTCTTCAGATTTTTTCCTCTCTTTTGTTCTCTTGCATCAGCAGAAAGTATCAGCACAAATCATAAACTAAGTGCAGCAATGGATATCAACAGACTGATTGAAATTGCAGTTCAGCAGTAGCAGAAATGGATACTCCAGTGACTAAATTCAGCAGCAACAGTACCTTCTTCAGAGAGGATCAGCAGCAACACGAAGGCAGGCAGCAACACGAGCTCCACCGAAGAGCATGGAGCGTGGGTGAGCGTGCACGCGCACAACCGTGGTAGACACTTGGGTGCCGGCGCCGCTGGTTTTTGTTCACCGGAGGAGCCACGTGACGAGCTCCAGCGGCGGCGAGCGGCGGCCGACGACGACCAGGCCAAATACCAAGCGATCGAGAGGGGAAAGTGGTCTGGAGGACCGGAAGTTGACACTGATTCCTTAAAACGGCTCGAGGAAGCCAGGGGAGGCGCGACGGCGTCGACATCGTGTGGGGAAGCGGCGGCCGGAGTGGGAGGAGACGGGGCCGATTCCGTCGATCCACGGCTTCCCAGCAAGCCTGGCTCGATGATGGAGTACCTCTTGGTGAGGCGGAGTTCCTGGTCTGCTCGGGGAGGAGGCGGTCCAGCTGTGGGCGGCGGTGGGCGAGGTGGGGCGGCGGCGGTTGGGCTGCGTAGGTGGGCGGCGGTGGTTGCCTCCTTCGCACGTGGGCGGCTGCGGCGGCGGCGGCGTAGTTGGGAGGCGCACGTGGTGGGCGGCGCTGGACCTGACGGTGCCTGACGACGGCGGGCGACGGCAGCTCGCGGTGGCGTGTCGAGGGGAAGGAGAAGGGTCTGTTTGCGTCAGATTTAAAAGCCCAAGGGGTTTTTTGTAAAAAAAAATTGAACTAGGCGTGGACAACTTTTCCGGGACGGAGGGAGTATATACACGGAGAACTCTAGACGTCAATGGTCTCCGTCGGGAACTAGTCGAAGACAGCAACATGGCCAAATGGTAGACTCGCGGCGGCCAAGTCTTTTATCGTGTATACTATTCCCCAACAACAAAAAAACATCTCTGAATCTTCTTAGCTAAAAGATTCCCCGACGAGAATTCATGATTCAACACCCCAGTCACCCACATACCGTAATTTCAGTTAAAATACTGCACCGGAGCAGCAGAGCAGGGCGCGCCTACAATTCAATTCAAGCTTACGTCGCGCTAAATCCTCCTATATGGCTGGCTGCATTGGATGTATTCGATGGATTAGCTGCTGGACACTTGTTCTGGATTCTCGAATATTCGATGATTCCCCCGTTCCATAGGCTCCACACACAGTTGATTACAGCCGAAACACATCGAGAAAAACGATCCATGCACTTTATTAATACTCTCTCCGTTTCCGTTTGAGCGTCAACTAAGATACATTCGATTTAAGCGTCAACTAATATGGAGCAAAAGTAGTAACTAAGTAACCGTCCCACAATTCGGTTTTGCCATCAGACTCTGTTCAACGAGTTAATACGCATATTTCTGGGTAAATGTTAATCAGCTGACGTTTACTGGGAACAAGCTTCCAGTGAACTACTCTAGGGCCGTTAGATCGAGAGCACCAATTTTAATGCACTCTGAGTTGCCACGTCGGAAAAAAAGTTCACTATAGAGTGGTCTACGCGCGAACGCTCCCAAATGAAATGGACGTACCCAACCAATGTCCGCTCAATTCTATTCCTCATCCTAATCGCGACCACAGGGAGAAGCTCTAGCCGGAGGACACAACCACGCTCCTCCTTGCGGGTGACCGCGGCTGGGTTGCTCACGCCGGCGTGCACGGCGGGAGGCGACGGCGGCACGGCTCCAGCGGAGGATGTCGTTGTGGCGCTCCACATCCGGCCTCCCGGGGTGGTTCCCGCGGGGTATGAGAAGCCTGTCTGGATTGGCCTTTTCTGCCCAGTCAGTGACTGGGCCGTCCGCCTGGACGTTTAAGCCGTCGGGTTGTAGATGCTCCGATTATAGGTGATGTATCACTGTACCTGCACAGCATGCCACAATGACGAGATACTATAGAAATCAAGAATTCGAAATGCACCCTGCAACCTTCATTTCAAGATGATAATAATACGCGAACCAACATGCGGTTGAGATGGTTAGGTGAACAGTGGTATCCCAAACCCATCGGGGTTCAAATTCTGGTGCTCGCATTATTTCCGGATTTATTTCAGGATTTCCGGCGATGCGCTTTCAGTGGGAGGAGACGTTCCCATCGACGATGAGGCGCCTACGGTGACTTCGTAAATCTCAAGATGATATCTTGCTCGATCTCGGAGGTGCTCATATAGGCAGGATGTGCGTGTGTGCGTTCATAGGAATGAGTGTATGCGGCCAGTATATGAAATGACTTAGATTCAGACCGACGCTCAAAAAGATGATAATAATACTGCATGAAGCAACATGACCTCACTCTCCATCACCATGCGCTCGCCTTCGTACCGTCTACTCGATGGCCAGAGCTCCGTTGTCCGATGCCGCTGCTACCTAGGGTGGGGCAGTCCCTTTTGGATGTGTTTTCTTTGAGTCTGTGTGCTCTTTTGTTGGCTCCATAAGCCGTGTACCGCACTATCTCTTTGGGGCTGATCGTCGTTTGGTGTGGTTCGTGTTGATCAGACATTGGTTTTAGTCTTATGTATGCTGCCTAAACTGTGGGCTTTATTAATTTAAAGCCAGACGCATCTGGCGTCTTCGTTCTAAAACAAAACATGACCTCACAAAAACGGCCGGAAGTATTTTGTAGTTATGGAATGCAACTTTTGTTCTGATCGATGGCTCCTGGTCGAATGAATCCATCCTCGTAGTGCAACATATATACGCATGTGAGGTAGAACATCTGTCTTGCCGTCATGCGTCGCCCGATGTCGCTTCAATGAACGGCTTTGGACCCTCGGCGATTGAGCCGACCAAAAGAGAAGGACATTGCGTGTGGGAAGCACCCACAATGTGCTCCGGCCCTTGCTTCTCTTTTTAAAAGGAAAAAACTAACAGTTCGATATGCAATGTGCTCCGGCCCTTGCTTCTCTTTTTAAAAGGAAAAAACTAACAATGTGCTACCGAACTTTAGGGGTCTTTGATTTGATTTAAAGGATTTCCGTGGGAACTTTAGGGGATCAGTATCCTTAATATATTTTCCTATGTTGTTTGTATGATTCGCATTATTACTATTTTCTATGTTGTTTGTCTGGTTCGCATGACTGAATCCCTTAGAAATTTTTCATAAGGAGTTCGTTGCAATATCTCATATGAAAATCCTTTTTACGAATAATTGTGTGGCTTTTCTACGGTGCAATCAAACACACTTCAATGCAAACAAAACCATGTACGAATCCGAGAGGCCCTTAAGGCATGCCGATGCAATGTTGTGCTTTTTTCATTCGCACTTTTTGGCAATCCTGCGAAACAAAGAAGCCCTTAGGGCATCTCTAATCGAACCCTATAAAAAAGGCCAACTCCTCAAAAAATTGTTTTGAAGAGTCAAGTCACACCTAGCCGAACCCTCAAACTGTTAACTTCTCAAAAAATTGAGACTTAAGCCCAAAAATCTTTCACCCTTTGTCAATTTTGAGCAGCCGCCAACCATTCTCAACAAAAAATTCCTTCTCTAAACTCCCGCCTGCGGCGCCTCCTGTTCCCGCCTCCGCTGCCCAATGTCGTCACTGCAGCCAACGGAAGCCCCGGTTCCGACAGGAATGAAAACCCTAGCGGCCTATGCAGCCCTACCGGCCACTCCCGCCGGTCCGCCGGAGTCGACAAACGGGCTGCCGCCCACATCAAGGAAGCATCCCGGGACAAAGACCATCGTGCGGCCTGTCGCACCATCCACAAAAGTCAGCGCCAAGGCCACGCCGTCCGCGAAGATGACCAACCACCCTCTGCTTTCAGGACAACGACAAACGAGCGAGGAAGCCGACGGTGTTGAGCAAGGCCGTTGACGAGGCTGTGCCGGAGAATAGGAAGAAGTCAGCCACTGTGACGTCTCTCCACGTTTGATGGCTTCCACACCTTCTTCTCCATCTCTGGACAACCAACCTCACCTCCTCCTCCGCCACTTACGGCCACCGCGGCCGCCGGAGAGGATCATGCCTGCCATGATGTCCAAAGAGCGGGCTATCGTGTTCATGGATTAGAGCTCAATGTATGACATAGCCAGCAAATATTGGAAACTCACTCGTGGTGAGATTTTGGCCCAATCGGTATTCGGCGGCGGTGGTGATGGTGTCGGATGTGATCTTGGCGGTGGTGATAGTGAGCATGGGAATGCTTGAGTTGGTGTACATTGAACTTGCTATTGCTTCTGCATGTTGTTTATTTTGCGAGATCGTGTCTTGTGTTTTTTACCTCGGTCGCACACAAAGCAGTGTCAGAGACGATTGTCATAGTAGTTTGAGGTATGTGCCTTTTGAATGCAGTTGCAAATGTGTGACTGAAACTGAGACAACAAAGTTTTGCCACAAGATTTTGCCATATCATAGAATGTAAGATTCAAACTGTGGCACACACTTGGCATGTACTCCCTCCGTTCGGAATTGCTTGTCTCGGAAATGGATGTATCTAGACGTATTCTCCGTTCGGAATTACTTGTCACGGAAATGGATGTATCTAGACGTATATTTACGTCTAGATACATCCATTTCTGAGACAAGTAATTCCGAACGGAGGGAGTACAATACTCTTGAATTTATTTCAGGCAATAGCTTTTGAACGCGGTCGTGTTTCCCCCTCCACTGTCATAACCATGGCCTTCCCTCGATTACCAATTTACCATAAACATTGGTCTCTAAGGCAGAACATCATTAACATTCAAATAAAAACACTAAGTGCATTAGTTGTCAAAAAGTCACACCCCTAATATATCATCCATGTTGCAAAACTCTAGGAAAAATTCACTGTGGGCATGTTTACTCACCTCATAATTGAAGTCAATTGTTTCTCATGGCTAACACCAAGGGTACAACCTCGAATTATAGAGAAATATTTGGCATCTTTTATGGTATTTGCGAGAGTAGAAATTAACTCATTCTGAATCTTATGGCCCAAATAGTTATAGTGACTACTAATCTGAATGTGGGTAATATGGTCTTGCACTTTATGATCAGAGTCTATTCACTACTTTACAGAGGGAGTAGTTTACAATAGACCAACCATCCACCTATCTTTTACACTTAACTTTCTTGAGTAAAATAAGCTTGTGAAAAATATCTAGAAGTATTATTTGAAGGAAACAAGATATTCCCTTTTGTAGGCCCTTTTTCAACTAGAATGTCTGTAGATTGCCGGCCACAGTTACAATACAGTTACTACGTACCGGAATTAATCAGAACGAGATACAGTTATGTGGCAGAGACAGAGTAGGGAGGAGGGGATCCACTGCTTGCTTCAGTTGTGTCGCCGGCAGTTTGCTCGGACCTCGCCGGGCTGGTTGAGCGCGCTCATCCTCAGCATGGAGCTCACGAACGCCCTGAAGAAGGCGTCCTGCCGCGCCGCGTACAGCGCCACGAACCGCCGCGTCTTGGGGTGCGTCAGCAGCACCTCGTCGGAGGACAGCAGCCCGCGCCCGCTCTGCAGCATCCGGTAGTAGGCGTTGTCGAAGGTGACGGACGTGGAGTCCATCCCCGACCCGGCGCCCCTGGCCGTGTTGTTGGCCGGGCACGCCCTGCGCAGCGCGGCCGCGAAGGACGGGTTCAGCGCCGGGTCCACGTCGGCGCCGGGCCGGAAGCCGTGGATGCGGCTCTGGAAGGAGGAGCAGTGCGCGAACCCCAGCGTGTGGCCGCCGGAGAGCACCACCAGGTCCTTGACCGACATGCCCAGCGCGTGGAACGCCTGCCTGAGCTGGTCGAAGCTGGCCCCGGGGCCCGGCAGCGCCGACGTGGTGTCGCTGGCCAGCGACACCCGCCCGTCCCCGCGCCCCAGCAGCGGCGACCAGGACGGGCCGCCGGAGAGCGCGACGGCGTCCCTGGCGGCGAGCGCGAGGATGTCGGCGCAGGAGACGACGCCCGGGCACATGGCCTCCACGGCCTGCTTGGCGTTGTCGATGACGAAGAAGGCGTGCAGCGAGGCGTTGGGCGGGCCGTCCTTCTCCGCCGTGTTGCCGGCCGTGGAGTCGATGAGGACGGAGGCGTCGCAGCCCCTGACGAAGCAATCGTGGAAATGCAGGCGGAGCAGGCCGGCCGGCACGGTGCGGTCCTTGGCCACGGCCTGCCTGACCGCCGCGGCCACGGCCGCCTCCGCCCTCGGGCAGCTCTGCCGGTAGTGGTCCAGGCTCAGGGCATCGCCGCCGCCGCCGCCGCCCAGGCTCACTATAGCTAGCGCTAGAAGTACGGAGCCGAGCGGCGCCCGTGGCCAGGTGCGGCAGCGATCAGGATGCAGCTGCGGCGCCATTAAGTGTGCTGGCTAGTCTGACCAGCTGCTGCTGCATGTGTCTGGCAGAGAGGGTGAGCTAGCTAGGAGGATATATCCGATCGCCGCCGCATGGTGGTGGCTAATCAAACAATCAATGGACCAAATCTGTGAGTGCAACGCATGCATGTGATGTATGCCCAGCCAAGCTATCTATTTGGGCTGTGGTACTCCAAGTGGTATCTGGTATGTATACAAGAGAGGCTGGGTACAATGCGTGGGTACATCAGATAGGCCGGCAGTATGGACACAATGCGTGGGTACATAACAGTAGTCAAAGGGGAGGGGAACTTTTGGTCTATGAGGACATATGCATCCTATATGGAAAAAAAATAGTAATTCAACAAAAAGTCGAAAATTCCTGAAAATATTTTTTAAATAAACTTGACCTTCTATTGTACTTGTGAGAAAAAATCCACAAAAAAAAACCCTTTGACGTCTTTTCAAAAAAGATAAATTTTTAGCTAAAATAGTGTGAATAGTGACCTATAATAGCAAATAAATTTTGTCTTTTTTGCTGTGAGGTCAACTTTTGTTTTTTCGTCGAGATTTATATACTAGTGCAAAAGTAAGTCAAGTGTTTTGTCAAAATAGTTCTTACCTATTTTGACTTTTTATTAAAACATTAAAAAGATCCCTAAATAGGGTGTATATACAACCAGGAACCAAAGTGTATTTCCCTAATCAAAGGCACAACCCTCTGTTGCAACAGCTACATTTACAACCACGCGAAAAAAACAGCTACATTTACAGATCATTTTCATTCAAAGGTGAAATCCGAAGGATTCTTACATTTGTCACCACGACCGTGCTCACTATCATTGTCAATTACCATTCTTACAATTGGGGGCTGGCTACAAATAAGTCGCCTGAAAATTGAATTGCGCAAAGTCGATTTTGTGGCTGTTGGATGAGGCTCCGTCATCTTATACCTCGAGTTGGTCCCTTCTCTTCTCTCTCCTCTATCGCCTGCAGCACACAATGTCCCTCCATTCCCTTAGCCCCCCGCCGCCCACCACCACACTGCCACCGCAACCACAACCACACACACAGTCGAACTTGTCATCGTCCAAGGCCTTCCCTCTACGTGGCGTTGACCTCCAGTTCCGACGTCGACTACATCCACAGCTGTCAACCTTCTAACTCGTCTCTGCCGGCTATGACTCGTTACTGGTCGAGGCCTTGCCGGCGCCAGCGGCAGCCCGGTGTTGCGCATCTTCCTTCTCCCCTGAATTGACTCTCCCAATTCTTAACAACTTACGTCTGGCTAATTAGCTTTTCATAAGATGTTTGAAACATACAATGTAACGATTACGTTCAGAACACAAACAGATCCGTCTAATAAGAGCATCTACAACCGGATATATCTCATCCAACCCTCAAACATAATTCGTACACATGTCCGGGCGCATCCGTGGGCACTGACCGATCATCTCTCGTTTGGCTGCTGCCACAGTTGTCTTCCTTATATTTGAACCCTCAAATTCATGCAACTCATGCAACGTGAACTAGGAAGTACGTAGATGAACACGCTTAGCCGACATAATTTCGCATACTAACTTAGCGGACATGGTCAGCTGACACAAAATGGTCAAGTTCATCACCGGACATTGCAAATACATATTAAAAACTAAAATAACATAGATAAAACAGGTGAATAAGGGCAGAGGAAATCACCATTTCCTCACCGTCCCCCTCCCCTTGCGATTGTTGGTGCGGCTATACCCCTCCGTGTAGGTCTTCGTGGTCGAAGTGGCATCATCGTCGAAGTTGGATCCATCGGAGGTGTGGAAGAGGTCAGACTCATCGTTAGAGAAGATGATGCCAGTCATCCTACGGGAAGCTAGCATGTTCCTGCGCCTTGGCCATCCAGGGCGCCTTCTCCTTGGCAACCACTTCCGCCGTAGCCTCGCGCTCCGACTGCTCGGTAGCGTTCTTGCGGCGGAGCCGGCGTGCGTCGGTCTTTGCCATCATGACGGAGCGCCGGAGGACCGTCGTGAAGAGCTCGTCCTCCGGATCCACCGGCGCACACACACAGTCCATGCTCGCAGCAAGCACCTCCCCTCCTGCTGTCCTCTCCTTGCCCGCTGCCGCTCTCGACATGTTGCTCGTGCCTTGGATTCGGGCGTCCTCTTCTGGCGCCAGGGCTGGCCCGGGCACGAGGACCTAGCGGTGCCCGGTACGCCATTCGGAACAGGTTGAGCGAGCAAAGAGGGGTGCGGTAGGCGAAGTACGTGGATATGAACGGAGTAGGCGCGGCTGCGTAAAAGACGGGTTTGGGCTAGGTTTGAGGAGTGCCGGTCAGCCCAAATTCTACGAGCCGGAAGTAGAAGTGCGATTTATTTTGACCGATGTGTAACAGGGTGTTCGGACGTATATGGACGATCTGGGAGCCCGGCTGCATATGCTCCATCCACAGGCACAAATCCTATCCAGGGAGCATGAAGAATAAACCTAGCCTGCCCTTTTTGTCCCAGCCCGGTGCGTGTCCACCTGGCTCATACCGTCATTGCTAAACAGTAAAACGCAGCCACCTAGGCCCTTCCACAGCGATTTGGCATTGTAAACCGTTGGATTAGCTCATTGAACATTGTGGATCGCCCCGTAGCTCATTGAACGTTGTGGATCGCCCCGTCGTTTCACTGCGCGTGCCCCGGCCTTTTTACCTCTCCGCCACAAACGTCTCGGCCGGCCCAACACTAAACGGGCTGCTGCTCCGAAGAACGACCTGGAGGCCCTCTAATTCAGTGATGCGTTGTAGCCTTCGATCGTGAATAGACGGTCGATGTCCGTGTGGGGCAGGGGAGCACGCGAGGGTCGCATGCCTCTCCAGGTGATGGATGGCAGCGGCGGCGGCGGCCTCCTCACAGCGCCGCACCCTCCCTAAAACCTATGCCTGACTGTCGTACGCCATCCCTGAGCAGCAGACCACAGCATCCTCTACGTCATCCGATCCTCCATCACTGTTCGCACAACATTGGCCCTCCCAGCGGCAGGAAATAGAGGCTCATGGTTTTGCGGTAGCTTCCTTTGATGCTAGGGTGCTCGCTGATGGGGAAGAAAAAGAAGCAGTGAAGAAGAGACGGTGTAGATGCCGCTGGAACCCTTCTGGCTATTAGCACCTCCATCTATGACTGGATCCAATTCTTGCAACCTACCAAAGGGATCTTTGGCAACGGCGATATATTTCCCCTTTTCCTTCTACTTCCTCTGAACTTGAGTCAGACATGAAGACTGTCACTACACCGTGAGGATGGTACAAATTACAATCTTCTCTTTGATTGGGTGAATGTATTTTGTTGACTGAGTCTCACGGGTCATTATGGGATATACATCATTCTCATCTGCCCGTGTATCATGTATTGCTGCTTGACCTGAGCATATTACTAGCTGTTTTTTCTTAAGTCTGAATTTCTGATTCTATTTGGATTAGTTGCAACGGGTCATATTGAAAGACATTATCCCATTCATTAGAACTAAAGCATATACCCTTGGTTCAGAACAATGGTACCGGTAAAGCACGTGCTGATGGTAGAAATATTGGCAATGTGAAATGTGTATGTAGTGTTAGTGTTAGCTCAACTGAACGTCAACCTAATTAAGACCTTGAATTTTCACATATGTCCTATCAGGAGGAAGGTTTGCATTTCTATATATTCATCCCATTGGTGTTCAAACACAATTACACACAAAAGCAATGGTATTTTAGTGCTTCAGAACTGGAGGCTATCTATTTATCGGTGATATATTTGTGTTAGAACTGAACTTGAAGTCCCATATTCAAGCAGAGTGTGGCTTAATTAAATAATATTTCTTCTATAAAAAATCAGACAATCTTTCTCTATGGCTGTGGACATAAGGCACTGTAACATGAACCATTCAAAATATATAAATCATTTGAAATTTCCAAATATCATTCACATATTTCTATTATAATTTTTAGAATGGACAGGCGCGGCAACGCGCGCCTTCATGGTCTAGTACGTACGTAGTATACCACCACCACCCCTGGCTAAGCTACAAAGAGCAAAGGGTATAGATGTTTCGCGCGAGACACCGAACTACACTTCGCACATGGGGCTCGTCCCAACTTGAAGGCGGTTTCGTCGTGTCGTCTTCTCGCATGCGTGCACGGGCCGCGCGCGCCACGTACGAACAATCACGTCAGCTTTCAGTCCCGAGAGAAGGCGGGCGGGAGGGAGAACACTTCGCTCAGTTCCATGCTAAAATTCGCATTGTATTCGCGCGCTTTCCGACGCCTACACATCTGTCCCTCACGGACGGGAGCACGCACACATGTGAATCTGCTGCTCCGCTGCGTGCCGTGCCGGCTGCGAGCGTATGTATCTAGCGGCCAGAAGGAATGGACAGATCTGGCTATGGAGATGCCTGACACGACACCTACTACCGTGCATGCGTGCAGTGCAGACACAAAGCTTGCATGCATGCTCTTTCTCAATAAAAAACGCTTGCATGCATGCATGCAGCCAGCGAGGCGTGAAGCCACGGCCCGGCACCAGCGGGAAAGACGCATGCATGCATGTTACTCTCCGGTGTCTTGTTCTACTTCCATCAGTGGCTCGGTGCAGTGCGCGCGGTTGGTGGCGCTGGTGCTGGACCAGAGACGAGACGAGACGGCCGGAGGCCATGCGCGCGGATCGCTATCCATGGCAGCGTGCCTAGCTTTCCCATGATTAACCACTAACTTTTCTCGGCCCATCCTGCACCCAAACAAGATCTTGCGCCACCTCACACGCAAGTCGGCAGGTGATTAACAGTACTAGTAACAAAGTTTATTCTCCATTCACCGGCCGGTCTCCTTGAAATGGCAAGTGATGGGATCCAGTCGACCATCCTTGGCTCTCCAAGTCCTCCCCAGCGGCAAAAGCCCCGTGCGACACCTACCTCCACGTCCGGGGCGTCACGAGCCACCCAGCGCGAGTGCAAGCGCCCATGAGTAAAGATGGTATTTCCAACGGCCGGCATCATCCAAGTGGAGAACTCATTATCGGCGTCCTCTAAGGATCTTGCAGGGTCGACCATGGCGGCATCACCTTTTTCTTCGAGAAAATACAGATCTATTACAATAAATACAAAGCACGTCAAACGTAATAGAAATTACATTAAGATCTCTGGACCATCCAATGACCAGTACCTGAGCTGACTTGATCTTGTCGATGAAATTCAAAAGTTTTCGTGCACGTGCCTCTAAGGACCGGCACCCTGGAGTCGCAGTCGTCGTTGTTGAACTCTTGAACTGCTCATGAGTTCCGCCATTCGATATATAATCCATCAATATGCATACTTTGACACGACAACCCTTAATATGGTGCGCTAAGGGCGTCTTCCAAATGGTAGTCAATATCCGTCTGCGGACATGGATACCGGAGCCGGCTATCCAACCCTGTACATCAATTGGCCGCCCTTGTCCGCACCTGTTCTCGGTTTTACAAAAGTTAGCAAGACTCAAAATAACTATAGATGAGCAGAATTTAAATATTCAAATGCAACATTAGTTCAAAACTAAATATTAGAAATCCAACACATTAAGTTTACAAAATAAAATAGTCAAACTAGAATTTAATTTTCTAGTTATCGCCTTTAGGCGTCCACATATGTTCAATTAGATCATTCTTGAACTACTCATGAGTTCCTTGATGCCGAATATGTTGATGCATTTGGATAAACTCATCAAACATGATCGAACTCTAAGCTAGAAGTTGCATAGGATAACTCATGTTCTCAAATTCTAGACCTTCGACGGCTCCTTCACCCCCATCCTCTACAATCTTGTTGTGCATGATCACACAAGCTGACATCACCTTCACAGGGTCTCTGGATCCCATATATTTTCCAGGTCCTTGAACAAGTGCAAAACATGTTTGGAACACTTCAAATGGCCTAACCACATCTTTTTTAGCTCCTTGTCTTTTGGTAAAGTGAGATTTTTTTATCAACTGGCTAAGAGATGGTCTTGACGAAGGTCGCCAACGGAGGATACACACCATCAACCATATAGTAGTCCTTCTTTGTAGACATGACCATTGATGGTATAGTTGCACGGAGGAGCTTGTCCTTCAGTCAGTCTAGCAAACAATGAAGACTGCTACAACATTTGATGTCATTGTGAGACCCGGGCATGCCAAAGAAAGCGTGCGAAATCCATAGGCGTGTGATGGAACTGCTTCAAAAATGATGGTGGGCTTCATAATATTACCCTTGCACTTGTAGAGCATATGGGTAGTTCTTCCATCTTCTGCGCATGCAATCAAGTGATCTGAGCGTACCTAGCGACCCTCTTGCTTCCGAGAGTGCCACGAGACTTTTGGTGTCTGCGACAGTTGCTTCTCACAAGTACAGTTGTCCAAACACCTTGACCATCGGAGTAGCAAACCAAACCATGGCAACTCCATATGTGCTTTCAGACATCCGGAGGTACTCCTCTCACAAATTTGTGGTCATGCCATAGGAAAGCATATGAAAACCATTGTAGAGGCGATAAAAAAATCTGCATCCGAAAGCATTGGCAAAAAATGTCTGTTAATAGGGCATCAAAGGAAAAGTAGTCGTCCATCAACGTCAATTGCTCTCGTGCCTTCTTTCGATTCAACATTAGATGTCCCTTGATTGATCCATTGAAACTCAAGACATGCTCCTCTGCGCTCCACGTCTGCGAGGACCTCCTGCATCATCGTCATTTCATCCTCCTCATTTGACGACAGCGAATCCACGAAGTTGTTTGTAGAAGTACTTGTCGTCTGAATCCATCGTTTTTGCTTCAAAGCAAGGAAAAAAAATTCAACAGATTGGCTATGACATTTGGAAAATCACTTGTCGTGTGTCGTGTCCACCATGGACGGCAGCTGCATGGGTGAAGGGTACCTAGGCAACGAATAGACAAGGGGCAGGGATGGCGGCGTAGACAAATCTGGAAACAAATGCTTTTAATATGTTGTAATATTAAAAAATGCTTATACAATGTAAAAACAATATTCGTGTAATTAAACAAATGTTTCACACCATTCAAAAAAGTTGAACACACATTTTTAAAAAGTGCAATGAACATTTGGAAAAAAAATGTTTTTAACATGTAATAAATGAATGTTCATCATGTATTTGAAAATGTTCAGTGTGTATCAAAAAATGTTTTGGGTGTATAAGAAATAGTACAATGTGATTGATAAGAGTAGACATGTATTTGAAAAAAGGAACAAAAGAAAGAAGAGAAAACTAAATAAAACCAAACAAACAATGAACACTATTAAGAAAAATTGAAACGAATATAAAACATGAAACCTTCCCAAAACTAACAAATGTCGGTGAAAGGTTTAACATTACTGGGTCGGCCCATCCTACCGCTCTCTTGAGTCGCTGTCTCTCAAAGAGCGATATATAGCCCTTGCGCGTCGCACCATAGCGACATGTCGCATTGGCGTTCATGGCATCGCTGGTTGACCTTGATAAATCCCATTTGCCACCCGTTAGCGGCAAACGGATGAGCTTTCGTCGAAAGCGAGCCATCTGGCGCGTCCATTTGGGCCTTCCCGCGGCTTCGATGTTGTTTTCTTCGTTGAGGGATCCTGGTTTCAGTAATCTTTTTGAAGGTCCCTGGCCGGTTTTGGGAACCTTCTAGAAGGTTCCTGAACCATTTTTATCGTTGCTTATTGTTTAGCTTCTTTGGTTTTCTTTCGGGATTTTTTTGTTTTCCGTTTGCTTCACCTTTTTATTCTTTTACTCACATTATCACTTTTTGCTAGTTTTTTCTTCCATTTTTCCTTTTTGCATTATCTAGTTTATATTTTGTGCTTGTGCAATATACGGTGAACATTTTTTCAATATACATGAACATTTTTCAATACACATTGAACTTTAAAAAAATATTGTGAACATATTTTTAGTGCACACTCAATAGTTTTTTATAATATACGAATATACACGATATTTTTTTCAATATATGATGAACCTTTTTAATAAACACTAAACTTTTTTAATATCCATTGAGCTTTTCTTTAACAAATACTAACCTTTTGTAATTATACAATGAGCTCTTTTATAAAATATGTACTGAAATTTTTTCCATTTTTTTTCAATTGTAATAGGGTTTTTAAATATCCAGCTCCAAAACAACAACCATTTTTTGCGTGGAAACCCGACTAAAAAATTAAAGTAGAAAAATAAAAAATACACTGCAGGCGGAAGGGGTGGGCTCATTTCTTCCTGTGCTACAGTGAAGCCTCCCCTAGTTGACACACATGGGCAAAGCAGGAGGGTTTGGTTAAGGGTTGCAGTCTCAGTCATCGCCGCTGCCGGGAATTTGGGGTCCCCTCAGCTCCGGCTGCCATCTTGGTGTTGTGAGGTGAAGGGACCTCGCATCTTGAAGAGTTCTACGTTCTTCGTCGGCATCTAATGATCATCGTATTTTGTGAGAATAAATTTACTCTCATTCTTTTGCGGTGCAATGAGATTAGATGCGTTTATATTGGTGTTTCAATCTTTTTTTGTTGGTTTGATTCTTTGTGGAGTTGGAATCTTTCGTCGACACCATGATGAAAATATTGTGATCCGACGACCTGCACTTCTAGAGGAACATACTCTGCCCAAGTATGTTCATCGATCAAGACTCCCCATCCTTTTGGCTTTGCGACTCAAGGTACTTTCATAAACTATCACTAGTAATGTCATGCGGGAGAAAAGAGTGACAACAGCGTTGCTCCAATCCAATTGCCGCCTCTTTACCTAATTCTTTGGAGTATTTCTTGTAGGAGAGATTGATACCGCCAAGAAGGTGTTTCCAAGAGTTTCTTTGTAATTCTTTGTCACAGGAGTTACTTCGGATTTTCTTGGATCTTAGAACCAAAACAGTGTACCTATAATGGTTATGAGTATAAATACAATAACAGATGTTTATCAAAAAAAAGTTGACACACATGGGCGTAAACGAGATGCGCACCTAGGTCTCGCTTATAGCGAGACGTAGGGTGCACTCGCGTCAGATGCATCCCTTATGGGCCGGTAGACCGTGCGGGAGGGCACAGGCCACATCCTCCTTTTCTTTTTCTTTTTCCCATGTTTCTTGTTTTCATTTTTTTATTCCAGATATACATATATACAAAAAAGACTGTACATAAAACATTTGAAGAAGTTAACAAAGCATTTGAAAAAGGTTAAATATGTATAGCGAAAATATTTTTCGTGTATACAAAAAAGATACAATGTGTACGATCATG
Source organism: Aegilops speltoides (assembly GCA_021437245.1). Lineage (NCBI taxonomy): Eukaryota > Viridiplantae > Streptophyta > Magnoliopsida > Poales > Poaceae > Aegilops > Aegilops speltoides. The sequence goes on from CM038142.1 coordinate 509,673,801, forward strand.
TGCTAACAAAATGTTAATCAAGCACTTCAATTTTTTTAAATGTGCACAGAAAATATGTTTATCATGTATTCTCTAAATATAAACAAAAAATAAAATGTGTATGGAGAAACATAGATAGTGTATTTTAAAAAGTTAAACTTGTATTTAAAAGTATTCCAGGATACACAAAAATATACAACGTACATTAAATAAAAGTGGACATAAAAAAAATCATATATTGTAATAAAGTTGATTCTGTATTTATGAAATGTCTATAAAGATGTCCCTGGTGCATTAAAATGTAAATTATGTTTAAAGAAATGTTTGCTACCATAAAATATGTTCACCGCGTATTGAAAAATGATCATTTTGTATTATAAAAATGTTAATCTTGTATTTGAAAAATATTGAATGTGTATTAAAGTTTTATTAGATGCACACCAAAAAAATACTGTGTATGAAAAAAGTAGACGTAAAAATATATGTTTTCAAAATATGTTAATCATGTATTTAAAAAATATTGAACTTGTATATAAATTACAATTTTTGTGTATACGAAGAACGTTGAGGAAAAAGTTGAAATGTGTTGAACAAAAAAGAAACTGATGAAAATCGACAAAGAACCCCAATAAAACAAAAAGTAAAATTAAAGAAAACCAAAAAATAAAATAGAAATCTGAAAAAGCCAATGCAAAAGAATGAAAATAGAGAAAGTCAAGGAAAAAAGAAAATTGATGAAAACCAAGAAAGAAACAAAGAAAATGAAGAAAGAAAGAAAAGCAAAAACGAGAATAAAGAATAAAAATAAAATGAAAACTATGAAAGAAATGAATAAAAATTATTATTTTTAAATTTTTTTGATAAAGAAACAGAGAAAAACAAAAGAAAGAATAAAAAATGAAAAAGAAAAAGAAAACTAAACCAGACCGTCGGCCGCGTGAAGAGGGTCATATAAGACTTTTCTTTTTCGACGAGGGGCAGGTGAATAAGCTACTCTGCTTCTCTACAGTAGTGGGTTGTACTTCCTCCGTTTCTAAATATAAGATTTTTTAGATATTCAAATACGGTGTAAAATGGATGAGTCTACTTTTTCGAAGAAGAAAAATCCCATGAACGAAGAAAGTACACTCTAAATCCATAATAGTTCATATTGAAATCTCTGAAAAATCTTATACATCACAGTATCAGAAACGGTGGGAGTACTGCTACGATGGACTCACTGTAGTGAGCGAGTGCGACGAGACGAGTGGAGTGGCACACGATGCGATGGCCGTCCGTGCACTGAAGCCCGTGGCTGTGCGTGTGCCGCGAAAGGCGTTCTGATTCAGAGGTCCTGCACCTGCACGCACGCAACACGAGTACTCCTGCTTTCTGGCGGGACGTGATGGATGATGCCATCTCATCCAAATCCAATCCCATGAGCAATGAAGCTGGACCGTCGGCGTCTTCCGTCTGGGCCCGTCCTTCTGCTTCACTCCTGTGTCTGCTTTGGAGCAAAGCAGCGAGCAGCGAGCAGCGAGCTCACGTGGTGTGTTTGATTCCTGTTCTGATTTTAATATACTTAAGCCGGTGACTTCGTGTCACTAACATGCGGGCCAGTTGGTTCAGGGCCCCACACGTCAGTGACCCAAACTGACCTGACTTAAAGTCCGCGAATCCCAGCCCGTTTGATTCGATGGCCCGCCCACCTAGTACCTCCTCATCATCTACTTCTTGACCTCCTATTCGATGGCCCGCTCCACTGCACGTCTACACCACAGCACAGCGCGCGCACCACACGGGGGAAGCGGGGCGTAGATAGGGAGGAATGTCGTGGGAGGAGCCCGGCAGCCCGCAGCTGAGCCTCAGCGGCTTCAGCTCCCTCCCCTCCATCTCCAGCACCGCCCCTCCGCCCGCCCGCCTGCCCTCCCTCTCCCTCAGCATCGGCAACGGCAGTGCCGACGGAGAGGACCAGCAGCTGGGCGTCAGCAGCGACGACGGCCACAGGAGCGTCCGGGCGATGAAGAACAGGGAGTCGGCGCTGCGGTCCAGGGCCAGGAAGAGGGCCTACACGCAGGAGCTCGAGAAGGAGGTCCGCCGGCTCGTCGAGGACAACCTCAAGCTCAAGAGACAGTGCAAACTGGTACGCCTTCTTCTCTTCTTCTTCTTCCAGTTCCATCTCTCTTTCTTGGTTGCTCGCTTGCTTGTGCATGAGTAATTAGTTAACTCAATCCCCAGCTTCTTTCTCCATCTCTTCAGCTTCAGTCGGAGATTGCCGCACTCACCGCCCAGCAGGCAAGCAACAAGCAGAGCAGCCCACACCGGAGAACTTCGTCCACTCAGTTCTAGCAACGCTACATCAGGATGCACGAGGGTTGATTTTCATCTACGATCTGCCTAGCTAGCAGTTGGTTAGCATTATAAGATGCACTGGTAGTTGGTTGGTTTGGCCCTTAATTAGCTCAGCTGCCAGGATCGAAATGCCAGCGCGTGGGCTTAGTTGACTCGATCGGCTGATCCGTTCATCTCATGTGCATTTCTCTGCATGTATTGCTGTGTGCACTAGTCAGACATCAGACTGGATGCCTGGACCAGAGCACATGCAACCTGCCTGCGATGCGATTAATTGCGTTGCAGAGCACCTTTATTAATAATGCTGAATCGCAATCCAATTGTGCTTGTTAGCTTCAGAATTGGATCTGAGTAGCCCCTTGTTGGGTAGTTGGATTGTTCATCTCCCATTTAATCACCAGCCAAAATCATCATCGATCGTGACTGCCAATCCGGAAACTGATCCGAGGAGGTAGCCCTCGTCATCGTTGTCGTGGTGGTTGCTCGAATGCAAATGCTTCTTCTTTCGTGTAGCCATCTTGTGTGTGGCGTGTGCACAGCCGAATGACAGACTTAAGCCATACAAGGGGTGCACGATTTTACTGCGCTTGTGTGTGCACTGTCGACTGCGCTAGCACGAGGCATCGGGTGAGAGAAATTCTAGTGCTACACATCCTGAAGGCATTGTCTTGGTTGCTCATGAAGTCCCTGTTTTTTTTTTTTTTGAGACAAGTGAAGTCCCCGGTGTTGAAATGGTTGATGTTGGACGCGGTGCTCGGTTGGTGCTTCTCAGGTTGTATACATCCGCAGAGCAATGTACGACATGATCGAGGCTTCCTCCTCTGGCCCGATCATGTCCTTTTTTTTCCGAAAAGGAGGGTGACCCTCGGCCTTTGTATTTGGGAGATGCATACGGCCATTTTATTGATTATTCTTCAGGACCTTACAAAGTATAACAACAATATGCCTAAATCCGCCATTTTACAGCATCTGCCGCTACTCCTATCCAAATGATGAAGGGGTGCAAGCTAGACCACATACCCATACCTCTCACCTAAGCCTAACATCTAAAGCCGGAGGCCCCGACCGAGCCATCTGTCGGGTCCGGGGCTCAAACCGGTCTGACGCACTCACATGTGTCGTCGCCGCTATCTTCCATTTGTCCATCTTCAGAGCAGATTGAGGTGACAACCTTGGCAGGTCCTTCGCCATCGATGCCACCACGACGCCAAACGACGACCTCCACCTACGCGAGCCTTGGCAGGTCCTCCGCCATTGACGCCACCACGACGCCAGCCGGCGACCTCCACCTACGCGACTCCATCTCCAAGCAACAGACATAAATTCATGCTAGGAAAGGGCCGCACCACCGCTGTCGCCCACCACCCACAAGCGCCACCCAACCCCAAGGTTCCCAAAGCGGCGCCTTCAAGAAGGGAACGTCGCCGTGAGCACCGCCGCCGCCCAACAGAGTTAGGGCTTTCGCCCGGGAAACCTAGGGAAAGGTGAAGTGGATCAGTCCATACTGACGCCTCCAAGGAGGGAAACGACGACCTCAGGCGTCGCCGTCGGCGCGGTCGGTCATGGCCGGCCAGGGATTTTACCCGAACTAGATCTCCGCCACCAAAGAAGACCTCTCGCATGTAACGACAACCAAGAGGAAGCGCGACCGACCAGCCGGGCCCGCACGCCGAACAGGGAGGAAGGGACGTGCGATCGCGACATCGATCGCCGCAGGTTGGCCATTGGCCGCTAACGACCATCGGATCCCGCCATGGCATGGCCGACACCGGTCCACCACTCGCACGGCTGTTAGCCGGCCGTGCCTTGCCAATGAAGCCGCCGCTCCAGATCTGGGGTTCCCCACACAGAAGCAGGCAACCGAGGCCCCGCCGCCACCCTCCTTGGCGCCCCGGGGTTGCATGTCCTGGAACCCACTTGTTGACTCTCTAGGAGCTTAAGGTGATGGGAGGGGTACGCTGATTGGGTTTGTGCTAGAGTCGTGGCTGCGCCACGAAGGTCCCTCGTGTTTGTCAAGACACTGTCTAGGTGTTTTGTGTCTCGTCGCTTTTCATGGCTGGAGTTCGGGCTATATGAGGTTAGTGTTGCGGTTTTTTCTTTTGTTTTACTCTTTTTTTCCTCTTCTTATCCTTCATGTGATTCCTCTAGGTGTATGTTTGTTCTTGTCTACCTATCAATAAAAAATACATAATTCTTTGCGTATTTGTGGAAAACACAGCGAACACACTCTAGAACACAAATGAAAATTTGGTTACAAAATGAAGTTGGCATAGGAGGATAGAGACAAGGGGAGACTCGCACCTGCGTCGCTCCTTGGGGCGGCACAGGCGGTTTCTTCTTTTGTTCTTTCTTGTGTGTGCACGATGGATTGCGCTAGCACTAGGCATCGGGTGGGAGAAATTCTAGTTCTACAGATCATCAGGGCGTCGTCTTGGTTGCTTGTGAAATCCCCGTTGTTAAAATGGTTGATGTAGGACGCGGTGCTTGGTTGGGGCTTCTCAGGGTGTATGCATCCGGGGCGCAATGTACGACATCGTCAACGCTTCCTCCATGGCTTCTTCCTCTGACCCGGTCATGTCCTGGAACCCACTTGTCGACTCTCTAGACGCTTAAGGTGGTGGGAGGGGGTATGTTGATTCGGTTCATGCTAGAGCCATGGCTGTGCGACGGAGGTCCCTCGTGTTTGTCATGACACTGTCTAGGTGCTTTGTGTCTCGTCTCTTTGCCTTCCATGGTTCTAGTTCGGGCTAGGCGGAATTAGTGTTGCGGGTTTTCCTTTTGTTCTTTCTGCTCTTACCCACACTTAATGTGATTCCTCCAGCTATACGTTGTATTGTTATCTTCTGTTACCTATCAGTGAAAAAATACGTAATTCTTTGCGTATTTGGGGAAATACACAGTGGACGCACTCTAGCACAGAAATGAAAAGTTTAATGAAGTAGACGTAGGAGGATAGACACAAGGGGAGACTCGCCCCTGCGTCGCTCCTGGAGGCGGCACGGGCGGAAACCCGGTGTCGGCGCCGCCGTTCCCCCATCCCCTCCCTCCCCCTTATCGTCGCCCGCGCACGCCTGCAGGCAAAGCCCCCCGGCAGCCAGCGGCGGCATGATCGGTTCAGCCGACGCGCGTGTGATGGAGGGGGCTCGGGTGTTGCAGGTCGACAGCTGCTCCGACGGCCCCTCACGGCGTAGATTCGGCCTAGCGACGCTCTGGCGGCTCCTGGTTGCGTGGATCCAGTGGATAGCGGTGCGGGCGGGTGGCTCTACTGCATGGCGGCAACATTGGCAGTGCGATGGCTGTGGCGGGACACGTGGGCTTTGACCCGTATTTGCTACTCGGTTGGTGAAGGAAATATGCCCTATAGGCAATAATAAAGTTATTATTTATTTCCTTATATCATGATAAATATTTATTATTCATGCTAGAATTGTATTAACCGGAAACATAATACATGTGTGAATACATAGACAAACAGAGTGTCACTGGTACGCCTCTACTTGACTAGCTCGTGAATCAAAGATGGTTAAGTTTCCTAACCATAGACATGAGTTGTCATTTAATTAACGGGATCACATCATTAGGAGAATGATGTGATTGACTTGACCCATTCCGTTAGCTTAGCACTCGATCGTTTAGTATGTTGCTATTGCTTTCTTCATGACTTATACATGTTCCTATGACTATGAGATTATGCAACTCCCGTTTACCGGAGGAACACTTTGTGTGCTACCAAACGTCACAACGAATCGGGTGATTATAAAAGTGCTCTCTGGTGTCTCCGAAGGTACTTGTTGGGTTGGCGTATTTCGAGATTAGGATTTGTCACTCCGATTGTCGGAGAGGTATCTCTGGGCCCACTCGGTAATGCACATCACTTAAAGCCTTGCAAGCATTGCAACTAATGAGTTAGTTGCGGGATGATGTATTATGGAACGAGTAAAGAGACTTGCCGGTAACGAGATTGAACTAGGTATTGAGATACCGACGATCGAATCTCGGGCAAGTAACATACCGATGACAAAGGGAACAACGTATGTTGTTATGCGGTTTGACCGATAAAGATCTTCGTAGAATATGTGCGAGCCAATGTGGGCATCGAGGTCCCGCTATTGGTTATTGACCGGAGACGTGTCTCGGTCATGTCTACATAGTTCTCGAACCCGTAGGGTCCGCACGCTTAATGTTTCGTTGACGATATAGTATTATATGAGTTATGTATGTTGGTGACCGAATGTTGTTCGGAGTTCTGGATGAGATCATGGACATGACGAGGAACCCGTAATGGTCCGAGATAAAGTTTAATATATGGGATAATAGTGTTTGATCTTGGAAGGGTTCCGAATTCACCGGAAGGGGTTCCGAATGTTTCTCGAAATGTTTGGGTACGAGAACACGTTATTTGGGCTAAAGGGAAAGCCCACGAGGCTTTTGGAAAGTGCAAAGGAAGTTTTATGAAGACAGAGGCTAGACGCCAGAACCCTAGCGCCTAGGGGTAGACGTCGGGAACCCCGGCCTCTAGCCCCGAGTCCGTAGGACTCTTGCCTTCGGCAAAACCGACTTTGAGGAGGCTTTTACTCCAAGTTTCGATCCTGTGGCTCAACATATAAATAGAGGCAGGGCTAGCACCAAAGAGACATCAAGAAACACCAAGCCGTGTGCCGGCAACCCCGTCCCCTCTAGTTTATCCTCCGTCATAGTTTCCGTAGCGCTTAGGTGAAGCCCTGCGGAGATTATTCTTCACCAACATCGTCACGACGTCGTCGTGCTGCCGGAACTCATCTACTATTTCGCCTGTCTTGCTGGGCGAGGACGTCATCGAGCTGAACGTGTGCAGAACTCGGAGGTGCCATGCGTTCAGTACTTGGATCAGTTGGATCGTGAAGACGTACGACTACATCAACTGCATTGATAATATCAACGCTTCTGCTTAGCGATCTTCAAGGGTATGAAGATACACTCCCCCTCTCGTTGCTATGCATCACCATGATCTTGTGTGTGCGTAGGAAATATTTTGAAATTACTACGTTCCCCAACAGTGGCATCCGAGCCAGGTTTTATGCGTAGATGTTATATGCATGAGTAGAACACAAGTGAGTTGTGGGCGATATAAGTCATACCGCTTACCAAAGATGTCATACTTTGGTTGGCGGTATTGTTGGATGAAGCGGCCCGGACCGACATTACGCAGACGCTTACGCGAGACTGGTTCTACCGACGTGCTTTGCACACAGGTGGCTGGCGGGTGTCAGTTTCTCCAACTTTAGTTGAACCGAGTGTGGCTACGCCCGGTCCTTGAGAAGGTTAAAATAGCACTAACTTGACGAACTATCATTGTGATTTTGATGCGTAGGTAAGAACGGTTCTTGCTCAGCCCGTAGCAGCCACGTAAAACTTGCAACAACAAAGTAGAGGATGTCTAACTTGTTTTTGCAAGGCATGTTGTGATGTGATATGGTCAAGACGTGATGAGATATAAGTTGTTGTATGAGATGATCATGTTTTGTTGAAGTTATCGGCAACTGGCAGAAGCCTTATGGTTGTCTCTTTATTGCATAAGATGCAAGCGCCAAAAAAATTGCTTTACTTTATCGCTATGCGATAGCAATAGTTGCAAGAGCAATAGTTGGCGAGACGACCATGTGACGACACATTGATATAGATCAAGATGATGGAGATCATGGTGTCATGCCGGTGACGATGGAGATCATGACGATGCTTTGGAGATGGAGATCAAAGGCACAAGATGATGATGGCCATATCATGTCACAAATTTTTGATTGCATATGAAGTTTATCTTTTATACATCTTATTTTGTTTTGATAGAGGGTAGCATTATAAGATGATCTCTCACTAAATTTCAAGATAAAAGTGTTCTCCCTGAGTATGCACCGTTGCCAAAGTTCGTCGTGCCCAGACACCACGTGATGATCGGGTGTGATAAGCTCTACGTCCATCTACAACGGGTGCAAGCCAGTTTTGCACACGCGGAATACTCAGGTTAAACTTGACGAGCCTAGCATATGGATATATGGCCTCGGAATACTGGAGACCGAAAGGTCGAGCGTGAATCATATAGTAGATATGATCAACATAGTGATGTTCACCATTGAAAACTACTCCATCACACATGATGATCGGTTATGGTTTAGTTGATTTGGATCACATGATCACTTATATGACTAGAGGGATGTCTATCTAAGTGGGAGTTCTTAAGTAATATGATTAATTGAACTTAAATTTATCATGAACTTAGTCCTGGTAGTATTTTGCAAATTATGTTGTAGATCAATAGCTCGCGTTGTTATTTTCATATGTTAATTTTGATATGTTCCTAGAGAAAACTGTGTTGAAAGATGTTAGTAGCAATGATGCAGATTGGATCCGTGATCTGAGGATTGTCCTCATTGCTACACAGAAGAATTATGTCCTTGATGCACCGCTAGGTGACAGACCTATTGCACGAGCAGATGCAGACGTTATGAACGTTTGGCTAGCTCAATATGATGACTACTTGATAGTTTAGTGCACCATGCTTAACGACTTAGAATCGGGACTTCAAAGACATTTTTGAACGTCATGGACCATATGAGATGTTCTAGGAGTTGAAGTTAATATTTCAAGCTAATACCCGAGTTGAGAGATATGAAGTTTCCAACAAGTTCTATAGCTGATGGAGGAGAATTTCTCAACTAGTGAGCATATGCTCAGATTGTCTGGGTACTACAATCGCTTGAATCAAGTGGGAGTTAATCTTCCAGATAAGATAGTGATTGACAGAGTTCTCTAGTCACCATCACCAAATTACTGGAACTTCATGATGAACTATAGTATGCAAGGGATGACGAAAACGATTCCCGAGCTCTTTGTGATATTGAAATAAATGAAGGTAGAAATCAAGAAAGAGCATCAAGTGTTGATGATTGACAAGACCACTAGTTTCAAGAAAAGGGCAAAGGGAAAGAAAGGGAACTTCAAGTAGAATGGCAAGCAAGTTGTCACTCCCGTGAAGAAGCCCAAAGCTAGAACGAAGCCTGAAACTGAGTGCTACACTGCAAAGGAAATGGTCACTGGAAGCGGAAATGCCCTGAATATTTGGTGGATAAGAAGGATGGCAAAGTGAACAAGGGTATATTTGATATACAGGTTATTGATGTGTACCTTACTAGTGTTTATAGTAGCCCCTGAGTATTTGATACTTGTTCGGTTGCTAAAAATTAGTAACTCGAAACAAGAGTTACAGAATAAACAGAGACTAGTTGAGGGTGAAGTGACGATGTGTGTTGGAAGTGGTTTCAAGATTGATATGACATCATCACACACTCGCTATACTTTCGGGATTAGTGCTAAACCTAAATAAATGTTATTTGGCGTTTGTGTTGAGCATGAATATGATTTGGTCATGTTTATTACAAAACGGTTATTCATTTAAAGTCAGAGAATAATTGTTGGTCTGTTTACATGAATAAAACCTTCAATGGTCATACACCCAATGAAAATAGTTTGTTGGATCTCAATCGTAGTGATACACATATTTATAATATTGATGCCAAAAGATGCAAAGTTGATAATGATAGTGCAACATATTTGTGGCACTGCCGTTTGGGTCATATCGGTGTAAAGCGCATGAAGAAACTCCATAAAAATGGACTTTTGGAATCACTTGATTATGAATCATTTGATGCTTGCGAACCGTGCCTTATGGGCAAGATGACTAAAACTCCGTTCTTCAGAACAATGGAACGAGCTACTGACTTATTGGAAATAATACATACCGATGTATGCGATCCAATGAGTGTTGATGCTCGTGGCAAGTATCGTTATTTTCTGACCTTCACAGATGATTTGAGCAAATATGGGTATATCTACTTAATGAAACACAATTCTGAAACATTTGAGAAGTTCAAAGAATTTCGGAGTGAAGTGGAGAATCATCGTAACAAGAAAATAAAGTTTCTACGATCTGATCATGGAGGAGAATATTTGAGTTACGAGTTTGGCCTTCATATAAAGCAATGTGGAATAGTTTCACATCTCACGCCACATGGAACACCACAGCGTAATGGTGTCTCCGAACGTCATAACCGCACTTTATTGGATATGGTGCGATCTATGATGTATCTTATCGATTTACCACTATCGTTTTGCGGTTATGCATTAGAGACAGTTGCATTCACTTTAAATAGGGCACCATCAAAATCCGCTTGAGACGACGCCTTATGAACTGTGGTTTGGCAACAAACCAAAGTTGTCATTTCTTAAAGTTTGGGACTGCGATGCTTATGTGAAAAAGTTTCAACCTGATAAGCTCAAACCCAAATCGGAGAAGTGCGTCTTCATAGAATACCCAAAGGAAACTATTGGGTACACCTTCTATCACGGATCCGAATGCAAGATATTCTTTGCTAAAATGGATCCTTTCTAGAGAAGGAGTTTCTCTCGAAAAAAGTGAGTGGGAGAAAAGTAGAACTTGATAAGGTAATAGTACCTTCTCCTGAATTGGAAAATAGTTCATCACTGAAATCAGTTCCAGTGATTCCTACACCAATTAGTGAGGAAGCTAATGGTGATGACCATGAAACTTCAGGTCAAGTTACTACAAAACCTCGTAGGTCTTTCAGAGTACGGTCCGCACCAGAGTGGTACAGTAATCCTGTTTTGGAAGTCATGTTACTAGGCCATGATGAACTTACAAACTATGAGGAAGCGATGATGAGCCCAGATTCCACAAAATGGCTTGAGGCCATGAAATCTGAGATGGGATCCATGTATGAGAACAAAGTGTGGACTTTGGTTGACTTGCCCGATGATCGGCAAGCCATCGAGAATAAATGGATCTTCAAGAAGAAGACTGACGCTGATGGTAATGTTACTGTCTACAAAGCTCGACTAGTTGCGAAAGGTTTTCGACAAGTTCAAGGGGTTGACTATGATGAGACTTTCTCACCCGTAGCGATGCTTAAGTTTGTCCGAATCATGTTAGCAATTGCCACATTTTATGAAATCTGGCAAATGGATGTCAAAACTGCATTCCTTAATGGTTTTCTTAAAGAAGAGTTGTATATGATGCAACCAGAAGGTTTTGACAATCCTAAAGGTGCTAACAAAATGTGCAAGCTCCAGCGATCCATCTATGGACTGGTGCAAGCATCTCAGAGTTGGAATATACGCGTTGATAAGTTGACCAAAGCATATAGTTTTCTACGGACTTGCAGTGAAGCCTGTATTTACAATAAACTGAGTGGGAGCACTACAGCCTTTCTGATAAGTATATGTGAGTGACATATTGTTGATCGGAAATGATGTAGAATTTTTCTAGAAAGCATAAAGAAGTGTTTGAAAGGAGTTCTTTAAAAGAAAGACCTCAGTAAAGCTACTTACATATTAAGCATCAAGATCTATTGAGATAGATCAAGACGCTTGATAAGATTTTCAATGAGTACATACCTTGACAAGATTTTGAAGTAGTTCAAAATGGAACAGTCAAAGAAAGAGTTCTTGCCTGTGTTGCAAAGGTATGAAATTGAGTAAGACTCAAATCCCGACCACGACAGAAAATAGAAAGAGAACGAAAATCATTCCCTATGCATCAGTCATAGGTTCTATAAAAGTATGCCAAGCTATGGACCAGACCTATTGTATACTCTACCCTGGTTTGGGAAGGGAGTACAATAGTGATCTAGGAGTAGATCACTGGACATTGGTCAAAATTATCCTTAGTGGAATAAGGATATATTTCTCGATTATGGAGGTGACAAAAGGTTCGTCGTAAAGGGTTACGTCGATACAAGTTTTGGCACTGATCCAGATGACTCTAAGTCTTAATCTGGATACATATTGAAAGTGGGAGCAATTAGCTAGAGTAGCTCCGTGCAGAGCATTGTAGACACAGAATATTTGCAAAATACATACGGCTCTGAATGTGACATACCCGTTGACTAAACTTCTCTCACAAACAAAACATGATCATACCTTAGTACTCTTTGGGTGTTAATCACATATCGATGTGAACTAGATTATTGACTCTATTAAACCCTTTGGGTGTATATCACATGACGATGTGAACTATGGGTATTAATCACATACAGATGTGAATATTGGTGTTAAATCACACGGCGATGTGAACTAGATTATTGACTCTAGTGCAAGTGGGAGACTGAAGGAAATATGCCCTGGAGGCAATAATAAAGTTATTATTTATTTCCTCATATCATGATAAATGTTTATTATTCATGCTAGAATTGTATTAACAGGAAACATAATACATGTGTGAATACATAGACAAACAGAGTGTCACTAGTATGCCTCTACTTGACTAGCTCGTGAATCAAAGATGGTTAAGTTTCCTAACCATAGACATGAGTTGTCATTTGATTAACGGGATCACATCATTAGGAGAATGATGTGATTGACTTGACCCATTCCGTTAGCTTAGCACTCGATCGTTTAGTATGTTGCTATTGCTTTCTTCATGACTTATACCTATTCCTATGACTATGAGATTATGCAACTCCCGTTTACCGGAGGAACACTTTGTGTGCTACCAAACGTCACAACGTAACTGGGTGATTATAAAGGTGCTCTACGGGTGTCTCCGAAGGTACTTGTTGGCTTGGCGTATTTCGAGATTAGGATTTGTCACTCCGATTGTCGGAGAGGTATCTCTGGGCCCACTCGGTAATGCACATCAGTTAAAGCCTTGCAAGCATTGCAACTAATGAGTTAGTTGCGGGATGATGTGTTATGGAACGAGTAAAGAGACTTGCCGGTAACGAGATTGAACTAGGTATTGGATACCGACGATCAAATCTTGGGCAAGTAACATACCGATGACAAAGGGAACAACGTATGTTGTTATGCGGTTTGACCGATAGAGATCTTCGTAGAATATGTGGGAGCCAATATGGGCATCCAGGTCCCGCTATTGGTTATTAACCGGAGACGTGTCTCGGTCATGTCTACATAGTTCTCAAACCCGTAGGGTCCGCACGCTTAACGTTCGTTGACGATATAGTATTATATGAGTTATGTATGTTGGTGACCGAATGTTGTTTGAAGTTTCGGATGAGATCATGGACATGACGAGGAACTCCGGAATGGTCCGGAGATAAAGTTTAATATATGGGATAATAGTGTTTGATCTCCGGAAGGGTTCCGGAATTCACCGGAAGGGGTTCCGGATGTTTCCCGAAATGTTTGGGTACGAGAACACGTTATTTAGGCCAAAGGGGAAAGCCCACGAGGCTTTTGGAAAGTGCAAAAGAAAGTTTTGCGGAGACCAGAGGCTAGACGCCAGGAACCCTGGCGTCTAGGGGGTAGACGCCGGGAACCCGGGCCTCTAGCCCTGGAGTCCGTGTAGGACTCTTGCCTTTCGGGCAAAACCGACTTTGAGGAGGTTTTTACTCCAAGTTTCGACCCATTGGGCTCAACATATAAATAGAGGGGCAGGGCTAGCACCAAAGAGACATCAAGAAACACCAAGCCGTGTGCCGGCAACCCCGTCCCCTCTAGTTTATCCTTCATCATAGTTTCCGTAGCGCTTAGGCGAAGCCCTGCGGAGATTGTTCTTCACCAACACCGTCACCACGCCATCGTGCTGCCGGAACTCATCTACTACTTCACACGTCTTGCTGGATCGAGAAGGTGAGGACGTCATCGAGCTGAACGTGTGCAAAACTCGGAGGTGCCGTGCGTTCGGTACTTGGATCAGTCGGATCGTGAAGACGTACGACTACATCAATTGCATTGATAAACGCTTCCGCTTAGCGATCTTCAAGGGTATGAAGATACACTCCCCCTCTCGTTGCTATGCATCACCATGATCTTGTGTGTGCGTAGGAATTTTTTTGAAATTACTACGCTCCCCAACAGTTGGATGGGGCGGGGTGGCGCCCCCTTCCCCGGCTAGGTGTTACGGTTCTGGCAGGCCTTGCTGGCTAGACGTGGTGGGTGGTGGGGGAGGCTCAGCCCCCCTCGGTTAAACGGAGAGCGACCTTCGTGGCTTCTCTCGCAGCGCTTCTAGCGGCGTCGGCGGACACTGATGGCTTCAGCTAGGCATTCTTTCCGGCATGCGGGCGTGTGGTGGCAGCCCACCTTCCTGCTCTCGTGAAGCTTGGTGGTCTCCGTGGCTGCGGTGGTGAGCACCAGAACTGGCCGGTTTGGCCGGCTCCGGCTCGCCGGTGGTTGCTGGCGGTGAGGATGGTGGATTCTGTAGAATGGTGGCACCGTCGTCATGTAGGAGGTCCGTGGGACAGCGGGCTTGCAGACCGGTGGTGCTGCATGACCGATTGCGTGGAGGTGCTCGGCGAGGTGGCTCCAGGTGAAAGCCTAGACAACACAGTGTCCGCATACGTCGATTTTCCTCCTTGGGGGTCATTGTGGAGCCTCTCCTTGCCCAACACATTTAGACCTTGGCTTTCGAGCGTAACCGTAAGACGCTGGTGTGAGTCGGGCGACGGTGTCCTTCTCCCACGTCGCTACCCCCTTGGGGGCATCGCGTTGAAGGTCATCGATCCCCTTAGGGCTTTCCCGGAGCTGGACGTGCACGACATCGCGGTCGGCAGGTGCCCGACTGGTGATGTGGATGGTTGGCGCGACTTCCTGTGTGGCAAGTGGCAACGATGTCGGCTTTGGGTAGAGGTAGTTTGAAACTGAGTTTTGGTAGTCGGTCTCGTCCAGCTTGTTCGAGGGGTTGCCGAGCCTCAGTTGGTCTTCCTTGCGTTGACAATGACGCGAGGCGGGTGGTCGGTTCTGGCGTTGGCGGCGCAAGCCCAACGCTTTTCTCCTGCAATGTTTGTCAGGAGGGTGGGAGGTGCTTGGAAGCCGGTGCGTGTGGTTGACTATTTTGGCATTCGCCGGCTCACGCCTCGGCGCTTGTTTGCGGTGAGGGCGTCATGATGGTTGTTGATGGTTGAGTCGGAGTCGATGGCTCGCGGAGGAGTGATGACGCTGACACCGGAGGACAACCTCGACGGTGCTTTTCTCCTCGACGGCATGTGTGTTCTTGTGTGGGTTGCCAGGTCACCCGTGGTGCCCTGTTTTTGGGCGCGTCTTGTGAATTTTCTATCGGTTCTCCGCAAATCAACGGGGCAACTCTTTTCTTCCTTTTTAAAAAACCAAGATCCTCACGAATTTTCATCAAAAAAGACCACCTACGTTCTCATATTGACAGAAAAGACCACATGCACATCGTATTGTCAAAAAAGACCCCCTACACCGTGGCGGCAGGTCTGGCAGCCGACACGTGGCACCTGCCGCCATAGCATGGGGCGGCAGGACTTGCCGCCACGAGCGCAGGCGGCAGCTTACGGAGCGGGCTAGGTGGGTCCAGCCGCCACTGCCTGTGGCGGCAGCACGGGCTACGTGTCGGCTGCCGCCACGCCTCGAGGCGGCGTGTACTGCTGCTTGCATGCATGGGCCGGGATCGTGAGGTTCAAAAGAGACAGTGGTATAGGATTCTGTATAATCCTCAGTCCATCGTTTTTTATGGAGTATAAAGCAGTCTGTACAATACACTATTCAATAGAACGTGCATGCATGCAGTTGTATTGTATCCACGCCCGAGGATTGTTTCCAGAGTGTTGTCCCGTCGCGCAGCAGCAACGAGCGGCACCTGCCGCCTCGGCAGTGGCGGCCGGGCCCACTTGGGCCGCTCCGTTCCGTTGCATCTGCACGCGGACGAGAAATGATGTGCAGCCAAAGCTGCCGCCTGCGCTCGTGGCGGCAGGTGCCACGTGTCGGCTGCCGGACCTGCCGCCACGGCCAGGTGGTCTTTTTTGACAATATGATGTGTAGATGGTATTTTCTGTCAATACGAGAACCTAGATGGTCCTTTCTGACAAAAATTCGAGGTCCGAGTTTCAAAAAAAAAAGTTTGGTTGCAACAAAAGATTCCTCAGTCTGACAACACAGCTCGCGTAATCACGCGTCACAACTACGCACAATCGTCACGAAAGGATCCCACGCATGCAAAATCGACTGAGAAGAGAGAAAGAAAAATCAGTCAACTGTAGTTTAGCAAAAGCGAAATTCAATATATACAACACGTACCTCTGGAGGCAGAAGTCATTGACTGAAACTGCAATCCATTGTATTAACTGTAAACTGTATCAGACATGAGCAGAGAGGGTTACATGTCCATACAGGAAATAGAAAGAGAACTCGACGCTAGATGATCACACGGTAATAGAAGCAGTTCGCCCATTCCTAAGCCTGTACCCACAACGTACTAGGAACACACCACCGTCATACACCGTACCAAGCTAGTCCGACGCTAATTAAGTCCAGGTTCCCGCCGACGGAAATCAATCACGCGGCGATCTTTGAGCACCGCGCTTTCCCCGGCGCGAGCCGCTCCTCCCCGTGCTCCGAGGAGTCGTTGCTCCCGCCGACGCACCGCTTCCCCTTCTCGGCACCGGCGTGGGCCGAGGAGCCAGCGGTGTCCCCGGCGTAGCGGCCGGCTGTCGCATTGTTGCGTTGGTGAGGCGCCATGGCCGCCTCCTTCTCCTCCTCGGCTATCGTGTCCAGCACCGTCAACGGGAGCCCGCGCCGGCGGCGCCTGATGATGGACGGCGCCACCTCGACAGTGATCCGGGCGACGACCTGGGCCTTGGCCATGACTAGCGCGAGCGTGCAACTCACAGGTTCACAAAACTTAACCTGCAGCTTGCATGGGTAGCTCACACTTCAGCGCTCGACACAGCAGGCTAAAAATGTACGGGCATGTGAGTTCTATTGTGCTAGCTTATGGGAGGTCGGTAATTTCGGGACGTGTATTTATAGAGCCACAGTGTTCACTCGGATCAATATGGTCCACTAAACTGAAGAAAAAATCTGGGGGGGAGAAGAAGAGAGGTTAATAACAAGAGGTATATGGACTGAGAGTGAGGCCAGAGGAGACCAGAGAATTATTAGTCTCCCAATCGCGAGTACTGTTTCTATACAGCACACAGGCCCAAATGCCATGGTACAGACGCTACTTTCCAGCGCTCAGAAGTCAGAATACAAACCCGCCTGAAATATGCAAAAAAAAAAAAAATTGGGAGCTCAGAGGAACATTGGCTAGTTTCAGAGGCAAGCCACAAGACACTCAGTGTTCCTTTTCCTTTTTTCTTTTTGCGACGATTTCATTTCTCTTTGGGTTTCTTTCACGGACCCTTCTGCTTTGGTAGACAAGTGTGCCGATCAAGGTGGCATCCCCTCGGAGGAGGGCAGACGCATCAGGACGAGCAAGGCTACTTTCGTGTCTCGTCTTGGCATTTCAAGCCTCAGTGCCCCAGTGACAAGCCTTCCGTACTGTACCGTCCCAGCCTATCAGCGAGCAGCGTATGGGCTAGGATGGTGAAATCAGCAAGTTGGTTGCCCAACGTTTACTTCGAGCGGATCGCGCAAATCTTGGAAATGTCTAGAACATGGCCCATGTGTCGAAATCGGAGAGCGGAGGAGTTGCGCTGTTTATTTCCGGGGACATTTTGAGGTGCAGAGTGGATGTCAATGCCAATCACAGTGTATCAAGATTCAGAAAACAGTAAGCTGACAGTATACTGATAGTCTGGTGCCCATTGGCAATTTGGCATCAAGAATAATGTGCAGGCAACCCACGGCCTCTGAGTGAAAACAACAGTAGATGGGAAATTCAGAAACCACAGAACGATGACACGAAGAAGACAGTAGGCGCACAGTGATTTGAGTCGAAATCAGTACCTACTGTTGGAAACCCTGGGAAACACGCTGTGATCAGACACTAGCTTCAGGCTCTGGAATTAGCCCAGAACCGGATGCCAGTGTCAACAACAGTGTCTCAAGATTCAGAAAGCGCTACGTCGAGACCACGGTAGTAATATGCTGACGCTGATA
The DNA here is from genome assembly GCA_021437245.1 of Aegilops speltoides. NCBI lineage: Eukaryota > Viridiplantae > Streptophyta > Magnoliopsida > Poales > Poaceae > Aegilops > Aegilops speltoides. The sequence goes on from CM038142.1 coordinate 509,691,963, forward strand.
TATATTGGTCGGTTGCCGATTGGCATTCAGAATAATGGGCGGGGAAACGCACGGCCTTACGTACTAACAAGAGTGCAAGAGGAAAAATCAAGAACCACAGAACATGGGATGGAAGGACAGTAGGCGCACAGTGATTAAGAAAATCAGCCAAAGAATCTGTCGATCGGCCAAAATCAGTGGATACTGTAGTACTGTTTGAAACCCTAACAAACACGATGTGATCAGATACCAGACTTGAAAGCCTAAAGAATCAGGGAGGTGCATGACGAGTCATCACTCGTAAGACAGCAACACGGAGTCACGGCATCTCCAAAGTGGTCCATCAAGCCGCCTCTAAATGTCTGGACCGTGTGGTCTGGACAATTTTTATCCTTCAACACCCTGCATCAAATGTCCGCGGACCAGTTCGGACGTCCGAAATTTCACAAACCAGAAGCAAACATGTAGGAGGTTTGCAGGTGTTCGGACATTCATTGAGTAGGCCTCCGACGTCTAAGATCAACATAACCCTCCCAACCCCCCTCATTCCGCTCTAACCGAAACTCCATTCTCCGTGTTTCATGCCAGAGCGGGTGACCAGCGCGGTGGCCGAGAAAGCTGCTCTGGCCCACTGCTCGCATTAATGCAAGTTCAGAGCGGACATGACTGGGTGGGGTGACGGGACGGCTTCCTACCGCCTTCAAGAAGGTTGGTCATCCGTCCGCCAATCTGACATTCACCCGGCGGCAAATGGGAAGCCAACCCCGCCGCACGCATTCAAGCCGCCACTCCGCCTACCTTGGGGGGCCACAACTATTTGAAGACCATCGGCCATGGCACAAACTGCACCACCTCCGAGCCTCGTCTCTGTCTGTCCGAGCCGCCGTCGCTCCGCCTACCTGGGGGGCCACTACTATTTGAAGACCATCGGCCATGGCACAAAATGCACCGCCTCCGAGCCTCGTCTCTATCCGTCCGAGCCGCCGGCGCTCCCTTCTTCCTTGTTTGACCTCCGTGAGCAATGTTGGGACCCAATGTGAGTGGTGGAAGGCCCTCTCGCTGCGCCGCTGCTGCAAAATTGCAGTCGAGTTGGATGCATGGTGTGCCCGATGCGCGGCCTGCATTACGTTGGGAGAGCCTCCGATCTCTTGGGAGGAGGAGAACTCGGTGAGCAAGACGCGACTATGGAGATATTGTTGGAGGCACTGGCTACCGGGTTCACCCTTCAGTAGGCGGAGGCGCACTACAACATTGTCATGGCGGAGGCGCACCTAGAGGAGCAAGCGCTGGCAATCTTTATAGGCAGAGCAGCGGTACAACCTGTAGCTTCACGAGTAGCACCAGCTCGTGGAGGACCAAATCGTCGATAAGCAAGCAAACAAGCAAGCCATCACGGTCATACTTGTAGAAGATTATGCAACTCACGATATATTGATCGGGTGCAATATGCACGTATATATAAGTACAAAGGGTAGCCACATCCTCAACTATACATGGAAGGAGGAGGGCTTGTTGTACAAGAAATACACATGTAGTATCTACATCTCAACCCCCCGCTGCAGCAGCAATGAAGCGGCACCATGGTCGACGCAAAGACTGGATCGGAACTCCTCGAAAGACGTGGTAGACAAGCCCTTGGTCATGATGTCAGCAAATTGTTGGGACGTAGGGACATGTAGCACACGTACATGACCAAGAGCTACATGTTCCCGAACAAAGTGGATATCAATCTCAATATGCTTGGTGCGTCGATGATGATCTGGGTTGGCGGAGAGATAGACCGCAGAAACATTGTCACAGTAGACAATCGTGGCCTTGTCAACCGGAGACAAGAGCTCATGCAGAAGCTGACGAAGACAGGAACACTCGGCGACTACGTTGGCAACGGCGCGGTACTCCGCTTCAGCATTGGAGCGGGAGACAACAGGCTGCCGCTTGGACGACCAGGAGATGAGTGATGGTCCAAGGTAGACGCAATAACCAGAGGTCGAGCGGCATGTGTCATGGCAGCCAGCCCAATCGGCGTCAGAATAAGCCGTCAAGTCCAGAGAGGACGAAGCCTGAAGTGACAACCCAAGATCCAAGGTGCCACGGATATAGCACAGAATGCGCTTGACCGCAGTCCAGTGAGCATCACGAGGAGCATGCATATGGAGGCACACCTGCTGCACAGCGTGCTGGAGCTCCGGACGAGTAAGAGTGAGGTACTGAAGAGCACCAACAATCGACCTGTAGAACCGAGCATGTGAAGTAGGAGAACCATATGTGGCAAAGAGCTTGGCCTTCATATCGACAGGTGTGGCAGCCGGTTTGCAGTTAAGCATCCCGGCACGGTCCAGAAGCTCATGAACACACTTCCGCTAATGAAGAAAGAAGCCATCTGCTCGATGAATAACCTCGATCCCGAGGAAATAGTGCAGGGGACCTAAGTCCCTAATGGCAAACTCAGCACGAAGACGATCAGTGAGCTGTCGAAGAAGGACAGTCGAGCATGCTGTCAAGATGATGTCGTCGACATAGAGCAGCAGGAAAGCGGTAGCATCACCCTGGTGGTAGACAAACAGTGAAGCATCGGAGCGAGTGGAGCGGAAGCCAAGCTGAGTAAGAAATGCCGCGATGCGTTGGTACCACACGCAAGGAACCTGCTTGAGCCCGTACAAAGACCGAGAGAGCAAGCACACATGATCCGGAAAAGACTCATCAACGAACCCAGTCGGCTGCTGACAGAACACCTGTTCCTCAAGATGACCATGAAGAAAAGCATTTGAAACATCCATCTGGTGCACAGGCCAGGAGCGAGAGACCGCTAGCTGAAGAACAGTCTGAATCGTCCCGGGTTTGACAACCGGGGCGAAAGTGTCGGTGAAGTCAACACCTGCTCATTGATGAAAACCCCGAAAGACCCAACGAGCCTTGTGTCGGTCAAGAGTACCATCCGGATGAAACTTGTGCTTGGACACCCACTTCCCGGTAACGATGTTGGCCCGAGGAGGATGCGGGACGAACTGCCAAGTGTGATTGCGTTGCAATGCATCAAATTCCTCCTTCATTGCGGCGAACCACATGGGGTCGCGAAGCGCGGAACGGGCGGAGGTCGGCAGGGGTGACGGTGACGAGGAAGACGTCGAAGCCACGCAGGTGTACTCATCCGGAGGATAGCGAGTGCTCGGCCGGTGGACACCCAGGCACGACTGAGTGACAGGGCCAGCGGATGGTAGCACCACAGCAACCACCGGTGCCGGCGCCAAGCCCGGCTAGGAAGAAGCCGGCGACACGCCCGGTTGCGAAGAGACCGGCGTCACTCCCGGCGAAGAAGCCGTGGCAGAGGCGGGCGATCTCGGCGAGCGAGCTGGCGTGGTAGCCAGCGAGGCCGGCGAGCCTAGTGAACCATGCGAGACCGGGGCTGAACCCGGCGAATAAGGAACCGGGCAGGCTGGCTCGAAGGCCGACGCAAAGCCCGATGGTGAAGCACCCGGGGAAGCCGGTTCGGTGGCCAGCTCGGAGGCTGGTGAGGCCGGCCCGGAGGCTAGTGAGCCCGGCGAAGCAGCGGGCAGGAGCCGGAGCGCCGCGCATCTAGGGGGCGCCCTACGCCGTGGGTCGAAGCCAGGGCGGACAAGGTCGGCCAGAGAGGGGCCGGGCGCCAATGAAGAAGCCTCCTGTTGTTCCTGTTTAAAGGAAAAACACATCTCGTCGAAATAAACATGCCGAGATATGACGACATGGTGGGAAACCGGATCATAACATCTATAGCCCTTGGTGTTAGCCGGGTAACCGAGGAAGACACACGAAAGGGAACGAGGAGCAAGTTTATGAGGAGAAGTGGTGGCAGTATTAGGATAACACAGACAACCGAAGATACGAAGACCGTCGTATGAGGGAGGAGACCCAAAGAGGAGGTGGTGAGGTGTAAAGTTCCACCGGGTGCGACATGGACGAAGGTTGATGAGGAGGGTGACAGTAGCAAGAGCGTCGGGCCAGAAGCGAGGTGGCATGTATGCGTGGAAGAGGAGGGTACGGACGCAATCTTTAAGAGTGCGGAGAATGCGTTCAGCCCGACCGTTCTGCTGTGAAGTGTATGGACATGTAAGGCGAAAAATAGTGCCATGTGTGGAGAGAAGATTGCAGATGGTGGTGTTGTCGAATTCTTTCCTGTTGTCAGTTTGCAAAGCTAGGATGGGACGACCAAATTGCATAGACACATAAGAGTAAAAGGCCGTAAGGGTGGCAGCAACTTCGGACTTCTTACGCAATGGAAAGGTCCACACAAAGTGAGAATAGTCATCCAAAATAACAAGATAATATGAAAAACCAGTGTTACTAGCAACAGGAGAGGTCCAGACATCACTATGGATTAACTCAAAAGGTAACGACGCAAATGTGGATGAAGCACTAAAGGGAAGGCGAACATGTTTGCCCAGACAGCATGCGTGACAAGAGTGCACATCCGTTTTATTACATGTAAAAGAAAAATCCCTAATAATTTGACGAAGAGCGGTGGAGCTACGATGACCAAGACGGGCGTGCCAAAGATCAACGCCGCGGAGTGAGCAACTGGTCCAGCGTGTGAGGATGATGGAGACTGGACGGAGTATGTATCGCCGACACTGTCACAACGGTGAAGAACCATCCGGGTGATGGCGTCCTTAACAGAAAAACCAACTTCGTCAAATTCCACAGTTATAGAGTTATCTCAAGAAAGTTTACAAACGCAGACTAAATTCTGAATAAGTTCAGGAGACACAAGAACATTATTGAGATAAAGTGGTCTAGAGTTCAAGGGAAAACTGGTGGAACCAATATGAGTGATAGGGAGACCAGCACCATTACCGACAATGATACGAGAAGAAGTGTGAATAGGAGACGCGGAAGAGAGGTTACCCGGGTAAGCGGCCATGTGCGAAGATACACCGGTGTCCATAAACTAATCGCCACCGCCGGAATAAGCCCCGACCGGAGGCTGTTGATGAAGAGCAGCAAGAAGGGCCGGATCATAAGAGACCGGCGCGTGGTAGCCCGAGTAGCCGGTCACGCCTGTGCTAGCGGTTGGCCCGCCATAGCCAACCGGAGCAGGAGAGTAGTAGGCCGGTGGAGCGACCGGACCGGGTTGCTGACCGGCGAAGAAAGCCTGATGGCCGGAGGGACCGGGCCCAGGGAGGCTTGGAGCGGGGGGGCACGGGCATGGTGTAGGCGTGCACAAACCCTGTCCAGGGGTTGTGGCCACCCCCCAAGGCGGCAGCGACTGCTGCTGGACAGGCCCGACGCGTGGTATTGCGTCGCGCGTTCGCCTTTTGCCGCGCATGGCGCGCTCTGGCGCCTTTGCTGCTATTGCCGCCGCGCGGCGATTGTTGAGAAGAGCCGCAGGAGGAGCCGGTGGCGCTGCCGGTAGGGCGCCGAGGCGCTTTGCGCGCGGGAGGCGCTGGTGGCGGGCGCTGAACGGCGCTGAAGCCGGGCGCACTCCGAGACGCAGGCCACGCGCGAGTAGCCGGCGGCGAAGGCGGTGTGAATGGCACGGGAGCAAAGATGCTTCAACCGGCGTTCCTCGAGACGAAGATAAGCCATCGCCCGCTCATAGGTAGGGTTCGCCATGAGGGTGAGGTTGGAGGCGGCGTTGCCGAGATCCTCATTGAGGCCGGCGGTGAGGATGGAGAGGAGCAACTCGTCGCCCACCTTGAAGGCGATGTCATTGAGCTCGTCGAAGAGGGTCTTGAGGCGCAGATCCAGAAGTCTTCGATGGAGGAGTCGTTTTGATGACACCCGAAGAACTCCTGCTGCAGGAAGACGATTAGTTGGAACTTGTTGTCGGTGAAGAGGCCGACGATCTTGTTCCACACTGTGCATGCATCATCCTTGTTGCGAACGATGGTGTGGAAGATGTCCTTGGACACGGTGAGGAGGATCCACCGGATGATGGTGGCGTCGATCGCCAGCCAGTCGGCGTCACGGTTCAGGACGAAGAGGTTGGCGGTGCCATCGATGTGGTCCTGCAGGTTATACTTATGAAAGAGGAGATTGAAGTATGTCTTCCAAGAGTAAAAATTTGCCTCTTTGTGGGAGAGGATGACCGGGACGCGACGTTTGATGGGAACATCGCGGATGTAGGCAGGATCAGGAAGGGTGGCGGCGGAGGAGCCGGCGGAAGAGTCGAAGGGATTCGGCGGCTTCACGACCGGAGGAGTGGAGGCGTCGGACCGGTCGGAGAGGTTGGATCCTGACATGGCGGCAGCTAGGGTTAGGTGCGGCCGGGGCGGGTTAGGGTTTGTGGTGGCGAGGGTTTTGGCAGTAGGCGGCAGAACGCGGCTAGCGGCGGGTGAGTAGCTCGACAGAAGGCGACGGGGTTGGGGTTAGGCGGCTAGCGGCGAGAGAGAAGCGGGCGTGCGAGGCGAGAGGCGCGGTGGGCAGGGCGATCGCGAGGCGGGAGCGGAAACGGTGGAGGGGCAGGCTACGGCAGCGGCAGGGATCAGCGACGCGGGCGTAGCCTGGTAGGAGGGTAGCACGGCGGCGGAGAGTTATCAGCGGCGCGGGAGTGCGAGGAGGCTGCGGCGGCGGCTAGGAAGCGGCGACGACGCGGCTAGGGTAGAGGATCGTAGGAAGGCTGATACCATGTGAAAGATTATACAACTCACGATATATTGATCGGGTGCAATATGCACGTATATATAAATACAAGGGTAGCCACGTCCTCAACTATACATGGAAGGAGGAGGGCTTGTTGTACAAGAAATACACATGTAGTATCTACATCTCAACAATACTCGCAGAGAATATGGGCATGGTGGATGAGCAACGGGCCCATTCGCAACGCCAATAGGCCAGACTGACCAAGTTGATCGTCGACCTTACCTTCATCAGCAACGTCAACAGCCAAACGCCGGATTCTAACAAGGAGTCGGGATATGGGACACAGACATACCCACTTCTGTGTCCATGTCCGGCGAAAAATAGACTAGGGTCGATTAACTTCTGTTATGTAAAAAAACCTATTCTTTTATAGAAATGTCATGTCTGCTTTTATTTGGTGCCCCGGGTTCAATGGTCGGCTCCCCGAAAAAGAATTGTCCACCAACAAGTCCGGACATGTACGCTGGCATAAGAATTGTCCGCTGACCGAAAAAGAATTGTCCACCAACAAGTCCGGACATGTACGCTGGCATAAGAATTGTCCGCTGACAAGTTCATGTCGAAAAAGAATTGCCCGCTGACAAGTCCGGACAGGACGAGGATCCCCTGCCGTGGCCTAGCCTACCTTTGAGTCATTGACACATGGGTCCCATAGAGCATGGGGCCCACCTGTCAGTGACTCAAAGGCAGAGTATGGCAGGCATTGCAAAGTCAGAGGATCCATGTCCGTCCGGACATGGACGCTGGCATTTGGTGTGTCCGATTTGGTTTGAATACAGCGGGGAGATGCCCTCACGGTGTGTGAATCACAAATGGTTTCGATGCAATCAGGTTCGATTTTGAGTTATAAAACACTAAACCAAACTTCAAACTTCACGGATAATCTGCCATCATCACCAATATTAAGAATGTCAATGTAGTAAAATTACAGTGTTTCATCACACATACTACACCACCAACTCTGCCCTACAAAGATGGTCACGTAGGCCGTAGCTCATAGCGCCTTACCAAGCACAAACCCCCACATCACGCTGACAGTATACATACCGACGCCCACAAATTTTTATTACCCAGCAGTAAGTTTATTCAGCACACCACAGGGTCACACGGCCACACGCCTCATGCCACGAGGAAGAGCAAGGATAGATTGCTCCCACGCTGCCTTCCTCGAGCAATCACTGGAATGAACGGCCGGCGAACCCGCCGCGACAATAGATAGTTTATAGGGGGCGACTGTTTACAGCCGGGAGATGAGCAGCGGGACGGAGACGGTGGCCGTTTGCTCAGCCATCGGGTGGCACATCTCCAGCATGTCCAGCTCCCTGAACTTCTCCAGGACCCTCATCCGGCACTCCTCGGCCGCCATCTCCCCTGTGGAGAAGGCGCCGTGCACCGTGCCCGTGTACTGGACGCTCGTGGCCTCCCCTGCAAAGAATAGGTTGTCGACGGGGATGCGGAGCTTCTCATACAGGTCGCGCGGCTTGCCCACCCCGTCAAAGGTGTAGGAGCCAAGGGTGTTCTCGTCTGAGCCCCAGTGCGACACCAGGTAGTTAAGCTGCAATAGGATTTAGGCAACATGATAGTTAGAACTGGAAGCAGTATTCATGCTCATTATACTGAGATCTGTGTCGAAATGCTTACCGGCTCAGCTGCATTAGGGAGGATCTTCTTCAACTGGGAAAAGGCAAATTGAGCAGCGGCCTCATCGGACATCTTCTCGATGTCACAAGCAAGCCGGCCTGCAGGCATGTAAACAAGAACAGCATGCCCTGTTGCCTTGTGAAGGTTGAGGAAATAGCTGCAGCCATATGTGGTGGATGAAACTACTCCAAGGAACTCCACATTAGGCCAGAAAACCTCACTGAAGTGGAGAACTATTTTGTTCTCGACTCCAACTGACAGTTCTCTTATTGCTTCCTCCTTCCACTCCGGGAGCCTCGGCTCAAACTTAATGGTGTTTGATTTAAGAACACCCAAGGGAACGGTGATGACTGCAGCATCCGCAACAAATGTTTTACCGTTACTTACAGTAACCTCTACTCTATTCCAGTGCCGAACAATTTCAACAACCCTGAGGAGAAGAGCTTGGATCAGTACTAACAAATAGAAGGTGGAACCATGTTCATAACATTTAGAGGAAAAGCAGAGATATGCATACCTGTGACCAAGGCGTATATCTAGACCTTTTGCCAAAGTATTTATAACTGGACGATATCCACGAACCATGAGACCATGGCCACCAGGAAGAAGAACTTCCTGCACTCAGATTACACAGAATATAGTCAAGAATAATGCAGAGATCTATGGCTATTTTATTAGTGCTAAGAGGAGGGGTGTGAATACTACCTGGTCCCAACACTGGAGCGAGATGGCATCCGCATCAGTAGCAAACCAACCCTCCATGCGGCACAAATACCACTGGAGAACATCATGTGCAATCCCTTCTTGCCTGATATGCAGATAATGGTGTCAGATAAGATAACCAATATCTTTAGGATACCCTAAGAACACAGGGATTGATGGTACGAACCTCAAGTGTGGATTTTTCTCCAAAACAATTGCAATGGCCTTGGCTATAGAAATATCTTCCTTCATTTCTTCCCTTAATTTGCCAGTCTGTGCACATATCAACGTTACAGGATACCAAAACCCAAGAAATATCAGCAAAAATAAATGAGCACCAGGAAATGAGAGAAGTAATTACCTCTTCCAATATAGCCTCAAACACTTTCCCTATCTCTTCTACAAACTCTTGTGGAACTTGATTGCCATTAGTATCATAAAGTGCATAACTGAAAGACAATATAGCATGTTAGTTGCAGCCTTATTTGGTTTCATCATATCCCTGAACATAAAAAACCTAGATGAAGTTTTACCTCTCAAGATCATGGTCAAATAGCACAGAGTCATCTCCACTTGTGCGGTACAGTGGAAGCCCAAGTCTTCCAATGATTGGTGCCAGGGGATTTTCTTCACAAACACCATGAAGCCTAGTGCACACAAAAATCGGAAATAAGATTCAAAATTGTGCTTCTAGATGAACTTTTGGTCATAAACAGTATAAACAATACTACAAAGGTAGTGCAGGGAGCCAGGGAAATAATGGAACTCACCAAGATGCCCCAAGATCAACAGGAAACCCAAAAGAGTAGTCAGTGTGAACTCGGCCACCTATCCGGTCACGGGATTCCAGAAGAACAACCTGGAAAGAAATCACAATAGCATAGCTGATGAGATGAGAAGTGTATGGATCAAAGAGCATCATATGAATTGCAGCTAAACCATCAGAACAAGATCAAAAACCACATTATGCAATACCTCGAATGACGCATTCCTGAGCGCATTTGCAGCAGCAATGCCTGCAAATCCACCACCAATAACAATAGCAGAAGGCGTGTGGGATTTTCTACTAACATTTTCACCGTATGAACCTGAAAAAGAAAATAGAAGGATTTGCCTTAAAATTAGAAGTGGAATATTGAACTAGAAAGTTTGAAATAAAAGTGTTCAATGGTATGTGCTTATTTTAGTGATCATCTGTCCAGGTAAAAGTCATTTCTCATTCATTTAGTAAAATTAGTTATTGAAATACTAAGTAATAAACACCAACTTTTGGGAACATATACCAGAGGAAAGGCAGACACCATGCAATGTTTTCTGCACTTATCCATATATGGCGGTTACCTAAACTTTCACATATCTTATGGTGGTTGGATGGGATAACCAACAGCTTTAATCTTCTGATGAATTATGTGATTGGAGAATGCTTGTCTGCTGTGGGGTTACTGAGTTCATGTATGTGGAGATTTATGGTTTTCAAGCAGAGGCGCCGGCACTTATGGCTGACAATTTGCTTTTATGTGGCACGGGGTACCTCCAAATGAAAAAAAAAGACCAGTTCATACAAAAATAACATAAAGAAGCCTACCAAGTAGTGAAAGTGCCGATATCGTCTGTTCTTCTCACATCAACCCTCCTCTACCCCCTCCACCATGGAGGGTTAGTAGTGAGGCATGTTCCCTGTCTCAGAACAATGATGGCGAAGTAAGACAGGACAATTAAAGATTTTCGCTGATTTTCCCAACAACTTGATGCAGTGTGGACTGGAACTCCTAACATAATATGTTCTTGGTATGTAGCTCTAGGGTGAACACTCTAATGTGTACGAGTATGACAGATCAAACTTAAAACTATTTAACAGTTTTATTGGACAGGCAGCTGCAGATTAAACTATACCTAAGATCATTAGTAACTTTTTCTAGCTGTGATTTGACATGATGCCTGTCCTTACAAGTGAGACATTGGACACTTGAGGCTACTCCAATAAATGTGGAACAATGCTTTATTTTTAGACTGTTGTTTATGATGGTATTAATTGGTAGGCCTCTTTAGACAAGACAACCCTCTGCAGGATATGCTTCGGACACTAAAAAGGCAGTCAAACTTCAGTCCAGAACATAATCACCAAGCATCTTCTCTTATGATGACAATAGTTGCACTAAGACCCAAAAATTAAAAAAAGGCATGAGTTGAATGAAGCTGACAAGAGCAAAGTGTTCTTTTATGAAACCGACAAGAGAAATAGCGCAAATAAATAAATATTTTCAATTGTGGCATTGGTCCACAAACAGCTAGATCCGTTAGCGAATATTCTGAACAATAATACACGCCAAACTACGTGCATCACAATAATATCGATCAATAAGCATGGAATCAGAACACAGGAGCAAAATAAAGCATAACCGTACTTCCACGTGATGCCATTTGGGTAATCTGATCACAGGTATCTATGGGATAACTAATGTTACTCTTTACTAACTGTAAGAAGCCTGTGTGGACACACTCTTCCCAGCCAAATTTCAGCGTTAAAAAAGAGCATGGGACTCCACAACCACATGGACTTGTTCCTGCCAAATGGGCCAATCGGTCAAACCCTAGAAGCTTCCGAAGTGGTGGGTGCCCTTTGCGTGAGGTGTTGGCATAACAAGTGAAAAACAGCTAGTATTTTGGTTTTTTCCTTCTTCCTAGCACCGTCCAAGGAAACGGCAATTGCAGCTGGACGGTTGATGCCTCTTTCGTCTGGCCCACGACGCCCCTCCCAACAACCATAAGCAACTAGTAGTAGAGTGTTTGGCATGACAAAATCAAGTTGGACCACCTGGTCCCAAATGGTGGTGAAATTCGATTTTTGCACTTGCATCACATTGAAAGAGTCTACGGGTCTGAAAGCAATGCAAGAAAAAAATCTGCCGAGAAGAACAAGTTACTTACTGTTGTTGTTCGCCATTTGTTCAGCTCTGTTTTCCCCCCTCCTTAACGATTACTACTACTGGGATTGGATTCTCCTTCTTGACGATTTATACTACTTGAATTGGAATTGGGCTGATTTATGAGCAGCGGCTGCGGCGAGAAATGCAGCAGGAAGATGAGGAGGCAGGCGACGTAGTGGTTGGAGTTGGAGTTGAGTCCCAGATTGACGAAACAGTTCATGCAGACGCGCAAGCCGAATGGCGGCCCTCGTAGGAATTCACGGTCCCCGCTCTCGATCTCACTCCACACCCATGAAACTTCCAGGCACTGCAAAAATCAGACAACACAGCATCAATTAAACAGCTCCGATTACCCACACAAAGAGAAAAACGCTCCGCAGCAGCGGAACGAGCCTCCAGATCGCGGGAGAGGCCCCGGCGATTCCGGAGGGGGGCGGGCAACTGGGGGAGGCTCGCTCAATCCGGGTGGGCAGAGCCAAATCGCCACGGAGTCGGAGGAAACCGACACCGGAATTCCCCCAAATCGAGCGAGATGATCGAGCAATTTTGGCACCTAGGGCCAGCTAGGGCCGGCCAAGCGCCCGCCCGCCCGCCCGGCCCGTCCTCCCCCAAAACAGAGTCCGTACGTTCGTCCATGGCGAAACCCTCACCTCCGAATCTCGACGACCGGCCGGAGCGAGCTCAAGGGGGTCTGTGTGTAGATCAGAATCGCCGCGCTGGATTTCTGGGAGGCGGAGAGGGGATTTTGGTTTCGAGTAGGTGGGTGGAGAGTCTTTGCGCTTCCTTCCTTCCTTCCTTCCTGGCTTTCGGGCTCGGGGTGTGTCTGGGGACGGTGCGTTGCTGCTGGTGGTGTTGGGCTCCTTCGCCCCCTCCCAGGTGGCCTTCATATATAGGCTCGTTCCCGGGATGGGGGGTTACGTGCACCGCCCGGTGACCGCACCCGCGACACGGCGCCGGAACCCGGAAGGGAGGAAGCACGCACGCGACGAAGGCGACGCGCGGGCATATCGCGCACGTCTGCTCCGGAACGGACGGCCCCGATCTCCCGGGAGCGGCCCGGACGCGCACGGCCACATGCCAGACGACTTCTTTCGGATTGCACCCTGTTAAAGGTGTAAATTACCACGTTTTCGACGGGGGAAGCCACCGAGGCTGGAAATTATTACTCAGTCCCATGTAAGATGTTTTTTTGGCTATAGTGTGTCAAAAAAAACTTGTATGATGGGACGAAGGAAGTAGCACTCCTATTCTGCCTGTGTTAAGTCATCGAAAAAAAAATTATGCTTGTGTTAAGAAAATTAATCGCAAAGTGCTCGCTGTGTGAACGATGCATGCTTGTTGCGTTTACCTGTGGCGAAAGTGAGGAGAGCGCGTGGCATATTCAGAGGGTTTTCTGATGCAAAGGGCACGTGCTTAATACTGGTTTTGTGGTACTGTGTTTGGCGCTTTTTGTAAAGGTAACCCTTTATCTGCCACGAGGATTTCATTGACAGAGCCATGCATGAATTGAAAAGCTCGTACGTGCAGGGCTAACCACTACTTAACATAGTATAGTACTCCTCCGTTCCTAAATATAAGTGTTTGTAGAGATTTCACTATAAACTACATACGAAGCAAAATGGATGAATCTACACTTTAAAATGCATCTATATACATCCATATGTGGTTTATAGTGAAATCTCTACAAAGACTTATACTCCCTCCGTCCCGAAATACTTGTCGAAAAAATGCATAAAAATGAATGTATTTAAAACTAAAATACATCTAGATACATCCATTCCTCCAACAAGTATTTTCAGACGGAGGGAGTAGTAAGGTACTCGAATTACACCCATTTTGCATATGCATTGAGCTAGCGCGTCAGCCCTCCACACGGTCTTTCCCATCATCAAGGGAAAAAGAGCGGATTACCGACAAAACAGAGAGGGAGAAAAAAATCGCTTTGAATGAACACATGTATTATCCTACCAAGCAGAAAAATTGTTACTCCCTTGGATCCAAATTAATTGATTAAAGCTATGTCAATTAATTTGAATCGAGGGAGCACTATGCATGATGCATGCACCATGGCATTTCATTTTCCAGCCCCTGGCCTGCAGTGAGCGTCGAGTCCTTTTCGTACTTATGCCGACTGCGACTGAATTTCGGCTACGTGTGCGCGTGAGGCAGCGCGGTAGGAGCACATGCACGTCCATCGCCGTCGCGCTCCATCGGTCGCAGATTGGCGCCAAGTTCACATGCCAGCGGCCCGTCCAACCAGCCTCAGGAAGACACGCTCGTTTATCTTCTTTTTATCATAATCAGTACAACTGATTGATCGATTAACGTGATAACAACAGTTTACTTCCAACCGAAAAGCTAACAATTCAATCACAGAACCAGAGAAGAGCGCATCACTTCACGTGTGTATACAATGAGCACGAGGGAGTTATGCATGGAAAATCCCTGTCGTTCGCCTCCTTCTCAATGGGTCCATGACATTGCCATGGCGATCTCGATCGTTGGCAACACTACAAACATGTCACGTGTTGCTCGGGTAATGTATTATCCGTACTTGTCTCTAGTTGTATGACTCGAATTTTTTCAGAAATTCGGATAATTAGATTCGTGGTGGCTAGTGTATAACGACTACAAAATATAGTCCAATTGATTTCATCCACCTATTCAGGGGAATATTATGTAGAGAAAGCAGCTACCCAAATAATTGATACACTGGTAAAAAAAATCCTTGATCGGCTTACCTCCCCTCTTGAAAAAAGATACACTCGGTCAATTTTCCATTTTAATGTAATATAATTGATTAATTGATTAATGAGATAACAACAGTTTACTTCCCCCGCACTAAAAATCCATGTCACATGTACTCGGATAATGAATTACTATCTGTACTAGTTTCTACTCGTGTAACTCAAAATTTGACAAAATTCGGATAATATATATATTCATGGTGGGTGGTCTGTGACTCAAAAATCTAGTATGATTGATTTCGTCCACCTAATTTGAGGGAAACATTATGTAGAGAAAGCATCTACCCAAGGAGTGGATACACTGATATAATTTTTCCTTGATCAGTCACCCAAGTGTGTGTCATTGTTAACTAAGCACTTTCTGTTGTCGCCTCGGAAATTTCGACCGGTTAGCTTTGGAAATTCCGACATGGCAACAGAAGGTTTGTCGGATGCTTAGGTGACCGAATGGAACACTTGGAAGCTTTGAATGGAAATGGTTATGCAACAACTATATTTGGTGAATGGTTCGGCAATGCTAACTCGAGGAGCTCAGAAGTTCTGGAATGAATGAAACTAGGTAGATATAATGGAGGAATCTTTGAAGGAATTTGAGGGTTTTGGAGTTTGATCTTTAAGCACCTGGAGAAACAAAGTCATGGTGACATCCTCACCTCATTTTCTTACTATCGGCATGCCTATGGACTAAATGCGATCTTGGATCACTAAGATGAAAAGGTGGAATCCTTTGGCTTGGCTAATACTTGTCTTGATGCAATTTGGAGGGGTCAGCTTCTATTCCTTTGTTGCACCCACAAGGAACTTAAATAAATTGTAGGAGACATTAGTTCCTTCAGACATGTTGACATTAGTTACCAAAATCCACCAAGGGGGTTAGATGACTTTTAACTGTTGTATCTAGAAAAATCTCAAAAAAGAGTAACATGGAAAAATGGAAAATATAATAAGAATAGAACACTAGTAAATGAGTAAGATATATGAAGCAACTGAAACTAGTTGAAAATCCGCCTCATGCATTCCCCTATTTGATAATGATCTAGAGTGATCGCTTGAAGAAAGGAAATGACAAGGAGAAACACAAAGCATTTTAAGATAAGTAACGAAAATAGCTTGACCATCTAATTGTTTCATCCCAAGAACTAACAATAAATCTCATATAGAACTTAACAAGCTTCTTTGATTAGACTCTCACATTGCCCCCTATAATAAGGCACTAGGGTTGCATAGACTCGAGAAAATAAATAAATAGGAGAAGCACAAAAGCATAACATGCTTTCGATCGGGCTCTCAGTAGTGAACTAATCCTAGAACAATGACGCGAGGGGAACCAAAAAGTGGCAGTGAACTGCACCAAAAACACCTTAAAATCGGAACCACAAAATGATATGAACAAAACCAGACAAACACAACCAAGAATCCCACACGCAAGAGAATAACATGAAACCCTATAGCACAAACAATCGACAAGAGGAGAGTGAGAAGTGGCTAGTGAACAAAAGCGTAGCAGACACCACTCTCCATTACTCTATCCATTCTTATAACTGGTGATGTGATGAGAAAGAGCCCAAAACACTAGCAAAATCTACAGGAAAGAGAAAAAAGGTCCAGGAAAATCCAACCCAGTCTTGCAGCCACATTCTCCTCACAAGAGTCACGACACACATGACTAACAGTTAGAGATACGACTGAAGGTGCACCCAATTTTTAGGCAACTGAATAATAGCAAATGTGTATTTTTATTCATTGATTACTTAGTTACCACAATAGCAACAATTAACTTCCCCCGAAAAGGTAACATGTCAATCATCACAAGAGAAAGAGGGCAACACTTCCTGTGTGTAAAAAAAGGAGCACGAGGGAGCTATGCGCTAAAAGTCCATGTCATTCGCCTCGCTCTCACAGGGACGATGACATTGCCATGCTGATCTCGATCGTTTACAACACTACAAACTTATCACGTGTATTTTAATAATATATATTATCCATACCAGCCTCTAGTCATATACCTCAAAATTTGAGACTAATTCGGCACATATATCTGTGGTGCCTAGCATAGAACTCAGAAATCCATCCATCCATTTGTGGGAAACATTATCTAGAGAGAGAGAGAGAGAGAGAGAGAGAGAGAGAGAGAGAGAGAGAGCAACAACTAAAGGAAGGGACACGATGAATTTCATTTTTCTTGAACGGTCATTCTGCCTTAGAAGAAAACGTCAAGGCGACACAAGACAAAACGGCAAACCTGGAAAAATAAAAGAAAAGGTACGTTATCAGCCGAATGTTCGTTGGGAGCGTTTTCCCCGCGAACTCCCCAAACTTGTTCTGCCATACCAACTAAACTTGACATGACAACTTTGTAGGGTTTCTCATGCTTGGAGGGAAAAATTGCCATGTAGGGCAAAAAAAAAGTGCCACAAAGAAATTGCCACTCGTATCCTGTCAGTTATACTTCCTCCATCCCAAAATTCTTGTTTTAGATTTGTCTACATATGGGTGTATCTATTCACATTTTAGTGTTTGATACATTCGCATCTAGATAAATTAAGACAGGAATTTTGGAACGGAGGGAGTACTTCATTTGTTTTTGAGATAGCTCACCATTCACTCACGCTGAATGGTCTGCCGGTTGCATACTTCAGTAAACCATCACAGCGCAGTACGCATGAAAACATGAAGTTCTTTGGCGGGTTCCCCGTCATTTTCTGGAGTCTATCAGCGATTGATCTGCTACCAGAAGAATGGATAAGCGTATGCACACGCGTTGCACGCCCGTTTGGCAGCTCGATCCACCGGCAAAACGACGCAATCAATCAAACCGGCCAAGCAGGCACTGAAATGAAATAGGAGTACGACCAACAGCTAGTAGCATGCAGGATGTTGACACGCCACACATTTCCGATCACTAGACGAGCAAGATGTCTCGGTGTAACAGTAGTTGGATTAGTTGGTAACCATGCACGTACGTCGACTACTGTAAGCTTCATGGGTCAAATTAGCTAATCGTAGGCAGATATAATGAGCGAGCTAGTTGCCGTCTGAAACTGAGGAATACAAGCGCGTGGCCGGCCGGTCGGGCTGAGCGATCGAGGCTGCCCGGCCGTCCGCCCGGGTTTGTCCGGCCGTGCGGCGCCACGGCACGCAAGCCAACCGACGCACGGGAAGGAAGAAGAAGGGCCGGTGCCTACCCACCTACCAAATCCTCGCGGTCGCAAGCGCGTGACTTCTTCCTTCCTTCGCTTCTCCACGTGAGAAGAGCAGCAGAGCACATGCTGACATGCAGCTCTGCCTCTGCTCGTCGACGACGAATCGATCAACCCGAGAGGACACCGTCCTGCGTGTGTAGGTACAAACAAAAGGCCATGTGTGCATGATGCAGAGGTCCGTCAGGACATGAGCGAGGCAGCGGAAGATCGACCCTTGTGTTGTGTACGAGCCCGGCCGTGCAATCACAAGGAGCCCTTGATCGACGGCGGGGGTCTGGGCTGGGTGTGTGCGTGGGCCCACGCGATTTGTCACGACGGTCTGGGCTGGGTGTGCCGGTGCATGCCGCCCGCCCGGCATGGCACACAGGCCGTGACAGCGTGGCCTGGCGCGGTGCGGCGGGCGACTGGGCGAGCACCGAGCCAGCCACCGACCGACGGGAGTACTCTTCGAACAGTCCGGTGGCCCAGCTTCACGTGCGCTCGCGTGGACACGTCCGGGAGTGAGTGCGTGACCCGGGAACAGAGAAGTTGGTGTGCTCCGTGGCGTCCCCGCCACCACACGATGGATCATCGATCAGTCGAGCAGGCTGGACGTACGGGAAACAGTCTGTCTCGTCGACGCAGGTTGTACTATTTTCTTTTCTTTTGAGAATGGAGGTTGTACATTCATAGCCAGGTGCCTAC
Source organism: Aegilops speltoides (assembly GCA_021437245.1). Lineage (NCBI taxonomy): Eukaryota > Viridiplantae > Streptophyta > Magnoliopsida > Poales > Poaceae > Aegilops > Aegilops speltoides. Next base: position 509,710,464 of record CM038142.1, read on the forward strand.
TGCCTAGTGCTGCCATCAGTCGGCCAGATGGAGTCGGCTCGGCCACACATAGCATCGAAATATCTCCTCCTCGGCTCGTACTTGAAGCTGCTGCTGCATGGTACTCCATCCATCCGAAATTATTGTCACAAATATATGTATTTAGCATTAAGATACATCCATTTGAGAGACAAGCTCCATGCAATGAGTGTTGCACCGTCGTGCTTTGTGCGTGCGTGTGGCATCGGAGCCATGTTTGGAAGATGGCATGAAGTGGTTTCCACCACCAGTGACAGCCCAACCGTCCAATTGGCACTTTCGGGAAGCATTTACCAAATTGGCAAAGACGACTCAGGAAACACGCTTTGTACTCGCGAGACACGCGGCTAGCCTAAATGTAGTACGGTGATTGCTTGCGGATCACAAAAAGGTCATGGAATCATCTCCGTGTGATCTGAAAGCAACACGCAAAAAGAGCATGGCCTCTCTCTTTCATTTTAAAAGGGCGCTGAAAGAGCATGGCCAGGGTCCGTTTTGACTCTCCGACGAAGAGAACCGTCGGTCATCGTCTCGGTTGGTTTTCTTTAGATGAAACATCACGTTCGCCAACAAGACAGTGCAACAGAACGTGCAAACTACGACAGCATAACATGGCAAGCTTCAACCACTACTGAATGTCTGAATCTGACGACGGTCTCAAGCACGGCTTGATGAGATCCTGGTGTCAGGGGATGAAAAGGAAAATGCATCCAGACTTCAGGGTTTACAACGAAAAGAGGTTGCATCTAGGCTGCACAGCTTCATTTCATTTCATTAAGTTACAAAACAGGTTGTCGTTCCGGTCATCTGGGATTGAAATTATACCGCTCTCCGTTCCATAATTTTTGTCGTGGTTTTCTGAACTAAACCATGACAAAGATTATGGAACGAATGGAGTAACAGCGTAGATAGAACCGACGCACACCATCACTTTTTTGAAGGTAGCAACAAGAAGCTTCATTAGCATCGTCTGGTAGCGATGCAGAGGCAGGGAAGATGACTCAAGGAGTTCAAACTAAGGAATTTCACTGTCAGGTTACTGGATAAAACCGGGGAACGAGGAACATGAGTTCAGACAATCTTTCTGCCTACGTTCTTACTAGTTTCACTTGAATTGAATAATTTACTTAGGACTCGCAGAGCTGGTAGAAAAATGTACGTGTACTTGAGCCCTGTCGATGTTGGCAGCAATGACGAGGTTTGAAACAGAACAGAGCATAAAAGGCTCAAGAGAGATGACTGCACCATATGTTTCAGCACACTTGAAATCGGCATACAAAATAACGACTTACAAAGGCTCTAATCAATCAAACCACAGAGCCTGTCTAACTGACAGAAAGGGCTTCTGTATGCCTCGTTCCTCAGAAAAACAAATCAAACTAGAGATACAAAGAGTCAAGGACTTGGTAGTATCACAGTACACAAGTTTTGAGCTGGAAAGCACGAACCATAATCTTTCGATGCTGATACCACCGTGGAATTTTTTTGTGGCTAGCTGAAGTATAAGAAACCCCAAAATTTACACAACTTTTATTAGTGATTTCATGTTTTTTCAATTGCTGTAGGAGATCCGTGCCAACGCGAGGGGGCAGGTGGCCTCCTTCGAAGACGGAGATGGTGTCAATGATGATGTTTTGCGCCAGTGATGATGTCAAGGATGCCAATGATGATGTGTTTTGTGCCAATGATGATGATGTCAAGGATGCTTCCTCTCATGCTGAATGTTCTCGGTTCCCAAGGCCCGACTTTTAGATCTGCATATTGACATGTTCTTCGAGTAGGGCTTCACCTGCTTCAACCTAAACTTAGTCTGTTTTATCTTAGCTTGTTGGTACGTTGCTTGCGAGCAGTTTGCTCAACACCATGTTCTATTGCCATATTCTTTTCTTTGTTTGTTGATCATTATTGTAATCTTGGCTGGTTGATGGCTTCGCTAATTCAAAGTTGGACTAGTCACCGCCGCCACAACTTCCCTACACGCTGCCTCTGTCCCCCTCCCCTTCAATGCCCGGCGCCCTCCTCGGTGGCAAGAGGAGTGGCGACACGTCTGTCTCATTTCTTTTTCATAGGTTTCGTTTTCCTCGTGACATCGACGAGGTGGTGACCAGTGGCGGAGCTAGACTGGATGTTCAGGGGGGGCGAGGTAGCAAATATGTTGGTTTTGGGGGGGGGGGCAAAAGCTAAAAAATCCAATCTAAACATCCACCAAAAATTTTCTTCAGGTTTTGTACTCAGGCGGGGGGGGGGGGGGGATGGCCCCTGCTGGCCCCAACTAAGCTCCGCCGTTGGTGGTGACGCCGATGACATGCTGGAATAAGGTCTCTTCGGTATCTTCCTACCCCGACGATGTTCGATCGACATCGACGAAGGGCAGATCTGCTGGTTCCAGTCACATCTTGGTGGTTGTTGTGTATTGAAGGATAACTTTTTTTTAGAAAATCAAGGAAAGCTCTTGGTTGGCTATTGGTGTGGCAACTTCGACGCGTTCTTTCACATTGTTATGTGGCATGGTTCTGTTTCTCCAACCTTCTGGACTGGTGTGATGGATTGCAACCCCGTATTGTGTGGGGTGATACTCCAACCAATGCTGCTTTAGCGATTTATAGATCTCCCCTCAAGGGGTAAGTGATTATGTTCAAAGACCAGTACAACGAGAGTGTTTGCAGGTGTCTTTTTTTTACTGTTGGTTTAGTGCAATTCCCAATTTGTGACGAACGACGTACAATCAGAGGTAGAAGAAGCTAATATAATTTTGAGTGGTACAATTTTAATTTTACTATTTGTTGTGCCGTGTCCAGTTATCTGTCTATTATACTGACTTTTATTTCTCTTAGTATTAATAAGATCTAAAATGCTTTTTAATGTAATTTTATTTTTTTACCGGTTGTTCTTTCATGTTAATCTGATCTAAGATGTCCAAGGTGCCTTTATCTTTACCTAATATTAAAGGACGGAGACTTTTATAATTCTCCATACACGTTTATTAACTTTTTAGTCTTTCCTACGTTTATTAGGTAACGATTCGTATAACGACTAGTTTGGTGCCCGTGCGTTGCCACGGAATAAATAAAATGACATACCAATTAAACAATGTAGCTATTTCAGATATCTGTCTAATGTGACGGCGTAATTTCCATCGATATAACAACACATATCAATTCCCTTTCCCACTTATTTCCTCCTCGACAACCACCACTCCTTGCATGAAGACATTGTCATGTTTTACCCGCCCCTTTATCCCTTCCGCTTTCATGCTCTTCATTCACCCTTGTAATAAACCTAGTATGCAATACTCCTCGCATTGCCATGGAAGGAAAAATAGTGTTGAAGGAACTGAAGAAAGTCTTTTTCTTACTTTGTAAATGTGTGTGTCAGTCTTGTGATTTTCCCATGAGTGTGATAACATGAAAATCTTCTCTTGCATCTTACCTATTCGACTACCATGCACCACTTTGACCCTGATGATGATGCCTTTACAACGATTAGATTATGGGTGCTCATATATTAGCTTAGTTCTTGGTTACAAATTTATTTGTCTTGTATGGTGGCCCCCGTACATATGCATGCAAAACAAGTATTTTTTTTAAATGATTTCATTAACCAAGGAGCTCAGCGGAGTCATTGGCAACCAAACTGATACAAAGTCTGTGTTAGACTCTAGCCAGAATATAAAAGCCCTAGTCGAATGGTACCCAAAATTCACTATGGCATGGGCAACATAATTACATGAACAACGGCAAACGGTAAACTCATATCAAACGGTATCAAACGGTCATCATGCAGGTACTCCTCACATCATGAGGCAGTACATTACACCATAATTCGCCAAATGAAAATCACCGACATTGAGTGTTTGGGTCAATGTCTGTCAGTCCGACTCCAGAATATGGGAAAGTTTGTTAGTCATTTATCCTTTCGGAATCATGTACTTGCATACCAGCCGAACGAAATAAAAGGATTACTTTCCCTAGAACTCGTACATAATGTAACTTTTGTGTTTCTATTGCAGTAGCTTTTGTACTTTTGAAAGAATTCATAGTGCTCTTGGAACTAACACCTTTTTTTGTTTCATACACACATATAATTTCTAAAAAATGAAATCATATGCAAATGCTATCTTCAGTCGGTTTGGATGGCGGTCGCATAATAGGATAGAAGTTTAGTCACTATGTCCTATTGTCCTGCCGGTTGTGGCTTTGATTTTCTTTCTTAGCTTTTATTTATTTTCGCTCCTTTTGCGAGATGTACCTGAATACCAGACCTTGTTATTTGATGCATCTGCTTTAATAATATGGCCGCATGCATCTTTCGGATGCTGAGGCCGTGTGCTATCCTCCTTTAAAAAAATGTAAATGAATACCTTCGCAGATGGTGTATATAATTGTTTAATTGTGTAAATACAACAGATACAAATAAAATAAAGAAGCCAGGTAGGAGGGTGCTCAATGCCATACTAAAGTTCACATGCTAGCTTTTTCATTTTCCTGTAAACTCAGAACATAATCTCAGATAAAGGAACTATAGAAAGAAATCAGATGCAGGTTTGTAGTGAACTGATAAATAATCTTTTCTATCATTTTTAGCTAACCACTGGTACCTTCAATATTTTCAACTGCTCGCATTGGAGCTAGAACTGAATTTTGGTAAGGTGGTTGAATGAACAATGGTATAAACTATATATTTACCTCGTATTTTACTAATCCTAATATATTATTGCAAATAGTACAATAGTGCTTCAGTTAAAACTTCAACATAAATCAGGTGGCAATCAAAATTATATCATGTATTGAATTTAAAACGTAGAAACATGTGAAAATGTTGTGTCAGCTCTGTCTGATTGCCTTTTTTGCCTGAACTAATGGATTGGCTTTTGTCCCTGAGTTACTGTATTGCATTGCATCCACAATTACCAAAGGAATGAAAAAAACTTGGGGTGATTGCTTACTTTGTAAACGAGGAACTCATTGATACTGAGGGCATAATACAAACATTCAGCGGAGGAAGATTAATACTTCCTTTTCCAAATTTCAGATCTGCAATGAATCACCGACCAATCAAGAGATGGATAATTGGGTCTGCACTTTCAGGCTTTCAAGTTCAACACATATCACTGTGAAGTTAATTAAGAAGAAAAAGAACACAGCATCGCCTCATTCTACTTCCAACAAGCCTTTCTCCTGACTCCATAACATCATCCTTGTCCGCTGGTCCACGCTATTGCCATTAGCATTAAGGTCCTCAATCTGTTACCACTAAACGTCATACGCAACAAAGATGCAGATGCCAAATTCAAAAGCCCCACTTGTGTAGAAGGTAACATATTAGACAAATAAACTATTGGAAAGGTGCAGAACTTGAGTGCTTTCATTCTTAGACATTACAGTAAAAATAAATGAATATAAAGCTAGAAAATGTATCCTATTTCTTTTCTTCACGAAGCTACAGTACATGTGAACAGTAACTCATGATATGATTCGGCAAAAAATAAGTTAGTCAGGTAATGTAGTTTTGAGTGGGACAAATTCTCACAAAATCTATAGACAAATTCTACATAAAAGATAGATTAGATTTCATCCAGAGTCTACTACTCTTCGGATCACCTTATGGCAATGAGAATTTCACTCCGACGGCTTGAGGTGAACTTCTTCCTCCAAATGTGCTCTGATGGCAAACCATGCAATATATATATGCATTCTTCAGCTTTTGGATTTTGAGTATCGGCATCACCATTTAAGCATATTTATTAGATATTTTTTAATACATCACTTCCACCTAAATAAGACAGTGTTAAATACATTAGATCAGCTGAACTACTGTGCAGGAGAGGCATAGTACTTGTACTAAAAAAATGGAAGAGAATAAAGCAGAATATCAAGTGGGAGAAACTAAAATCAAACTTGGTGGTTCCATCATGAAAAGTTCTCACTTCATGCACATTCCTCTAGAATGGACAGACACACCAATAGGTTGATGTAAAATCGCCGCTACCATCTTACATTATTAATTTAGTGCTTCTGAAACATTGTAGTGTGCTACCAATTCTGGCTACAGAATTCAGCAGGCTTTTACTAAGCTGCATTGATCTACCATTCTCAAACATCTAGAGAGAGTAACTCACAAAGAAAGGTACTCGGTTAGAACAGTCACATGCGGGAAGTACTGGGCAAGATAACATGTTTAATCCTGCGAACAAATACACAATCACGAGTTCAAAGAAAGAATAACTAAAGCAAACAAATAAATGAGACATAAAAAAGACACGCACAATGGCTGGAAGGAGTCTCCATGCTACAACAATGATGAACAAGTCTGCCAAATAGTAAATCATTTGGCTACCAAAATTTCTATTCACTATAGCCAGGTAACCGCCGCCACAATATGACTCTATTGCCGCTGTTGATCCTAGTTGCCCGCCTGCACTCAATCCTAGCCTTCTTCATGCTGCAGTTCAGACTTCAGAGAGGAAAAACTAACGGGGGGGAGAGGAATAAGAGGAGGGATGGATAGAGGAGAGAGTGGATCCAGGCTATCGTGTCCACGGGGTCTAGATTGATGCCTCCATGCATTGAACATATCAGCGTAAGAGGGAGGGAGGCGGCATGGGAGGAAGCCGTCGTGAGGCGTGTCGCTGGCTTGCCGGCAAGATGTGGCGCCGGTGCGTGGCGGCTTTGGGACGGGCATGGTCTGCACTTTGAGTGGGCCGTCGCGGCAGCGGTGGCCACACCATCGCACCTGCAATGTCCAGTCACGCGAAGGAGGAGACAAAGATGAGCGGAGGGTGCGCTCTCTCTCTCTCTCCTCCCTCCCTCCTACCTATTTCTTCCATGACTTCGCACCGTCGCTGCGCTCTGTCTGGTCTCTTTTTCTTCCATGAATCAATAGAACGATTTAACCGGAGAATTCAGGACAAGGGTTAGCACGTACAAATTGAGTGGTCTCCCGGAGACATGCCGGTCCGAATCGTGTGGCGTTGACGCAGCATCATTGACGAGCAAGCAAGATCTCGGCAGGAGGCCACGTTGGGGCTATCGGGAGGAACTACGGGCTGTTTTCCCTCGGTGCTTTGAGGGGAATCGTGGGGCTGCGATCAGTTGGGGTGGGAGAGGAGAGGAGAGATCGTGGGTGGGCCGTCGAGGGTGAGGGGGAGGGGTCGAGGGAGGTCCAACGGGGCGTTGGTCGTGGCTGTTTTTTCTCTTCGATGAAGGAATCGTGCGAAGGGGTCGAGGGAGGTCGAACCATCACGACGTTCGATTCTCCTTTAATAGTAGAGATTCGTTCCATTTGTTGGGCCTTCTGCTGGCAGGCACTGTATTCGGCCATTAGTAGCCCTTGACCCGTGCTGCCTCCTCCTCACAAGGCAGCTCTCCCTCCAAATTTCAAATTTTCAATAAGTACTAATATAGTCCCGCCTTGCTGAGTTACGTCTATTCTCGCCAGTTTATATGTACAAAAGTTATCACAAGGATCAAGCCACACTAGAAGAGAAGAGGGAAAGGGAACATCGTGAAGGAGGAAATAAATTTTCCTACCGGAGAAGGTACACAGGAGAAGCACACATGAGAAGATGGTGGCCGGACAGGACAGAGGAGAAGGGCGCAAGGGAAGGGCCCGTTGCGGCGGGGAAGAAGCGGCTCGCCCCGCGAGATCGGGCGAGGTGGGTGCCCTGGCGGCGGCGGGTGCGCACGTGGGTGTATCACGTGGCATGGAACGAAGGGGAGGGCTGGCCGGGCGGGCGGGGAAGAAGTGAAGTGGCTCGCCGGAGCGGGGCAAAGGAGGCGTGAGGTAGGTGTGCCCACAGAAAAAAATTCGACGAAATTTCCGGAATTTCTTGAAATTTCGCTCATTTCGAGGGTCCTGGAAACATTTACGTTTCGTTTAAATTATTTCGGTATTTTAAAATTAAACGTATAAGAGAGAGCTGGAATCTAACTTAATTGTATTCATATGCTTAGCAGAGTGTGGTAAGCTGGTGTTATTACACACTTAGGGCCTCAGTTCGAATCCCAGGGCCGCACATTTTACTTTTTTTACCACTTTATACTATTCCAGCTATACAAAAATTTGACAAAAAAATTAAATGAGTGGGATTCGAACCTTGATCTACAATCCACAAAGACTGAAGTAATGATCACACCATTCGAATAGACAAGTTCTGGTGAAAAATTCTTGCTAAAAAGTTACTTATTTAATACTTTGTGTTCGAATTTATTCAAATTTAATTAAAAATTTCATTAATTTGCTCGAAATGGTTTTCGAATTTTACGAATTTTCCGAAATCTCGGTGCTTTCGAGGGTGAGCGAATTTTTTTGGTTTCCAAAGTGAAAACTATGGGTGTGCCCTGGCGTGGCGGCGGCGGGTGCGCCTCGTGGGGATCGAGCGGGGAGGGGACAGGGGAGCGACCCTGGGCCGGCCCACTCCACTGCGCATTCCCATTTTTCTCCCTGTTTTTTTTTTTGAGGAAACGATCGCCCTGGCTTTTTTTTTTTTTTGTGAGAAACACGATCTCCCTGGCTTCACCGCTAGGGTTAGCGGGGGTACAGCTGGCCCGTTCGTCCAGTTTGGCCAGTTGAGGCCGGCTGGCACTATTCACTGGGCCGGCCCAGTCCACTGCGCATTCCCATTTTTCAAAAAAGAAAATAGAGAGGAAGAGAAAAGAAAGCAATCCATTGAATATTTTCTGATTGAGCTGAAAAATTGCATGTGGCTACTCTGAAATATATCAAAGCTCCACAAATTGAATTGGAGTAATGGAGAATAGAGCATGAATTTAAAAAATAGGAACAAAAGGGATTTAAATTGTAAGTGTGTTTACGGGTAATTTTCAAATAATGGAATAATAGCTTGGGGTGTTACAGCAAGCGTGAATCTGTGAAGGTGTTGCACGGATGTGGGGTGCGAGATGTGTGTATCTTTTTTTGGAAGAAAACCTTATACGCGAAATGCTTGAGTTTGGACCAAGTCCAAATAATGCAAAAAAAATTGCATTTGGATAAAAAAAAATATTCTCACTCCGTCCAATAATAGCGGGGAGCTAAAGGAGGCACCATCGGAGACATGAATGTGGCGTCGCAATTTTTGTCATTACGGACGACAAAATTCCTCCCATCATCAACGACCGTGGTGAACATTATAAGTGGCAACATAAATGAATCACTAGAAATGTGTCATGATTTTCTTCTTCTTTTGGTTCAATGCACAAACACATAATTAGTGCATGCAAAGATTAAAAGAAAACTTTTTTATAAACACATTACAAACGTAGATGCTCACAAGTCACAAAGCACACACATATACTCGCCCCTATGAATGCACACACGTATATCAATGCCCTTATGAACACCTCCGAAAGACCGAGCTACCAAGTCTTGAGATTGAGTAAGTGATCACAAAGCGCATCACTATCGTTGCGAACGTCGTCTCTCACTGATTTTTTTTTGTCTTTATGTGACACCAATGCGTCAAATCTGGGGTTTAATCTCTAGTGGGTTTAATGTACCACTGCCCTCCTAACCATCCAACCGGTGGTTGCTTCTCGACGCCAATGAGAAAGTGATCAATACAGGTAACGATTCGTACTTATTCAATGGTCACATATGCATGCACCGTAGCAATAGACACTGAAGCATGATATGTATTTTTTTATACCTCCACATGCACCTCTGTGCCCCCACCATGTTGTGCTGATGGGGTTTTTCATGGACAAATCAATTTTCTTTTCCGTGGCAACGCATGTGTTAGTTTAAAAACAGGATCTAAGATGCTTTTTGATGTTTTTATTGAATTTATTTTTTCAAAACGAGGCTAGGTTCGAGCCTGCGCGGGTGATTTTTTTTAGAAAAGGAGGATGACCCCCGGCCTCTGCATCTGGGAGATGCATACGGCCACTTTATTGATTATTCTCGAGGACCTTACAAAGTATTACAACAATGTGTCTGAATCCACCATCTTGGCAACATATGCCGCTACTCCTATCCAAAATGATGAAGGGGTGCTAGCTGGGCCACTACCCAAACCACTCACCTAAGCCTAACATCAAAAGCCTAAGCGAAACTCATTCGGAGGCCCCAATGAGCCACATACAGTGCAGGACACAATCCGGTCGAGACGACTCGTGTGTCGTCGCCGCCATCTTCCACAGTCTTGAGATCATATTGAGGCTTCTACCTTGTCAGCCACTCGGCCATCGACGTCACCATGACGCCAGACAGCAACCTCCTCCTACGTGAGCCCATCTCCGCACATCGGACACCGAGTCTCCACAGCGCCATGCCATCGATCTCCGCTGCCATCAAAGTGTGAGATGAAACACCGCTCCACCATCCCTCCAGCCAGCACTTGCTGATGGCGCAGACTGCCGACGATGCCTCGACCATCGGCAGTAGCTCCACCAGACGAGCGTCGCCTAAGTCGCCGCAGCCTCCAAGATGAAGCTGACCAGAATGCATGTGTCGACACCAAACCGCCGCCACTTCCACCGCCACTTGAGCAGCCCCCGAGCAACGCCTTCAGGAAGGAGCACGGCACCGTGGTGTCGTGCCGCTGAAACAGGGGTTCGAGGTTTTCACCGAGCTCCCGGGAGGGTGGAAGGAAGGAGGTCCTCCAAGCCTTCAACGAGGGAAGCAACACCCAAAGGCATCGCCATCGAGTGGCCGCCACGCCGCCAAGAGATTCCCGAACCCTTCCACCACCGGATCGCAAGGCCAAGACTCAAGACGGTGACCGGCCACCAAGGGCGGATCCGCTGCAGATCGGAGTAGATCGGGTCGAGGACGAACATCACCATGGCCACCAACATCCGGCGAGGAACCGCCGCGCGGTAAAGCCCACCACCTCCCCGCCATCCACATGGCGTGGAAGTGGTCCACTGTCCACGCCGCGCCGCCCGCCGCTAAGTGCGCCGCGTGCCACCACCATGGCGCCGCCATGGATCCGAGCCGCAGCGGGCTGCCACCATGGGGCCGTCAGGCACACGATCTGGCCGCCAGAGCCACGACGCAGCATCCAGCGCCAGATCCGGATCCCCCGCGAAAGCACGCGCCCCAACAGAGTAAGCCGTTCCGGCGGACAGTACCGCCCTCGGACGGGTGGAGACCTCGTCGCCCACGGCTCCTACGCCGCGACCATGGCGTCTTGCGAAATACGCCGGCCAGCGACAACCCACCGCCGGCGCCTCTCGCTTTGCCTCTTCCGCTTAGCGCGGTGCCCATGCACCCACCTCGCGGCGGAGTGGAAGAGCCCGCCGACGACACTCCACGGGCTTTGCCCGGGCGGCGCTCGCCGGCGGCGGCAGGAGAGGAGGGGGGATGGGTGGCGGCGGTGCCCGGCGGCTAGGGTTAGCGCCCGGGCCGTTCGGGGGGAGCGACACGGGGCTAGCATATGCAAAGGCATATGCAAAGGGGCCTGCGCGGGTGATAAGATATTCAAATGAATCTGACAACTCCATCACTACGCACTAACAGAATAATCTGAAGCAAGATAGCGTACGGAGCTAACACTAACAGACGAAATGCAGACGCAGGCATACAGAGCTCCCATCCAACCTTAAGCACATTATATTGCTCGATCACTACGCACTAGCACTACCAGACTAAACTGAAGCAAGATCGATGGGCGACGTAAGGATCGTGTCCCGGCGCATGGTCCGGCCGGAACCAATCACCTCGGGGCCGCCGGAGACCATCCACCTGACGCCATGGGATCTCCGGGTAATCGCCGTGGATAACATCCAGAAGGGCATCCTCCTGCCCAAGCCTCCAGCCACCGGAGGACGGGGACACGATGCCGCCGCCATGGTCGAACGGCTCGAGTTGTCCTTCGCGCGCGCTCTGGGGCGCTTCTACCCCTACGCCGGCCGCCTCGCCGTCGCGCCGGGGAGCAAAGACGACGCGGAGGGCGAGAGCATGGCCATCTCTCTCCGCTGCAGCGGCGAGGGCGCCGAGTTCGTCCACGCCGTGGCGCCCGGCGTCGCCGTCGCGGACATCACCGTCCCGCTCTGCATCCCGAGGGTGGTATGGTCCTTCTTCCCTCTCGACAGGCTGCTCGGCGTGGACGCCATCGCGGACTCTCGTCCGGTCCTGGCCGCGCAGGTCACCGAGCTCGCCGACGGCGTATTCGTCGCCATGTCGGCCAACCACGGCGTCGCCGACGGGACGACCTTCTGGCACTTCTTCAACACCTGGTCGGAGATCAGTCGCCTGAGCGACGGCGACGCTGGCTGCGAGATCTCCTCGCCGTTGCCGGTGCACCGGAGGTGGTTCCTCGACGGCTGCCCCGTCCCGATCCCTCTGCCCTTCGGCAAGCTCGAGGACATCGTCGGCCAGCGTGTAGATACGTACCCGCCGGTGGAGGAATGCTTTCTCCATTTCTCGGCGGAGAGCGTGAGGAAGCTCAAGGCAAAGGCGAACGCCGAGATGGCAGGTACGGCAGTCACGGGCACCGCCATCTCCTCGCTGCAGGCCCTGCTCGCGCACCTGTGGCGTGCGGTGTGCCGGGCCAGGAGGCTCGCGCCGGACCAGAAGACCGCGTACCATCTCCTCGCCGGATGCCGCGGCCGCGTGGACGGCATACCGGCGTCCTACGCGGGCAATGCGGTGGAGCACGCCACGGCGATTTCCACCGCCGGCGAGATCCTCGAGAGGGGGCTGGGCTGGGCGGCGTGGCTACTTAACAGGGCCGTGGCGTCGTTCGACGAGGCCAGTGCGAGGGACAGGCTTGCGTCCTGGCCCCGGAACCCAGGCTTCCTGCGCATGTCGGAGGTCGTGACTGCCCCGCACCCGCACACAACGGTGGCGACAGGGAGCTCGCCGCGGTTCGACGTGTACGGCAACGACTTCGGGTGGGGCAGCCCCGTGGCCGTGCGCAGCGGCTCGGGGAACAAGGTGGATGGAAAGGTGACCGTGTACGAGGGCAGAGGCGGCAGAGGGAGCATTGCCCTGGAGGTTTGTCTGTCACCGGAGGCGTTTCCCAGGCTCCTCGCCGACGAGGAGTTCATGGGCATGGTGGGCGCGACTGATTAATAATTGTGCCGCTTTCTGAATTACTCTGCTTGAATAACACACCTTGTCGCTTGTCAGCTTGATGGGACACACTGTGTCTTTTCTTTTTCTCTATATACTTTTTCTTATTTTCCCTGTTTGGCTTGTCTTTGCACAAATAATAATCGTTGGTGCTTTGCATACTTTTTTTTTTGACAAATTTCATATACCATTAAACGGATGTCAAATTACTAGATAGAAAAAGAGAGATACACATGTCCAGAAACATTTGCAAGAAAACTCTACTGAAGCAGATTTCTGCAACCGCCATCGTTGCCACTTGTCATCTTCGAAGACGAAGAAACACCATCGCCCAGAAGGCTTTGTGTGCCGAAGAAAAGGCCTGCCGCCGGCAAGGCCATTGTCGCTGTGGCGTGTCAACCGGGGATCATCCCCTGTGCTCCTTGAAACCCAGATCCACTACATGCAGTCAATGTCATGGAGGCAAAACACTAGAACTGTCACCCACAAGCAGTGGCTGAGCCAAGCCCCAGGCCCAATTTTTTTCGACAACATGGAAAAACTTTGTCACTTAAAGCTACCTCATACCATTTCTAAATAAATACCTAATGCGAAAGCATACAAAATAAAATTCAATTTCTTAATAAATCTACAACTTAAAATTGATGCTCAATGATCCAAGAAAATAAATAAAATTGACAGAAGTACAAGTACTAATATGGGAATAAAAAAAAATACCAAATCGATTGATTAGTTCGTTGGTGCCCCCCGCCATAACTTGAACAACGGTAGAAGTCTGGTTAATCCTTTTGCACCGATGAAATTGGCAATTACATCAACCTAGATATAAGACACACACACACACACACACACACACACACACACACACACACACACACACACACACACACACACACACACACACACAATATCAATTAAATTTTAGTTTGGAGTAGTTTATACATTGGTACACAGTAACACATAGGTCACATTGTTATTGTAGAACATGGTACAAGTGGAAAGCAAACATGAAAATCATCAAAGTAAAATACCAAGCTTCGGCAGTCAAGCAGTCGGTAGGGAATGGCGCACCGCACGAGAGAACCGCGCACAGGAGGGCGGTGGCTGGGAGCAGGTGGGAACTGGGAGGGCGAAGACGACGCCACGCCGGTGGACGGCGCACAGGAGTCAGGAGGGCAATGGCCAGAGCAGGAAGGAATTTGGAGGGCGGAGACGACTCCCGGGTGGCGGACAACTGCCAGTAGAGGCGGCGGCGCGAGTGCTGGAGATTGATCGTGCCAGTTGGATCGAGCGCGTTAGGTCGACGACGTGAGCCCTGGTGTCTCCTGTTCCTACGTGCAAGTTCTTTTTTTAGCAAATCCTACGTGCAAGTTAGATCGAGCGTGTTCAGGTTAGCCAGCCCATCATGCTTTGGGCCAATTTTTTTGACAGCGCTGCACCCCGGGCCTGCAAAAAACCTATACTGATAATAGCCTGTAATATTTTCCACGCCCGGGCCTCGGCCCTGGGTGCCCAGGGCCCAGCTCCGCCCCTGCCCGCAAGCCTCCAACCTTGATCTGCGACCTTCATCTTCCCCTAAACAAATACGACACCGCACGAGATGAGATCCGCATATACACAACAAACACCACCAGATCCATCACATCAAGGAAACAATAGAATAAGGTTCACATAGATCCCTCGATTTCATCACCAAGGACGTCATCGAGATGGGACTGGGATCCGGGAATTTTTATTCCAAACGCATGCGTTATCGCCATCCAAACGCCGCCGTGCAACACACTAAACCTAACCCTAACTACAGCCGAGCAGAGAGCCATGGTTCCCTCACCCATCCGTCACCAGGACAATGGCATGATGGCAAGAGGACCCATGGCCTTGCCGACAGAGCGCGCGAGGAGTTTGTCAGCTCCCTAATCACTTTTTCCTAGACGAGAGGGAGCGAAGCAGTTACTCTCGATCTTGTCTCCTTGGTAATGAATCCGCCGTTTGTTGATTGCCATGCTAAGATAAGTACAATAGCATGCTTGTACCTGGCTTACATGATAATTTTGTCTATGTAGAGGAGAGAGACGTGAAAAGTGAGAGGGTGAGTTGTCATGCAAAAGCTTAGCTCTATGCGCTTTTCTAGGCGGATACAATAAATATAAAGAAAGAGACAAAGAGAATAAGGTGGAAAACGTATTACTCTTATAGCCAACCTTATAGCCAATCTTATTGTATGATTTATCATCCGTAGTCAATCTTATAGCCCGCAACTACAATAGTTAGAAATAAATATGCAGAGATTGTTTGGATTGCGCCTGCACCGGTCCAGTCCAACTGTGGGTGTGCCAATTTATTGGCGAGGGATTCTGCCGCCGCGGGAATCACCTACGTGGGCGGGAAATGTAACGGCATGGCCAAAATTTTGGTTTAGATCCGAAATATTAGGAGCAAACCAAACACGCCCCAGCTAATGCGCCATCGACAGTAATTTGGCATACCCACTTCACTCTCTTACATAAGTCTCTAGGAGCACGTGCTATAGCCAACTATTAATGTGTAGTCCACTTCTCTTCTCTCTCTTCCAACTCAGCAAAAATATAATATTTAATATTTTGTCATCCGCTTACATCAGCTTATTGTACTTGCTCTAACATGACAACATCATATAGCCAATAGTTACTTAGTTGTATTATTAACCATGTTCTAATCATCTGATGTACAGTCAGTAAAGAGCAACAAACATACAAAACCATTGCAATAATGTCAGAGTAATGACTCACGGGCAGGTTCACACGGGATTACTATTATCGATTCACATGTCAAATTATGACCGGAGAAGATTAGAGAGGCTGGGTGCCACCAGTGAAATTCAGGAATGATTAATGAGAAAAGGGTCCCTGAAATCATTAGGAGGCAAGTTGCACTTTTCCATATAACACACCATGCTTGCAGAGTGGTATGCTTTGTGTGGGTTGATCTTGCTATGATATGAAACTAGTCTAGGATAGCCACAAATAATATTGAATCTTGTTCAATGTTGCCAACAATATAATTGTTTTATGATAAAGGGCACTTTCATTTACTCAAAATATAGCATTCAAATAATACAAAGCATAATGAGCAACACCGGCCTCTGCATAACTCAAATAAAAACAAGCAAACACTTACAATCTAAGAAAGATAATAAGAAATCAACATATCAGCAACAGTAGAGTCAAAGAGCAATACTATGCCTATGTCAAAGGCAGTGGTGGACCAATTCAAAGATTATGCTGTCACCCATGTTGGGTAAAAACCTCCTAGGTCACCTGCTCTAACCTCATACACAAGGCTTTGAATAGCGGTCCGTACTTCCCTCAATGTAGCGTAGACCACATATGAAGCAAGTGCGTACATCAAAATGTGACATTCAAAGGAGAAGAGGTTTTGCCATAAAAATATCAAATCATCTACTAGTCAAAGCGACCATAATAAGGCATAGACTCCCACTCTTATTAGTGTTTTGAACCTATAGCGTTGATAAAGCGACCAGGGTGCGCCCTGGTGGCTTGTGGGTCCCACGTGGCTCAGCTGACCCTAATTCCAATGCTATACATTCAAAATTCCTAAGAAAAATAGGAGAAGAAGTTTCATCCCGTTTTATGATACGGACCCACCGCCACCTCCTGTTCTTCATCGGTAGGCCAGATCTGGAGTTCGTTTTGGGCTCCAGAGGGGGGGATTCGTCATCATCATCATCATCATTACCAATCCTTCTTCATCACCAATTTCATGATGCTCACCATTGGGTGTGAGTAATTTCTCCGTAGGCTTGCTGGACGGTGTTGGGTTTGGTGGGATTTAACATGTAATCGAGTTAGTTTTGTTAGGGCTTATCCCTAGTATCAACTATGTTCTGAGATTGATGTTGCTATGACTTTGCTATGCTTGATGCTTGTCACTAGGGCCCGAGTGCCATGATGTCAGATCTGAACCCCTTATGTCTTCACGAATATATTTGTGTTGTTGATCCTATTTTGCAAGTTATACGCACCTATTACGTGTTATGATCCGCATACCCCAAGGTGGCAATAATTGGGATTCTTTCCGGTGATTACCGTAATTTGAGGAGTTCATGTATTCACTATGTGTTAATTCTTTGTTCCGGTTCTCTATTAAAAGGAGGCCTTAATTTCCCTTAGTTTCCTTATGGACCACGCTGCCACGGGAGGGTAGGACAAAAGATGCCATGCAAGTTCTTATCATAAGCATGTATGACTATATACGGAATACATGCCTACATTGCATTGATGAATTGGAGCTAGTTCTGTGTCACTCTAGGTTATAAATGTTACATGATGAATGTCATCCAACATAATTATCCATCACCAATCCAATGCCTACGACTTTCGCATATTGATCTTGCTAAGTTACTACTGTTGTTGCTACTACTGTTACAATCACTATAAAACTGCTATTCTTACCGCTACCGTTACTATTGCTATTGTTACTACTACTATCAAATTACCATACGACTGTGCTACTAATCAGTCTACTGCAGATATTTAGTTCTCTAGGTGTGGTTGAACTGAAAACTCAACTGCTAATACTTGCAAATATTCTTTTGCTCCCCTTGTGTCGTATCAATAAATTTCGGTTGAGTACTCTACCCTCAAAAACTGTTGCGATCCCCTATACTTGTGGGTTATCAGGGTGACCCATGATCTATACTTTATGTTAGTAAGACCGAGCTATGCCATGCTTACATGATTAAATGAGTAGGAATAATGTTCTTTAGTACTCTTCATCTTGAAGGGTAATGATTATTTTCGAGCACTCTTGCCAATTATCGTTTTGATATCTATTAAGTTGCCGCTTCCCAATATCCATACCATACTGAATTCATGATCAAGATTTTGCTAGGTAGCATTCCACATAAAAATTATCTTTGTTTTATCATTTACCTACTCGTGGACGTGCAAGAATTAAGCTTGGGAATGCTGATACGTCGCCGGTATATCTATAATTTTTTATTGTTTCCTGCCATTATCCTACTATTTCCACATACTTTTGGCAACAATTTATACAATTTTCTTGGACTAACATATTAATCTAGTGTCAGTTCCTGTTTGTTGCATGTTTTTTGTTTTCCAGAAAGCCATATGAAATGAAGTCCAAATGCAATAAAAACTTATTGAGATTTTTTATGGAATATATGGGAATTTTTGGCACAAGAGTCAAAGCCAGGGGAGCCATGGGCTTCACAAGTGTAGGGGCACCCTCTAGGGGCGCGCCAGGTGATCTTGTGGCTTCCTCGGAGGTTGTTTCAAAGTGTTCTTCAGACGCAAGGAAGCTAATATCAGGAAAGAATCATCTGAAAATTTCAGCTCGGTCAGTTACGAATCTCCGGATATTTAAGAAACAATTGTTGGAGAAAACCCTACCCGTGAAACAGAGAAGCAAACAAAGAGAGAGGTCCAATCTAGAGGTGCTCCAACCCTTGGGGGCCATGGTGGCCAAGGACTAGAGGGGAAAATCCTTCCACTATATAGGGGGAAGGTCAAGCAAGAAGG
Organism: Aegilops speltoides; assembly: GCA_021437245.1. Taxonomy (NCBI): domain Eukaryota; kingdom Viridiplantae; phylum Streptophyta; class Magnoliopsida; order Poales; family Poaceae; genus Aegilops; species Aegilops speltoides. The sequence goes on from CM038142.1 coordinate 509,729,039, forward strand.
AGAGGGAGGCTCTCTCCCGTCTTCCCGGATGGTGCCGGAGCGCTGCCAGGGGAACCATCATGACGACAATCTACATCAACAACTCTGCTGCCATCAGCACCAACTTTCCCCCCTCTATGCTGTAGTTTAACCTCTCTCTACCCATTGTTATCTCTACTTAAACATGGTGCTTTATGCTACATATTATTATTGAATGATTATTGTTGTCCAATGATGTTTGATTAGATGCCTTTTGTCCTACGGGTTAATCGTGGTATAGTGTGATTGATATGAATTGTACGTTATTATGGTGTTGTCCTATGGTCCCACTGTTCCACGCAAACGTGTGGGATTAACGCTGTAGGGTGTTGCAATATGTTCATGATTTGTTTATAGTGGGTTGCGAGAGTAACAGAAGCTTAAACCCGAGTAAGGGGTTTGTTGTGTATGTGACTAAAGGTGACTTTACACTTAATGCTATTTTTGGGTTTTACGTTAATGATCTTTAGTAGTTGCGTATGCTTGCTAGAGATATAAGAGTTCAAAAAGTCTCCCTCAAGCTTCAAATAGGATTTCTCCAAGATTTTCTGTAAACGTGGATAATTCCTTGTGGAGTCCAGGTATCTTCAAAAGAGGGAGAAATATTTGCATAGATTTCACTACACATGTCTTCCAACTAGTTTTGTAGTGTAGTGGAAGCCTATTGAACCATTCTTTGGCTTTGTCCTTCAAAGACCACCTGAAAAGTTTTAGCAAAACATATTATCATGACACATCTTTTAGTTTAAATGTACTACAAAGGGCATAAAAATCATGAGATATGCTGGAGGTTTTCCTGTAAAATCATGTTTCTCAATTTTAGAAAGTAGTTTAGAGTAAATTGAAAAATTTGTAGCATAATTTGTGTAAAGAATAGGAGATCTGATGTTATCATAATATGGTGCACCAAACTCCCTTAGTGTTTCCTCCTTCTTTGTAATGATAGTCATTTCTGCAAATAGAGAATTGACATCGATAGTAGGGAAAAACTAGATTTTCTACAAGTTCCGGTAGCATCATAGGCGGGTATCTTGTAACATAATCCAACAGATACTGTGTGCCCGAATGCAAAACACCTCTGTCTGTGATAGTAAGAATCTACAATGGTAATATCTATAACCAATTACGAAATTAATGTCATGCGTAGCTGATAACCCACAAGTATAGGGGTTTAATTGTAGTTTTTTCGATAAATAAGAGTGTCGAACCCAGCAAGGAGCTAAGGGTAGAATCAATATTGCCTTCAAGTTCTATCGACCACCGATACAACTCTATGCACACTTAATGTTCACTTTACCAGAAACAAGTATAAAACTAGAAGTACTTTGTAAGTGTAAAGGGATAGGTTTGCAAGATAATAAAGAACACACAAATAAAAGTTAGGGGTTGTTAACATAAAGAAACAATTAAATTGGTTTTAGTATAGAGCTTTGTGTAACATAAAGAGAAAGATTTGTCCATAGGCAATCGGTAACTAGACAGGTAATCATTATTGCAATTTTATATGAGGGAGAGGCATGAGCTAAAATACTTTCTGTACTTGTTTCATATGCACTTATGATTGGAACTCTAGCAAGCATCCGCAACTACTAAAGATCATTAAGGTTAAAGCCAACCACAACATTAAGTAATAACTCCTCTTTACTCCCATACGCAACAACCCCCTTACTCAGGGTATAAGTTTCTGTCACTCTCGCCACCCACTACAAGTGAATTATGAATGTATTGCAACACCCTCCAGCGGTAATCCCACATGCTTATGCGAAACGGAGGGCACCATAGAACAACACCAAAATAAAACATACAACTCAAACCAATCATGATCATCAATCAACCCATAGGACAAAAGGAATCTACTCAAACATCATAGGATGGGAACACATCATTGGATAATAATATGTAGCATTAAGCACCATGTTTCAGTATAGATTACAGCCAGTAGAAGAGGTGTTACACCACTGCATAGAGGGGCAGAGGGTTGGTGTTGAAAGCGGCAAAATTGTTGGTGTTGATTGTCGTAACGATGATTGCCCCGGCGGCGTTTTGGAACCACCGGGAGAGAGAGGGAGAGAACCCCCCTCCTCCTTCTTCTTCCTTGGCCTCCTCCATAGATGGGAGGAGAGTTTCCCCTTCGGTCCACGGACTCCATGGCTCCTGGAGGACAGGATCCCCTCTGAGATTGGTTCTCTCTCTCTCTCTCTCTCTCTCTCTCTCTCTCTCTCTCTCTCTCTCTCCCTCTCTCTGTTATCTTCTGTTTCACCTTCTTATTTTCTGGCAGAAAACCGTTCCTTAAATTCCCGGAGATTCATAACTCTGATTGGGCCGAACTTTTAATATGATTTTTTTTCTGGATATTATCTTTCTTGCGGCGAAAGAAGGGCTACAACCGACTTACGAGGTCCCTACAAGCCACCTGGGGGCGCCCAGGTGCCTCCTGCCCCCCTCGAGCACCGTCTTACGTTGATTCTTCTCCCCAAAAATCACATATATTCCAAAATAAATCTCTGTAATTTTATCGCATTTGAACTTCGTTTGATATGGATATTCCGCAAAACAAAAAACATGCAACAAACATGAACTGGCACTAGGCACTGGATCAACATGTTAGTCCCAAAAATAGTATAAAATATTGCTAGAAGTATATGAAAGTTGTAGAATATTGGCATGAAATAATAGAAAAAACTATAGATACGACAGAGATGTATCAACATCCCCAAGCTTAATTCATGCATGTCCTCTTGTAGGTAAATGATAAAAAGGATATTTTTTGTGTGGAATGGTACCAAGCATAATCCCGATCATAGAATTTAATCATGGCATGAATATTAAGACACGAGTGTCATGGTACTAAGTCTGACAGTAAGAATAGGGGGTACGTATGAGGAGGTGAGGCCCTAGCTACGACGAGGTTGTACACACGAGTTTACGAGCTCAGGCCCCTCTCGGAGGAGGTAAAAGCCCTATGCCTCGGTGCCCTGAGGCGGTCAACTGGAATATGGGCGTGTGTGTGTTACAGGGGGTGCGAACCCTTGTCCCAAAGGAGAGGGCGGCTTATATAGAGTGCGCCAGGACCCCATCCCACCTCCGTTACAGGGGTTCAATGTACATTAAGGTAGGGCGTTACTGATGACGCCAGCTATGAAGTGTATTTAATGACCTTTAAGACTACGGAGTGAACGCCTGACCGTTGCCATCCTGAGTGACTCCTAGTCTTTTGTACTCCGAGTGGTTTCTTGTATGGTCGAATGGCTTCATCTTGGTCGAGTGAAATTAGGAAGGGGGGGGGTATCCGAGTGAGATGACTGGTCGAGTGGATTGCACTTGATGACTTCAGTTGATACTCTCTGCTGTACTTCGAATGTCTTTTCTTCTAGGGTAGTGACCTTGGGTGGGGCATATAAGTGAGGCCTATGACCCTAACCTAGGTGTATGGCATCGTCGATAGCCCCCGAATGGATTGAGGTCCGAGTGGAAAGAAGGTTGAAGTTGGTCCTGCCTTGGCTCTTGTGCTTCACAAGTATTCGTACCGGATTTGAGGTCCATGCTGAAAGTTCCGCTTCATTTTCAGTCGCCTTGATCGATTCAGAGTTTGTCGAGTGAACTTATGCTGGTACTCTTCAAGTGTTGTTACAACGTGAAATCTTTGGTGCGATTGGTTCCTGCGGATCCCGGATCTCACGGGATTCGAAAATTTGGGGAAGCGTGCGAGGCAGAGTGCACCGCAGTAAACGGGACAGATAGATAGGGGCACCTTGATTTCTGTGCCTCCTTTTACGCCACGTATCCGGTGCACGACTGTTGCGGGATTTGACAGGATCACTCGGGCCCACGCGTCAGCCACTTGGAAGTAGGCCTTTAAAAGGCGTCAAGGCCGAAGCATTTGCGCTGTGCGCTCCCATTCCCCTTCTTCCTCGTCTGCCTCTCCACCACATCCACTTCCGCCTTCAACGCTGCCGCTTCACCAGTGCGCAGCCTGCCACCATGGTGAAGGACAAGACGGCGGCGCTGGAGCGTGCAAAAAAGGCGACGACGACAGCGAAGAGAAAGAAGATGAATCGGGGGACGTCGTCGAGGTCTGCACTGCTGCCAGGTTAGATCCAGGTAGACTGGATCCGATCTACGCTCCTGCCAGAAGATCAGGAAGATCTGGCCGCCACTGGTTTGATCGCCGCCGGGGCTGCGAGGCTGCCGGAGGGTGAGACAGAACCTCAGCCGCGGTCGGGTGAGTGTGTCCTTCTCGCTACCCATGTCGACCGTGGCTTCTCTCTTCCTTTGCATCCTTTTTTCCGGGGCTTTTTGAACTTTTCGGTGCTCAACTCCACCACTTCTCCCCAATACCATCACATATATCGCTGCGTTCATGTCTATGTGTGAAAACTTCTTGGGTTGTCGACCGCACTGGGGGTCTCTTCAAGCACATTTTTACAATCTGCTCCCAGACCATGAAGAAGGCGAATCCGAGTGACAAGAGGACGCACGTGATCCAGATGTGCGAGGGGTTTAGGGATCCAAATGAGGAAGAGGAGCACTTTTCCTGCCATGACACTTCCCGAGTCGGTCAGGGGCTGGCAGTCGACCTGGTTCTACTGACAGGACATTGCGACCCCCGGTCAGTCGACCGGTCTCCCTCCTTTTACCTTAGATCGAGCCCAACAACTTTCTTCACCGTCCATGACTGCGGTGGAGAAAGTAGAGATGAGCATGTTGGTCGAGAGGGTAGTCTAGTTGGTTCGTGATGGCGTAACTGGCATGGATTTATTGGAGGTGTTCCTCAGTCGATGCATCTAGCTGTTGTGGTTCTAAGACTGACAGTAGAAAGCGGGGTAGGTATGGAGAGGCAAGATCTCGGCTATGGCGAAGGTGTACACACGGGTTTTACGAGTTCAGGCCCTTCGGAGGAAGTAACAGCCCTACGTCTCGGTGCCCGGAGGCGGTCGATTGGATTATGTGTGTGATATTACAGAGGGGGTACAAACCCTTGTCCCAGAGGAGGGGGGTGGCTTATATAGAGTGCGCCAGGACCCCAGCCGTCCTCCATTACGAGGGGCTTAATGTACATGAAGTAGGGGCGTTACTCGTAACGCCAGCCTAAAGTGTTGTTAATTCTTATAAAGACTAAAGGGTGAATGTCCGACCGTTGCGGGTCCTTCTGACTCTTGGTCTTCGATATGGTCGAGTGATTCTTCATATGGTCGAGTGACGGTAGCGGGGAGGACTTCCGAGTGATGTGGTCGTCGAGTGGATTGTACTCGACATGTTCGACTGACGCTCCCCTGTCGTCTGTTGGTCCTTTTATCTTCCAGGGTAGTGACCTTGGGTAGGGCGTATAGGTCAGGCCTATGACCCTACCCCAGGTCTGTATCCTCATCACCAGCCGCTCCAAGCCCGTGACCAGTCGATGTGGATGTACTCGGGCTCCAATGACACTGCTCGGGTCCACCCAGAGGAGGTTCCTGATGCAACTGTGGCCCTGTGGCTGAGGAGCATTACCGGAAACAAGGATAACCCAAGGGGGACCAGGAGAGTCGATCTATTCGATGCTAACAACCAGCCAGAGAAGGTTTGGTCCTTGCTACCGAGTGTACTTCAATCCGTCTTGCAACTTTTTCTGAATCCGACTAATGTTTGATTGACTTCTTGCCTTGTATGTTTATACTGAGATGTACTCAATGCCCAATGGTGAAAAAACCCAGGAGCAAGACCAGGAGGGAGCGGATAGCACCGAAGAAAGTGGTGAGTGGCAGTCCCCAGATGATTACGATGAGGAAGAGAGCGATGAGTCGGACGACAAAGAGGAAGCCGACTCATCACCTCGCACAGAGCGTCGATCCAAGCAGTTCCATGATCCAACGGGCGGGCGTGGCAAGACTGTGGCTCTGAGTACGCAAGCACATAAGCGCACTCGGACTTCGACTCCGGAGCCGACAGAGAAGGTCGCCAAGCAGCCCAAGGTCGTCCCTTCGAACTCTCGAAGACCTTGCCCAAGATCAAGATGGACGTTCCTATTGCTTCTGCATGAGTGTTCCATCTTTCTGTGTTTTCTCTACCGACTCATACTTCTGCTCTGACCGAATGGATTATGAACTTTTCAGTGCTGCAACTTCCACGACCTCCATGGATATTGACAAGGCCCCGGGTGATGAGGAGGCTGATGACGCGGCTACTTCCAAAGCTGGTACGCTCTTGCCATCTTGAGTTTGTTTGGTCGACTGGATTATCTGTCGATTGTGCCCTTATGGTTGCATTTTGTTGCAGCTCCACGGGACATCATTGAGCTTCCAGACGACGAGGAAGAAGCGCCTCTAAAAGACACGGGAAGGAGGGGCAGGGCTTCAAGCAGGAGGAGGCTGCAGGCCAAGGGTCTCAGTCGACATCAGCACCGGAGATGGTGGTCCAGCGATCCGGAGATCCAGCTCGGGCCAATGTTTCTTTTGCCAATCCACTATCGACTGAGCGTCCCTCGGCGTCAACTTCTCAAGTCTCCGCTTCGCCTACACAACTCCATGCTGCAGATCCTGTGACAGCTCCGACTGCATTGCCGTCATCGCTCTTTACTGCATATCACACTCCAGACGACCTGCCGAGTGCCACCAGGGAGGCTCTTCCCCAGGAAAACCTTGTGATGGAGTAGATGAAGATGGTGCACGAGGCCAGTCAAGTTGCCTACAATGCCAGCACCGCTCTGCAAGCCAACGTCAAGGTCAGTTGGTTTTCGACTGGTCTCTTGATTAGTGGTAGTTGCAACTGCTGCTTTACTGCTCGTAAGGTGTCCCTGGATGAGCGTTTTGGAACCTTTATGTGCATCTACCATGGGTCTGCATTTCGCATCCAATCACCCACTGGGTGTTTTGACTTAGTGTTGAATAGTACTTCCACTTGAGTCGACCAAGTTGAGTCAAGTGTTTTTCTGAACTAGTGGGGGCACGCAAAGTGCACCCACTAGGTGTATTCCCCGAGACCGCCGTCGGGTGTTTGATGCGGCGGGGGTCTTTGTCGAATGTTACTTCATTGTTCTTTCACTCGGTTGAATAGCTCGGTCCAAATTGAATCCAGACCAGTGGGGGCACGCCGAGTGCATCCACTGGGTGTAGTCCCCGAGACCGTGGTCGACTGCTGGTAGTCGGCTGGGGTCTAAGAATCTTTTTTTGCATACTCATGCTGTACAAACTGAGGGAGTCCTGGACTAGGGGGTGTCCGGATAGCCGGACTATCAATATCCGCCGGACTCCCAGACTACGAAGATAGAAGATTGAAGACTCCGGCTCATGTCCGGAAGGTACTTTCCTTGGGTGGAAGGCAAGCTTGGCAATCCGGATATGTAGATCTCCTACCATTGTAACCGACTCTGTGTAACCCTAGCCTCTCCGGTGTCTATATAAACTGGAGGGCTTTAGTCCGTAGGACAACACACAACATTACATCTCAACAATCATACCATAGGCTAGCTTCTAGGGTTTAGCCTCCTTGATCTCGTGGTAGATCTACTCTTGTACTACCCATATCATCAATATTAATCAAGCGGGGCGTGGGTATTACCTCCATCGAGAGGGCTGAACACAGGTAAAAACATTGTGTCCCTCGTCTCCTGTTACCATCCGCCTAGACGCACTGATTCGGGACCCCTACCCGAGATCCGCCGGTTTTGACACCGACATTGGTGCTTTCATTGAGAGTTCCTCGTGTGCGTCACCGATAGGCTCGATGGCATCTTCAACCATCAACGCTGTCCGGTGAGACTTTTCTCCCGGACAGATCTTCGTGTTGGCGGCTTTGTCTGCGGGCCAATTCTCTTGGCCATCTGGAGCAGATCGAAGCTACGCCCTAGCCGTCAGTCGATTTGGAAGCTTGAACTTCACGGCCGATGACCGCGGAGATTCGATCTTGACGGACTCGAGCCACAGCCAAAGCCGCCGCCTTTGTGACGATGGGCATGATCTAGCTCTGCGCGGACGGTGCTTTGGAGGTCAGATCGAACCCCTCCGGCCACTAGCCCGGGCCGATTGCCCATGACGGGGGCAGGTGGATAGACGCCGCCCTGGGGGCTTCAACATCTACGGTGATGGAGCCGAACACCAATCTCGTCCCCTGCGAAACTCGTGATCCCGAGACGCCGGACTCCTCGCCGGACTCCGATCCTCCCGCGCCCCCGCCAATTAAACCGGATTGGGCGCCGGTTATGGAATTCACCGCCGCAGACATCTTTCAGCACTCGCCTTTCGACGATATCCTAAATTCTCTGAAGCATCTCTCGCTATCGGAGAATTCGGCGACTATGGCGGGGCGGTTGAGTACTGACGATGAAGAAATTGAGCCCACCCACCACCCACTTCGTAGCCATCGCCGAGGATCTAACCAACATGCTAGACTACGACTCCGATGACATCGACGCTATGGACGATGATGCGGAGACGATCGAACCCAGCACCCATGGGGCCTTTGGAAGGCCACCTCGTCACATAGCGTCTACATGGTGGATACCCCAAAAGAAGGGGATGGCGAAAAAGCAGCGGAGGAAGATTCTCTAAAGAAGCAGCCTAAACGCCGGCGTCAGCGGCGCCGCTCTAAATCCCGCCACAACAAGAATGGAGATTCCGGCGCGGGAGATAATAACACTCCGGAGAGTGCCGAAGACAAACCCCTCCAGCAAGACTCAGCACAGGAGGATGAAGAAGCAAACCCTCATGAAAGGGCGGCAGAAGAAAAGGTCGAGGATCACAACTATATACCTCCCTCCGAAGACGAAACAAGCCCCAATGACGACGAACTCGAGGAGCTCGTCGAACAAGAGCTTTTCAAACGCAGGCTCGTCGCTACTGACAAGAAGCTCAAGAAAGAAAACGGAAGCTCAACACAGCGGAAGACGCGCTCCGAATAAGATGGAGCAAAGTACTCAAAACCGCAGATAAACACGGCAACGGCCACCAATCGAAGAGCTACCCGAAGTGTAAGCTGCTCCCAGAATTCGACGAGGAAGCCGTAAAGCCCCCACCGTCCAATGGCCCAGCCAGGTCCATCTACGGACCCAAAAAGACAGCCCCAATAAGCAAAGGAACACGTCAAGTGTCCGACGATAGCGGCAACGCGATACAAGTGGGAGCTGCACACCCACTATGCTTCATCGACGAGGTCTTTGGATCATGAATTCCCAGCAGGTTTAAACCCATAAACATAGAAGCTTACGATGGAACAACAGACCACGGAGTGCGGATAGAAGACTATATACTGCATATACATATGGCCAGAGGAGATGATCTCCACGCCATAAAATATCTACCCCTCAAGCTTAAAGGGCCAGCCCGTCATTGGCTCAAAAGCCTCCCAGAAAATACTGTTGGAAGTTGGGAAGAGCTCGAGGAAGCGTTTAGAGCAAATTTTCAAGGGACTTATGTCCGGCCTCCGGATGCAGATGACCTAAGTCACATAACTCAACATCCCGGAGAGTCAGCGCGGAAATTCTGGAACAGGTTCCTTACCAAAAAGAACCAAATAGTCGACTGTCCGGACGCCGAAGCCTTAGCAGCTTTTAAGCACAATGTCCGAGACGAATGGCTCGCCAGACACCTCGGTCAAGAGAAACCGAGGACAATGACCGCATTAACAAGCCTCATGACCCGCTTCTGTGCAGGAGAGGATAGCTGGCTGGCAAGATGCAGCACCAGCGACCCAAGTACATCCGAGATAAGAGATGGAAATGGAAAATCACGGCGCAGAAAAGAGCAGCGCCGGAATAAAGAGAAAAGCCCAAAGAGCACGGTAGTCAATGCGGATTTAAAAGCTCACGGCCAAATAGTAAAGCTCAGCCCCTCAAGGATGACAATGATTTAACTGTCTAACCTACACAAAATCTTGGGTCGGATATGTCAAATCCACAAGACCGGAAGGCCCACAAATCACACCCACGAGGATTGTTGGGTTTTCAAACAGTCCGCCGATTAAACGCCAAACACAAGGGGCTCGACGCGTCAGCGAAGAAGATAAACCCCGACGAGGCACCGGAAAACAAAAACTTTTCCCCAAGGGGTCAAAGCAGTAAACTCACTTTATGTGAGGATACGGAAAAACAGTCGGCACTTCCTAAAAAGAGCCCCAAACGGTCCAATCAAGCGAGATCAAGAGATTGGATATCAAAACCAATCACTTTCGACCACCGACTACTCGAAGTGTTGAAGCGCGGGACGGACTCCCGATATTGAATCCGTAATAGGCGGATTACAATTCTAAACGTCCTAATGGGCGGAGGCGTGACTTAAACTGCTATATTCAAACACAATCCGTCGGATGGGGATAGACCCTACCAAAATTTGACACATCCGCACTTCCTTCAAAGGAGTGGCGCTTGAGCCCTTACGCCAGTGCATAGGCTCGATATTACTCGAAGTCGTGTTGGATCGCCGAACAATTTCGAAGAGAAAAGTTAATTTTCCATATCGTCCCATTTAAAAGTGAATATCAAGCACTGTTGGGACGAAAGGCTTTTGTCCGCTTCAACGCCATACCACATTACGCGTCTCTTACACTTAAGATGCCCGGTCCCCATGGCGCCATCTCAGTGCGAGGGTCATTTACAGACCCCGGACTCGGATAGACGAATCCGGACTCAGCAGGCTAGGGGCTCCCTAGCCGCATACCCTTTCACAAGGGGCTGAGCGCACAACTAAACGCGGTTTCCTATAAACCTAGCTTCAATTATTTACACTTATTCTTTTGCATATTTTTCGCATGAACTGTTTCTAAAACTAAAGTGTTCCTCTCTTTCTACAGATGAACAACGTGCGTGCCGTCGGGATAACGGCGCCATGAGAGACACAGCGCAGAGGCGTGCAAGAGGGACCCGTCGCAAGGATTCTTTTGATTAAGACCCTCGTAGAGCTTTTCATTATTGTCTCTTGTTGTTAATCTCCTCGGCTTCTTTCTATAGCCAAAGCGAGCTGGCGCTTTGGCATCGGCGCGTCGAAGACAATGCCGTACACGGACACAAGGGGCTTAGGGCATAATCCGCCGTTACCATAAAGTCCGAACACCTTCGGAGTGTTCGGTGTCTCAAGTTGGGCATTATATGCATCAGCTCGAATCATGTCTTTGGTCAAATGTTGGGTTTGCGGCTCCGTGTTTTGCTGCCTTACGCCACGTATCATCCGCTAACGCGGCACCGGAGAACTACTGCGATTGTGCCCCGTTAATTTGGGCGAGCACCTCGATGAAAGCCAAAACTGATTGTCATGATATAGCGAGAGTCTCGTCAGCCACTTGATCGACTATCGAAATGTTTAGAATTCCCCGCCTTGACGAAGGACCGCTTCCCAGTTAGGCACATACGCACCCCGAATCCGGAGATGTGCGGTGTCATCAGGGGCTATATCGTAGCCCCACCCTCGAGCTCCATTGGCTAAGTGAAAGAGATAAAGCATTATAGTCCGGATTGCCTCGTTCGCTACGCTATCACCTCCTTATAAAAGGACCGAGACGTCGGATTAAAGTGTGAAAATGCGCCATTTTGCGAACACCCCAGCACCTTGTGCGAGGGGGTTGAAGCCGAAGACTGCATCTTTCAGGTTATACACAAGTATACTTAAACGGCCGCAAGGAGAAGTTTTACTACTTGGAAGCACAAGTATAAAAAGCATTCATACTATAATCATTGATTTACAAGGTCTGCGTTCATTTGAGCGTTACATTCTTTGAGCCTGCGCCTCTACTTTCTGAGCACCGCGCATGACTTCTCCAGTAGTGCTCGACAGGAGCGGCTTTCATCCGGACCGGGCAGCAACGATGGTGGCATCCATCTCCGGATAATGCGCCTTTACGGGCGAGCCATTCGCGCGCCCTCGATGCAGCCGACCGTTTCATCTCCTTGATATGCGGCACCGCGCAAGGAATTGCTGCAATAAGCTAAAGTAGCTCGTCGCCTTGGATCTTTACGGCGGACATGGGCCACGATGTCGATCATCGCCCGATCCGTCTGATCTATTCAGTTCGGCCCATTCGCCAACCTGTCCGTCGAGGAAAAGCGCGATCCGGCTGTGGAATTGAGACCAATACAACTCTTCCGCCTCGTGATCCCTTGGCGGAAGTGTTTAGCGGCATCGGCCGCACTAGCAGCCAAATCCATATGCGGATCTTCCGAACTCCTTTGCCGCTCAAATTGGCGTACTTGGCATCCATAAGCGGGCGCGCGATAAGAAAAGGCTTGCCAGCCACGATTTCTCGGCTTGGCGCAGCTCCTCCTTCATAGCCCGCATTGCGAGCGGGCATCCTTGGCTTCGGCGGTGGCCTTCTTGAGTCTTCCCGCCCGATAGGCGCTCCTTTTCAAGAGCCTCGCTTCTGATCGGTAGCATCCTTTAATTTCTTGGCCAATTCAGCCACCTCCGCCTGCTTAGGCAAGGCGCAGCCTTTTCGACCTTCAACTCTTGGCCGCCCTCGCGGCAACCGCATCACTCGCCGGGCTTGCTCCTTAGCTCGTGGCTTCGCTCGCCAAGGCTCTCCACAGCAGCAGCATGCGCATAAACAACATATAATTTGTCGAGGAGGGCTTTAACCCACTCAATAAAGCGGCTGTGGGGAATTTCTTTACCTTGCGACTCGTCAAGTCGCTGATTGACAAGTGCGATGTCGGCATCGCCATGTCCGATTGTCGACTTCGATTCAAGAAGCGATCGATCCGGCTGGCCCCGGACTATCGCCACCATGTCGAATGGCGGTATTCATTACGAGATATTTAGATTTTCGATCCTCGGCACGCTGTCATCTTCGACAACCTACGAGTCTCGGGGCTACTATCTATCTGAGGCACATTTTTATATGCACAACTGTTAAAGGACAAAGGTGCGCCATTTTCGCATACCTCAAATCCCGCGACAAGCTCATGGCGGCGTCCGCAATCCGCTTTCAGCGGATGAAATCCTTCAATCACCATACGCATTAACGCACGGTGATCTTACGAAATGGACGCCCTCTCAAGCAAACTCTTGATTCTCGGCCGGGCTCGGTGGGTGTTGAAATCCTTGGCCCCTCGGGGCCGGGGCGCCCTCGTGGCGACACTTGGGCTCGCTTTGCCTCATCTGGCAGCAGCTTGGGCGGAGGCGTGTCGCTCTCCATCATCTCCGGAAGAAGATCCCGAGGATGAACTCATCTCGAGGCGGCTGCAGATCAAACTGCGATATAAATATTTTGGTTACCTCTGAAGCGTCTGAAGGTATTTCCTTATTAAACTTCTTCTTTCATACTCACGGCTCGTTGGAGGCTGGTCCTTGGGCGATGATTGCGCGTCCGGATTCTCTCGGACGCGGACCAGTGGGGATTTCTTCCCACGCTTAGGGGCTGGGACCTCCGGATCTTCGGGGCGGTCCTCTTCTCCCTCTGAAGGAGGATCCTTGGTTCCCTCCTCTTGATCGCCTTTGGACGAAGTATTAGCTCCTTTATCTCCCCGTCGCCCCCCCTCTATGGGCGCAACCTCCAACATTCTCGACCAGCCACGGGCTCCAGTCACGGTCTCTGGGGGGGCGGACACCTTATCAGCCTTGATTGCGCCACCCATTCCTATAAAGAATAAAGGGTCGAGGCGATCTCTTGAAAGGCATACAAATAGAATGTCCGGGCTTTGAGCTATTTACCGAGTATCCAAGGCGATCGCGGCTTAGTCCCGCATCCTCGGCGAATCCGGACCGCCACTGCGGTCCGAAGAACAGCTCGTACATCTCCAAGGGTGTCGCACCCATGAAATCTTTGGAGGATACGAGGTCCCTCGATTGAACTCCCATAAGCGGAGAGGGCGGCGTTTGCAGGGTAGGAGGTGCCTAGTTAGCATGACCTGCATCACCTTGATCAGATCAATCTCCCTTGTTTGGAGGTCTCGAATCCGGCCCTGTAGTGCGGGCACGTCCTTGGATGGCCCCCAGTTGAGCCCTTGGTTGACCCACGACATCAGCTGCCGTGGAGGTCCCGGGCGGAAAGAGGGCGGCGGCTTTTGCTTGCTGCCCCTAGGAACAGTGATGTAAAACCACTCCTGCTGCCACAGTCCCTGTTCCTCTTGGAAGGAACCTTCGAGCCACGGGGCATCGACCTTCCTGCTTATGGTCGCCCGCCGCACTCCGCTTGGCGCCCGATCATCTTGGCTCCACCTTAAATGTTTTCAGCCACAGGCGAAGTGGGGGATGAGCGGAGGAAGGCTTCGCAGACAATGATAAATGCGGAGATATGGAGGATGGACTCGGAGCCAAGTCGTGGAAGTCCAGCCTGTAGTAGAACAGGCCCCCTCACGAAAGGATCCGTCGGAAGCCTAATCCCGACGGAGGTGAGATCTTGGCAGCGTATTCCCGGGCTCGGAGGCTGGCACGGCCTGCCCAGGGCAGCAACCTGTCTTGAACTCCGTGGGCGTGTGCTTGGCCTCACGCAACTTCAATATGTCCTCCTCCGTGGCGGAGGAGGCACCCACTGCCCCGGAGGTCGGGCGGACATGGTTGTGGATCCGAAGCGCTCGAATCTGAAGCTCTAGGTGTTGGAACTGGGGGCGGAGGAAAGATTCGATGCGAGGTTGAAAGACAAGGACAGGCCTTGGTCCTCTTATAAAGGGGGAAGAAATACCAAGGGCCGTCTCCGTGACCGTTTGGGATTCCCTTCGATAGAGGAGGTGTGGCGGAGGAACAGTTGGGTTACCCACGCACGTATTGATGAGGATCCAGAATAAAGGGAACACGATCTCTTCTTGACGGGGCGTGCCAAGGAAACCGCTTCGCTAAAGCGTCTTTGGCGGAATAATAAAACAATTCAAAAGCGAAGGCTTGGCTGCGGTGTGATGTCACGCCGCATAAATCGTCGGCAGATTGGATCGATATGTGTTTTATTCTCTCGTTGGAATGTGGAATTTATTTTGCGAGCGGACACTATCACGGTGTTCATTATCTCCTCCGGATTATTCAAGGGAGGAACCCGCCTTGCAATGCCGAACATTATGCACGCCGGACTTATAGTCATTGAAGACTGGTTCGAGGGCTCTTGAGGAGTCTGGACTAGGGGTGTCCGGATAGCGGACTATCAATATCCGCGGACTCCCGGACTACGAAGATAGAAGATTGAAGACTCGGCTCGTGTCAGGAAGGTACTTTCCTTGGCGTGGAAGGCAAGCTTGGCGATACGGATATGTAGATCTCCTACCATTGTAACCGACTCTGTGTAACCCTAGCCTCTCCGGTGTCTATAAAAACCGGAGGGCTTTAGTCCGTAGGACAACACACAACATTACATCTCAACAATCATACCATAGGCTAGCTTCTAGGGTTTAGCCTCCTTGATCTCGTGGTAGATCTACTCTTGTACTACCCATATCATCAATATTAATCAAGCAGGACATAGGGTATTACCTCCATCGAGAGGGCTTGAACCTGGGTAAAAACATTGTGTCCCTCGTCTCCTGTTACCATCCGCCTAGACGCATAGTTCGGGACCCCCTACCCGAGATCCGCCGGTTTTGACACCGACACAGACCATGCAGAGTGGAAAACGGACCAGTGGGGGCACGCCAAGTGCACCCACTGGGTGTAGTCCCCGAGACTACTATTGAATGTTTGATTCAGCGGTAGTCTTAGAGCAATTGTCGCTGCGATTGACTTTTGTTCCTGTCGACTGACATATCTTATTTGCTGACCGCAGAAATCTTGTGATCTTGGGGCTCAATTTGCTGAACTGGAGAAGAAGCAGATCAGCCTCAACTTCGATCTGGAGCTAGCCAAGAAGAATCTCAAGAAGGCCCAGGAAGAAGCAACTACCATGGGAGGTAATAATTTGTCGACTGTCCACCATATGACCCCCTTTTTACTCTCTTGAACCGAGTGACTCCACTCGAACAGATGTGCGTAGTGAAAACCGTTAACTCCAAGCTCGTCTGAAAAATGTTATTTCTTTAGAGAAAATGAAGCAGGCTCTGGAGAACAAGGATCAAGACCTTGCCGCAGCATAGAAGGAGGCGCGAGAGAAAACGGTGCTTGCTGACAAGAAGTTTGCCTCATTCAACAAGTTGGAAGAGGAGAACTCCAAGTTGAAGACTGCCGTTACTGAAGCCAACCAGGAGGTTGCGAGGCTAAAGAAGGACAAGGAAAACTTGAGTGACGAGGTTGGAAGTCTCAAGGTCAAGAAGGGTGAACTGGAGGTTTCTCAGGGACAACATGCTGAGAAGCTGGTCTTGAAGCTTGAAGGTATTTCCCTTTGTCCGACTGATTTGTTGATGTCGACTGACACATCTTATTAAACTGTCGACTCATTGCCTTTCTGACTGTGCAGAACTTTGTCAAGATTTCGAAGCAGAGACTGGGTGGGTCGAGATAGGTCTTGACCCCATAAACTCTCCTGTCAAAGATGACATCGCGATGAGCGTGTTGCGATTGGAGTCTCGTCTGGACAGTGCTGTGGATTATCTCGCTCGTTTGAAGGTGGCAATGTCGCGGATCGACGCTGAACTCTGGCCTCAAGCGGAACTCCCAAAAGATCTTGAGTCTCTGATGACTCGATTGAATGAAATCCCTGGTCGAGTGCAGGAGTGGAAGAAGTCGTCTGCTCGCTATGGTGCCGATGTTGCTCTGTCGTTGGTCCGAGTACACTGTAAGGATGTTAGAGAAGACAAGCTGGCGGCTCTCAAGGTTGCCAACACTAAGAAGCTCAGCTTCCAGTCCTTTATGGACACTGAGGGAGTCCTGGACTAGGGGGTGTCCGGACAGCCGGACTATCATTGTCCGCCGGACTCCAAGACTATGAAGATACAAGATTGAAGACTCCGTCCCGTGTCCAGATGGGACTTTCCTTGGCGTGGAAGGCAAGCTTGGCGATACGGATATGTAGATCTCCTACCATTGTAACCGACTTTGTGTAACCCTAGCCCTCTCCGGTGTCTATATAAACCGGAGGGTTTTAGTCCGTAGGACATAACCTCCATTACACAATCATACCATAGGCTAGCTTCTAGGGTTTAGCCTCCTTGATCTCGTGGTAGATCCACTCTTCTACTACCCATATCATCAATATTAATCAAGCAGGACGTAGGGTTTTACCTCCATTGAGAGGGCCCGAACCTGGGTAAAACATTGTGTCCCTCGTCTCCTGTTACCATCCGCCTAGACGCACAGTTCGGGACCCCCTACCCGAGATCCGCCGGTTTTGACACCGACATTGGTGCTTTCATTGAGAGTTCCTCTGTGTCGTCACCGATAGGCTCGATGGCTCCTTCAATCAACAACAACGCCGTCCAGGGTGAGACTTTTCTCCCCGGACAGATCTTCATATCCGGCGGCTTCACACTACGGGCCAATTCACTTGTCCATCTGGAGCAGATCGAAAGCTACGCCCCTGGCCGTCAGGTCAGGTTCGGAAGCCTAAACTTCACGGCTGATGTCCGCGGGGACTTGATCTCCGACGGACTCGAGCCACAGCCGAGCGTGCCGCACTGTCGCGATGGGCATGATTTAGCTCTACCGCCGGACAATGCCTTGGTGGCCGCACATGAATCCGCCCCGGCCCTCAGTCCGGAGCCGATCGCCCAGATCGAGGATCGGTGGCTGGACACCGCCTCGGGGGCTGCAACTTCCACAGCGATGGAGCCGAACACTGACCTTGTCCCCTATAAAGCTCGTGACTCCGAGGTGCCGGACTCCCTGCCGGACTCCGAACCTCCTGCGCCCCTGCCAATCGAATCCGATTGGGCGCCGATCATGGAGTTCACCACCACGGACATCTTCCAACACTCGCCCTTTGGCGACATCCTAAATTCGCTAAAGCATCTCTCGCTATCCGGAGAGCCCTGGCCGGATTATGGCCAGGATGGTTCGGAGGCGGACGACGAAGAAATTCAAAGCCCACCCACCACCCACTTTGTAGCCACTGTCGACGATCTAACAGACATGCTAGACTATGACTCCGAAGACATCGACGGTATGGACGACGATGCCGGAGACGATCAAGAACCAGCGCCTACAGGGCACTGGAAGACCACCCCAACACATGACGTATACATGGTGGATACCCCAAAAGGAAGCGATAACAAGGACCAACGGGGCGCGACAAAGGATAATCCCGCTGATAAACAACCAAAACAGCGACGCAGACGCCGCCCTAAGTCCCGCCTCGACAACAACAACGCTCCTCATGACCCAGCAGTAGAGCTGGGCAAACCAGTGGACGACGAACATGCAGCCAAGCAACCGTCCAAACAGGACGAATCGGATAATCAATCCATGCCCGGCAAAACCGACAGTCCAGACGACCTCACGCCGGACACACCGCCGGAGAATAAAAGCCTTCGGAAAAGACTCGTCGCCACTGCAAGAAGTTTGAAGAAGGAAAAACGGAAGCTCAAAACAACGGAAGACATACTCAGAATGTGGTGGAGCAAAGTGCTCAAAACCGCAGACAAATACGGCAATGGCCATCAATCAAAGAGCTACCCGAAGCGCAAGCTGCTGCTAGAATTTGACGAGGAGGCCATAGAGCCCCCACAGTCAAAAAACAAAGAGGCCTCCTGGTCGGATAGACGGCCAGATGATAGGCCAAAATCTAAAAGCGGCACCGCACACAAGCCGACTCATGACCCTGGAAAAACAGATGGCCCAGCCAGGTCCATTTACGGGCCAAAGAAGAGGGCCCCAGGAAGCAACACAACACGCCAAGTCTCCGAAGACAGCGGTACACCCAAATACAGGGGCGCCGCACACCCACTATGTTTCACCAATGAGGTGCTGGAGCATGAATTCCCAGCAGGGTTTAAACCCACAAACATAGAGGCTTACGACGGAACAACAGACCCTGGAGTCTGGATAGAGGATTATATACTACACATACACATGGCTAGAGGAGACGATCTCCACACCATAAAATATTTAGCCCTCAAGCTCAAAGGGCCAGCCCGTCATTGGCTCAAAAGCCTCCCAGAAAACACTGTTGGAAGTTGGGAAGAGCTTGAGGACGCGTTTAGAGCAAATTTTCAAGGGACTTATGTCCGCCCTCCGGATCTGAGATGATCTAAGTCATATAACTCAACAGCCGGAGAGTCGGTAGCATAATGCTGGAACAGGTTCCTTACTAAAAAGAACCAAATAGTCGATTGTCCGGACGCCGAAGCCTTAGCAGCTTTTAAACACAACGTCCGTGACGAATGGCTCGCCAGGCACCTCGGCCAAGAGAAGCCGAGGACAATGTCCGCGCTAACAAGCCTCATGACCCGCTTTTGCGCGGGGGAAGATAGCTGGCTGGCAAGATGCAGCACCAGCGACCAAGTACATCCGAGATCAGAGATGGAAATGGAAAATCACGGCGCAGAAAAGATCAGCGCCGGAATAAAGAGAAAAGCCCAAAGAACACGGCGGTCAATGCCGGATTCAAAAGCTCGCGGCCAAACAACAAAACACTGCCTCTTAAGGATAACAGTGATGAGCTATCCAACTTAAACAAAATTCTGGGTCGGATATGTCAAATCCACAGCACCCCCGGAAAGCCTGCAAACCACACCCACCGAGATTGTTGGGTTTTCAAACAGTCCGACCGATTAAACGCCGAACACAAGGGGCTCAACGCATCAAGCGAGGATGATGATAAACCCCACCAGCAGAGCACCGGAAACAAAAGACTTTCCCACAAGAAGTCAAAGCAGTAAACTCACTTCATGTGATAATACGGAAAAACAATGCGGCACCCGCCAAAATGGGTCCCGCACGGTCCAACCCAGCGGAACATCGAGATTGGATATCAAAACCAATCACTTTCGACCACCTGGATTATTCCAGAAGCGTTCGAAATGCAGGATGGACTGCCCTGATATTGGATCCTATAATCGACGGACTACAATTTAAACAAGTCCTGATGGACGGAGTCAGCGATTTAAACCTGCTATATCCAAACACAATCCGCAAGTTGGGGATAGACCTTACTAAAATCCGACACAGCCGCACTTCCTTTAAAGGAGTGGCGCTTGAGCCCTTACGCCAAGTGCACAGGCTCCTTATTACTAGAAGTTGTGTTCGGGTTACCGAACAACTTCCGACGCGAAAAGCTAATCTTTCATGTCATCCCATTCAAAAGTAGCTATCAAGCACTATTGGGACGTGAAGCTTTTGTCCGCTTCAACGCCATACCACATTACGCGTCTCTTACACTTAAAATGCCCGGTCCACGTGGCATCATTTCATTACGAGGGTCATTTAAAGACCCCGGACACGGCTAGACGAGTTCGGCATAAATAAGCTAGGGGCTCCCTAGCCGCACACCCCCTCATAAGGGGCTGTGCGTACAAGCAACAAATGAGCTAATATAGACTCGGCCTTACTTATTTATTAATATTTTTCATATACCTTTTTTTCGCACGATTTCCTTTCAAACTAAGTTCCTCTCTTTTTACAGATGAACAACATGCACACCCGCCCGGGATAACGCGGCAACGGAGACAGAGGCGCAGACGTGCAAGAGGGACCCGTCGCAAGGATTCTTTTTGATTAAGACCTGCGTAAACCTTTTTCTTGTCTCTTGTTGCTATAATCCCTGGTTTCTCATTATAACCAGAGTGGAGCTCGACGTTTTGGCATCGGCGCGTCGAGAGGACCTTGCCGTACCTGGACACTAGGGGCTTAGGGCATTGTTCTGCCCGTCATTATAAAGACCGAACACCTTAGGGAGTGTTCGGCGTCTCGAGTTAGGCCTTATATGCATCAGCTCCGAATCATGTGTTTGGTCAAATGTTGGGTTTGCGGCTCACGTGTTTTGCTGCCTTACGTTCCGTATCGCCGGTTAACGCGGCACCGGAGAACTCTGCGATTGTGCCCCGGTTAATTTGGCGAAGCACCTCGAGAGAAAGCCAAAACTGATTGTCATGATCTGCGAGACTGGTCAACCACTCGATCGACCACCGGAATGTTTAGAATTCCCCGCTTTGTGAAGGACCGTTTCGGTCAGCACACACGCGCCCGAATTCGAGAGCGCGGTACCCTAGGGGCTATATCATAGCCCCACCCTCGAACTCAATGGCTAAGTGAAAGTGATAAAGCATCATAGTCCGGTTGCCTCGTTTGCTCGCTACCACCTCCTCAACAGGACCGAGGCGTCGGATTAAGAGTGACAATGTGCTATTTTGCGAACACCCCGCACCTTGTGCGTGGGGCTGAAAGCCAAAGACTGCCATCTTTCGGGTTATACGACGATATCGTGCGACGGCGATAGGAGATATTTCAATACTTGGAGCGCACAAGTATAAGCGATTACATCATAACCATTGTTTTACAAAATACAACGTTCATTTGAACGTGACATTTTTCGAGCACTGCGACTCTATTACACGAGCACCATGCATAACTTCCCCAAAATAGTGCTCGGCGGGTAACCGGCTTTCGTCCGAACCCTGGGTTGCAACAGCGGTGGCATCCATCTCCGTCCAATGTGTCTTCACACGGGCAAGGGCTATCCGCGCACCTTCTATGCAGGCCGACCGCTTCATCTCCTTGATATGCGGCACCACCCCAAAAAATTGCTGCAATAAGCCAAAATAGCTCGTCGCCTTGGGCCTCTCTGGCCAGACATGAGTCATGATATCCGTCATGGCAAGTCCGGACAACCTGTTCAGCTCAGCCCATTCGGCCAACCGATCGGTCAGCGGAAGTGAGTGATCCGGACTATGGAATTGAGACCAAAACAACTCTTCCGTCTTGTGATCCTTTTGACTCCGGAAGTGCACAACGGCATCCGCCGCACTTGCCTCTAAGTCCATATATGGATCCTCCGGACCCCACAGCTGGCCAAGCTGGGCATAATTTGGATCCGTAAACCGGCGACGCAGTAGAAAAGGCTTGCCAGCCACAATGTCTCCGGCCTGATGCAGCTCCTCCTTCATTGCCCGCATTGCAGAACGGGCATCCTTGGCCTCGGCGGTGGCCTTCCCCAAGTCTTCTCGCTCCGATAGGCGCTCCTTTTCAAGAGCCTCATTGCGGTCGGTAGCATCCTTCAATTTTACAGCCAATTCGGCCATCCCTTCCCTGCTTCGGCAGTGTGCAGCCCTTTCAGCTTCTAACTCTTCGCCCGCCCTCGAGGCAGCCGCATCACTCCTTCTGGCTTGCTTCTTGGCTTGAGCAAGTTCTGCCCGAAGGCTGTCCACAGCAGCAGCACCATCTGCGTCAAGCATAAATATTGTAAGAGGTGGGCTTTGACTCACTTAAACATGTGACTGCGGAGAGACAACTTACCTTGCGACTCGTCAAGTCGCTTGTTGACTAGCGCGATGTCCGCATCCGCTACATCGAGTTGCCGCATTAATTCGGCAACTCCATCAGTCCGGCTAGCCCCCGGACTATCTGCCACCTGCATGGGAAAGGTGCCACTCAATACCTGCGATTTTGATCCTCGGCACGCTGTCGCTTTCGACAACCTACCGAGTCTCAGGGGCTACTATCTATACAGGGCGCACTTTCATGTGCAAACTTGTCAAAAAGGTGCGTCGTTTCTACGAACCTCAAACCCCGCCAGCAAACTCCTGACGGCATTATGCAATCTGCTTTCGGCGGACGATATCTTTCCAATCACCATGCTCATCAATGCACGGTGATCTTCTGAGATGGACGCCCTCTCAAGCAGACCCTTCAGCTCCCCCGGCCGAACACTAGTCGGCGCCGAACTCTTCGGCTCTGCCGGGCTCGGGGACACCCTCCGTGACGACACTTCAGGCTCGTCCGCCCTATCCGACGGCGCAGCAGACGGAGGCGTCTCGCTCTCCATCATCTCCGGACGAAGATCCCCCGAAGACGAACTCATCTGAGAAGGTCGCAGATCCAAACTACAAGGTAAAAATTTCGGTTATCCTCAGAAGCACAAATAGGGATGTTTTCTTATTGATGAACTCCCCTTTTCCTACTCACGGCTCACTAGAGGGCTGATTCTTTAGAGAAGATTGTACGGCCGGGGTCTCCCCGGATGCAGGACCCTCTGGTGAAGATTTCTTCCCCCGCTTAGAGACTTTGGCCTCCAGGTCTTCGGAGGCGGTCCTCTTCTCCCTCGGAGGAGGATTCTCGATCCCCCTTCTTCAAGCGCCCCCTTGGGCGAGGTGATAGCTCCTCTATTTTCCCCTTCGCCTTCTTCTAAAGGCGCGACCTCCAACATTCTGACCAGCACGGGCTCCGGTGCGGTCTCTGGGAGGGGAGCCGGACACCTTATCAGCTTTGCTTGCGCTACCCACTCCTGATGAAGGATAACGGGTTAAAAGGCGAATTATAGAAAAGCAAACAAACGGTACGTCCGAACACTAAGCTGCTTACCTGAGTATCCGGGCGATTGCAACTTAGGCCTGCATCCTCAGTCAATTCCGAACACGCCACCTGCGGTCCAAAGAACAACTTGTACATCTCCACGGGTGTCATACCCATGAAGTGTTGGAGAATCCGTGGTCCCTCCGGATTGAACTCCCATAATCGGAGAGGACGGCGTTTGCAGGGCAGAAGACGGCTGATTAGCATGACCTGCATCACCACGACCAGATCGATCTCCCTCGCTTGGAGGTCTCGAATCCGGCCCTGCAATAGGGGCACGTCTTTTGACGGCCCCCAATTGAGCTCCTTGGTTGACCCACGACATCAACCGTTGTGGAGGTCCCAGGCGGAATGAAGGCGGTGGCTTTTGCTGCTGCCCTTTGGAGGCGGTGATATAGAACCACTCCTGCTGCCACAAGCCGAGCTCCTCTTGGAAGGAGCCCTCGGGCCCACGGGCATCGGTCCTCCTACTTATGGCCGCCCATCAAGCACTCTGCTAGCGCCCCCAATCATCTTGGCTCCACATTGAAGGTCTTCAGCCACAGGCGAAGTGGGGGGGTGACGCGGAGGAAGGCTTTGAGCGATAATAAATGCGGAGATATGGAGGATGGACTTGAGCCAAGTCATGGAAATCCATCCCGTAGTAGAACATGAGCCCTCTCACGAAGGATCCGTCGAGAAGCCTAAACCCCGGCGGAGGTGGGATCTGACGCAGCGTACTCACCGGGCTCGGGAGTGGGTATAGCCTGCCCTTGGGCGGGCAACTGTCTTGAAATCTCGTAAGGCAGTGCTTGGCCTCACACAGCTTAGCACGTCCTCCTCCGTGACGGAGGAGGGCATCCACCGCCCTGAAGGTCGGGCGGACATTGTTGAAGGTCCAAGCGCTCGAATCTGGGGCTCGGGTGTTGGAACTTGGAGCAAGGAGAGGATTCGATGGAAGATTGAAGAAAAGCGAGCCTTGGTCCTGTTATAAAGAGGGAAATACCAAGAGCCGTCTCCGTGACTGTTAAGGATTCACCTTCGATAGAGGAGGCATGGCGACGGCGCGGTTGGGTTACCCACGTCCGTATTGATGAGAATCCGGAATAAGGGAACACGATCTACGCTCGACAAGGCGTGCCAAGGAAACCGCTTCGCTAAACGCGCTGAGGCGGTATAATAAAAAATGATTCGAGTAAAGGCTTGGTAGTGGTGTGACGCCATGCCGCAAAATACGTCAGCAGATTGAACTTGTGTACATTTTATTCTCTCTATGGTGGAATGTGGAATTTATTTTGCAGAGCCGGACACTATCCTGGTGTTCACAATCTTCTTTGGATTATTCGGAGGAGGAACCCGCCTTGCAATGCCGAACATTATGCTTGCCCGGACTCATCGTCATTGAAGCGAGGTTAGGGGGCTCTTGAGGAGTCTGGACTAGGGGGTGTCCGGACAGCCGGACTATCATTGTCTGCCGGACTCCAAGACTACGAAGATACAAGATTGAAGACTCCGTCCCGTGTCCGAATGGGACTTTCCTTGGCGTGGAATGCAAGCTTGGCGATACGGATATGTAGATCTCCTACCATTGTAACCGACTCTGTGTAACCCTAGCCCTCTCCGGTGTCTATATAAACCGGAGGGCTTTAGTCCGTAGGACATAACCTCCATTACACAATCATACCATAGGCTAGCTTCTAGGGTTTAGCCTCCTTGATCTCGTGGTAGATCCACTCTTGTACTACCCATATCATCAATATTAATCAAGCAGGACGTAGGGTTTTACCTCCATCGAGAGGGCCCGAACCTGGGTAAAACATCGTGTCCCTCGTCTCCTGTTACCATCCACCTAGACGCACAGTTCGGGACCCCCTACCCGAGATCCGCCGGTTTTGACACTGACAGACACCTTCCTTGATGCTGCCACTCGTATCACGGACAACATCGACCTTGACAGCTTCGTCAAGCCAGCAAGTCCTCCTCCTGCCGAGTGAACAAACATTATGCTCCACCTTTATTGGCCTCGGAATTCCGAGTGGTTTTGTAACCGTTAAACTCCTTTAGGCCCGATGCCTGAGTACTTCTGCCCGTTGCAGTTCTGAACTTGGTTTTCTTGAATACGACGGCTTTTCCTGTATTGCTTTTGAATGTTTTCCGATTCTGAGTGAAACTTGATCCTTTCACCTTTCGTCGAGTGGCTCTGACGTTGTGTTCAGTCGACACCTCATCGTCCTTGATGATTGGGATGGAGCGTACGTTGTACTTGTGATGCAGCTCTGACGTTGTGTTCAGTCGACAACTCATCGTCCTTGCGGATCGAGATGGAGTGTACATTGTACTTGTGGTGCAGTTCTGACATTGTGTTCAGTCGACACCTCGTCGTCCTTGCGGATCGAGATGGAGCGAACATTATACTTGTGACGCAGCTCTGACGGTGTGTTCAGTCGACACCACGTCATCCTTGCGGATTGAGATGGAGCGTACGTTGTACTTGTGATGTAGCTTAGAGGATCTTTGTGACTTAGACGAGTACGGGGTCGCAACTAAGCCCCCGAGTGGGAGGATGGATCTCCACTCATAGTGTTTTTAACTTAGGCGAGTACGGGGTCGCAGCTAAGCCCCCAAGTGGGAGGATTGCTCTCCACTTGGAGTGTTTTTATCTTAGGCAAGTACGGGGCAGCAGCTAAGCCCCCGAGTGGGAGGATTGCTCTCCACTCGGAGTGTTTTTATCTTAGGTGAGTACGGGGTCGCAGCTAAGCCCCCGAGTGTGAGGATTGCTCTCCACTTGGAGTGTTTTTAACTTAGGTGAGTACGGGGTCGCAGCTAAGCCCTCGAGTGGGAGGATTTCTCTCCACTCGGAGTGTTTTTAACTTAGGCGAGTATGGGGTCACAGCTAAGCCCTCGAGTGGGAGGATTGCTCTCCACTCGGAGTGTTTTAAACTTAGGCGAGTACGGGATCACAGCTAAGCCCCCGAGTGGGAGGATTGCTCTCCACTCGGAGTGTTTTTAACTTAGGCAAGTACGGGGTTGCAGCGAAGCCCCCGAGTGGGAGGATTGCTCTCCACTCGGAATGTTTTTTAACTTAGGTGAGTACGGGGTCACGACTAATCCCCCGAGTGGGAGGATAGCTCTCCACTCGGAGTGTTTTTAACTTAGGCGAGTACGGGGTCGCAGCTAAGCCCCTGAGTGGGAGGACTTCTCTCCACTCGGAGTGTTTTTAACTTAGGTGAGTATGGGGTCGCAGCTAAGCCCCCGAGTGGGAGGATTGCTCTCCACTCGGAGTGTTTTTTTTAACTTAGGCGAATCAGGTTTGCGGCTAAGCCACCCACTGGGCGGTTTCGGACACAAATGATTACGGGAAATCAATCATTACGATACTACAAAAATCTTATCTTTGGTAAACAAACTGAAGTACTCTTATTACAACTCGTTGGGTCGAGTGATTTTAGGTATAGAAAGGGCGAAGCAGCTCTGTGTTCCATGCGCGTGGCTTGTCAATTTTCTTGGCTACGTTCAAGATGTGATATGCTCCGTTGTGAAGCATCTTGGTGACGATGAAGGGCCCTTCCCAGGCCGGAGCAAGCTTGTGGGGCCGTTTATGATCCACTCAGAGCACAAGGTCTCCTTCCTGGAACGCTCGACCTCTGACATTATGGGCATGTAATCGATGCAGATCTTGCTGATAGATGGTCGACTGGATCAGAGCCATCTCACGTTCCTCTTCCAAGAGATCAACTACGTCTTGGCGTGCCTGTTCTTCTTCAGCTTCTGAGAAGAGTTCCACCCGGGGAGCATTGTGCAGCAAGTCACTTGGAAGCACAACCTCGACACCGTATACCAAGAAGAAAGGGGTTCGGTCAGTCGACCGGTTTGGTGTCGTTCTCAGCCCCCATACGCTAGATGGTAACTCAGTCACCCAAGCTCCGGCAACGTGCTTGAGGTCGCGCATCAGTCGGGGTTTTAACCCTTGAAGGATCAAACCATTCACCCTTTCTGCCTGCCCATTCGAGTGCGGGTGTGCAACGGACGCGTAGTCGACCTGAGTGCCTTGGGAAGCACAGAATGACTTGAACTCATCAGAATCAAATTGGAGCCGTTATGTGTGATAATGCTGTGAGGAACTCCATATCTGAATATCAACTCTTTGATGAAACTGACGACAGTGCTTGAGTCAAGGTTTTTGATGGGCTTGGCTTCGATCCACTTAGTGAACTTGTCGACTGCAACAAGCAAATGAGTGAAACCACTTCTGCCGGTCTTGAAGGGTCCAACCATATCCAACCCCAGACTACAAACGGCCAGACGAGTGGAATAGTCTTCAAAGAAGACGCAGGCTTGTGAGACATGTTGGAGTAGAACTGACAACCTGCGCACTTGTCGACTATATCTTTTGCCATCTCATTTGCTCGAGGCCAATAGAATCTCGCTTGGTATGCTTTGGCCACAATGGTCTAAGAGGACGCATGGTGACCACAGGTCCCCGAGTGGATATCGTTTAAGACAATTTGACCTTCTTCTGGGGTGATGCAGCGTTGAGCCACTCCTGTGACACTCTCTCCGTAAAGCTGTCCTTTTATCACGGTGAAAACCTTCGATCGACGGACTATCTGGCGAGCCTCATCTTCATCCTCTGGGAGCTCCTGCCTGAGCTGGTACGTGATGTACGGCACCGTCCAATCGGGTGTGATCACTAGGACTTCCATGATCAACTCGACCACAACTAGAACTTCAATCTCAGTCGGATTGGTTGAATTTATCGGTTGCGGGGACTCTTCCTTGAAGGGATCTTCTTGTACTGACGGGGTGTGGAGATGCTCCAAGAACACGTTGCTGTGGATAGGCTTCCGAGTGGAACCTATTTTCGCCAGATCATCAATAGCTTGATTCTTGATTCGGGGTATGTGGTGGAGCTCTAACCCCTCAAACTTCTTCTCTAGCGTTCTCACTGCATTGCAATAACCGGTCATTGTTGGACTCCTGACATCCCATTCCTTCATTACTTGATTAACCACTAAATCTGAGTCGGCGACAACCATCAAGCATCGGACGCCGAGTGAAATGGCCATATGCAACCCATACAATAGTGCCTCATACTCAGCTTCATTGTTTGAAGAATCAAAGTTAATTTGGAGGACATAACTGAGCTTGTCACCTCTCGGGGACACTAAAACCACTCCTGCACTAGAGCCATTCAACATCTTGGACCCATCAAAGAACATAGTCCAATGTTCTGACTGAATCTGAGTCGGTTTCTGCTGTTCAATCCACTCTGCGAGGAAGTCTGCTATAGCTTGGGACTTGATGGCTTTCTTTGCCGCAAACTTGATATCTAAAGGAAGAAGTTCAATCGCCCATTTTTCCACTCGACCAGTTGCATCTCTGTTATTCAGAATTTCTGACAATGGGGCATCGCTGACGACTGAAACCGAGTTGTCTGAAAAGTAGTGTGCAACTTTCTTCGTGGTCAGGTAAATTCCATAAACAAGCTTCTGATAATGAGGATATCTCTGCTTAGATGGGGTCAAGATTTCTGAAATGTAATACACAGGGCGCTGAACTTTGAAGGCTTTGCCTTCTTCTTCCCGCTAGACCGTGAGCACTTTGCTGACAACTTGTCCAATGGCTGCGATGTAAAGCAGTAAAGGCTCCTTGCTGACTGGAGCAGCAAGCACCGACTGGGTGGAAAGCAGGGCTTTGAGCTCTTCAAATGCTGCTTCAGCTTCGTCATTCCACTCGAATTTGTCAGACTTCTTCATTAGTCGGTAAAGCGGCAGTGCCTTTTTACCGAGGCGTGACATGAATGGACTCAATGCAGCCAAGCAACTAGTAAGCTTCTGAACATCGTGCACACGCACAGGGCACTCCATTCGGAGGATTGTGCCAATCTTCTCTGGATTTGCATCGATCCCTCATTCAGAAACGAGAAAACCGAGTAACTTTCCGCCTGGGACTCCAAATGTGCACTTTGATGGATTGAGCTTGATATCATATCTTCTTAAATTGGCAAAGGTTTCAGCGAGGTAAGTCAACAGGTCGGAACCTTTGCTTGACTTAACCACTGTCATCCATGTATGCTTCCACGTTCCGACTGATTTAAGTGAGCAGACACTTCTGAATCATGCACATGAACGTGGCGCCAGAATTCTTGAGGCCAAAGGGCATAGTGATACGTCTCCAACGTATCTATAATTTTTGATTGCTCCATGCTACTTTATCTACTGTTTTAGGCAATATTGGGCTTTATTATCCACTTTTATACTATTTTTCGGACTAACCTATTAACCAGAGGCCCAGACCAGATTTGCTGTTTTATGCCTATTTCAGTGTTTCGAGGAAAAGGAATATCAGACGAAGTCAAAACGGAACAAAATCAACTGGAGAAGTTAATTTTGGAAGGAAACCAACCAGATGGGCTTGGAGTGCACGTTAGGGGATCCCCGGGCTACCCACGAGGGTGGGTAGCGCGCCCCTCCCCCCTGGGCGCCCCCCCTACCTCGTGAGCCCCCTGGAGGTCCACCGACGTACCACTTTCACCCATATATACCTATGTACACTAAAACTTACAGAACAAAAGATAGATTGGGAGTTCCGCCGCCGCAAGCCTCTGTAGCCACCAGAAACCAATCGGGACCCTGTTCCGGCACTCTGCCGGAGGGGGATCCCATCACCGGAGGCCATCTTCATCATCCCGGTGCTATCCATGACGAGGAGGGAGTAGTTCCTACGATGGGCTTCCTCAAATGCCCTAGGTCTTCATGAGCAAGCAAGTTGGATGCACACCCACTAGTTTTCTTTTATTGAGCATTCATAGCTCTAATGCATCCGTTGCATGGCAATCCCTACTCCTCATGTTGACATCAATTGATGGGCATCTCCATAGCCCGTTGATTAGCCTCATCAACGTGAGACTTTCTCCTTTTTTGTCTTCTCCACACAATCCCCATCACCATTCTATTCCACCCATAGTGCTATATCCATGGCTCACACTCATGTATTGCGTGAAGGTTGAAAAAGTTTGAGATTATTTAAGTATGAAACAATTTCTTGGCTTGTCATTGGGGGTATAGAAGTTGGGAACATCTTTGTGTGACGAAAATGAAGCATAGCCTAACTATATGATTTTGTAGGGATGAACTTTCTTTTGCCATGCTATTTTGAGAAGACATGATTGCTTTGATTAGTATGCTTGAAGTATTATTATTTTTGTGTCAATATGAACTTTTGTCTTGAATCTTTCAGATCTGAATATTCATATCACAATTAAGAAGATTTACATTGAAATTATGCCAAAGTATCCTCCGCATCAAAATTCTTTTTATCATTTACCTACTCGAGGACGAGCAGGAATTAAGCTTGGGGATGCTTGATCGTCTCCAACGTATCTATAATTTTAGATTGCTCCATGCTACTTTATCTACTGTTTTAGGCAATATTGGGCTTTATTATACACTTTTATATTATTTTTGGGACTAACCTATTAACCGGAGGCCCAGCCTAGATTTCTTTGTTTTATGCCTATTTCAGTGTTTGAGGAAAAGGAATATCGACGGAGTCAAAAGCGGAATGAAATCCTTTGGAGAAGTTAATTTTGGAAGGAAACCAACCAGATGGGCTTGGAGTGCACGTCAGGGGATCCCCGGGCTGCCCACGAGGGTGGGTAGCGCACCCCTCCCCCTGGGCGCACCCCCTACCTCATGAGCCCCCTGGAGGTCCACCGACGTACCCCTTTCACCCATATATACCTATGTACCCTAAAACTTCCAGAACAGAAGATAGATCGGGAGTTCCGGCGCCGCAAGCCTCTGTAGCCACCAAAAACCAATCGGGACCTGTTCGGCACTCACTGAGGAGGGATCCCATCACGGAGGCCGTCTTCATCATCCGGCGCTATCCATGACGAGGAGGGAGTAGTTCACCCTCGGGGCTGAGGGTATGTACCAGTAGCTATGTGTTTGATCTCTCTCTCTCTCTCTCTCTCTCTCTCTCTCTCTCTTGTTCTCTCTCGTGTTCCATCTATGGCACGATCTTGATGTATCCCTAGCTTTGCTATTGTAGTTGGATCTTATGATGTTTCTCCCCCTCTACTCTCTTGTGATGAATTGAGTTTCCCCTTTTGAAGTTATCTTATTGGATTGAGTCTTTTATGAACACTTGATGTATGTCTTGCGTGGGATAACCATGGTGACAATGGGTTATTCTATTGATCCACTTGATGTATGTTTTGGTGATCAACTTGCGGGTTTCGTGACACTTGGGAACCTATGCATAGGGGTTGGCACACGTTCTTGACTCTCCGGTAGAAACTTTGGGGCACTCATTGAAGTACTTTTATGTTGGTTGGATGAATCTGAGATTGTGTGATGCATATCATATAATCATGCCCACGGATACTTGAGGTGACAATGGAGTATCTAGGTGACATTAGGGTTTTGGTTGATTTGTATCTTAAGGTGTTATTCTAGTACGAACTCTTTTATAGATCGATCCGAAAGAATAGCTTTGTGGTGGTTTCTTACCCGACCATAATCTCTACGTTTGTTCTCCGTTGTTAGTGGCTTTGGAGTGACTCTTTGTTGCATGTTGAGGGCTTGTCATATGTTCTATCTATGTTATTATTGTTGAGAGAACTTACACTAGTGAAAGTATGAACCCTAGGCCTTGTTTCCTATCATTGCAATACCGTTTACGCTCACTTTTACCGCTTGTTACCTTGCTGGTTTTATTATTTCAGATTACAAAAACCTATATCTACTATCTATTTTGCACTTGTATCACCATCTCTTCGCCGAATTAGTGCACCTATTCAATTTGCCATTGTATTGGGTGTGTTGGGGACACAAGAGACTTTTTGTTATTTGGTTGCAGGGTTGCTTGGGAGAGACCATCTTCATCCTACACCTCCTATGGATTGATAAACCTTAGGTCATCCACTTGAGGGAAATTTGCTACTGTCCTACAAACCTGTGCACTTGCAGGCCCAACAACGTCTACAAGAAGAAGGTTGTGTAGTAGACATCAAGCTTTTTTCTGGCGCTGTTGCCGCGGAGGTTAGCACTTGAAGGTATATCTTTAGATCTTGCAATCGAATCTTTTAGTTTCTTGTTTTAGGACTAGTCTAGTTTATAAAAGAAATTTACAAAAAATGGATTTGAGTTTGTTTCATACGCTTCACCTTTTTAATATCTTTTGTGAGTATGATGGGAAGGAAAATTGTGCTCAAGTACTAGAAGAAGAATTACATAGAATTCTTGGCATGAAATATGTGAATGATGAGCATGATTGCAATGTTGTTAGTATGAATTCCTTGAATATCCATGATGCTAATGATATGCAAAGCCACAAGCTTGGGGAAGCTATGTTTTATGGAGATGATATTTTTTGTCCCCCAAGCTTTGATGAGCAAATTTACTATGATGAAGGCATGCCTCCTATTTATGATGATTATTGTGATGATACATATGCTATAAAGAAGAAGTTTGCTTATGTGGAGAGTAGAAAATTTTCTATGCTTGTAGATCATGAAACGAATTCTTTAGGTGCTGGTTATATTGTTGAATTCATTCATTATGCTACTGAAAATTATTATTAGGGAGGAACATATGCTTGTAGGAATTGCAATAATATCAAGTTTCCTCTCTATGTGCTTAAATTCTTAAATCTATGCTTGTGTTACCTTCCTATGCTAGTTGATTGTTGTTCTCATAAGTTGTTTGTTCACAAAATCCCTATGAATAGGAAGTGGGTTAGACTTAAATTTGCTAGTCATATGCTTCATGATGCTCCCGTTATGTTCCAATTCTTATCTTTTATGTGAGCATCATTGTCATCATCATGCCTAGCTAAAAGGCATTAAAGAAAAGCGCTTGTTGGGAGACAACCCAATATTTATCCTTACTGTTTTTGTGTGTCCACATGATTATGCTACTGTAGTAATCATGTTTTATAGCTTTTGTTTCAATAAAGTGCCAAGTAGAACCTTTGGGAAGACTTGGGTGAAGTTTATGTGATCTTGCTGTGAAAAACAGAAACTTTAGCGCTCACGAGATTAGCTGCCATTGTTTACTGGAGAGTGCTTTTAGGTTGATTCTTTTTGCATATGATTAATAGAGAAATTTCGCAGGTCCAGAAATTTATTTCATAATTTTTGGGGTTCCATAAGTATACGTTTTATATAGATTACTACAGACTGTTCTGTTTTTGACAGATTCTGTTCTCTATGTGTTGTTTGCTTATTTTGATGAATCTATAAGTAGTATCGGAGGGTATGAACCATAGATAAGTTGGAGTACAGTATATATTAAACCAGTATGAATTTAGAATGAGTTCATTACAGTACCTAAGTGGTGGTTTTATTTTCTTATACTAACGGAGCTTACGAGTTTTGTTTTGAGTTTTGTGTGGTTGAAGTTTTCAAGTTTTGGGTAACGATTCGATGGACAATGGAATAAGGAGTGGAAAGAGCCTAAGATTGGGGATGCCCAAGGCACCCCAAGGTAATATTCAAGGACAGCCAAGCAACTAAGCTTGGGGATTCCCCGGAAGGCATCCCCTCTTTCGTCTTCGTTCATCGGTAACTTTACTTGGAGCTATATTTTTATTCGCCACATGATATGTGTTTTGCTTGGAGCGTCAATTTCTTTTGTTAGTTTTTTGCTTGGTGTTAGTTCGAATTGTGTTTTGCCTCTTTAGTTTCAATAAAAAAGTCAAGGATAGCCTTTGCCATGCTTATTTTGCTAGTTTGCATGTTGCTGTTTGAAAACAGAAAGTTTACCGCTGTTGCAAAAATTCCCTAGAAAAGTCAGAGCATGGTCTAACGCTGAATCTTTTTGCATATTGAGCTCTGATAAATTTATTACAGTGGGAATTTTAGTTCATAATTTTTGGAGTCAGAGAAGTATTGATACTCTTGCATTCTTTACAGACTGTACTGTTTTGGCAGATTGCTGTTATGGTTGCATTGTTTGCATATGTTTGCTTGTTTAATGATTCTATTTGAGGATATGAGTATTAAATATGCAGAGGCATTTAGTATGCAATGTTGAATAATTATTTAAGTGATTTGTTATAGTAGAAAATGATAAGGTTTTGCATTGGTTTATACTAACCTATCTCACGAGTGCTTGTTGAGTTTGTTGTGAATGAAGCTTTTGATAAAAAGAGAAACCATGATATGAGAGGAATTAAGGAGACACAAAAGCTCAAGCTTGGGGATGCTCAAGGCACCCCAAGATAATATTTCAAGAAGTTTCAAGCATCTAAGCTTGGGGATGCCCCGGTAGGCATCCCACCTTTCTTCTTCAACAACTATCGGTTAGTATCGGTTGAGCCTAAGTTTTTGCTTCTTCACATGAGTTGTGCTATCCTTGCGATGTAGTTTTCTTTAGCTTTGCTTGCTGTTTGAATAAGTATCAAGATCTGAAATTCTTTAATGAGAGAGAGCCTTACACAAATTGGAATTTGCTAGAATACTCTATGTGCGTCACTTATAACTTTTGAGCTTGATAGTTTTTTCCTCATAGTACTTCACTTATATCTTTTGAGCGCGATAATTTTTGCTCTAGTACTTCACTTATATATTTTAGAGCACGGTGGTGGATTTGTTTTAAAGAAACTATTGATCTCTCATGCTTCACTTAGATTATTTTGAGAGTCGTTAATAGCATGGTAATTTGCTTAAGGTTAATATACTTGGTATTCAAGATATGTGAAACTTTCTTTTGAGTGCGTTGAATACTAAGATAAGTTTGATGCTTGATAATTGTTTTGAGATATGGAGGTGATAATATCAAAGTCGTGCTAGTCGGGTGATTATGAATTTTAGAAATACTTGTGTTGAAGTTAGCAGATCCCGTAGCATGCACGTATGGTTAAAGTTGTGTAACAAATTTGAAACATGAAGTGTACCTGGCTTGTGCATCCTTATGAGTGGCGGTCGGGGATGAGCGATGGTCTTTTCCTACCAATCTATCCCCCTAGGAGCATGCGCGTAGTACTTGATTTTTGATGACTTCTAAATTTTTGCAGTAAGTATATGAGTTCTTTTGACTAATGTTGAGTGCATGGATTATCGCACTCTCACCTTTCCGCCTTTGCTAGCCTCTTGATGCCGTGCATTGCCCTTTCTCACCTTGAGAGTTGGTGCAAACTTAGCGGTGCATCAAACCCTATGATACGATCGCTCTATCACACATAAACCTCCTTATATCTTCCTCAAAACAGCCACCATACCTACCTATCATGGCATTCCATAGCCATTCCGAGATATATTGCCATGCAACTTCCACCATCATCATCATGACATACATTACTTTTGTCATATTGCCATTGCATGATCTTGTAGTTGACATCGTATTTGTGGCAAAGCCACCATGCATTATTTTCCATAAATGTCACTCTTGATTCATTGCACCATCCGGTACACACGGAGGCATTCATATAGAGTCATATCTTGTTCTAAGTTTGAGTTGTAATCCTTATGTTGTAATCAATAGAAGTGTGATGATCATCATTATTAGAGCATTGCCCAAAAAAGGGACAAAAAAAAGAAAGGCCCCCCCCCCCCCAAAAAAAGAGAAAGGCCAAAAAAATAAAGGCCCAAAAAAAGTGCAATGCTACTATCTCTTTTTCCACACTTGTGCTTCAAAGTAGCACCTTGTTCTTCATGTAGTGAGTCTCATAAGTTGTCTTTTTATACTAGTGGGAATTTTTCATTATAGAACTTGGCTTGTATATTCCTACGATGGGCTTCCTCAAATGCCCTAGGTCTTCATGAGCAAGCAAGTTGGATGCACACCCACTAGTTTTCTTTTGTTGAGCATTCATAGCTCTAGTGCACCCGTTGCATGGCAATCCCTACTCCTCATGTTGACATCAATTGATGGGCATCTCCATAGCCCGTTGATTAGCCTCGTCAACGTGAGACTTTCTCCTTTTTTGTCTTCTCCACACAATCCCCATCACCATTCTATTCCACCCATAGTGCTATATCCATGGCTCACGCTCATGTATTGCGTGAAGGTTGAAAAAGTTTGAGATTATTCAAGTATGAAACAATTGCTTGTCTTGTCATCGGGGGTATAGAAGTTGGGAACATCTTTGTGTGATGAAAATGAAGCATAGCCTAACTATATGATTTTGTAGGGATGAACTTTCTTTTGCCATGCTATTTTGAGAAGACATGATTGCTTTGATTAGTATGCTTGAAGTATTATTATTTTTGTGTCAATATGAACTTTTGTCTTGAATCTTTCGGATCTGAATATTCATATCACAATTAAGAAGATTTACATTGAAATTATGCCAAAGTATCCTCCGCATCAAAAATTCTTTTTATCATTTACCTACTCGAGGACGAGCAGGAATTAAGCTTAGGGATGCTTGATCGTCTCCAACGTATCTATAATTTTGATTACTCCATGCTACTTTATCTACTATTTTAGGCAATATTGGGCTTTATTATCCACTTTTATATTATTTTGGGACTAACCTATTAACCGGAGGCCCAGCCCAGATTCTTTGTTTTATGCCTATTTCGGTGTTTGAGGAAAAGGAATATCGACGGAGTCAAAGCGGAACGAAATCACTAGAAGTTAATTTTGGAAGGAAACCAACCAGATGGGCTTGGAGTGTCGTCGAGGATCCCAGGCGGCCCACAAGGGTGGGTAGCGCGCCTCCCCTGGCGCGCCCCTACCTCGTGAGCCCCTGGAGGTCCACCAGCGTGCCCTTTCACCCATATATACCTCGTGCCCTAAAACTTCGAGCAGAAGATAGATCGGGAGTTCGCCGCGCAAGCCTCTGTAGCCACCAAAACCAATCGGGACCTGTTAAGCACTCTGCCAGAGGGGGATCCCATCACCGGAGGCCATCTTCATCAGCCCGGCGCTATCCATGACGAGGAGGGAGTAGTTCACCCTCGGGGCTGAGGGTATGTACTAGTAGCTATGTGTTTGATCTCTCTCTCTCTCTCTCTCTCTCTCTCTCTCTTGTTCTCTCTCGTGTTCCATCTATGGCACGATCTTGATGTATTCCTAGCTTTGCTATTGTAGTTGGATCTTATGATGTTTCTCCCCCTCTACTCTCTTGTGATGAATTGAGTTTCCCCTTTTGAAGTTATCTTATTGGATTGAGTCTTTTATGAACACTTGATGTATGTCTTGCGTGGGATAACCGTGGTGATAATGGGTTATTCTATTGATCCACTTGATGTATGTTTTGGTGATCAACTTGCGGGTTCCGTGACACTTGGGAACCTATGCATAGGGGTTGGCACATGTTCTTGACTCTCTAGTAGAAACTTTGGGGCACTCTTTGAAGTACTTTTATGTTGGTTGGATGAATCTGAGATTGTGTGATGCATATCGTATAATCATGCCCACGGATACTTGAGGTGACAATGGATTATCTAGGTGACATTAGGGTTTTGGTTGATTTGTATCTTAAGGTGTTATTCTAGTACGAACTCTTTTATAGATCGATCCGAAAGAATAGCTTTGTGGTGGTTTCGTACCCGACCATAATCTCTACGTTTGTTCTCCGCTATTAGTGGCTTTGGAGTGACTCTTTGTTGCATGTTGAGGGCTTGTCATATGTTCTATCTATGTTATTGTTGTTGAGATAACTTACACTAGTGAAAGTATGAACCCTAGGCCTTGTTTCCTATCATTGCAATACCGTTTACGCTCACTTTTACCGCTTGTTACCTTGCTGTTTTTATTATTTCAGATTACAAAAACCTATATCTACTATCTGTTTTGCACTTGTATCACCATCTCTTTGCTGAACTAGTGCACCTATACAATTTGCCATTGTATTGGGTGTGTTGGGGACACAAGAGACTTTTTGTTATTTGGTTGCAGGGTTGCTTGAGAGAGACCATCTTCATCCTACGCCTCCTACGGATTGATAAACCTTAGGTCATCCAGTTGAGGGAAATTTGCTACTGTCCTACAAACCTGTGCACTTGCAGGCCCAACAACGTCTACAAGAAGAAGGTTGTGTAGTAGACATCACATAGTAACGTAGCAAAAACACTCGAATGGGGTGATGAAAGCTGTCTTTATCTCATCGGGTCCGTATAGTCGGATCTGATGGTACCCGGAATAGGCGTCCAAAAAGGACAATCGCTCACACCTCGCAGTTGAGTCGACTATCTGGTCGATGCGGGGCAGAGGAAAATGATCCTTCGGGCAGGCCCGATTGATGTGCTTGAAGTCAATACACATTCGAAGTGACTTATCTTTCTTGGGGACCACAATGACATTGGCGAGCCACTTGGAGTGGTATATCTCACGGGAGTTCATCCTCGCCAATCGTCTTTCTCTTATCCTCGCCAATGGTCCTCTGGATATAATCTCCCAAGGTCTCATTCTGTTTTTGCACGTAATGCTGCAATGCTGGCAAACCAGCAGGTTTCTTGCAGGTGCCCTCAAATGTTCTGGTAAACACTCGAGCCAACTCATCGCAACTCAAAATGCTTCCAGGGGCCA
The DNA here is from genome assembly GCA_021437245.1 of Aegilops speltoides. Classification (NCBI taxonomy): domain Eukaryota; kingdom Viridiplantae; phylum Streptophyta; class Magnoliopsida; order Poales; family Poaceae; genus Aegilops; species Aegilops speltoides. The sequence goes on from CM038142.1 coordinate 509,767,779, forward strand.
ACTGATTCAGCCAGGCCCTGGCAGAACCTTCAAGCATCAGAGGGAGGTGCTTCATGGCCACCTCATCGCTGCCGCCACCAATGTGCACAGCCACTCGGTAGTCTTCGAGCCAAGTGTCGGGCTTTGATTCCCCTGTGAACTTACTGACGCCAGTCGTCAATCTGAAGTTGTGAGGGATCTCAGCGGCTCTGATGGCTCTTCCAAAACACTTGGGGCCAGAAACATGGACCCTGCTTCCACTAGGCCTGTCTCTATCCAGCCCCTCTTTGTATGCTCTGTTCCGGACAACCAAACCATGAACAAGGACTGACCTTGCATCGAAGCCAGGCTCTCTTGGGTCGACTGGAACTCTGCGGTCATTACCATACAGATGCCCGTCATCATACCACCGGGGCGCGTATGACCCATCCCTCGGAAGGGGCAAAGGCGCTCGACGGTGGTTGTCGCGGGCGTACTCACGATCATACTCTCCATGAGCTCTTCCCAGATGCCGATCTCGGCGGTGATCACGATCTTCACGTTGCAAAGGCGACCCAGGACTGTGTACTGACCGTACAATATCTGCTCTTACCGATCTGCTGTGGATCCTACTCTGCGACTGAGAAACGACGGAGTTCAGGTCTCCTGCTGCTCGGAGCAGCGTTCTGATATGTTCCAAACCTCTTCCAGCTTCTGAATGGGATGGCTGAATAGACTCTGCGATACATGCAACAGCCGCAAGATTCTGGATCGGAGTGCAGAATACCTGAGTTTTCGGTGGAAACAACTGTCATGGACGTTGACTGGACTCGGGGATCAGTCGACGGGCACGCTCGTCGAGAGAATGTTGGAGATTCTCCAAATGAGTGCACTCAGCCAGCGTGGCCAGGCGCACTGCCTCCAAGGCCCGAGCCTCGGTGGTCTCCCCTATGATGGGGGTCTGGAGGGCCTCCACGTTGCGGCGGTGCAGCTCTTCCCTCTGTTGTGAGTTGAGAGGTTAAGGTTGGTACTCTTCGTGGCCGAACGACGGGCCATCACCGTCACCGTTGCTGCTACTGCTGCGGTGAAACCCAGGTGGGCTGCGATGGGTATCGACCATGAGAACTTCTGCCGCGGGGTCACAACGCCCGCTCTTGAAAAACGTATCTGCAATATCAGTCGACAGGTCGACTAAACCGTGGTGAAAATCGACGAGCTCGATTGCCGCGACTTGGGGGTGGCCGTCTGACGAGCCACCGCATGCTTCACCCACTGCTGGAGCCGCGACCGACCAGATCTCTTGTGGCGGCGTCCAGCGGAGTGAGAAGGTGAGAGGACCGACCGATACGGGGTCGACGGCTGCCGAAGGAGGACGCCGCAGGCACTCGCGCGAAAGTGCGACGAACCATGGACCGGGAGAGCCTCGATGTCGAGGAGGGCTTCCTAGAGCCAGGCGGAGTTGTCGGTGATGAAAGTGAGCGCGCCGAGTCGGAACTCGCGGCCCATGACCAAAACCGCCGCCGGAAACCATGTTGATGAAGATTGGAGAAAATGCAACCTCGCCGGAAGACGCTAAGACGCTTTGCCCCACGATGGGCGCCAACTTTCATGGTACTAGGTGTGACAATAAGAATAGGGGGTACGTATGAGGAGGCGAGGCCCTAGCTATGGCGAGGTTGTACACACGAGTTTACGAGTTCAGGCCCCTCTCGGAGGAGGTAAAAGCCCTACGTCTCGGCGCCCTGAGGTGGTCGACTGGAATGTGTGTGTGTGTGTGTGTTACAGGGGGTGCGAACCCTTGTCCCAGAGGAGGTGGCGGCTTATATAGAGTGTGCCAGGACCCCAGCCCACCTCTGTTACAGGGGTTCAATGTACATTAAGATAGAGCGTTACTGATAACGCCACCTATAAAGTGTATTTAATGACCTTTAAGACTACAGAGTGAATGCCTGACCGTTGCCATCCTGAGTGACTCCTGGTCTTATGTACTCCGAGTGGTTTCTTGTATGGTCGAATGGCTTTGTCTTGGTCGAGTGAAATTAGGAGGGGGGGGGGGGGTATCCGAGTGAGATGACTGGTCGAGTGGATTGCACTTGATGACTTCAGTCGATACTCTCTGCTGTACTTCGAATGTCTTTGCTTCTAGGGTAGTGACCTTGGGTGGGGCGTATAGGTCAGGCCTATGACCCTACCCTAGGTCTATGGCATCCTCAACAAGTGATTTAAAGCAATAGTCTATAATTTGATATAAAGACATCAATACTCGGACATCCCAATAAATAATCATGTCTTTCAAAATATCAATGCTCAAAAAAATTATCCCTAGAGAATCATATAGCCTTGTCATGCTCCATCTTCTTAACACAAACTATTTATCATGCACAACCCCGACGACAATCCAAGTAATTGGTTCATACTTTTTAACCCGCTTCAACTTTTTCAACCCCCACGCAATACATGAACGCAAGCCATGGATATAGCACTATGGGTGGAATAGAATACGGTAGTAGAGATTAATATGGAGAAGTCAAAAAAGGAAGAAACTCCCACATCGATGCGGCTAATCAACAGGCTATGGATATGCCCATCAATTGATGTCAATGTGAGGAGCAGGGATTGCCATGCAACAGACGCACTAAGAGCTATATGTGTATGAAAGCTCAGTATAAAACTAAGTAGGTGTGCATCCAACTTGCGTGCTCATGAAGACTGTGGACAATTGAGGAAGCCCATCATCGGAATATACATGCTAAGTTCAATAATGAAAATTTTCCACTAGTATATGAAATGGACAACATAGGAGACACTCTATATGAAAAACATGGTGCTACTGTGAAGCACAAGTGTGTAAAAGGATAGTAACATTGCGCCTTCTCTCCTTTCTCTCATTTTTTGTTTTATTTTTTGTTTTCCCCTTTTTTCCTTTTTTGACTCTTTTTGGCCTCTTTTTTAAATTTGTTTTGGAGTCTCATCCCGACTTGTGGGGGAATCACAGTCTCCATCATCCATTCCTCACTTGGGACAATGCTCTAATAATGAATAATGATGATCATCACACTTCTATTTACTTACGACTCCAAAAATTACAACTCGATACTAAAACAATAATACCCTATATGAATGCCTCTGGTGGTGTGCCCAGATGCTCAATGATCTAGTGTAACATGCATAAAAAATGATGAACGGTGGCTGAGCTACAAATACTGTGTCAGCTATATGATCATGCAACGCAATATGACAATGAATGCTCAAGTCATGTATATGATGATAATGGAAGTTGCATGGCAATATATCTCAGACTGGCTATGGAAATGCCATAACAGGTAGGTATGGTGGCTGTTTTGTGGAAGATATATGGAGGCTTATGTGTGATAGAACGTATCATATCATGGGGTTTGGATGCACCGGCGAAGTTTGCACCAACTGTTGATGTGAGAAAGGGCAATGCACGGTACCTACCGAAAAGGCTAGCAAATTGCGGAAAAGTGAGAGTGTATAATCCATGGACTGACATTAGTCGTAATTACTCACATAATGTTGCGAATGTTTATTAGCCCTCAAAGCAAAATACTACTATGCATGCCCCTAGGGGATAGATTGGTAGGAAAAGACCATCGCTCGTCCCTGACTGCCACTCATAAGGAAGATAATCAATAATAAATCATGCTCCAACTTTTAGGATAACTAGAGACTATAAGTGCATGCTTTGGGAATAACAAACCTTAAACCAATATTCTTACTAAATCACAATCATTCACTAGTACCTCCCACATATTACCATCTCTGTATCACAAAACTATTGCAAGGAATCAAACATATCATATTCCGTGATCTACAAGTTTTATGTAGGATTTTATGACTAACCATGTGAATGACCAATTCCTGTTGACTCTCTAAATAGATACAAGTGAAGCATGAGATTTTAATTCTTTCTATAAAATACTTTGCCACGCCCTAATAAATATAAGTGAAGCAAAAGAGCATTCTACAAACAACAATTTTCTATATGTAGAGAAACAGGCATCCATACTTCAAATTATGCAAGTGAAACACATGAAGCATTCTATAAATCAACCAACGACTATCTCATACCAGCATTGTCAGATTTCGGGTTCCGGCAGACCCTTGAGGTTCGAACACTAGGGTGCGCGCGGAGATTTCGCCTTCTACCTACCAGCTCCTCGCCGACTCGCTGGGATCTAAACTACGGAAGGAACAACACAAGAGACACAGATTTTATACTGGTTCAGGCCACCATTATGGTGTAATACCCTACTCCAGTGTGTGGTGTGGTGGATTGCCTCTTGGGCTAATGATGAACAATACAAGGAAGAACAGCCTCGTGAGGGTCTGTTCTTGGCTGGTGCGATGAACTACTAGGGGGAGTTCAGTCGCTCTCTCTACTGGTTTTCTGGTGAGGATTCTATTCTCGGATCCAGATGCCTCTACCCTGGGGGTGGCTAGTCCTATTTATAGGCAAAGGCCCTGGGCCTCTTCCCAAATATTGAGCGGGAAAGGCGCCAACAATTGGCCATTTTGAAGGGAACATCGGGTACACTTATCGACTAAAGTTGGTCCTCGCTTTGTCAAAGGCTCTGGTGGTGGCCTTTGCTTGGGCTCCACAATGACTTACTTCTGCCGTTGGGCTGGTCTTGGTCTTGTTGCACGAAATGGATGCCTTTGCTGATGCTCTCGCTGCGCTTGCTCCTTTGCACCAAAGAGGAAAGGAGGACCTTTGCCCATTGGCGCGCTGTTGGCGCCCTTGGTCGTCATGGCTTGCGTCATGGGCACCTCGTGAGGTACCCCGCCTTGAACTCTCCGCCTCCTCATGAGCCAGCCTGATGAGGCCGTGCCTGATGAAGCTCCTTGTTGTCCGCCCCACGAGGCTTGGCCCCTCGCGAGGGTCTTGAGCTTGTGTTGATGAAGATGGGCCGTGCTGGCCTCCCCCTTTAAGCCACGCCGCAGGCCGCAGGCAGGCAAGTCTGGGGACCCCCGTTCCCAGAACGCCGACAGTAGCCCCCGGGCCCAAGGCACGCCTAGTCTTGGCTGTGCAGAGAGGCGAAAGGGCAAGTGTGAAGCGCCGCGGGCCCTAACAGCCTGCGGCCTTGGGCGCCGCATGGCGGTTGATTGGACGTGGGCGGCACTGTTTCCCCATGCCTCCTTATTTTGTGCTATGCTAGGCGGACTCGTAGTCGCACACAGCCGCTCCCCTTTTCGTTGCCCGAGCGTCCTTTGCCCTTCCTCCTCTCGAACTCCAGCTTCCGCTCTCAATCCAATCTCGAACCTTCCCTCCCCCTTCTGTTGCCATGGCTCCGACGAAGAAGGGAAGAGGGAAGAAGCCCATGCCGCCGCCCCGCTCATCGTCGTTGGCGGCCCCCGCCGTCGACCGGTCGATCATAATCAATCGAGAGGGCTTGGGCAAGGTCAGCTTAGCTCTGGCCACCATCTTCAATGAATGCGGGAGGACGACGGCCTGGCCCGCGTCCCGCTTCTCCATCGGCGGGATAATGGCGAGGTCCGGTATTTCGCCGGCATACGTGGGCGGACTGGTTCCCCCCTTTTCCGATTTCTTCAACGCCGTGCTCTCCCACTATCAGATCCACATGATGCATCTGGGTCCCGAATCCATCACTCTTCTTGCGGTCTTCGCCTTCGTTTGCGAGGCAATGATGGGCATCCTTCCTTCGGTTGCCTTGCTGCGCCACTTCTTCTCTCTGTGCCTTGTTGACCCCACCCAATGCTTGGGGTGCGTGAGTTTCATTGCTGCACCTGAGACAGCGGCCTCAGGGATCGACTTCAGTCTTCTTCCGCCCGGACCTGGGTTTCACGAGCGGTGGCTGTATGTGAACGTAGGGGTGCCCAGCCCCCTACTGTCGGAGCCATCTTCGCCTGCTGTCCCCAACTCAGGCTTGGGCCAGGAGACGCTCACGAGTTCCCGGCTCGTCTTCGTCTAGCGTCGCTTCGCGTTCTTGAGGGCGCTCGGCGTGACGGCGCTCAAGGTGGTGAAGGAGTTCCTGCTACGCCGTGTTTCCCCTCTCCAACGCCATTCTCACCGGATGTGGGACTTCAGCAGGCGTGAGGATTGTATGAGGCTCCAGGAAGAGGACCTGACGCCTGAAGCGCTGAGGAAGGTGCTCTTGGTCTTGACTGGGGACCCCAACCCCGGCAGCATCCGGCAAGGGGGGGCCTTGCTGTACCTCTGCCAGAATAGAAGCGACTTTGTGAATCAGATGCCCATCTTCGACGAATGGGGGCTGCGCCCCGCTGGCCTCCAGTGGCCTTGCGAGAACCCAGTGGTGGTGGCCGCCCTTGCAGTCGGCCAAGGCAACTCTTCCTCAAGTGGCGGAGCAGTGAGGCATGAGCCTCCGGAGGCCGAGGCAACCCTGAGGTGACAGCGCTGGGCGGCGCTCACGAGGGAGCAGCCCCTGAGGCCCATGCTGCTGTGGCTGAGGGCGGCGAGCAGCTGCCCATGGCGCTGCCTGGGTTGAGGCCCCAGGCCCCAGCTACTCTTCTTGGTGAGGCGACCCGCAGTATGTCGCAGACGCCGACGCTGGTCGCCTTGGCCTTCTTCCTCGTCATGGGCTGACCCTGCGCTCGACTCTTGGGTCGCTTCGCGTGGACTTGAGGCCCTCCGGAAGAGAAGGAGGCCCTGGTGGCGATTACCCTTATCGCCTTTGCTCAAGCGTGGAAGTGCCGCCACCGATGAGTAGGCCTTCTCCCTTCCCAGCTCCTGATCCTTCCGTTGCTTTTCCTGATTCTTGCTCCGCAGGGCCCTTCCTGCCAAGCTCTCGGAGATGACTGAGGAGCCATCCCCCTCGTCTCCGCCCCCTCCACCATCTTCGAGCACTCCGAGCAGCAGAGCCCTTGTGGTGAGGCCGGTTGGAGAGACAAACCATCCTGAGGCGCATCGCGACCCTGCGCGCCTCGCGACCTTTCTTCGCGAGCCTTCTCGTGGCATAGCCAGCCTGCCGTGGACCTCTCGTCTGGTCGTGGACCGTGATTGGCTAGGGTACTCCCTGCGCTCTTCATTCGGGGATGGACTGGCTCCAAGCCGGGCTTCTGGCGAGGCGTGCCCAGTCGCCTCGAGGGCGCCAACCCCCAGCCCCCTGCCCGGAGGGGGAGTGTTGATTCGTGCCCCCCGGCGCTCGGTTGGGGCAGATGATGGTGTGGAAGACGTACTCGAGTGCGCCCGAGAGCGCCCCGCTCTTCGCCAAGGGTTTCTTCGGAGGGCGGCTGACGCGGTGAGCCTGCTTGGCGAAGAGCTCGCTGATGAGGACGCGCGCCTTGAGGCCGAGGGCCTGCGCCTGGTTGCAAAGAGGCGCGAGCTGGAGGCGGCTATCACCCTCGCGCGCTATCGGTGGGATCTTGACGATGAGGAGGCCAAGGCGTTGCTGGCGGCCTCTCGGGAGGTCCGTTCCCGGGCCGTCAAGGAGGCCCGGGAAGCTGACCGGCGGCGAGAGGTGACGGAGGAGCGGGCACGGGAACTCCTGGCCCGGTGCCGCTCACTGGAGGAGCAGGTGGAGCTGCGCGAGGCGGCCCTCGCGTCGATGAAGGTGGCTTCAGGCGACCTAGCGGAGCTCTAGAAGCGTGAGGAGGCGCTGACGTTGGAAGCCGCTGAACGCGCACACGAGTATGAACGCCTGGAGACAAGGGAGCGCTTGGTGACACAGGCGGAGGATGATGTCGCTGCGTGGGACGCCCGTGTCCTGGAGGAGGTCGGACGTCGGGTGGCGACGGCGCACTTGAACCTCGAGCGTGAGTTCGAGGAGAGGCTGGGGTTGATCCGGACCGAGGCTGAAGGTAGAACCGCTGTCTTGAGGGTCAAGCTGGAGGAAGCGACGCGGCGGGTCGATGCTTTGCGGGCCGCACTTGAGGTGGCGCAGGGGGAGTCAACTACCTCCCATACCAAGGTGGTTCTCCTTCGCCAACGGGTGGACGAGGCTGAGGCCGTCGCGCGCCAGAATGCGGACGAGATACGCCAGTGGCGGATCCTGGAGCATGAGCACGGCCCCATGCTCACCACGCTTCGGGAGAGAGCCAACACAGCCTTGGGTAACATCTGTGAGGCGGCTGTTGGCGAGCCGCACGTAGTTAACTACGCTGGCAACCTTCAGTTCTTCACCGACGTGGTGACGCAGCTGCAGGCGCGGTCGGTCAGAGCCGACAGGTTGGTGGAGGAGAGGAGCCGTGCCCTGCTCGGGCGCGCCTTTTCTCATGTCTTCAGCCACCTCCGGAACATGGATCCCCACTTCGACTTCGATGCTGCCATCGCCCCATCCCCGAGGCCGCCCCGGGCGACTGGCGCATTGAGTGGAAGACAGCGTGGGCGCTCGTCGGGGCCTTCGCTTGAGATAACGACGAGCGAATCGTGGCGCCCGATGAGGGCGGCGTGGTGAACGGTCCTGACGCCACTGATGGCAACACAGAGGGCGATGGTGAGGCCAGCGACGCCAAAGAACGATTGAGGCGGTGCTCACGAGGATGCATTGCGGGATTTATCCGACTGACCGTGTATCGTTCCTGTCTCCTTACCCTGCATGAATAGAACTCAGGTTTTGACCTGATGGTTGTAAGAGCATTTTGGGAGGGGGTGCCCCTCATGTAAAACTCATGTTCAGCGTACTAGTGGATGCTACATCACCCGTACGCCCGTGCCAAGTGGTTGGCTAGGCGACGAGCCGGCTGGCTAGTTTACCTTTGTCCCGTGCGGGCCCTGAGATAGCTTGTGGGAGGCTGTGGTGTCTCGAGTGTCTCCTGATCGAATTCGTAGGATCTGCAGTGAAAAACCTCCGAGAGGATCTGACAGTGGCGATCTGGGCTGCACGCAAGCTAGGCTGCACTGGCTCGCTAGGGGCTCACGAGGGAGGCGGTGAGGCGGTTGTAACAAACGCGAGAGATTGCTCGAACGAGACTAAGCACCCCTTCCCCAAACACACGCAAATCTCAAATTCGAGTCCAACTTAAATCCAGCGAGGGAAAGCAACAACCAAGGGAAAGGCAATGAAATCAGAAAAAGGCCGCGTCCGACACCTAGTCTAGTCTTGGATGTCTTCTCACCAGCGCGGAGCTAAGTGCTGCCACTGGGCGTGGTAGGGAGCCCCAGGGCCTGAGGCCGGCACCCCTGAGACTCCGGGGCGTGTACAACCCCACTCATTATTACGTGAGAGTGTCACGGGGCAGAGAGCTTCACATGCACTGGGCCTTCATCACAGGTACCGGCCTTGCTTCATATCGCCAGACGAGGGCCCCGCCTTGCGCCACACTCTAGTGCCATCAACGACGACCGAAAACCAAGACGCCGCCGATGGGGTAGAGCGGTCGCCAGCAGTTCCTGAGCGACCACAGGTCCTCCGCCAGGGGCAGGCCCTGAGGCACCTCCCCAGCAGAGGGCCTACCTCCTGAGAACGCCTTGCTCCGAACGCCGCGGTGGTGATGCCGGATCCTGGCCCTCTCCTGCAGCCCCTGACGCCCTCCTCCTGAGGGGTAGGAGACCGCGGGAGGGGCAGTTGCTCGCTGCGGTGACCTGCGCCTCCTGCGATCCATGATTAGCGTATGCCTGCTCCTGAGGAATTAGTGGTACCCGATAATCGTCGCTTCCTGCGTGGCCGGTGGGGCCGTCCCGGGGCTCCTGGAAGAGCTCAGCTTCTGGCGCCTCGTCCCCCCAGCTTGGGCTGAGGAGCGAGCCTTGTTCGCCCTCATGCGGGTGCCCTTGGTCCATCATGTGGGGCACGTATTCTTCTGGGGCTGCCACCCCGAAGGCCGCGCCATAGCGCTCCGCATGCCATGCAACTTTGCTTGATGCGCCCACCTGGGGGTGGTAGCATGGCGGCCCACTGGGGCCATGGGTCGCGATGAGTCCTTCGCCGCTGGCGGTAGTCGGTATTGCCGCCTGACCGGTCTTGACAGCTTTGCTGTTGTTGCGATAACCTTAGGGCCTGGTAGCGTGGAGCCCAGCAGCCGCCGCCTGGACTGAGATGGGAGTTGGGTGCAGAAGGGGTGAGCCCCTGAGGCGGCAAAGCCCAGGAGCTCTGCCACCCGCTCTAGCAGCACGTCGCGGCCGCCTTCCATGAGCCTGCACTACAGCAGGTCTCGGGCCACTTTGAGCGCGACCCTTGTGTTCGCTTTGCTCGGCGGGTGTCTGGCGTCGTGGCATGGCGTGGTTGGAGGCCCTTGCTGCGCCGCGCGCTGCCACGGTGTGAGAGCTGTCGAGAGTCTGTCGCGTCGCCCACGGCTGCGGCGCCCTGCGGACCGCGAGCTGCACAGGGCATGGGGTCGCCCAGGCTAAGCGGCTCTCTGTGGCGGCCAAGCCGCCGAGGATCGAGGTTGCCCTGGTCGCCGGACATGGTGATGACGATGCGATGGACGCGAAGTGGCAGAAGGCGGATCCCGGCGCACCCCTACCTAGCGCGCCAAATGTCGGATTTCGGGTTCCGGCTGACCCTTGAGGTTCGAACACTGGGGTGCGCGCGGAGATTTCGCCTTCTACCTACCTGCTCCTCGCCGACTCGCTGGGATTTAAACTATGGAAGGAACAACACAAGAGACACAGAGTTTATACTGGTTCAGGCCACCATTGTGGTGTAGTAGCCTACTCCAGTGTGTGGTGTGGTGGATTGCCTCTCGGGCTGATGATGAACAATACATGGAAGAACAGCCTCGTGAGGGTCTGTTCTTGGCTGGTGCGATGAACTACTAGGGGGAGTTCAGTCGCTCTCTCTACTAGTTTTCTGGTGAGGATTCTGTTCTCGGATCCAGATGCCTCTACCCTGGGGGTGGCTAGTCCTATTTATAGGCAAAGGCCTTGGGCCTCTTCCCAAATATTGAGCAGGAAGGGCGCCAACAATTGGCCATTCTGAAGGGGAACATCGGGTACACTTATCTCGACTAAAGTTGGTCCTCGCTTTGTCAAAGGCTCTGGTGGTGGCCTTTGCTTGGGCTCCACAATGACTTCCTTCCTGCCGTTGGGCTAGTCTTGGTCTTGTTGCACGAAATGGATGCCTTTGCTGATGCTCTCGCTGCGCTTGCTCCCTTTGCACCAAAGAGGAAAGGAGGACATCTGCTTGGTGGCGGCGCCGATGGCGCCCTTGGTAAATCATGGCTTGCGTCATGGGCACCTCGTGAGGTACCCGCCTTGAACTCTCCGCCTCCTCGTGAGCCAGCCTGATGAGGCCGTGCACGAGGAAGCTCCTTGTCGTCCGCCCATGAGGCTTGCCCCTCACGAGGGTCTTGAGCTTGTGTTGATGAAGATGGGCGTCTTTGGGCCCCCTTTGAGCCACGCCCTTGGCAGCCGCAGCGAGCAAGTCTGGGGACCCCCGTTCCCAGAACGCAGACAAGCATGGTGCTGACTAAAAGAAAAATAGAAGACACATGACGCTCCAAGAATTTACGCATATCATGTGAACAAAACAAAAACCAAAATATACCAATAATTTTCGAAGAAAGATGGGATGCCTTCCGGGGCATCCCCAAGCTTAGACGCTTGAGTCTCCTTGAATATTTACTTGGGGTGCCTTGGGAATCCCCAAGCTTGAACCCTTGCCTCTCCTTATTCTTCACATATTGATACCTCCTCGATCTTCGATACATTCATCTACACAAAACTTAGCCGAACTTTATATTAGAAGGGTTAGTACATATAACATCAAATCCCATCATGTCCTGATGTAACATCATTGTATAATTATAATCAAACATTACCCACTGTATGCTATCACAATTATATGGCTCCCAAGTCAATGGGCTTAACAAGATTTCAAACATAAGCAAATAACAAAACAATAACAACAATTTGTGAAAATAGGACAGTATGTAAAGATGCAGATGGTGCATACTCAAAAAATTCTAAAATATTAGGAAAAATAAACAATTTGCATGGCAGTACCATGTAAAATTTTCAGAAATTTTTGACATTCTAGTAAAAAATGTAAATCCACGCACTACAACCAAAGTTTCTGTTTTTGCACTGCACATGCCAAACAAGAAATTTAACATCCCAAAGGTAAATCTTGGCATATTATTTTTATAATACAATGGATTTGTACAAGGAGATAATTATTTTTGTTGAAAATTTTCTGTAATTCAAGATTCACAAAGTTTCCATGGGCATGAACAAAGTTCAAGGCATGCCCCCACTTCAACAGTGCTTGTCTTTCTCACTTTCACTTTTCTTTTTGTAAAGTTTTAGGTTCCCCTATATATTAATTTTTGTTTTTATACTTTTTTAAAAGCACACAACAGAAATAAATGACCCTATAAAACTTCAGGGCTGTCTCCCTCGCAGCGCTTTCTTTAAAGCCATTAAGCTAAGCATAAAGTGCTCAAGTAATTGGTCCACCCGGATCCCAGGTATATCAAAGCCAATTTTAATTAACAATAATTTATAATTTAGTCGTGATCACCAAGCAACATATATCATGCAGTGACGAAGTCGAACTCTCTTCCTATGCATCGGCATGTCATAAAATAACAATTCATGCACACATAATAAAGGCCGATACATAGTATAAACAGTTTCTTGCAATTTTATCATACTGGAAACATAGAGAGGTCGAGATGTAGTTCCTCTCTCATAATAATTGCAAGTAGGAACAGCAAGCACATGCATATTATATTCATCAAAATTGTCATGTGTAATGGTAAAGTGCAACCCATCAATATAATCCTTAATAAGAGTAAACTTATCGGACATAGTGTAGTTGGGAGAATTCAAAAAAGATAATAGGGCTATCATAAGTGGGTGCAATAGCAACACTTTCATTTTTAACATAAGGAATTATAGCAAGTTCATATCATAAGCATCATTGGCATCATGGCCACAAGCATAGCAAGCATCAATCTCATCAAAAAGGGATATTTCAAAAGAATCCAGGGGATCATAGCAATTATCCTTCAGTAAGCATGAAGGGAAATTAAACAATGTATGGGATAAAGTGTTACTGTCATGAGAAGGTGGGCACGGGTGATCAATCCACTCTTGCTCCTTTTGTTCTTCGCTCTCCTCCTCATCTTTTTAATCTAATGAGCTCACATTTTCATCAATTTCTTCTTCCATAGATTCCTGCAAAATATTAGTCTCTTCCTGGATAGCGGGGACTTTCTCAATAAATTCATCAATATCGGCATTGCATTTATAATTCTCATAGCAATATTGAAGTATAGCAAAAAATTTAGATTTGTAAACATCATTGTCACAATCTTCATACTTTTCAAACAAAGATTCAATTTCATAAGCACCCTTAAAAGCAACAAATTCTTCTATTCAATCCATTCATAGTAATCATATATACCATGAGCATAAGAAGCCAAGGTTTCATTATCATTAAATTCACATGAAAAGGGAAGGTGTGGAGCCATCATCCTAGAGCAACAAGTATAATCATATCTCAAGCATAAATTCCAAGCATACCGTTGCAAATAATCAATTTGATCCCATAAGTGTTTCCCTTTTCGGTCCAAGCGATGATCCTTGAAGTATTCACGTTGATCTAACGTGTCTCCCATTATCAAGTTGAAAGCGATTTTCTCAGGATTATCAAAGTAGTGTTTAATATTTTCCACATGACGAGCCACTACTGCAGGATGCTGCTAACGCGACACTACGATCAGAGACCCTTTGACAAAACTGTGTGCGATGCATTAATCGCAAGCGGTGATGTAAAAAAACTGTCAAAAAAGATGCAAAACATTTGTGATGAATGATACATCAAACACAGTTCAGATTTTAGTTGCATGTGCGATGACGGGCATACGGTTGATCCGTACAAACTCTTTGCAATGAGACAGAACAACAGAAACGGGCAGCCACATCAAGGTGTGTGTGGTATACGACATACAATTCGCTCCGATGAATCGTTTGCGATGATTGAGGTGAACACAAACGATTCAGCGTAACAAGATGTGTGTGATACCCGACAAATAGGTCGGTAATCAGAATTGTGTGCGATCTTTATAGACAGCCCATACGGTCTTTTTTTGTGAATTGTGTGCTCACCAGGCCACACAGTTCAACAAACCAACATGTGGGTGATAATGTAGAAGATCTCTGTCGAATACATATTACTGACCATCTGCAATGAGATTGACAGGATAAAAAGAGATATATACAGTCTGCTTAATTTAGTCCTTGTTCTTCTTCTTGTTGTTGGATGGCTCCGCGACATCGTCTTGGTGAGAACGCTTCTAGCCGCTGACCGTTGGCTTTTCATTGCCGCCGCCGTCGTCATCGTCGTTGCTGTCGTTGTCCTCCTCCTCATTCGACCATTCCTCCTCGTCATTATTGTCGTCCTCTTCTTCATCCTCCGATGGCTCCTCGTCTATCTGGTTGTCGTCTGACAAATCTAGAGGCAGCGTCCCTTCCATGAACCGGATATAATCAAGGTCTGGGCTTGATGCCGGACTCATGGAAGATGAGCGGGATGATTCCGATGTTGACCTATCATCAGGCGCCAGACAGCTGGCCGAGCTGTCGTCCTTGCTGTCACTTGACATGGATGCCGAGTTTGTGCCAATGTGTAGCGCGGCCTGCCATGGATGTTGAAGATGGTGGACACTTAAGCGGGGTATGCAGAGAAGAGGAACTGCCAATTGTAGAGGTTTTTTTTGCGCGGGGGTGGGTGGGGGGAATTGAAGCGGGGGTTGACGTATTATCTAACCGCTGATATAATCAACTGTAATTATTTGTACCCAGTGGCTCCAAATTCCCGGGGTTGCGCAGGACTCCTATTGGCTATTTGGCAGGTTTCCTTTTTCAGGAAAAAAACAAGGAACGAGTTTTGGGATTATGCACCGGTAATGGTACAGATGGAGTAGGACAGTTGCCAAGCAATACACTGAGCTCTTCTTATTGATAAAGCCAGTAATAATCAAACTAGAAAGGAAAAGAAAAAAGACAAAGAAAAATTTCTACACGAATCTTAGCGTAACATCAATGGCATAGGACCTAGATGTGCATTACTTAGAGCACATCTAGATGTGCTTTAGCAATACTGTCAACAAAACCCCTAATCATCATTGCAAACAACGCATAGAACATGGCTAATGCGACAACCACAACTACACATGCTAGTTAACAAAGGCACAAGCCTCATATCCCTGTCAATGTTAAATAGTATTCAGGATGAGCGGTGGCATTAACTCAAGTAAAATGATGAACATAGCACTAACCTCTAAGGGGAAACTGAGAAACCACATGCCAATGTCGAATCCCTCCGTGCATAGACGTCGAGCGGGAGTGTGCCCGTGCACACAACTCAGCTTTGGTACTTCTTGTGGCGCAAGACTCGAAGTTGAACTCGTGTTGCCGGAGTCTGGAGTTATCCTCCGGATCCGGCGGCAGATCGCTTTCCGGGGGGAGGGGTTATTCAGGATGGATTCAGCAAGGAGCTACTTTGGACATGCTAAAAAAGATTAGGATAGATTGGAACCTGACAGGACGATTCGGATCCGTAGTACATCTGCCTTCTGATGACCTTAGGAAAGTGCTCGGCGGTGATACGAGCAGGAGCAGCCGCACTGAAACCATCAGCACTACTCGTCCACATTCCCCCAATGTCAGCTTCACGCGAGGGAATTTGGAGGCTATGTAGGGATTTGGGGGAAATGGGGAAACCGTGGGGATAAGCTAACGATCGGGAACTACTTATGGCACTATATGTTGGAGTATACGACACACTATTTATACATGTCGTTTGTGTTAAGTATTACAATATCACACACGACTTCTGCACCAAACCATGTGAGAAGACAATGTAGGTGAGACACGGTTGCCGTTATATAATCGTATGTGATGTACTACCCTGTATATGTAATTGAGTTACAGTAATACCATGTAAACAGCCGCTCTGCGGATATCCATAAAAAAACAGTCGATCTGCATATAGAGATGGCGGCGGCAGCCTACGCAGCTACCGGAGAAGAGGTCAATCCTCGGTCGGTGGGTGGCGGCGGCGTCATATAGGAGGTCAGTCCTCAGTCTGCGGTGGGAGATAGGAGGAGCTCAACCGTTGAGGTCGGCGGCGACGTGACTCGAGCACATCATTGCGGTCGATGGCGGGATAGTGGAGGTCGAACTTTAGGCGGCAGCCGCACTAAGCTTTGCTCCTTGACCCTACTATCTCGGCTTGCAGCCGCATCATGCTTCTCTATCTGCTGGGTGGAGGTCGTCGCACTGCTAATTAATTAAGGTATTCTTTTTGTGAGTGGCTTAATTAAGGTATTCAATTCCTAAGGGTAGTGATGTACTAGTACTCTGCGTGTAAATTGACTGGCCATTAATTTTTGTCATTCCATGTCTGGATAACAATATGGAGCGCCCTTAGTAATTATGAAAATAAAGCCTTGTGATTAATGCACGCATCATTGGGCAGCAGTTTATTCGTGTATTAATGTTGTTGTTTTGTTTTTAATTATCATTCATGTGGTGCAAATGTAACAATCTTAATGGATGAAGAATCGGAAAACTGCTGATTTTATCAGTGGCGTGACAGAGTTCATGAATTTGGCTGAAAGTACAAAGAGGGAGCATTGGTGGTGCGGATTGCATCCTGTGTCCATGTACTGATTGGGCCAATACAGAGTCACATGAAGTTGCAGATGTCTAGTGGCACTTAGTCTCTCGGGGATTCATGGATGGATATACACGTTTGACCAGACACGGTGAGGAGAAGGTCATGGAGGAAGCTACCCAGGGCTGCAAGATGCCAAACCCCAATTAGTGTCACATGGATGTTGAATCTAACATCAGGGCAGAGACGTCAAGCTACCAATGGAACACCGGAAAGCCGAAACACCCACTAAAAAACCAAGACGTCAACGCAGATGATGACGATCTTGATATGCCAAATTTTGCTGCTATGATTGTAGATTTCGAGGGCCCCAAAAAGGATATGATTGGGTACAAGGATCTAC
Organism: Aegilops speltoides; assembly: GCA_021437245.1. Classification (NCBI taxonomy): domain Eukaryota; kingdom Viridiplantae; phylum Streptophyta; class Magnoliopsida; order Poales; family Poaceae; genus Aegilops; species Aegilops speltoides. Next base: position 509,784,642 of record CM038142.1, read on the forward strand.
CAACCATTGATGCGGACTCTAAAAAAGAATTGTATCCAGGTTGCAAAAAGAAATTTTCCAGGTTGAGTGCCAGCCTGACGCTTCTGAGATTTAAAGCAGCGAACGGTCTATCAAACAAGGGCTTCACAGAGATGTTAGGTCTTTTCAAAGAAATTCTTCCAGAAGATAATGTGCTCCCCAAAAGCATGAATGAAGCGAAGAAAATTGTTTGCCCATTGGAACTTGAAGTACAGAAGATACACGATTGTGTGAATGATTGTATATTGTACCGTGGTGAGTACAAAGATTTGCGTGCATGTCCCAATGCAAGCATGCATGATACAAGTGTAGGAGAGCAAAGGGCAAGTATAAATTGGACGACGAGATCAAGACATGAATCCCGTTCAAGGTTGTTTGGTACTTGCCTTTAATTCCAAGGTTGAGGCGTTTATTTGCAAACCCTAGAGAGGCAAAGAGGTTGCGGTGGCATCATGATGAGCGAATTGCAGATAAGTATATGAGGCACCCGAAAGATGGGGCTTAATGGGAATTAATCGACAACAAGTTTGAAAACTTTGCCAAGGATCCTAGAAGTATAAGGCTCGGGGAGTGTACTAACGGGATGAATCCTTTTGGCGATATGAGCACCAATCACAACACATGGTCGGTGCTTCTGTGCATATATAACCTAGCTCCTTGGTTGTGTATGAAGAAAAAATACATTATGATGTCAATGATTATCCAAGGCCCGAAGCAACCTGGAAATGACATCGACATTTACTTTTAGCTACTGGTAGAAGAACAGCTGACAGTGTGGATAGATGCACCTGCTGTAAAATGTTATGATGCTTACAAAAAGGAGATTTTCGATCTAAATGCGATGCTGGTGCACACCATTCAAGATATGCCGACATTAGGCAACACATCGGGGCATAAAACAAAGGGAGATGTAGGGTGCGTCACATGCATGGATAGGAAAGCTAGCAGAAGACTTCCCAAATCGCGCAAAACCATGTATTTTCGTCATCGTAGGTTCTTATGAAAAATCACACATACCGAAAGATGAAAGCTGAATTTGATGGTACGACAGAGGTAGGCGTGGGCCCAAGACCCTATGATGGGGAGGTGGTCCACAACATGGCTAAACAAATTAATGTTGTGCTTGGCAAGAATCACACTTTGATGTTGAAACAAACACCCAAGGGTTAAGTGTTTAAAAAGAAATCGGTGTTCTGGAAATTACCTTACTGGGAGATTCTACCTGTACGTCACTGCATCGATGTCATGCACGTAGAGAAGAACGTATGTAAAAGCATCCTTGGTACTCTGCTCAAGATTAAAGGTAAAAGAAAGGATGGTGAGGGTTCACGGCTCGATATGCTTGCTGATCAATCAAAAGGCAAGAGTGAAGCAGAATATGATGGCAAATTCATCAAAGCTCGCCAGAGTTACAATTTCAGTACAAAAGAAGCAACACAGTTCTTCACCCACTTGTTGTCAGTTAAGACACCCTCTTCCTACTCTGAAAACATCAGAAGTCTCGCGGATGTGAGCTCAGGTAAAATGAAGTTGGGACACATGAAGTCACATGATTGCCACGTACTGTTGACACAAATTCTCTTGGTGGCCATCAGGAATCTGATGGACAAAGATATAAGGAACACACTTATTGAGCTCTGTGATTTCTTCAACCAACTATGGCAGAAAGTTGTAGATCCTGAAGAGCTGTATCATGCAAGATGATATTGCAAGAATATTGTCCAACCTAGAGATGTTTTTCCCATCGTCATTCTTTGATGTCATGGTCCATCTCATTGTGCATCTTCTCGATGAGATAAAGTATTGTGGTCCTGTGTTTCTTTGCAACATGTATCCCTTCGAGCGGTTCATGGGAATACTGAAGTTCTTTTGTCGGAACCGAAACATCCAGAGGCAAGCATCCTACAAGGTTATACCGCAGAGGAGGTGGTTCAGTTTTGCACCGAATACATGAAACAACAACCTATAGGTTTGCCCCTCTCTCGCCACGAGGGAAGGCTGAAAGGTAAGCCGGTCCTTGTTGGCATGCAAATGGCTGCACCCGGAGAATTGGCAGAGAAAGCCCATTTGACGGTACTGCTTAACAACCCAGTTCTCAGCGCTTATGCCAAATAACACTATACTCCAAAGCTTCTTACCAATGGTGCCTTCATCAGATGTGGAGATGAAGGAGCACAATAAGAACTACGCCGAATGGCTGAAGAAGCATTTGGCACAAGGATCCATCGATGACATTGCTACGTGGTTGGCACAAAAGCCATCACCTATGTTGTTGACGTACCGAGCATATGACATAAATGGTTATGCGTTCTACACCAAGGAACGTGATGAGAAGACCTCATATCATAACAACTCTGTTCGAATAGAATGCATGACTGTAGATGAAGCTGATAAAAGGGTATACTATGGAACCATCAAAGAGATTTGGGAGCTTGACTATGTGAAAGTTAAGGTGGCATTATTTAGGCGCCTCTTGGTCAAGTAAAGGTTGATGATTACAGGAAGACCTGTGTTAACATGACAATGATGGCATATCACGCGGACCCATTCATTCTTGCCAGCGATGCTACTGATACGTCTCCAACGTATCTATAATTTTTGATCATTCCGTGCTATTTTATTATCAATCTTGGATGTTTTATAATCATTATATAGTCATTTTATATCATTTTTGGTACTAACCTATTGACATAGTGCCAAGTGCTAGTTGTTGTTTTCTGCATGTTTTTTACATCGCAAGAAATCAATATCAGATGAGGTCCAAATGCCATGCCAATTTATGATGATTTTTTATGGACCAGAAGGAACACAATGGGCCCTGGTTACAACTAGGGGAGTCCCGAGGAGGGGACAACCCACCTGGGCGCGCCATGAGGCCCAGGTGGGCCCAGGTGGGTTGTGCCCACCTCGGGTGCCCCTGGACCGACTCTTTGCTCTATAAATACCCCAATATTCCAAAAACCCTAGGGGAGTCGACGAAATATTCATCTAGCCGCCGTAGAGTCTAGAACCACGAGATCCAATCTAGACACCATCACAGAGGGGTTCACCACTTCCATTGGTGCCTCTCCGATGATGCGTGAGTAGTTCTTTGTAGACCTTCGGGTCCGTATTTAGTAGCTAGATGGCTTCCTCTCTCTCTCTCTCACCCTCTCTCTCTCTCTTGATTATCAATACAATGGTCTCTTGGAGATCCACATGATGTAAGTCCTTTTTGCGATGTGTTTGTTGGGATCTGATGAACTTCGAGTTTATGATTAGTTATATCTTTTTATATCCATGAAAGTTATTTGAGTTCCTTGATCTCTTATATGCATGCTTATAGCCTAGTATTTCTTCTCCGATATTTGGGTTTGGTTTGGCCAACTTGATCTATTTATCTTGCAATGGGAAGAGGTGCCCGGTAGTGGGTTCGATCTTACGGTGCTTGATCCCAGTGACAGAAAGGGAACCGACACGTATGTATCGTTGCTACTAAGGATAAAAAGACGAGATCCATATCTGTCGCAATAGATAAACGGACCTTGTCTACATCATGTCAACGTTCTTATTGCATTACTCTATTTTTCCTTGAACTTAATACACTAGATGCATGCTAGATGGCGGTCGATGTGTGGAGTAATAGTAGTAGATGCAGGCAGGAGTCGGTCTAATTATCTTGGACGTGATGCCTATGTAATGATCATTGCCTGGATATCTTCATGATTATTTGAAGTTCTATCATTTGCCCAACAGTAATTTGTTCACCCACCGTTTGCTATTTTTCTCGAGAGAAGCCATTAGTGAAACCTACGGCCCTCGGGTCTTCTTTCTCATATATTTGCCTTGCGATCTACTTTTTCCTTGCGTTTATTTTCAGATCTATTAAACTAAAAAAATACAAAATACCTTGCTGCAATTTATTTGTTCCGTGATCTATTTATCCTATCTACAATTTACCTCACATCCTTTTCCTATCTTGTGGCGCCGTACCCCGAAAGGGATTGACAACCCCATTAACACGCCGGGTTGCGAGGTGTTGTTATTTGTGTGCAGGGGCTGTTTACATTGTGTTGCTTGGTTCTCCTGCTGGTTCTATAACCTTCGTTTCATATCTGAGGGAAATACCTACCATCGCTGTGCTGCATCATCCCTTCCTCTTTGGGGAAAAAACCAACGTAGCTTCAAGTGACATGAGCTACCCAGATTTTATTTGCAGAAGACCCTTTGCGTAAGAACTGCCATGTAGTGATGCATGGTAAGAGGAGGGTACTGGGTGTCGACGATGTTGTCGATGAGGACGAGTACGATGAATTTGATGAGTTGCCAGCCAAGGGATCACGCACCCGTGTAACAGAGAAGCGTAAAATCATCCAAAAACCCAAGTTCATTTGGGGTCAACGTAATGATCCCAGTTCCCCCATGTACATGGGAATTAAGGCGTAAGACTAGTCTTTATGCCTACCCTGCAACTTAATTCGTTCAATTTAGAACTGTCGCGTGTACTGAATTTGTGACTTATGCCCGGTTTTCTGTTGATGTAAGAACCGTTAATATGTTGACCTAGATATGCTGTCAGCTGAGGCAATGAATATGAACTGTTTTTTGTTGTTATTATTATTATATCATAGAGGTAGCACACTCAATCGATGTCACTATAGTATGTGTGAAAAAAATGTGCAATATGGTATGCGAATAATACACGGTTCGTTGATGAAAGCCGTGTGCCATCCAAACCCCGCCCATGATCTGAGTCATGCTTTCTGATTGGCCAGAACCCAAACCCCACGGATCGTACGTCTGCACCGTTGGATGCTCCCAGATCGAACGGCGATCCCCATCCCTTTCGACAACACATGCAGTTCCGGTTGTAATTTTATTTTTATGCACAAAATGGACGTTAAACTCAAAAAATGTCTTAAATATAGCTAACGATACGCGAAATGCGCCAGAAAATAAAACCCTTGGTATAATGGTGATTGTGTACCGTGGAAATTTTTATGCGGCCAAATGATGAAGTCACTGAAGGAAATATGCCCTAGAGGCAATAATAAAGTTATTATTTATTTCCTCATATCATGATAAATGTTTATTATTCATGCTAGAATTGTATTAACCGGAAACATGATAAATGTGTGAATACATAGACAAACATAACGTCACTAGTATGCCTCTACTTGACTAGCTCATTAATCAAAGATGGTTATGTTTCCTAACCATAGACATGTATTGTCATTTGATTAATGGGATCACATCATTAGGAGAATGATGTGATTGACATGACCCATTCCGTTAGCCTAGCACTTGATCGTTTAGTATATTGCTATTGCTTTCTTCATGACTTATACATGTTCCTGTAACTATGAGATTATGCAACTCCCGTTTACGGAGGAACACTTTGGGTACTACCAAGCGTCTGGCGTGGATCGGGTGATTATAAAGGAGTACTACAGGTGTCTCGAAGGTACATGTTGAGTTGGCATATTTGAGATTAGGTTTTGTCACTCCGATTGTGGAGAGGTATCTCTAGGCCCTCTCGGTAATGCACATCACTATAAAGCCTTGCAAGCAATGTGACCAATGAGTTGGTTACGGGATGATGCATTACGTAACGAGTAAAGAGACTTGCCGGTAACGAGATTGAACTAGGTATTGGATACCGACGATCGAATCTCGGGCAAGTAACATACCGATGACAAAGGGAACAACGTATGTTGTTATGCGGTTTGACCGATAAAGATCTTCGTAGAATATGTAGGAACCAATATGGGCATCCAGGTTCCGCTATTGGTTATTGACCGAGAATAGTTCTAGGTCATGTCTACATAGTTCTCGAACCCGTAGCACGCTTAACATTACAATGACAGTTTTATTATGAGTTTATAAGTTTTGATGTACCGAAGTTTGTTCGAAGTCCCGGATGTGATCATGGACATGACGAGGAGTCTCGAAATGGTCGATACATAAAGATTGATATATTGGACGACTATATTCGGACACGGAAGTGTTCGGACATTTTCGGAGAAAACGGAGTCTTGGGGTTACGGAACCCCGGGAGAGTTAATGGGCCACATGGGCCTTGGTGGGAAAGGAGAGGGTGGCGGGGTGGGGCCGCCCCTCCTCTGGTCCGGTGGACTAGGAGGGGGTGGCGCCTCTTTCCTTGCCCTCTCCCCTTCCTTCCCCCTCCTAGTAGGAGTAGGAAAGGAGGAGTCCTACTCCTACTAGGAGGAGGACTCCTCCTCCTGGCGCCCCCCCCTTGGGCCGGCCGGCCTCCCCCCTTGCTCCTTTATATATGGGGGGGGGGCACCCCATAGGCACAAGTTAATCTACAGATCGTTCCTTAGCCGTGTGCGGTGCCCCCCTCCACCATATTCCACCTGGGTCATATCGTCGCGGAGTTTAGGCGAAGCCCTGCGCCGGTAGAACATCATCATCGTCACCACACGGTCGTGCTGACAGAACTCATCCCCGAAGCTTTGCTGGATCGGAGCCCGGGGATCGTCGTCGAGATGAACGTGTGCTGAACTCGGAGGTGCCGTACGTTCGGTGCTTGGATCGGTCGGATCGTGAAGACGTACGACTACATCAACCGCGTTGTGCTAACGCTTCCGCTTACGGTCTACAAGGGTACATGGACAACACTCTCCCCTCTCGTTGCTATGCCATCACCATGGTCTTGCGTGTGCATAGGAATTTTTTTGAAATTACTACGTTCCCTAACAGTCACCGGCCACAGGAGTTTGAATTGACACGTATACTTTTGAAACCACGATCCTCCATGTGAGATGCTCCGGTTTGGAAGGAGCGATCATCAAAACTTGTGCCAAACTTTTTACAAAGTTTTTCCACGGAGTCGTGATAGCATGCCACGGGCACACTTCGATTTTTATGATGTCCGGAATCCATCTAAATTTCCTGTAATTAAAATACCAACTAGGCCTACGCAAGTGGCCGCACCTCGCGGCCGAAATGTTTGAAACTTCTCCCTGCTTCTCAAAGAAATGGATGAAAACTTGCAAAGCGACGCACAAATGATCTGTACACCATCTTTGCTAGGCTGGTCATTATGGGATATCATAGCTAGTATCATCCATGCCAACTAGGCAATTTTAGTACGTTGTCTTAGAATTAAATGAAGAAAGAGAGGGTTAAGTATCATATCATGAAACCATATCATAATAAATGCTGTGCTACTATGTGTCATGCATGACAATAAATAAAGTACTACATGATACTACTCTATGATACTATGCATTAGTGAGGTAGCTAGTATATCATAGACTAGCTAGTATCATATATATATATATATATATATACTAGTATATGATCAATACTACCTCTGTAATGCACGCATAGTATCATAAGTTAGTATCTTAGGTTTCCTTATTAATTGCCATGCATGACACAAAGTAGTACAACATTTAATATGATACGGTATCATGATATGATACCCACACCCTCTCTTTCCTCATTTAACTATGTGCCACATCATCCAAAAAGTGTAGTTGGCATGCATGATACCGCTTGATACTCCCATTACGACTAGGTTTAGGGTGGCCATAGTGGAGGTATCATAGCCGGTATTGTGGGAGTCCTGGACTAGGGGGTCCTCGGGCATCCAATCTATTGCATGTGGGCTGGACTGATGGGCCATTAAGATACAAGACAGAAGATCGCCTCTCGTGTCCGGTGGAGACTCCCGTATACGTGGATGGCAAGTTTAGGTGTTCGGATATGTTATTTCCTTTCTGTTAAACCGACTTTGTACAACCCTAAGCCCCTCCAGTGTCTATATAAGTCGGAGGGTTAGATCGGAGGCAGGATCACAACATTACTAAGCTAGCCAAACTAGGGTTAGCCAATACGATCTCGTGGTAGATCAACTCTTGTAACCTCTATACCCTTCGAATATAATCAAGCAGGAGTAGGGTTTTACCTCCATTAAGAGGGCCCAAACCTGGGTAAACACTGTGTCCTTTTGATCATAGTTACCACTGATCCTCAGACATATAGCTTGGGCCCCCCTACCCGAGTCTGCCGGTTTTGACACCAACATTGGTGCTTTCATTGAGAGCTCCGCTGTATCATCAATAGAAGGATTGATGGCTCGCCTCTTCATCTACAATGATGCTGCATCTAGGGAAACCTTTCTCCCGGACAGGTCTTTGTGTTCAGTGGCTTCGGGCTTCGTGCCAACTCGATCGTTCGCCTGAGCAGGTTGACAGTTATGCCCCCGGCCACCAGATCAGGTTTGGAAACCTGAACTATGTCGCTAACATCCGAGGAGATCTAATCTTTGAGGGGTTCGCAGCCTCGGCTACTGCTCTGTGCCCCCGTCAAGAAGGCTCTTCGGATCCCCTACTAGATCCCGTTCAGGGGTCAACACTCATACCTGCCCCGGCCATAGATCCGAAGTAGGTCACATCGTCCGAAGACGGGAGTGTGAGCCCCGCCGGACTCCTCCTCATGGAGCTCCCGACCAAAGACCCAGATGCAATCTTGGACTTGCGTCTGGACAATCACTCCGAACTGTCAAGATCTGCGCTCATTGGGTCCGATCAGGTGTCCCATACCGAAGTCAGCCCTGCAGACCCATAGTTTCCAGTCCAACTTTTGCTCCTAGATGAAGCAGTGGGATTAATGCAGTCTGTTGCCATCAGGGGTTTTTGCCTTCGAACTGTACCCAACTCGGGCTGGGGGCTGAGAGCGGGGAATTTTATGCCCCACCCACCACCCACTTAAATGCCACTATCGAGGATTTAACCGACATGCTGGACTACGCGTCCGAAGACATCGATGGTATGGACGACGATGCCGACGCCGAACGGAGCCAAGTCCCACCCATCACAGGGCGTTGGACGACCACTTCAACTTATGATGTATACATGGTGGACACTCCTGATAAAAAGGATGACGAGGGTAACCAGAACCCTGATGAGGACAAACCCATTGATAAACCACCAAAGCGCCGACGCCAGCGGCGCCGCTCACGATCGCGTCGGGCGAGGGATAGTAATACTGGCACCAGAGACAATGAGACTTCAGAGGATGCCAAAGATCCCGAATACCCTGTCCAGCCCACATCCCAACAAGACGAAACGGAAGAGGGTTAGTATAGTCCCGAACACGGTGATCACAGAGATTTAGAGGACAACAACTATATGCCAGAATCCGAAGAGGACGTTAGCCTCGGTGGTGAAGACTTTATCATCCCATAGGAACCCCTCGAACAAGAATGCTTCAAGCGTCAGCTCATCGCCACAGCTTGGAGCCTGAAAAAGAAATAGCAACAGCTCAAAGATGAACATGATACGCTCAATGAAAGGTGGACTAAGGTCTTGGCCGCTGATGAATACGGCCACGAGCGACCCGCCAAAATTTATCCCAAGCACAAGCTGCTGCCACAATTCGACGATGAAGCCCTTGAGCCAATGCAGTTGAAATACAATCAGGCAGATCAACCAGACCGACCACCACGTGGACGGGATAAAGCGGCATATCAAGCCGAATACCAACCCGTAGCCCCTCGCCGAAGAGGCAGGGAGACAGCAGCCATGAGATACATATATGACTTGCAACGTGACCTTGCCAATAAAGCTGTCCAGACTAGATCAATATACGGATCAACAGGCCATGCCCCGACGCAAGACAACGGCTATGAAGCCCGGCGTGACGACCATTACTATACTCAGGATTAGAACCGAACTCAGATGTCAGCCAACCTCCGCCGCGATATTGCACGATATAGAGGGGCCGCACACCCTTTATGCTTCACTGATGAGGTAATGCAGCACCAATTTCTGGAAGGGTTTAAACGCGTAAACATCGAATAGTACGACGGAACGACAGATCCGGCCGTTTGGATTGAAGATTTTCTTCTCCACATTCACATGGCTCGAGGAGACGATCTCCATGCCATTAAATATCTTCCACTAAAGCTGAAAGGACTAGCACGGCACTGGCTGAACAGCCTCCCAGAGAACTCCATTGGAACCTAGGAAGATTTGGAAGATTCTTTTTGGGCCAACTTTTAGGGCACTTATGTCCAGCCACCGGATGCTGACGACTTGAGTCACATAATCCAGCAACCAGGCGAATCAGCTCGCAAGCTTTGGAATCGGTTCCTAATTAAAAAGAACTAGATGGTGGATTGTTCGGACGCCGAAGCCTTAGCGGCCGTCAAACACAGCGGCCAGGACGAATGGCTCGCCCGACACCTCGGGCAGGAAAAGCCGAAGACCATGGCAGCCTTAACTGCACTTATGACCCGCTTCTGTGCGGATGAGGATAGATGGACGGCTCGTAGAAGCAACAGCTCGGGTGACCTCGGCACTTCTGAGGCCAGGGATGGCAATGGTAAACCTCGCCACAATAAAAATAAGCGTCGGAACAACAACGACGACGCAGACGATACGACAGTCAATGCCGGATTTAGTGGTTCTAAATCCGGTCAGCGGAAGAAACCTTTTAAAGGAAACAGGGACGGTCCATCCAGTTTGGATAAAATCCTTGAGAGGCCCTGCCAGATTCATGGCACACCCGATAAGCCTGCCAACCACACCAACAGGAATTCTTGGGTCTTCAAACAGGCAGGTAAGATAAATACTGAACACAAGGGAAAGGGACCTCCAAGTGAAGACGATGATGAGCCCCGTCAGCCGAACACCGGGGTGAGAAGCAGTTTCCCCCCGAGGTGAAAATAGTGAACGTGATATATGTCACTCACATCCCCAAAAGGGAGCGCAAGCGTGCATGATAACCCACAAGTATAGGGGATCAATTGTAGCCTCTTTCGATAAGTAAGAGTGTCGAACCCAACGAGGAGCTAAAGGTAGAACAACTATTCCCTCAAGTTCTATCGACCACCGATACAACTCTACGCATGCTTGACGTTCGCTTTACCTAGAACAAGTATGAAACTAGAAGTACTTTGTAGGTGTTGTTGGATAGATTTGCAAGAATATAAAGAGCACATAAATATAAACTAGGGGCTGTTTAGATAAAGAAGCAATAAAGTTAGTATAGCGAGTGTGGAAAAGTGGTGGTAGGAGTTGCGGAATTGTCCCTAAGCAATTGACTACTTTACTAGACTGATAGCAAGTTTTATGTGGGAGAGGCCACTGCTAGCATGTCATTCCTGACTTGGAATTCTATGCACTTATGATTAGAACTATTAGCAAGAATCCGCAACTACTAACGTTCATTAAGGTAAAACCCAACCATAGCATTAAGATATATTGGTCCCCCTTCAATCCCGTATGCATCAATTTCTATGCTAGGTTGAAGCTTCTGTCACTCTTACCCTCCAATACATAGTCCTATCAACATACAACTAACCCTATGGTGTGATCCACACGCGCGCTCATATGATGGGCACCAAAGGACAACAACATAACCACAAGCAAATTAAACCAATCATAGCAATTCACCAATTACCTATAGGACAACGAAAATCTACTCAGACATCATAGGATGGCAACACATCATTGGATAATAATATGAAGCATAAAGCACCATGTCCAAGTAGAGCGTACATTGGGTTACGGGGGAGTGGACCGCTATAGATAGATGGGGGAAGGTGGTGGAGATGTTGGTGAAGATGATGGAGGTGTTGGTGTAGATCACGATGATGATGATGGCCCCGACGGCGTTCAGGCGCCACCGGGAGAGAGGGGGAGAGAGCCCCCTTCTTCTTATTCTTCCTTGACCTTCTCCCTAAATGGGAGAAGGGTTTCCCCTCTGGTCCAGGGTCTCCATGGCGTGGGAGGGGCGAGAGCTCCTCCGAGATTGGATCTGTCTCTCTGTCTCTCTCTGTTTCTGTGTTTCAGTTTCTGGCCTTTCACCGTTTCTTATATTCCCAGAGATCCGTAACTCCGATTGGGCTGAAATTTTAACACGATTTCTATCCGGATATTAGCTTTTTTGCGGCGAAAGAAGGGCACCATCCGCCTTAAGGGGTGGCCACGAGGGACCAAGGCGCGCCTGACCCCCTGGGGCGTGCCCCCTGCCTCGTGGTCCCCTCGGGCATCGTCTCGCGTTAATTCTTCTTCCCAAAAATCGTAAATATTCCAAAAAAAAATCTCCATTAGTTTTTATCCCGTTTGGACTCCATTTGATATGGGTTTTCTGCGAAACAAAAAACATGCAACAAACAGGAACTGACACTGGGCACTGGATTAATATGTTAGTCCCAAAAATAGTATAAAAAGTTGCCAAAAGTATATGAAAGTTGTATAATATTGGCATCGAACAATAAAAAATTATAGATACGACGGAGACGTATCAGCATCCCCAAGCTTAATTCCTGCTCATCCTCGAGTAGGTAAATGATAAAAAAAGATAATTTTTGATATGGAATGCTACCTAGCATAATCTTGATCACATATCTAATCATGTCATGAATATTAAGACACGAGTGATTCAAATCAATAGTCTATCATTTGACATAAAAATAATAATACTTGAAGCATACTAATAAAGCAATTATGTCTTATCAAAATAACATAGCCAAAGAAAGCTTATCCCTACAAAATCATATAGTTTGGCCATGCTTCATTTTCGTCACACAAAATGCTCCCATCATGCACAACCCGGGTTTCAGCCAAGCAATTGGTTCATACTTTTTAACGCGCTTCAGCCTTTTCAACCCTCGCGCAATACATGAGCGTAAGCCATGGACATAGCACTATGGGTGGAGTAGAGTATGATGATGGAAGTTGTGTGGAGAAGACAAAAAGGGATAAAGTCTCACATCCGCGCGGCTAATCAGCGGGCTATGAAGATGCCCATCAATGGATGTCAATGTGAGGAGTAGGGATTGCCATGCAATGGATGCACTAAGAGCTATAAGTGTATGAAAGCTCAAACTGGAAACTAAGTGGGTGTGCATCCAACTTGCTTGCTCATGAAGGCCATGGGCATTTGAGGAAGCCCATCATCGGAATATACAAGCCAAGTTCTATAATGAAAATTCCCACTAGTATATGAAAGTGATAACTCAAGAGACTCTCTATATGAAGAACATGGTGCTATTTTGAAGCACAAGTGTGCTAAAAGGATAGTAACAATTCCCCTTCTCTCTTTTTCTCTATATTTTTTAATTTTCTCTTTTATTTTTATTTTTTGGGTGGGCTTCTTTGGCCTCTTTTTTTATTTGGGATTCTTTGGCCTCTTTTATTTTTCATAAATTCCGGAGTCTCATCCCGACTTGTGGGGGAATCATAGTCTCCATCATCCTTTCCTCACTAGGGCAATGCTCTAATAATGATGATCATCACAGTGTTATTTACTTACAACTCAATATTACAACTCGATATCTAGAACAAAGATATGACTCTATATGGATGCCTCCGGCGGTGTACCGGGATGTGCAATGATCTAGCATAGCAATGACATCAAAAACACCATCCTAGCTATCTTACGATCATGCAAAGCAATATGACAATAAATGCTCAACTCATGTATATGATGATGATGGAAGTTGCATGGCAATATATCTCGGAATGGCTATGGAAATGCCATAATAGGTAGGTATGGTGGCTTTTTTGAGGAAGATATAAGGAGGCTTATGTGTGATAGAGCGTATCATATCACGGGGTTTGGATGCACCAGCGAAGTTTGCACCAACTCTCAAGGTGCGAAAGGGCAATGCACGGTACCGTAGAGGCTAGCAAATTGCGGAAGGGTAAGAGTGCGTATAATCCATGGACTCACATTAGTCATAAAGAACTCATATACTTATTGCAAAAGTTTATTAGCCCTCGAAGCAAAGTACTACTACGCATGCTCCTAGGGGAAGGGTTGGTAGGAGTTAACCATCGCGCGATCCCGACCTCCACTCATAAGGAAGGCAATCAAAGAACACCGCATGCTTCAAATTTGTCACACAGCGGTTACCATACGTGCGTGCTATGGGACTTGCAAACCTCAACACTAGCACGACTCTAATATCACCACCTTTATATCGCAAAACTATTGCAAGGAATCAAACATATCATATTCAGTGATCTACAAGTTTTATGTTGGATTTTATGACTAACCATGTGAATGACCAATTCCTGTCATCTCTCTAAATAGATATAAGTGAAGCAAGAGAGTTTAATTCTTTCTACAAAAGATATGCCCATGCTCAAACAAATATAAATGAAGCAAAAGAGCATTCTACAAATGGCGGTTTTTTATGTGAAGAGAAACAGGCAATCCAACTTCAAATGATATAAGTGAAGCACATGAAGCATTCTATAAAGCCATACTCAAAAGATTTAAGTGAAGTGCGATGAGCATTCTATAAATCAACCATGGACTATCTCATACCAGCATGGTGCATAAAAGGAAAGTGAAAACTAAACGCAAAAGACGCTCCAAGATTTGCACATATCACATGAATGAAACGAATCCGAAAACATATCGATACTTGTTGAAGAAAGATGGGATGCCTTTCGGGGCATTGAGGGAGTCCTAGATTAGGGGGTCCTCGGACAACCGGACTATATGCTTATGCCGGACTATTGGACTATGAAGATACAAGATTGAAGACTTCGTCCCGTGTCCGGGTGGGACTCTCCTTTGCGTGGAAGGCAAGCTTGGCAATTCGGATATGTAGATTTCGTTCTTTGTAACTGACTCTGTGTAACCCTAGCCCCCTTCGGTGTCTAAATAAACCGGAGGGTTTAGTCCGTAGGACGACAACAATTATAATCATAGGCTAGCTTCTAGGGTTTAGCCTCTACGATCTCGTGGTAGATCAACTCTTGTAATACTCATATCATCAAGATCAATCAAGCAGGAAGTAGGGTATTACCTCCATAGAGAGGGCCCAAACCTGGGTATCCATTGTGTCCCCCGCCTCCTGTTACCATTAGCCTTAGACGCACAGTTCGGGACCCCCTACCCGAGATCCGCCGGTTTTGACACTCACATTGGTGCTTTCATTGAGAGTTCCACTGTGCCATCACGGTAAGGCTTGATGGCTCACCTTGTTATCAAGGACAACATCACCTCTGAGGGAGCCCTGGCTTTAGGCCAAAGTCTCCGACCAGGCGGCTTCTTCATGACCGCCCGTTCAGCCGTCGCTCCAACGATGACTTCTCGGGTCATCAAAAACAGCCTCCACGTCAGCTCGGAATACACTGAGCAGATGGATCCAATGGAGCCCTCGTCCTTGAGCGAGCTTGGATCGCATCTCCACCTTGGGAGTCACTACGGACTATGATCGGATCGGGCTTAAACCCGACCAAAGAGAGATTAACTCTCCGCTGGTCACCCATTAGATAGCGGTGGTGGAGGAGCAATGCAACGATTCTTCCTCTATTTTGAGGATGAACTATGTCCGGATTCCCGAGCTCTCCAAGCCGGATACCCGTTTGCGGGAGGACATGACCCAGACTTCGAGCTTAGAATCGGACAGCGGGCCAGAAAAATTGGGCAACATCCCGGAGCCTGAACTGCCAAGTTCGGAAGCTCCTCTGCCCCTGGGTCCCAGATCAGGCCAGAGTTCGGACTTAAATCTACCCACCCACCCAGATACAAGCGATCTTTCCCACATTAGACAAGAGTCCCAAGAGACAATACATCAGTTTTGGGCCAGATTCCTCCTTGTAATGAACAAGGTCAAGGACTGTCGTGAGGAAGACGCAATCTCAATCTTTTGCAAAAATTGCACGGACAAGGGAATCCTCAACGCCATAAGTCGCCATGACATAGCACAATTTGCTGACTTGGCGGCCATAGTACAGAAGTACTGTGCGATGGAAAGCGCCTGGAAAACCCAAGCAAAATTCTGGGATCCTCCGACCCTCACTAAACCCCTCGTCCGAACTAAATGAGTGCACTCTCGCAAGTCACGCAATCCAATTACAAAGAAACCAAAGCCCACTACAGGGCGTGGAACCGTATTGGAGGGATGGCTCAATGGGCCATGCAAAATTCACACCACACCGGATACCATACCAACACACAGCCTTAGAGCATGTTGGATACTTTGGCAGGTGGCCAAGAGCGGCGAGGATCTCCTCATTAACGATACCGCAGAGCATCATCCCGCAGAAAACAACAATATAGTATTGACAGTCTTTGAGAATTTCGCCTCAAGCAACAGGCGCAAGAGAGCACTCCGCAGCCTCGCCGAAGAATGCCATGTTGCAGCAATAAACCCATGGAACGACACGACCATAACCTTCAATGCCAGTGACGAACCTCAATTCTGAACAGTTCGAGCACCAGCCGCTTTGGTCCTTAGCCCAATTGTGGATGGCTTCTGGCTTACTAAAGTGCTCATGGACGGTGGCAGCGGATTAAACCTCATCTACGAGGAAACCATCAACAAAATAGAAATAGACAAGAGTCGCATTGAGCAAAGCAGCACGGCCGTCAGAGGAATTATCCCCAGTCGGAGGCACGATGTGCGGGAAAAATCACACTAGATGTGGTATTCGGCACACCGGAGAATTACAAGTCCGAAGAAATCACATTCCAAGTGGCCTCGTTCAGTAGCAGATACCACGCCCTTTTACGGTGGGATGCATTCATGAGCTTCGAAGCTATACCCCATCACGGGTACATGAAGCTCAAGATGCCCGGTCCGAATGGAGTCATCACTCTAGCCTATGATCTGGACGTAGCACTCCGCGCCGAAAACAAAACCGCTGCGCTGGCCCTTGAGGATTATCCGAAGCCCTCGCGGACAAAGAACTAACTGCGCTGCGCTCCATAGTGGACATGGACGACGTGACACTCGACAAACGGTCCAAGTCCACCTCTTTCAAACCAGCGGACGAAATAGTCAAATTCCAAGTCCACCCAATGGACTCTACAAAAACAGCATCCATTGGGGCACAGCTGAACCCTACAATAGACGCCGTACTGCGGGCGTTCTTGTGCGAGAATTGGGACATCTTCGCCTGGCACCCTTCAGACATGCCAGGTATCCCGCGCAGGCTGGCCGATCATAGCCTAAACATACTGAAGGGATACAAGCCAGTCAAGCAGACTCTTTGGCGCTTTTCAGAACCTAAACGACAAGCCATGGGAGAGGAGCTAGCCAAGTTACTCGAAGCTGGATTCATCAGAGAAATAAAACACCCGGACTGGCTAGCAAACCTGGTGATGGTACCAAAGAAGGACAAATCCTGGTGCCTATGCATCGATTTCATGGACCTCAATAAGGCTTGCCCCAAGGATCCCTTCCCTCTCCCCCACATCGTTCAAATCATCGACGCTACCGCAGGACACGACTCATTGTGCTTCCTTGACGCATACTCCGGATACCATCAAATCAAGATGGCAGAGTCCGATCAAGCCGCAACCACATTCATCACTCCATACGACCCCTTCTATTGTAACACCATGCCTTTCGGGCTAAAAAATGCTGGTGCAACCTATCAACGCATGATTCAGACATGCCTGGAAACACAAATCGGCAAAACAGTTGAGGCATACATAGACGACGTGGTCATCAAAACCAGACACGTCGAGTCTTTAATAGATGACCCGAGGCTTACGTTCGACAATCTCCAAACATATGGCATCAAGCTCAATCCGAAAAAAATGCATTTTCAGCGTTCCTGCCAGAAAGCTCCTGGGTTTCATCATTTCCAATAGAGGAATTGAAGCAAATCCGGCTAAAATCCGAGCTTTGTCATAGTTGGCTACCCCAACAGACTTCAAGCAAATCCAGAAATAACTGGATGCATGGCTGCCTTAAGCTGCTTTACCTCTCGATTGAGAGAAAAGGCACTACCTCTCTATCGCCTTCTTCGACGCACCGAACACTTCGAGTGGACGGATGCTGCTACGAACAGACTGGAAGAAATAAAGGCCCTCTTGGCCAGCAATCCAATCTTGGCCGCACCAAACATCAGCGAACCCATGCTGTTATTGAAGGAAATATGCCCTAGAGGCAATAATAAAGTTATTATTTATTTCCTCATATCATGATAAATGTTTATTATTCATGCTAGAATTGTATTAACCGGAAACATAATACATGTGTGAATATATAGACAAACAGAGTGTCACTAGTATGCCTCTACTTGACTAGCTTGTTAATCAAAGATGGTTAAGTTTCCTAACCATAGACAAAGGAGTTGTCATTTGATTAACAAGGTCACATCATTAGTTGAATGATCTGATTGACATGACCCATTCCATTAGCTTAGCACACGATCGCTTAGTATGTTGCTACCGCTTTTATCCATGACTCATACATGTTCCTGTAACTATGAGATTATGCAACTCCGTTTACGGAGGAACACTTTGGTGCTACCAAACGTCACAACGAATCGGGTGATTATAAAGGAGTACTACAGGTGTCTCCAAAGGCAGATGTTGGGTTGGCGATATTTGAGATTAGGTTTTGTCACTCCGATTGTCGGAGAGGTATCTCTGGCCCTCTCGGTAATGCACATCATCAAGCCTTGCAAGCACTACAACTAATGAGTTAGTTGTGAGATGATGTATTACTGAACGAGTAAAGAGACTTGCTTGTAACGAGATTGAACTAGGTATTGGATACCGACGATCGAATCTCGGGCAAGTAACATACCGATGACAAAGGAACAACGATGTTGTTATGCGGTCGACCGACAAAGATCTTCGTAGAATATGTAGGAACCAATATGGGCATCCAGGTCCCGCTATTGGTTATTGACCGAATAGTTCTAGGTCATGTCTACATTGTTCTCGAACCGTAGGGTCCGTGCGCTTAAGGTTTCGATGATGGTTATTATGAGTTTATGTATTTTGATGTACCAAGAAGTTGAGTCCCGGATGTGATCACGGACATGACGAGGAGTCTCAAATGGTCGAGACATAAAGATTGATATATTGAAGCCTATGTTTGGAGTTGGAATGGTTCGGCGAAAACAGGAATTTATCAAGTACCGGAGGTTACGGAACCCCGGGGTAAATGGGCCTCGGTGGGCCTCGAGGGAGAAGAGGAGGGCCGGCCAGGAGGTGGTCGCGCCTCTCCCCTAGTCCGAATAGGACAAGGAGGGGGCGCCTCTCCTCTTCCCCTCCCCCAATCCTATTCCAACTAGGAAGGGGGGAGTCCTACTCCGGTGGGAGTAGGACTCTCTCTGCCGCCCTCTCTAGGCCGGCCGGCCTCCCCCTCCCTCCTTTATATAAGGGGCAGGGGGCACCCTAGAACACACAAGTTTGATCTACGGATCGTTCCTTAGCCGTGTCGGTGCCCCCTCCACCATATTCCACCTCGGTCATATCGTCAGCGAAGCTTAGGCGAAGCCCTCGCGCCGTGAAACATCAAGATCGTCACCACGCCGTCGTCTTGTGAAACTCTCCCTCGACACTCGGCTGGATCGAGTACGAGGGACGCCATCGAGCTGTACGTGTGTCAAGAACTCGGGGCGCCGAGTAACGGCGCCGGATCGGTCGGATCGCGAGGAGAACGACGACTACTTCCTCTACGTTGTGATCGCTCCGCCGGGTCTCACGAGGTATGTAGACAACACTCTCCCTCTCGTTGCTATACATCACCATGATCTTGCATGTGCGTAGGAAATTTTTGAAATTACTCGTTCCCCAACAAATGGCATCCGAGCCTAGGTTTTTATGGTTTGATGTTTTGCACGAGTAGAACACAAGTGAGTTGTGGGCGATACAAGTCATACTACCTACCAGCATGTCATACTTTGGTTCAGCGGTATTGTGAGATGAAGCGCCTGACCGACATTACGCCAGACGCTTACGCGAGACTGGTTTCACCGCCACGAGCACTCGTTGCTTAAAGGTGGTGGTGGGTGTCTGTCTCTCTCACTTTAGTTGAACTGAGTGTGGCTACGCCGGTCCTTGAGAAGGTTAAAACGGAGTCTATTTGTGAAGTATCGTTGTGGTTTTGATGCGAGGTGAGACTGGTTCTTGCTTAAGCCCGTAGCAGCCACGTAAAATTTGCAACAACAAAGTAGAGGACGTCTAACTTGTTTTTGCAGGCATGTTGTGATGTGATATGGTCAAGACGTGATGCTATATTTTATTGTATGAGATGATCATGTTTTGTAACCGGTTATCGGCAATCGGGCTGGAGCCATATGGTTGTCGCTTTATTGTATGCAATGCAATCGCTTCGTAATGCTTTACTTTATCACTAAGCGGTAGCGATAGTCGAGAAGCATAAGTTTGGCGAGACGACAACGATGCTACGATGGAGATCAAGGTGTCGGCGCCGGTGACGATGGTGATCATGGTGGTGCTGCAAGATGGAGATCATGAAGCACAAGATGATGATGGCCATATCATATCACTTATATTGATTTGCATGTGATGTTTATCCTTTATGCATCTTATCTTGCTTTGATTGACGGTAGCATTATAAGATGATCTCTCACTAAATTATCAAGAAGTGTTCTCCGAGTATGCACCGCTGCCAAAGTTCGTCGTGCCCGGACACCACGTGATGATCGGGTGTGATAAGCTCTCGTCCATCTACAACGGGTGCAAGCCAGTTTTGCACACGCGAATACTCGAGTTATACTTGACGAGCCTAGCATATGCAGATATGGCCTCGGAACACGGAGACCGAAAGGTCGGCGTGAATCATATAGTAGATATGATCAACATAAGATGTTCACCATTGAAAACTACTCCATCTCACGTGATGATCGGTTATGGTTTAGTTGATTTGGTCACGTGATCACTTAGATGACTAGAGAGATGTCTATCTAAGTGGGAGTTCTTAAGTAATATGATTAATTGAACTTAAATTTATCATGAACTTAGTCTGGTAGTATTTTGCAAATTATGTTGTAAGATCAATAGCTTGCGTTGTTGCTTTCATATGTTTATTTTGATATGTTCCTAGAGAAAATTGTGTTGAATAATGTTAGTAGCAATGATGCGGATTTGATCCGTGATCCGAGGTTTATCCTCATTTTGCACGTAAGAATTATGTCCTTAATGCACCACTAGGTGACAGACCTATTGCAGGAGCGGATGCGCAGGCGTTATGAACGTTTGGCTAGCTCAAGATGATGACTACTTGATAGTTTTGTGCACCATGCTTTATGGCTTAGAATCGACTTCAAAGATGTTTTGAACATCATGGACCATATGAGATGTTCCAGAATTGAAGTTAATATTTCAAGAAAATACCGAGTTGAGAGATATGAAGTCTCCAACAAGTTCTATAGCTAAAAGATGGAGAATCGCTCAACTAGTGAGCATGTGCTCAGATTGTCTGGGTACTTCAATCGCTTGAATCAAGTAGGAGTTAATCTTCCGATAAGATAGTGATTGATGAGAATTCTCTAGTCACCATCACCAAGTTAGTAGAACTTTGTGATGAACTATAGTATGCAAGGGATGACGAAAATGATTCCGGGCTCTTCGTGATGTTGAAATCGACGAAGGTAGAAATCAAGAAAGAGCATCAAGTGTTGATGGTTGACAAGATCACTAGTTTCAAGAAAAGGGCAAAGGAAATAAAGGAACTTCAAGTAGATTGACAAGCAAGTTGTCACTCCCACGAAGAAGCCCAAAGCTGAACCAAAGCCTAAACCGAAAGTGCTTACGCAAAGGAAATGGTCCTTTGGAGCGGAACTGCCCTAAATATTTGGTGGATAAGAAGGATGGCAAAGTGAAAAGGGTATATTTGATATACATGTGATTGATGTGTGCTTTACTAGTGTTTATAGCAACCCCTCGGTATTTGGTACTGGTTCGTTACTAAGAGTAGTAACTCAAACGGAGTTGCGTAATAAATGTAAACTAGTTAAGGGTGAAGTAACGATGTGTGTTGAAAGTAGTTTCAAGATTGATATGATCATCATCGCACACTCCCTATACTTTCGGGATTAGTGTTGAACCTAAATAAATGTTATTTGGTGTTTGCGCTGAGCATGAATATGATTTGATCGTGTTTATTGCAATACGGTTATTCATTTAAGTAAAAGAATAAACTGTTGTTCTGTTTACATGAATAAAACCTTATATGGTTACACACCCAATGAAAATTGTTCATTGGATCTCGATCGTAGTGATACACATATTCATAATATTGAAACCAAAAGATGCAAAGTTAATAATGATAGTGCAACTTATTTGTGGCAATCGCCGTTTAGGTCATATTGGTGTAAAGCGCATGAAGAAACTCCATGCTGATGGGATTTTGAAATCACTTGATTATGAATCACTTGATGCTTGCGAACCATGCCTCATGGGCAAGATGACTAAGACTCCATTCTCCGGAACAGTGGAGCGAGCAACTGACTTATTGGAAATAATACATACCGATGTATGCGATCCAATGAGTGTTAAGGCTCGCGGTGGGTATCGTTATTTTCTGACCTTCACAGATGATTTGAGCAGATATGGGTATATCTACTTGATGAAACATAAGTCTGAAATAGTTGAAAGGTTCAAAGAATTTCAGTGTGAAGTGGAAAAATCATCGTGACAAGAAAATAAGATTTCTACGATCTGATCGTGGAGACAAATATTTGAGTTACGAGTTTGGTCTTCAATTAAAACAATGTGGAATAGTTTCACAAATTCATGCCACCGAACACCACATCATAATGGTGTGTCCGAACGTCATAACCATACTTTATTGGATATAGTACAATCTATGATGTTTCTTACCGATTTACCAATATCGTTTTGGGATCATGCATTAGAGACAGCTGCATTCACGTTAAATAGGGCACCATCTAAACCGCTGAGACGACACTATATGAACTGTGGTTTAGCAAGAAACCAAAGTTGTCGTTTCTTAAAGTTTGGAGTTGCGATGCTTATGTGAAAAAGTTTCATCCCGATAAGCTCGAACCCAAATCGGAGAAGTGCGTCTTCATAGAATACCCAAAGGAAATTGTTGGGTACACCTTCTATCACAGATCCGAAGGCAAGATATTCGTTGCTTAAAATGGATCCTTTCTAGAGAAGGAGTTTCTCTCAAAGAAGTGAGTGGGAGGAAAGTAGAACTTGATGAGGTAATCAGACTGTTCCTTATTGAAAGTAGTTCATCACGAAAACTGTTCTTGTGACTACTATACCAATTAGTGAGGAGGTTAATGATGATGATCATGTAACTTCAGATCAAGTTACTACCGAACCTCGTAGGTAAACAGAGTGAGATTCGCACCGAGTGGTACGGTAATCCTGCTCGGAAGTCATGCTACTAGATCATGATGAACCTACGAACTATGAAGAAGCGATGGTGAGCCCAGATTCATAAAATGGCTTGAGGCCATGAAATCGAGATGGGATCCATGTATGAAAACAAAGTATGGACTTTGGTTGACTTGCCGAGGATCGGCAAGCAATAGAAAACAAGTGGATCTTCAAGAAGAAGACCGACGACGACGGTAATGTTATCTGTCTATAAAGCTCGACTTGTCGCAAAAGATTTTCGGCAAGTTCAAGGGATTGACTACGATGAGACCTTCTCACCCGTAGCGATGCTTAAGTCTGTCCGAATCATGTTAGCAATTGCCACAATTTATGAAATTTGGCAAATGGATGTAAAACTGCATTCTGAATGGTTTTCGGAAGAAGAGTTGTATATGATGCAACCGAAGGTTTTATCGATCCAAAGGAGCTAACAAAGTGTGCAAGCTCCAGCGATCCATCTATGGACTGGTGCAAGCATCTCGGAGTTGGAATATACGCTTTGATAAATTGATCAAAGCATATAGTTTTATCTGAGACTTACGGTGAAGCTCAGATTTACTAAAAAGTGAGTGGGAGCACTACAAAGATTTACGATAAGTATATGTGAATGACATATTGTAGATCGGAAATAATGTAGAATTATTACGCAAAGCATAAAGAAGTGTTTGAAAGGAGTTTTTCAAAGAAAGACCTCGGTAAAGCTACTTACATATTGAGCATCAAGATCTATAGAGATAGATCAAGACGCTTGATAAGTTTTTCAATGAGTACATACCTTGACAAGATTTTGAAGTAGTTCAAAATGGAACAGTCAAAGAAAGAGTTCTTACTTGTGTTACAAGGTGTGAAATTGAGTAAGACTCAAAACCCGACCACGGCAGAAGATGGAAAGAGAATGAAAGTCATTCCCTATGCCTTGGCCATAGGTTCTATAAAGTATGCCATCTGTGTACCAGATCTATTGTATACCCTACATTGAGTTTGGCAAGGAAGTACAATAGTGATCTAGGAGTAGATCATCGACAGCGGTCAAAATTATCCTTAGTGGAATAAGGATATGTTTCTCGATTATGGAGGTGACAAAAGGTTTCGCCGTAAAGGGTTACGTCGATGCAAGTTTTGACACCGATCTAGATGACTCTAAGTCTCAATCTAGATACATATTGAAAGTGGGAGCAATTAGCTAGAGTAGCCATGCGAGCATTGTAGACATAGAAAAATTGCAAAATACATAACGGATCTAAATGTGAAAGACCTGTTGACTAAGACTCTCTCACAAGCAAAACATGATCACACTTTAGTACTCTTTGGGTATTAATCACATAGCAATGTGAACTAGATTACTGAATCTAGTAAACCCTTTGGGTGTTGGTCACATGGCGATGTGAACTATGGGTGTTAATCACATGATGATGTGAACTATCGATGTTAATCACATGGTGATGTGATCTAGATTATTGACTCTAGTGCAAGTGGGAGACTGAAGGAAATATGCCCTAGAGGCAATAATAAAGTTATTATTTATTTCCTCATATCATGATAAATGTTTATTATTCATGCTAGAATTGTATTAACGGAAACATAATACATGTGTGAATATATAGACAAGCAGTGTCACTAGTATGCCTCTACTTGACTAGCTTGTTAATCAAAGATGGTTAAGTTTCCTAACCATAGACAAAGGAGTTGTAATTTGATTAACAAGGTCACATCATTAGTTGAATGATCGATTGACATGACCCATTCCATTAGCTTAGCACACGATCGTTTAGTATGTTGCTACTGCTTTTATCCATGACTCATACATGTTCCTGTAACTATGAGATTATGCAACTCCGTTTACGGAGGAACACTTTGGGTGCTACCAAGCGTCTGGCGTAAGCTGGGTGATTATAAAGGAGTACTACAGGTGTCTCCAAAGGCGGATGTTGGGTTGGCGTATTTGAGATTAGGTTTTGTCACTCCGATTGTCGGAGAGGTATCTCTGGGCCCTCTCGGTAATGCACATCACTGAAGCCTTGCAAGCACTACAACTAATGAGTTAGTTGTGAGATGATGTATTACGGAGCGAGTAAAGAGACTTGCGTAACGAGATTGAACTAGGTATTGGATACCGACGATCGAATCTCGGGCAAGTAACATACCGATGACAAAGGAACAACGTATGTTGTTATCTGGTCTGACCGACAAAGATCTTCGTAGAATATGTAGGAACCAATATGGGCATCCAGGTCCCGCTATTGGTTATTGACCGAGAATAGTTCTAGGTCATGTCTACATTGTTCTCGAACCGTAGGGTCCATGACGCTTAAGGTTTCGATGGCGGTTATTATGAGTTTATGTATTTTGATGTACCGAAGAAGTTGAGTCCGGATGTGATCACGGACATGACGAGGAGTCTCGAAATGGTCGAGACACAAAGATTGATATATTGGAAGCCTATGTTTGGAGTTGGAATGGTTCGGTAAAACAGAATTTACAGAAATCTGGGAGGTTACCGGAACCCCGGGGTAAATGGGCCTCGGTGGGCCTCGAGGGAGAAGAGGAGGGGCGGCCGGGGAGGTGGCAGCGCCTCTCCCCAGTCCGAATAGGACAAGGAGGGGGGGGCGCGCCTCTCCTCTTCCCCCTCCCCAATCCTATTCCAACTAGGAAGGGGGGAGTCCTACTCGGTGGGAGTAGGACTCCTCAGCCGCGCCCTCTCTAGGCGGCCGGCCTCCCCCTCCCTCCTTTTATATACGGGGCAGGGGCACCCTAGAACACACAAGTTTGATCTACGGATCGTTCCTTAGCCGTGTCGGTGCCCCCTCCACCATATTCCACCTCGGTCATATCGTCATGAAGCTTAGGCGAAGCCCTGCGCCGTGAAACATCAAGATCGTCACCACGCCGTCGTCGGTTGTCGAAACTCTCCTCGACACTCGGCTGGATCGAGTACGAGGGACGCCATCGAGCTGTACGTGTGTCAAGAACTCGGGGCGCCGGAGTAACGGCGCCGGATCGGTCGGATCGCGAGGAGAACGACGACTACTTCCTCTACGTTGTGATCGCTTCCGCCGGGTCTCACGAGGGTACGAGACAACACTCTCCCTCTCGTTGCTATACATCACCATGATCTTGCGTGTGCGTAGGAAATTTTTTGAAATTACTACGTTCCCCAACAGTTATATATAGCTGCAACGCACCAAGTTGTAAGCGCAGTGCTCGTCGTCGAACGAGAGGAGGACGGACATAAGTTCCCGCTTCAAAAGCCGGTATACTACGTATCCACTATCCTCACACAATGCAAGTCACGATACCCACATTATCAAAAGATAGCATACGCAGTCTTCATGGCATCCCGGAAACTACGACACTACTTTCAAGAGTGTTCGATCACGGTGGCCTCCGAAGTACCACTCAACGATATAATAAATAACCGCGATGCCACGGGCCGGATTGCTAAGTGGGTCATCGAGCTCCTCCCGTTCGACATCATATATAAACCACGACGAGCCATTAAGTCACAAGTACTGGCTGACTTCGTCGCCGAATGGACAGAAGCCGAACTCCCTAAAGAGTATGACACATACACCAATTGGATCATGCACTTTGACGGCTCTAAGATGTTGGCTGGTCTGGGAGCGGGTGTCGTCCTGACATCCCCCACCGGAGATACAGTCCAATACATACTCCAAATACTATAAACAGACTCCAACAATGCAGCCGAATACGAGGCTCTGTTGCATGGTCTTCGGAAGGCAGTCTCCATGTGGGGATTCGAACCTTGCAATATCTCAAATAAATGGAGACTTTGATGCCAAGGACCCAAAAATGGCGGCTTACCGCAATGCCATCCTCAAGATGTCAGCTCGGTTCGAGGGTCTTGAATTCCATCATGTGGTCCGAGAAAACAATCAAGCGGAGGATATCCATGTTGGGGAACGTAGTAATTTCAAAAATTTTCCTACGCACACGCAAGATCATGGTGATGTATAGCAACGAGAGGGGAGAGTGTTGTCTCACGCACCCTCGTAGACCCAAGCGAAGCGATCAACGTAGAGGAAGTAGTCGACGTTCTCCTCGCGATCCGACCGATCCCGACGCCGTTACTCCGGCGCCCGAGTTCTTGACACACGTACAGCTCGATGACGTCCCTCGTACTCGATCCAGCCGAGTGTCGAGGGAGAGTTCGTCAAGACGACGGCGTGGTGACGATCTTGATGTTTCACGGTAGCAGGCTTCGTCTAAGCTTCATGACGGTATAACCGAGGTGGAATATGGTGGAGGGGGCACGCGACACGGCTAAGGAACGATCTCACGATCAACTTGTGTGTTCCAAGGTGCCCCCTGCCCCGTATATAAAGGAGCCGGGGGGGGGGGCGGCCAAAGGAGGCGCGCCAGGAGTCCTACTCCTCTCGGGAGTAGGATTCCCCAATCCTAGTCCAACTAGGATTCCCGGAGGAAAGAGAGAGGGGGGCGGCCCTTCTCCTAGTCCTAGTAGGACTAGGGAAGGGGAGGCGCCAGCCCTCTTGGGCTGCCCTTCTCCTTTCCACCAAGGCCCATCGAGGCCCATTTACCTCCCGGGGTTCCGGTAACCTCCTGTACTCTAAGAATTCCCATTTTACCGGAACCATTCCAACTCCAAACATAGGCTTCCAATATATCAATCTTTATGTCTCGACCATTCCGAGACTCCTCGTCATGTCCGTGATCACATCCGGACTCGAACTCCTTGGTACATCAAAATACATAAACTCATAATAAGCATCATCGAAACCTTAAGCGTGCGGACCCTACGGTTCGAGAACAATGTAGACATGACCTAGAACCATTCACGGTCAATAACCAACAGCGGACCTGGATGCCCATATTGGTTCCTACATATTCTACGAAGATCTTTATCGGTCGACCGCATAACAACATACGTTGTTCCCTTTGTCATCGGTATGTTACTTGCCCGAGATTCGATCGTCGGTATCCAATACCTAGTTCAATCTCGTTACCGCAAGTCTCTTTACTCGTTCCGTAATACATCATCTCACAACTAACTCATTAGTTGTAGTGCTTGCAAGGCTTCAATGATGTGTATTACCGAGAGGGCCCAGAGATACCTCTCCGACAATCGGAGTGACAAAACCTAATCTCAAATACGCCAACCCAACATCGCCTTTGGAGACACCTGTAGTACTCCTTTATAATCACCCGATTACGTTGTGACGCTTGGTAGCACCAAAGTGTTCCTCCGTAAACGGAGTTGCATAATCTCATAGTTACAGGAACATGTATATGTCATGGATAAAAGCAGAGCAACATACTAAACGATCGTGTGCTAAGCTAAGGAATGGGTCATGTCAATCGATCATTCTACTAATGATGTGACCTTGTTAATCAAATAACAACTCCTTGTTCATGGTAGGAAACATAACCATCTTTGATTAACAAGCTAGTCTAGTAGAGGCATACTAGTGACATGTTGTTTGTTTATGCATTCACACATGTATCATGTTTCCGGTTAATACAATTCTAGCATGAATGATAAACATTTATCATGAAATAAGGAAATAAATAATAACTTTATTATTGCCTCTAGGGCATATTTCCTTGCCTCCCACTTGCACTAGAGTCAATAATCTAGATTACATAGTAATGATTCTAACACCCATGGAGTCTTGGTGCTGATCATGTTTTGCTCGTGGAAGAGGCTTAGTCAACGGGTCGCAACATTCAGATCCGTATGTATCTTGCAAATCTCTATGTCTCCCACCGACTAAGTCCGGATGGAATTGAAGGCGTCTCTTGATGTGCTTGGTCCTCTTGTGAAATCTGGATTCCTTTGCTAAGGCAATTGCTCCAAGATTGTCACGAAGATTTTCATTGACCCGATGCACTAGGTATGACACCTAGATCGGATATGAACTCCTTCATCCGCACTCCTTCATTAGCTGCTTCGAAGCTGCTATGTATTCCGCTTCACATGTAGATCCCTTCACGACGCTTTGTTTAGAACTCGCACCAACCGACAGCTCCTCCGCTTAGTGTAAATACGATCCGTCTGCGATTTAGAATCGTCCGGATCGGTGTCAAAGCTTGCATCAACGTAACTGCCACGATGAGCTCTTTGTCACCTCCATATACGAGAAACATATCCTTTGTCCTTTTCGTATTTCAGATGTTCTTGACCGCTGTCCGATGATCCACTGGATTACTTTGGTACCTCCTGCTAGGCTTATAGCAAGGCACACATCGTGTCCGGTACACAAGATTGCATACATGATAGAGCCTATGGCTGAAGCATAGGGAACATCTTTCATTTCTCTCTATCTTCTGCGGTGGTCGGGCATTGAGTCGACTCAACTTCACACCTTGTAACACGTGCAAGAACCCTTTCTTTGCTTGATCCATTTTGAACTTCTTCAAAACTTTGTCAAGGTATGTGCTTTGTGAAAGTCCAATTAAGCGCCTTGATCTATCTCTATAGATCTTAATGCCCAATATGTAAGCAGCTTCACCGAGGTCTTTCATTGAAAACTCTTATTCAAGTATCCCTTTATGCTATCCAGAAATTCTATATCATTTCCGATCAGCAATATGTCATCCACATATAAGATCAGAAATGCTACTGAGCTCCCACTCACTTTCTTGTAAATACAGGCTTCTCCAAAAGTCTGTACAAACCCAAATGCTTTGATCACACTATCAAAACGTTTATTCCAACTCCGAGATGCTTGCACCAGTCCATATATGGATCGCTGGAGCTTGCACACTTTGTTAGCTCCTTTGGATCGATAAAACCTTCGGTTGCATCATATACAACTCTTCTTCCGTAAATCCATTCAGAATGCAGTCTTTACATCCATTTGCCAAATTTCATAATCATAAAATCGGCAATTGCTAACATGATTCGGACGGACTTAAGCATCGCCACGGGTGAGAAGGTCTCATCGTAGTCAATCCCTTGAACTTGTCGAAAACCTTTTGCGACAAGTCGAGCTTTATCTTGAGAATATTACCGGCGTCGGTCTTCTTCTTGAAGATCCACTTGTTTTCTATTGCTTGCCTACCCTCGGGCAAGTCAACCAAAGTCCACACTTTGTTTTCATACATGGATCCCATCTCGATTTCATGGCCTCAAGCCATTTTATGGAATCTGGGCTCACCATCGCTTCTTCATAGTTCGAGGTTCATCATGATCTAGTAGCATGACTTCGAACAGGATTACCGTACCACTCAAAGCGGATCTTACTCTCGTTGATCTACGAGGTTCGTAGTAACTTGATCTGAAGTTTCATGATCAACATCATCAACTTCCTCACTACTTGGCGTAGGTGTCTCGTAAACTGGTTTCGTGATTTAACTACTTTCAAGTAAGGGAGAAGGTACTATTACCTCATCAAGTTCCACTTTCCTCCCACTCACTTCTTTCGAGAGAAACTCCTTCTCTAGAAAGGATCCATTCTTAGCAACGAACATCTTGCCTTCGGATCTGTGATAGAAGGTGTACCCAACTGTCTCCTTTGGGTATCCTATGAAGACACATTTCTCCGATTTGGGTTCGAGCTTATCAGGTTGAAGCTTTTTCACATAAGCATCGCATCCCCAAACTTTAAGAAACGACAACTTTGGTTTCTTGCCAAACCATAGTTCATAAGGTGTCGTCTCAACGGATTTTGACGGTGTTCTATTCGGTGTGAATGCGCCGTCTCTAGAGCATAACCCCAAAACGATAGCGATAAATCTGAAGAGACATCATAGATCACACCATATCTAGTAAAGTGCGACACGACGTTCGGACACACCATTACGTTGTGGTGTTCGGGTGGCGTGAGTTCTTAAACTATTCGCATTGTTTCAAATGTAGACCAAACTCGTAACTCAAATATTCACCTCCACGATCGATCGTAGAAACTTAATTTTCTTGTTACGATGATTTTCAACTTCACTCTGAAATTCTTTGAACTTTTCAAACGTTTCAGACTTATGTTTCATTAAGTAGATATACCCATATCCGCTTAAGTCATCTGTGAAGGTGAGAAAATAACGATATCCGCCACGAGCCTCAACATTCATCGGACCACATACATCAGTATGTATGATTTCCAACAAATCTGTTGCTCTCTCCATAGTACCGAGAACGGTGTTCTAGTCATCTTGCCCATGAGGCACGGTTCATAAGTGCCAAGTGATTCATAATCAAGTGACTCCAAAAGTCCATCAAGATGGAGTTTCTTCATGCGCTTTACACCGATATGACCTAAACGGCAAGTGCCACAAATAAGTTGCACTATCATTATCAACTCTGCATCTTTTGGTTTCAACATTATGAATATGTGTATCACTACTATCGAGATTCATCAAAATAGACCATTCCTCAAGGGTGCATGACCATAAAAGATATTACTCATATAAATAGAACAACCATTATTCTCGATTTAAATGAATAACCGTCTCGCATCAAACAAGATCCAGATATAATGTTCATGCTCAACGCAGCACCAAATAACAATTATTTAGGTCTAAAACTAATCCCAAGGTAGATGTAGAGGTAGCGTGCCGACCGCGATCACATCGACTTGGAACCATTTCCCACGCGATCGTCACCTCGTCCTTTGCCAAAGTTAAGCAATCAGTAGTCCTGTTTGAGTTGCAAATATTAGCAATGTAACCAAGATCAAATACCAGTGCTACTACGAGCTCTAGTAAGGTACACATCAATAACATGTATATCACATATACCTTTGTTCACCTTGCCATCCTTCTTATCCGCCAAATACTTGGGGCAGTTCCGCTTCGGTGACGATCTGCTTGCGAGAGAAGCACTCGGTTTCAGGTTTAGGGCCAGACTTGGGTTTCTTCTCCGAGCAACAACTTGCTTGTTGTTCTTCTTGATATTCCTTCTTCTTCCCTTTGCCTTTCTTCTTGAAACTAGTGGTCTTATTGACCATCAACACTTGATGCTCCTTCTTGATTTCTACCTCCGCAGCCTTTAGCATTGCGAAGAGCTCTGTATAGTCTTTACTAACCCTTGCATATTATAGTTCATCACGAAGCCTTTGTAGCTTGGTGGCGGTGATTGAAGAATTACATCAATGACACAATCATCCGGAAGATTAACTCCCAATTGTGTCAAGTGATTGTAGTACCGGACATTACGAGTATATGCTCACTAATGTAACTATTCTCCTCCATCTTGCAGCTATAGAACTTATTGGAGACTTCATATCTCTCAATCCGGGCATTCTGTGGAATATCAACTTCAACTCTGGAACATCTCATATGCTCCATGACGCTCAAAACGTCGTTGAAGTCCCGGTTCTAAGCCGTAAAGCATGGCACACTTGAACTATAGAGTAGTCATCGCTTTGCTCGCCAGACGTTCATAACATCTGCAGTTGCATTAGCAAGAGTTCGGCACCTAGCGGTGCATCCAGGCGTAGCTCTTCAGGCAGCAATGAGGATGATCCTCGTTACGGACCCAATCCGTGTAATTGCTACCATCATCTTTCAACTTTGCTTTCTCAAGGAACGCATTAAAATTCAACGGAACAACAAAGACGAGCCATCTATCTACAATCAAACATAAACAAGCAAGATACTATCAGTACTAAGTTCATGATAAATTTAAGTTCAATTAATCATATTACTAAAGAACTCCCACTTAGAAAGACATCCTCTAGTCATCTAAGTGATCACGTGATCCAAATCAACTAAACCATAACCGATCATCACGTGAAATGGAGTAGTTTTCAATGGTGAACATCTTATGTTGATCATATCTACTATATGATTCACGCCGACCTTTCGGTCTCCGTGTTCCGAGGCCATATCTCGCATATGCTAGGCTCGTCAAGTATAACCCGAGTATTCTGCGTGTGCAAAACTGGCTTGCACCCGTTGTAGATGGACGAGAGCTTATCACACCGATCATCACGTGGTGTGCGGGCACGATTTAACTTTGGCAACGGTGCATACTGGGAGAACACTTCTTGATAATTTAGTGAGAGATCATCTTATAATGCTACCGTCAATCAAAGCAAGATAAGATGCATAAAAGGATAAACATCACATGCAAATCAATATAAGTGATATGATATGGTCATCATCATCTTGTGCTTCATGATCTCCATCTTGCTGCACCACCATGATCACCATCGCCACCGCGCGACACCTTGATCTCCATCGCAGCATCGTTGTCGCCTCGCCAAACTTATGCTATTACGACTATCGCTACCGCTTAGTGATAAAGTAAAGCATTACAGTAGCGATTGCATTGCATACAATAAAGCGACAACCATATGGCTCCCGCCATTGCCGATAACTTCGTTACAAAACATGATCATCTCATACAATAAAATATAGCATCACGCCTTGACCATATCACATCACAACATGCCTGCAAAAACAAGTTAGACGTCCTCTACTTTGTTGTTGCAAATTTTACGTGGCTGCTACGGGCTTAAGCAAGAACCAGTCTCACCTACGCATCAAAACCACAACGATACTTCGTCAAGTAGACTCCGTTTTAACCTTCTCAAGGACCGGGCGAGCTACACTCAGTTCAACTAAAGTGAGAGAGACAGCACCCACGGTCACCTTTAAGCAACGAGTGCTCGTGGCGGTGAAACCAGTCTCGCGAAGCGTCACGCGTAATGTCGGTCCGGGCCGCTTCATCTCACAATACCGCTGAACCAAAGTATGACATGCTGGTAGGTAGTATGACTTGTATCGCCCACAACTCACTTGTGTTCTACTCGTGCAAAACATCAAACCATAGAAAAACCTAGGCTCGGATGCCCTTTGTTGGGGAACGAGTAATTTCAAAAATTTTCCTACGCACACGCAAGATCATGGTGATGTATAGCAACGAGGGGAGAGTGTTGTCTACGCCCTCGTAGACCAAGCGGAAGCGATCACAACGTAGAGGAAGTAGTCGACGTTCTCCTCGCGATCCGACCGATCCCGCGCCGTTACTCGGCGCCCGAGTTCTTGACACACGACAGCTCGATGACGTCCCTCAGACCGATCCAGCCGAGTGTCGAGGGAGAGTTCCACAAGACGACGGCGTGGTAACGATCTTGATGTTTCACGGCGCAGGCTTCGCCTAAGCTTCGCGACGGTATAACCGAGGTGGAATATGGTGGAGGGGGCACCGACACGGCTAAGGAACGATCTCACGATCAACTTGTGTGTTCAAGGTGCCCCCTGCCCCGTGATATAAAGGAGCCAGGGGGGGGGGGCGGCGGCCAAAGGAGGGCGCGCCAGGAGTCCTACTCCTCCGGGAGTAGGATTCCCCAATCCTAGTCCAACTAGGATTCCGGAGGGGGAAGAGAGAGAGGGCGGCCCCTTCTCCTAGTCCTAGTAGGACTAGGGAAGGGGAGGCGCAGCCCTCTTGGGCTGCCCTTCTCCTTTCCACCAAGGCCCATCGAGGCCCATTTACCTCCCGGGGTTCCGTAACCTCCGGTACTCCAGAATTCCCATTTTCGCCGGAACCATTCGAACTCCAAACATAGGCTTCCAATATATCAATCTTTATGTCTCGACCATTCCGAGACTCCTCGTCATGTCCGTGATCACATCCGGACTCGAACTCCTTGGTACATCAAAATACATAAACTCATAATAACCGCCATCGAAACCTTAAGCGTGCGGACCCTACGGTTCGAGAACAATGTAGACATGACCTAGAACCATTCACGGTCAATAACCAACAGCGGGACCTGGATGCCCATATTGGTTCCTACATATTCTACGAAGATCTTTATCGGTCGACCGCATAACAACATACGTTGTTCCCTTTGTCATCGGTATGTTACTTGCCCGAGATTCGATCGTCGGTATCCAATACCTAGTTCAATCTCGTTACCGCAAGTCTCTTTACTCGTTCCGTAATACATCATCTCACAACTAACTCATTAGTTGTAGTGCTTGCAAGGCTTGATGATGTATTACCGAGAGGGCCAGAGATACCTCTCCGACAATCGGAGTGACAAAACCTAATCTCAAATACGCCAACCCAACATCGCCTTTGGAGACACCTGTAGTACTCCTTTATAATCACCCAGTTACGTTGTGACGTTTGGTAGTACCCAAAGTGTTCCTCCGGTAAACGGGAGTTGCATAATCTCATAGTTACAGGAACATGTATATGTCATGGATAAAAGCAGTAGCAACATACTAAACGATCGTGTGCTAAGCTAAGGGAATGGGTCATGTCAATCAGATCATTCTACTAATGATGTGACCTTGTTAATCAAATAACAACTCCTTGTTCATGGTCAGGAAACATAACCATCTTTGATTAACAAGCTAGTCTAGTAGAGGCATACTAGTGACATGTTGTTTGTTTATGCATTCACACATGTATCATGTTTCCGGTTAATACAATTCTAGCATGAATGATAAACATTTATCATGAAATAAGGAAATAAATAATAACTTTATTATTGCCTCTAGGGCATATTTCCTTCAATCCATGCCCGCATAGGCGCTAAGTGCGACCCCGTCCCACCTAATATCTTCTTGGAAAGGCTTTTCAAGCCATCCGTGGTGTGGGAAGGGGAGACCGGAAATACTAGTCCGGATCGGACCACAACCCTAGATCCCAAACACACTGACATAATCGGAGGCTCCGCCACCGAAATAACACTTTCGGCCCACGTGATCATGGCTGTCATCGCCCCGTGGACAGAACCATTCTTAGCCTACCTAAATAGGCAAGAACTCCCCAAGGACCAAAATGAGGCACGTTGCATTGTGTGGCGCTCTAAAGCCTACAAGGTTCACGAGGGAGAGCTTTATAAGAAAAGCGCTACCGGAGTACTCCAAAGGTGCATCTCCGAAGAGGAAGGGCGGCAGCTCTTGGACGAAATTCATGCTGGACTCGGCGGCCACCACGCCGCAGCCCGGGCCCTTGTAAGCAAGGCCTTATGTACTGGTTTCTACTGGGCGACAGCCCGAGCAGACACACACGACCTCGTCCAACATTGTGTCAGTTGCCAGCTTTTCACAAACCAAAGCCATATGCCACCTACCGCTCTCCAAACAATCCCCATTACTTGGCCCTTTGCGGTCTGGGGGCTCGATATGGTCGGACCCCTTAAAGGAGGAAGACGTAAGAAAAAATACCTATTGGTCATGGTGGATAAATTCACCAAATGGATAGAGGCCAAACTAGTTAAAACGGCCAATCCGGACCAGTGATAGACTTCATATCAGGGGTTGTACACCGTTACGGTGTCCCCCACAGCATCATCACCGATAATGGCTCCAACTTCACAACCAACTAGGTGAAAACTTGGTGCGGCAACATGGGCATTAAGCTCGATTACGCCTCTGTCTATGACCCCCAAACAAACGGTCAAGTCGAACGAGCAAACGGTCTTATTATGAGCGGCATTAAACCTAGACTAGTGCGATCCTTGAAGGAATTAGATACGCACTGGGTCGAGGAGCTCAACTCCGTACTATGGGGTCTGCGGACCACACCAAATCGCACTACCGGA
This sequence comes from Aegilops speltoides, assembly GCA_021437245.1. Lineage (NCBI taxonomy): Eukaryota > Viridiplantae > Streptophyta > Magnoliopsida > Poales > Poaceae > Aegilops > Aegilops speltoides. The sequence goes on from CM038142.1 coordinate 509,821,238, forward strand.
TACACACCATTCTTCATGGTGTATGGCGCAGAGGCGGTATTGCCCTGCGATATCATTCATGACTCACATCGAGTGCGCATGTATGAAGAGAGACAAGCCGAGCTTGATCGACAAGACAGTCTAGATGCGCTGGAGGAGGAGCGCGACATCGCAAAAGCCCGTTCCGCATTCTATCAGCAACAGGCTCGAAAGTATCAAAGCAGAGAAGTACGGGCCAAAACTTATAACATTGGCGAACTCGTTCTACACCTACCGGAGAAGAAAAAGGACAAGCTCAAGCCCAAGTGGGAGGGTCCCTTCATCATTAATAAAGTTCACACCGCAGGAGCGTACCGCCTGCGTGATGCATCAGATAATCAACTCGAGCCGAACCCATGGAACGCGGCCAGACTCCGAAGATTCTACGCCTAGCGCCGAACTTTGTGTTCGTCTCCTTACCTCCGCCCCTTATAAATTATATCCTCTCTCTTTCTTTCTTTCTTTTTTATGGCCCTAAAAAGCTGCAAGTGTGACTCGACTACACAATCTTGACACGCTATGCGCGCTCATTATACCTGGGGGCTTCTTATACAGAAGCTTAACATAATTATCTTTTCGGTCTTTATGCCAATTACATATGTGTCACTTTTCCATATGTACTTTTTTTTCGCCATTATATGCATCGATATGACTTAAGTTTTGGCCAAGCTGGGTTGCCTAGCTCCTGTGTTTATGCCCTATGTTCCCGTTAATTCGGCTAGGGCACAAGGGGAGCACCTCTGTGATTGTTACTGCCGGGTCAGCCGGACGTGTACCTCAGACTGGGTGAAGCCGAAAGCTAGCGTTCTTAAGGGAATATTCGGTCGGTGAATAAAAGATGTTTCTTACCTATTACAATATAAACCCCCACATGTTTCATATCCCGCGTCTCTGTTCGCAGTTCAAACATGCACATTAATGCATGTGTACCCAGGGAAAGGAACCCTTAACGGAACTATTCTCCCTGGAAGATGTTTCTTACTATCCATGTAATATAACATAGCTAGTTGGGTACTTTTCTGTTCAAGCACTTATGACCCGTACGCCTGGTTTCCACGCGTACCCCGGTTTTACATAACTAAGCGGGTATTCGGATACACTTCGGACTGTCGGGTCCGGAAGTTGAAGCGAAAAGGTCCGCCATGACAAATGATTTACAATCCGGCTAGGGACAAAATATGTCAATTGAAGTACACAGTCACTTAGACTGGCTAAATTCTTCTTCTATACCATCCAACAGGCTGTCTAGCCTACAATCCTGTTGGGAATACTTTGCGGCTAATCCTACCTGGTAATATACCAGACTAACGGGAATCTCTTTCCCATCTGACCCTACAGGTCCGACCTGGGCCATGTGATTCGGATCAACCTTGGTGTACCGAGTTTTTACCATGGCCCAGACTTCCCTCGCACCTTGTCGACAGGCCAATATATTCCATAATTGGAAGTGCCGCCGCTCTCCCTTGAGCATATCTGCAAGCTCCCCCATGCCTCCTGGCAGGGAGGTGGATGGCCACAAGGCCTGGGCAATACCCTGCATCACCTGCCGAACTTGTTCGTGCAGTTGTGAAAGCTCTTGCAGAAGATCACCTGCGGATCCGGGCATCTCCTCTTCGGGATGACCTGTCAGCATACCTACAGACATAACTTTGTTAGCCTATTTCTTCGCTGAACTGTATAAAGGTTCATTTGAGCACATACTAAAAATGCCGCGTCGAAGCCTCTTGTTCTCCTTCACGAAGTCAGCAAGCTAGGCCCGAACATCTTCCAGTTCAACGCCCAGCCAGGTATTGGCATCCTAGAGATCGTTTTTTCTCGGCTAACCCGCGTAAGCACACGCTCGCCATCCTCTAGCTATCGTTGAACATGTTGCTCATCTTCTTGTACGATCTCCGGATTCGCTCCGGGATTGTCTGCAGAATCTATTGTTAGATTTGCAAACATGCTGAATACTAACTGGTACACGTAATTACGTTATTTTTGACCAAGACAAGTATTACCAGATGAGGCCTTCTTGGATTCCTCCATTCCGGCAACTGTGGCCCTTAGCTGGGCTTTGCACTCCTCCAGCTCTTGAGACAAATGGGTATTCTTCTCTGTAAGAACCTATGCATACAATGATCCTTAAATCACTTGTGCCAACTGTTTCAAGTCTCAGGGGCTACTGATATACATAATTATCAGTTTTTTCTTACCCGTATATCCTTTAAATACTAGTCTGTGGCTCTAGCAAGCCCACCTTGAGCAGCTCGGATGTACACGTCTCCCAAGTTGAAGGCATTAAACGCCTCTTCGAAGAAATTAGGGTCATGGAGTACGGCCCATCGACGCCTGTGATTCATAGCGCTCTCCACTTCGGAATTTGTAGCGGATATTCTATCCGCATCCTAGGTAAGAGGACCGTCCGGTGTTGTCCCCATGTTAGCCTCCGCCCTTGAGTCCAGTTCTGGAGTCTGGATGGTGGAGGCGTGGTCGGCAGGATCTCGGACACAGTCCGAAGATTACTCTTTCCGCCAGGGCACAGTGGATATTGTTATATTTTAAAGACAATAATCATGGAGCGGGTTTTAAATCATACCTCTGCGATGACATCTCGGTCCTGACCGCCTTCCTTTTAAGCCTACTTGGCTTGGGCGCCCCTTGTTGGTGAGTCGCCGCAGGTTCGGCACGACGCCCCGATGGCCTTCCCTATAAAGCGCAATACGTGTGCGGTGGGTAAGGCGTAAAGAAGGGATCCTTCTCGGAAGTTAGGGCTTCGGTTTTACTTACATATGATGCAGGGAGTAGGCCAGGATAGTCGGCTATGATGGCCACCAAGGCAGCGTCACAGCTTGCCTGGTAAAACATCCTGTCGACGAGCTCCACAAATACGTCCGGATCTTCTTCAAGTCCAGGGTCGAGGGCCCGGTTGTGGTCCTCTGGCTATGGACGCGGGCTGTGGACCTCCCTCACTGCTTTTCGCAGTTCCTGCTATGAATTAGCAAGGTAAATATTCATGATGAAAGAATGCGGGAAGGAATAGAGTTGATTAAAAGATAGCAGCTCACCCAACTTGGGGGGTTGTACATGGAAAATCCATCCCGTGGCTTAATGCGGGTAAACTCCTCTTCTTCTCCTTTATACAAATCGGACAATAATTTCGCTAGGGCGGTGGCTGAGTCCGGACCTTTCCGATCGCAGTGGGTGGCATCGTCCTCTCCATTGAAGTGCCACATGGGACGCCCCCGATACTGGAGTGGCCCCACCCCTTGCATTATGCATATTGATGTAACCTCGATTATTGTCAATCTGGATTTGTCCAGCATTTCTATCCTGCCCATTAGGTAAAGGACCTATCTGTTATCTTCCTCCTGGGGCCTCCGGGGGCACTAGCTGCAGCGTTTCTTTAATGGGGCATTGGTAAACTCAGGAAGACCCATCCGGATAGGGTCCGGAAGGGGGGACGTCCTCTAATTAAAACCACTCCGAAGGCCAGTCTTCAGATGTCTTCTTCGGTGTGTCGGACAGGTATCCGGTCCCGGCGATGCGCCATATTTTGGCTCTGCCCACTTGATATATTGATCCCTCCTGATTGCGGGGGACAAGGTAGAATAGCCTCTTCCATAGTTCGAAATGAGCTTCGCAGCCCAGAAATAACTCATAAAGGGCTACATAACCTGCGATGTGCAGTACGGAGGCAGGAGTGAAAGTTATGCAGTTGGAGGCCGTAATACTCCAGGAGCCCGTGGAGAAACGGATGGATTGAAAATCCGAGGCCCCTCAGCAAGTAAGGGACAAGGCATACTCGCTCCCCCTGGATGGGTTGGGGAAACTCTCTGCTTGCTCCCCGCCATCATAAGTGGCTAGTCCGGCTCGGACGGGGACGGGATATGCAGGCGGGAGAAACCCCTGGGTCTGCAACTCCACCAACCGGCCGTGGATACGATGCACTTCACCCAATCACCTGGCTTAGCGCTTTGGGAGGGAGAGGAGGAGCTGCGGGGGCTGTCCATGATGGGATGATTTTTTCAGGCGCGCTCTGATGAATCCCCGCTTGGGGAAGATGGTGTAATTTGGATCTGAGGATCCCTGTCTCTTTAAGAGGCAATTTACTTACATGGTTAGGGTGGCAAATGCAAAAATGCCCCGACTTCTCGCATTCGCTCGACACGTGGAGACTGCCATTATTAAGGTAAAGAAGTCGGGGAGTGCAACATTAATGGGAGGCCAGACACTGCTCGTTACAACAGGTACTCAGGGACTTGGAGAAGAACCCGCCTTGCAATGCCGAAGACAATCTGTGCGCCGGACTCATCATCATTGAAGCCTGGTTCAGGGGCTAATGAGGGAGTCCTGGATTAGGGGGTCCTCGGACAACCAAACTATATGCTTATGCTGGACTGTTGGACTATGAAGATACAAGATTGAAGACTTTGCCCCGTGTCCGGGTGGGACTCTCCTTTGCATGGAAGGCAAGCTTGGCAATTCGGATATGTAGATTTCCTTCTCTATAACCGACTCTGTGTAACCCTAGCCCCCACCTGTGTCTATATAAACCGGAGGGTTTAGTCTGTAGGATGACAACTATCATAATCATAGGCTAGCTTCTAGGGTTTAGCCTCTACGATCTCGTGGTAGATCAACTCCTGTAATACTCATATCATCAAGATCAATCAAGCAGGAAGTAGGGTATTACCTCCATAGAGAGGTCCCGAACCTTGGTAAACATTGTGTCCCCCGCCTCCTGTTACCATTAGCCTTAGACACACAGTTCGGGACCCCCTACCCGAGATCCACCAGTTTTGACACCGATAGGCATCCCCAAGCTTAGACGCTTGAGTATCCTTGAATATTTACTTGGGGTGCCTTGGTCATTCCCAAGCTTGAGCTCTAGCCTCTCCTCCTTTTCCTCATATCGAGACCTCCTCGATCTTCGAACACTTCATCCACACAAAACTTCAACAGAAAACTCGGTAAGATCCGTTAGTATAATAAATCAAATCACTACTCTAGGCACTATTGCAAACCAATTCATATTTTGTTTTTCATTGTAGCTACTGTAATATAACTTTTCCATGGCTTAATCCACTGATAGAAATCGATAGTTTCATCAAAACAAGCAAATTATGCATAAAAAACAGAATCTTTCTTAAACAGGACAGTCTGTAGTAATCTGAACATTAACCATACTTCTGGTACCCCAAAATTTCTGCCAAAATTAGGAAAAATAAAAAAAATGTATAGAAAAACAGTGCAAAAAGTTTGAGAACCGTTTGATGTTCCAGTAAAAAAATGTAAAATCGCGCACTACAGCCAAAGTTTCTGTCCTGCACCGCACAAACCAACAAGCATTGTAAACATCCTAAAGGCAAACCTTGACACATTATTTTTATAATACAATGGAATTGTACAAGGGGATAATTATTTTTGTTGAAAAGTTTCTGTAATCAAGATTCACAATTTTCCGTGAGCATGAACAAAGTTCAAGGCTAGCTCCCACTTTAACAATGCTCGTCTTTCTCACTTTCGCTTTTCTTTTTGAAAAAGTTTTGGTTTCCCCTCTTTATTTTTTTGTTTTTAGACTATATAAAAGCACTCAACAGAAATAAATGACTCTCTAAAACTTCCGGGTTGTCTCCCTGGCAGCGCTTTCTTTAAAGCCATTAAGCTAGGCATATAGTGCTCAAGTAATGGATCCACCCGGATCCCAAGGTATATCAAAGCCAATTTTAAATAACAATGATTTGTGATTTAGTAGTGAGCACAAATTAACATATGTCATGCAACAACGAGGTCTAACTCTCTTCCTATGCATCGGCATGTCATAAAAGAACAATTTATGCACACCAAGTAAATGCCAATGCATAGTATAAACAGTTTTTGCAATTTTATCGTGTTGGAAACATAACGAGGCGGAGGTGTAGTTCCTCTCTCATAATAATTGCAAGTTGGAGCAGCAAGCACATGCATATTATATCTATCAAAATCATCATGTGCAATGGTAAAATGCAACCCATCAACATAATCCTTAACAAGAGAAAACTTCTCCGATATAGTGTAGTTTGGAGAATTCAAAAAGATAATAGGACTATTATGTGTGGGTGCAATAGCAACAATTTCATGTTTAACATAAGGAACTATATCAAGTTCATCTCCATAAGCATAATTCATATTGGCATCTTGGCCACAAGCATAGCAAGCATCATCAAAAAGGGATATTTCAAGAGAATCAACGGGATCATAACAATCATCATAGCAATCATCCTTCGGTAAGCGCGAAGGGAAATTAAACAATGTTTGAATCGAAGAGTTACTCTCATTAGAAGGTGGGCATGGGTGATCAATCCGCTCTTCCTCCTTTTTGTTCTTCACTCAATGAGCTCACAATTTCATCAATTTCTTCTTCCATAGATTCCTGCAAATATTAATCTATTCTTGGACAGCGGAGACTCTCTCAATAAAATCATCAATATCGGAATTGAATTCATAATTCTCATAGCAATATTTAAGTATAGAAAAATTTCCAGGTATGTAAACAACATCATCAAGATTTTCACGCTCTTTAAACAAAGATTCAATTTCATAAGCACCCATAAAAGTAATGAATTCTTCTATTTGTTCCACATCATAGTAATCATATGTACCATTAGCATAAGAAGCCAAGGTTTTTATCATCATTAAATTTGCATGAAAAGGGAAGGTGAGCCTTCATCCTAGAGGAACAAGTATAATCATATCTCAAGCATAGTTCCTGAGCATACCAATGCAACATATGAATTTGATCCCATAATAATTTCCCTTTTTGAGTCAAGCGATAATCCCTAAAGTATTCACATTGATCCAACGTGTCTCCCATTACATAATTGAACAAGGTTTTCTCAGGATTATTAAAGTAGTACATAATATTTTTCACATAACCAGCATCGAGGGTTTTAGGAGGTTCCCCATCTCCATGAGTAGCAAGTACACCTAATATTTTTGGTATTTCGTGTTCCATATCCATAACTAAAGATAGAGAACAACTTAGAACAGCAAATAAAATCTACTTAGTGATAAAGCAAACAAGCACACACGAGAATATTCACCCAACGCTATAACTCCCCGGCAACGGCGCCAGAAAAAGGTCTTGATAACCCACAAGTATAGGGGATCAATTGTAGCCTCTTTCGATAAGTAAGAGTGTCGAACCCAACGAGGAGATAAAGGTAGAACAAATATTCCCTCAAGTTCTATCGACCACCGATACAACTCTACGCACACTTGACGTTAGCTTTACCTAGAACAAGTCTGAATCTAGAAGTACTTTGTAGGTATTATTGGATAGATTTGCAAGAATATAAAGAGCACGTAAATATAAACTAGGGGCTGTTGAGATAAAGAAGTAATAAAGTTAGTATAGCGAGTGTGGAAAAGTGGTGGTAGGAGTTGCGGAATTGTCCCTAAGAAATTGACTAATTTACTAGACCAATAGCAAGTTTTATGTGGGAGAGGCCACTGCTAGCATGTCATACTTGACTTGGAATTCTATGCACTTATGATTGGAACTATTAGTAAGCATCCGCAACTACTAACATTCGTTAAGTTAAAACCCAACCATAGCATTAAGATATATTGGTCCCCCTTCAATCCCGTATGCATCAATTTCTATGCTAGGTTGAAGCTTGTGTCACTCTTGCCCTCCAATACATAGTCCTATCAACATACAACTAACCCTATGATGTGATCCACGTGCGCGCTCATGTTATGGGCACCAAAGGACGGCAACATAACCACAAGCAAATTGAACCAATCATAGCAATTCACCAATTATCGATAGGACAACAAAAATCTACTCGGACATCATAGGATGGCAACACATGATTTGTTGGGGATATTACCACTAGGTGTAAACCGGCCAGCCTGGGCCGAGTTAACTCCATTAGTGGTATAATCAGAGAAAGGCCCAAGGCCTGTAGTTGGTTTAGAACTTGTAGCCGTAAACCAGCCTGATGTATACTTGTATTGTAAGTTAGGAATAGAGAGATACCAACCGGGATACGAGTATGAACCGGTTGGGACTCTATGAACCGACAGGCGCCACTCGTGTATATAAGGGACGACCGGTGACGGTTCAGGACAGACAACCACAACTCGAGCCTAGGCGAAGCTTGTTTGCTCCCTAGCCATCGAGACTACATCAATTCCATCAATACTAGACGTAGGCTTTTACCTTCATCGAAGGGGCCGAACTAGTATAAACCCTCGTGTCTTTGTGTCCGCTTTAACCCCTTCAAGTAAACTCGTGGCGATGGCTCCACGACTAAGTCCTTTCGCTAGGACATCTGCCGTGACAAATCCACGACATCATTGGATAATAATATGAAGCATAAAGCACCATGTTCAAGTAGAGGGTACAGCGGGTTGCGGGGGAGTGGATCGCTGTAGATAGATGGGGGAAGGTGATGGAGATGTTGGTGAAGATGACGGAGGTGTTGGTGTAGATTGCGGTGATGATGATGGCCCCGGCGGCGTTCCGGCGCCACTGAGAGAGAGGGGGAGAGAGCCCCCCTTCTTCTTCTTCCTTGACCTTCTCCCTAGATGAGAGAAGGGTTTCCCCTCTGGTCCATGGTCTCCATGGCATGGGAGGGGTGAGAGCCCCTCCAAGATTGGACTTGTCTCTCTGTCTCTCTCTGTTTCTGCGTTTCAGATTCCGGCCTTTCACCGTTTCTTATATTCCCGGAGATCCGTAACTTCGATTGGGCTGAAATTTTAACACGATCTCTATCCAGATATTAGGTTTTTTGCGGCGAAAGAAGGGCACCAGCCTCCTTAAGGGGTGGCCACGAGGGCCCAAGGCACGCCCCTGTCTCGTGCCCCCCTCGGGCATCGTCTCACGTTTATTCTTCTTCCCAAAAATCGTAAATATTCCAAAAAAACTCCGTTTGGTTTTATCCCGTTTGGACTCCGTTTGATATGGGTTTTCTGCGAAACAAAAAACATGCAACAAACAGGAACTGGCACTGGGCAGTGGATCAATATTTTAGTCCCAAAAATAGTATAAAAAGTTGCCAAAAGTATATGAAAGTTGTATAATATTGGCATAGAACAATAAAAAATTATAGATACGACGGAGACGTATCAGCGCACTAAGGGACGTCTACGCTGTAGAGCCTGTCACCCCCAAGTTTAACCCATGGTCAGCCTATCCGATCACCTTTGATCGCAGGGAACACCCCACCAGTATCCATCACGAGGGTTCTGCCGCCCTAGTACTCGATCCAATTATTGACGGATACCATCTCACGAGAGTCCTTATGGATGGGGGCAGCAGTCTCAACTTGATCTATCAAGACACCATCCGCAAGATGGGCATTGACCCATCAAGAATCAAGCCTAGTAACACTACCTTTAAAAGCGTGATACCAGGCATGGAGGCCCGTTGCACAGGCTCACTAACATTAGAGGTAGTATTCGGCTCCCCAGACAACTTCCGCAGTGAAGAGTTAATCTTCGACATCAGCCCTTTCAACAGTGGCTATCACGCACTGCTCAGACGAACTAATTTCGCCCGCTTTAATGTAGTCCTGCACTATGCTCACTTGAAGCTTAAGATTCCTGGACCTCGGGGCGTTATTACAGTCAATGGAAATATGGAGTGGTCCCTGCATACTGAAGAGCACACCATGGCCCTCGCAGCCGAGGTGTATGTCAGCCTTATCAAGCCGAACAATTCATCGACTAATAAAGCCAATGATGTATCTAAACAAGTCCGGTCCACACATAATTGTGATAAATCAATGAATCCAGACCTTGATTAGCAGTTCGGCCTCTGCCGATCGCCCCATCAGGTTGCGGCTTACGTACCGCGCGTACATAACTACGCACTAAAAATACCCTGGGTGGACCCATAGGCACACTACAGAAAGGTCCATAGTACGGCTTGACCCCACATGGCCTGCATATACCTTTTTTCACTGCAGGTTCATCAAGAGCCCTACTTGCTAATCGTTGTTTTAGGAGATCCTTTTAAGGCTAGCGTTTCCCAACCATCAAATACTCCTATCAAAGGACTTATTACTAAGGAGAAACGACGCAGACATGTGACAGGGCATCACTAGAGTCTTTGAATTATTATTTTTAGGCCATGTGTTAGACTTTCCCTTATGTAAAACGGCGCAATACCGAAGATAATCCGCGCGCCGAACACGTTGTCATTGAAGACTGGTTCAGGGGCTACTATGGGAGTCCTGGACTAGGGGGTCCTCGGGCGTCCGGTCTATTAGATGTGGGCTGAACTGATGGGCCGTCAAGATACAATACAGAAGATCGCCTCCCGTGTCTGGCGGGGACTCCCGTATATGTGGATGACAAGTTCAGGTGTCCGGATATGTTATTTCCTTTCTATTAAACCTACTTTGTACAACCCTAAGCCCTCTGGTGTCTATATAAACTGGAGGGTTAGATCGGAGCCAGAATCACAACATTACTAAGCTAGCCAAACTATGGTTAGCCAATACGATCTCATGGTAGATCAACTCTTGTAACCCCTATACCCTTCGAATATAATCAAGTAGGAGTAGGGTTTTACCTCCATTAAGAGGGCCTGAACCTGGGTATCCTTTTAATCATAGTTACAACCAATCCTCAGACATATAGCTTGGGCCCCTTACCCGAGATCTGCTGATTTTGACACCGACATGTATCATGCACTCGGGAATAGCAAATATGATGATGTGGCTAAGAAGCAGTAACATAGATACCGTAACATATATAATTATAAATGCTATAAGTGTCATGCATGGCCATAAATACGGTCATCTACGATGTTATATATGACCGTCTATATATATGTTACGGTCTCATTTTTTTCGTAAACTGCTCATTGGAATGAAGCAAATGATACGCCGTTGGAAAGGTATCGTCGAGGCACATCTTTTTGATATATATTATTTTCTCTAATTTGTTACGGTTTAAGAGCAGTTTCAAATTTACTAAATCGTGGAATTCTGTTTTTCAAAAAAATTCAAATTTTTGGTACTGTTTTCGCTCCATTTTTTTAACCTTTGTCGAAACGAGGCGTGTAATATACCATTGAATAGCTATGAACGAGGCACAATGTAACGCCCTCGATGCGGCTATATCTCCCACGTGTCGAAGCACGACTTAGAGGCATAACCGCATTGAAAGCAATGTCGCAAGTGAGGTAATCTTCACACAACCCAAGTAATACATAAGGGAAAAAGATACATAGTTGGCTTACAATCGCCACTTCACACAATTACATGAATAAAGCATTACATCATCAAGATACAATCAAGGTCCGACTACGGAACCAAAATAAAAGAAGAACCCCAAATGCGACAAAGGACCCTGATCGACCCCAACTGGGCTCCACTACTGATCAACTAGAACGAAACAACACAAAGGGTAAGATCTTCATCGAGCTCCTCCTTGAGCTTGATTGCATCACCGCTTTCGTAACATAGGCACCGCAAACTGGTTTTGAAGTATCCGTGAGTCACGAGGACTCAGCAATCTCGCACTCCACGAGATCAAGACTATTTAAGCTTATGGGTAAGGTAAAGGCATGAGGTGGAGCTGCAGCAGCGACTAGCATATATGGTGGCTAACATACGCAAATGAGAGCGAGAAGAGAAGGCAAAGCACGGTCGATATAAGTATGATCAAGAAGTGATCCTATAGCAACCTACGCCAAGCATAACTCCAACATCGTGTTCACTTCCGGACCACGGAAAGAGACCATCACGGTAACACACACGGTTGATGTATTTTAATTAAGGTCAACTTCAGGTCTTCTACAACCGGACGTTAACAAATTCCCATCTGCCACATAACCATGGCACGGCCGAAAGATCAAATCCTGCAGGGTGTCCCAACTTAGCCCATGACAAGCTCTCACGGTCAAGCGGAGGAATAGACCTCCACCCAAGACACTCCGATCAGACTCGGTATCCCGGTACAACAAGACATTTCGACAGGTAAAACTAAACCAGCAACACCGCCCGAATGTGCCGACAAACCCGATAGGAGCTGCACATATCTCTTTCTCGTGGCACACTCGGATGAGTCTAGCTACGAGTAAAACCAACCCTCAAGTTTCCCGAGGTGGCCCCGCAGTATCTCGGTTCGGACCAACACTCAGAGGAGCACTGGCCCGGGGGGGGTTAAAATAAAGATGACCCTTGAGTCTGCAGAACCCAAGGGAAAAAAAAAGGCTAGGTGAGGCGAATGGTAAAACCAATGTTGGGCATTGCCGGAGAAGCTTTACTTAAGGCGAATCGTCAAGGGGTTCCCATTATAGCCCAACCGTAAGGGACGCAAAATCCGGGAACATAACACCGATATGACGGAAACTAGGGCGGCAAGAGTGGAACAAAACACTGCATAAGGCCGAGCCTTCCACCCTTTACCAAGTATATAGATGCATTAATTAAATAAGATATATTGTGATATCCCAACAAGTAACCATGTTCCAACAAGGAACAACGTCTCCATGTTCCAACAAGGAACAATCTTCAATCTTCACCTGCAACTAACAACGCTATAAGAGGGGCTGAGCAAAGCGGTAACATAGCCACGCAACGGTTTGCTAGGAATGGTGTCAAAGGTTAGGGGTTCATGGCAATTTGGGAGGCTGACAAGCAAATGGTAGGCATCGTGGCATTGGCATAGCAAAGAGCGAGCAAACTAGCATAGCAAAGATAGTAGTGATTTCGAGGGTATGATCATCTTGCCTGAAATCCCGCAAGGAAGAAGAACGAGTCCATGAAGAAGACAAAAGGACGTAGTCGAACGAATCCTCACAACTCCGGAACGAAACCGAAGCTAACGAGAGAAGCAAACCGGAAAGAAGCAAACAACATAGTAAACAACCATCACATAAACATGGCATGATGCGCAAACAAGTATGATGCATGTCCGGTTTAATGAGGCATGGCATGGCAATATGCACAAACAAAACTACAAGTTAAGTGGAGCTCAATATGCAACGAGTTGCATATTGACGGAACACCACATCAATTATTTAGTTCTCTCTCGGTTATGAACAAGACAAGATTAAATGTTGTTAAGCATGGCAAGAGGTGAAGCATAACAAAACTATATCATCTAAAACATTTAAATGGGGCCGGATATAAAAACAACAAATCCGATAAATCCCCATATGCATTTAGCAATTTAAAGCAACAACAATTTTAAACATTTTAATTGTTGTTATCATGATGCGGATGACATATGCAAGTTTATGCAATCTTTATAAGAATGTTGGCATGAGCATATAGAAGCATTTGTTATCGTGGCGGGAATGAAAGGGGTGCCACGGCAACGATAACGAAAATGGTGCCACGGCAACGATAACGAAAATGGTGCCACGGCAACATATCAGTTCCGGTAACTCGATTGAGAAGCCGGTGCGAACGAAAGGGTGGATGTGCAGAACATGCAAAAGATGGTGGGGTGCTCCCGTATACCGGGTGTCCCACATGACGGTGGCATGGCAAAAGAGGGGCAACGCAAGTACAAATCGATCACGGTGCAAACGGTGCATCTCATACAACATGCATTCGGTCCACGGCGGTCGTCTCGGGGTATACCTTCGAAGCGTGCATTTCGGGCGGAACGCGTTTCGTAGAGGAAGTAGTCGCTCGCGATGATCGCCGAGGGAAGTAGTCGACACGCGTAGTGGAAGTCGTTGTTCACGGGTCGTCGTGGAAGTAGTTGTACACGGCGGCGGCGGTAGTTGTTCGTGGTCTTGGCGGGTCGTCGTGGAGCCGTACATGATCGCCGTGGTACACCGCTCGTAGATGTTCGGGCGGCGTAGTGGTACACGCTCGCTTCAGATGTCCGGGTCGTCGGTAAAGGTACTTGCCGCATCGCCCGGCGTAGGAGGGACTTGCCGAAATCCACAGAGCGGTGTCCTTGGTGAATCCGCATAGTCGCACACGGGTCATAGTGGTACTTGGCAAAATCCACGGGGTTCTTGGCGGCAGCGAACAATAGCACAGAAAGCAAGGCATGGCCGAAGGTGAGGTTGCAGCGCCTTGGGCATGAACTCCAACGACGGAGCCGTGGGGACGCTGGGTGAAGAGGATGGCTGCGCGCGAGGTCGCGGAAACCGAGGCGATGCATGTCGGCGGTGCAGCAGGAGAGGTGAAGGCGTTTTGCCGCCGAGGCGACTATGGCATCAGCGAGGGCCGACGGAGGCCGGACGCCGGAGATGCTGATGGGGAAGGCGAGCTGCGAAGCGGGACTCGGGAGCAGAGGAGGAAGACGCAACCTTGGCGAACGGCGGCATCGAGAGACTTGGCTGGCCGGGCGGCGCGGGATGCGCAGGCGCAAGGGCGTCGGAGGTTGGCGAGCTCAGTGGTGGCGGCGCGGAGGACGGAGCAGGGCGAGGCGAGCGAGGCGGCATGGTGGCAGTGGAGGGGCGCGGCCGAGGGCGAGGTGGCAGAAGGAGCGGCGGCGCTTGGCGACGAGGAGGAGGTTAGGCGCGGGCAGCCGGAGCAGATCGGGCACGGGTTCTGGTGGAGCTCGTCGGGCGACGGGACTTGGCGAGGAGGAGCGGGAGACGAGCGAGAGGAGGAGGAAGATGGGATCGGGAGAGGAGAGATCGAGAGGAGAGGCGGCGGCAGAGGGAGCGAGAGGAGAGATCGAGAGGGGCCTCGGGGCTAGGGTTCGGTCGGCGGGGCCACCGGGCCTAGGCAGGGAGGCTGGGTGGCCCAGCTGGGCTGGACTCCTCTATCTCTCGCTCAAAAGAAAGAAAGAAAAAAAACAAAACAGAGATAAGAAATAAAATAAAAGAAAGAGAGGGTGGTGAGAGATATGAAAATATCCTCGGGACCTCGGAATTATGCCCTATTTAAGAAAAATGATTTGGGGATTTTAGAGGTTGAAAAATAATTCAAGTTTGAATTAAATTCAAACTTGAGCCATTTAAAACCTAACCAAAACATTTCCAAAAGAGGTGAAATTTGGCGGTGGGGTTTAGGGCAATAAGTTTGACTATTTGGGAGAAAGTGAACATTAAAGGAGAAAGGGAAAAATGGCACTTGTCAAAAGAAGGAAGTAGAGGGGAGGAGAAGGTGGGTGATGCGAGATTCATGCATGGAACATGCAACAACATAATATGTATGAGAAATCATGCACATGATGACATGATGCAATGCACATGATGCAAGGATGGATGCAACGAACAAAACAAATCACACGACGAAATCTCGGAAAAACTGGAAGTCTTCTGGAGCTCCGGTCTCGGGGTGTTACAACACTCCACCACTACGAGAGGATCTCGTCCCGAGATCTAGAATGGCACCGGAGGGAAAACGGAAGAGAAAAAGAAGAGGTAAAACTAAGTTGCTTCTTTGACGAACGAGTGAAACCACGAACCTTGAGAGGTTGAGCAATTTAAAAGAAAGAGTACAACAGAGATGAACGAGATTGCAAACAATCCGTTAGAAAAAAAAAATAAGGAACATTATGGGAACTTGAAGGTTGCAAAGACATGAATCGAGAGTTTAATGGACAAGATAGAATTCAAAACCACTGCAGTTAAAACAAGATGGGAGAGGAAAAGATTGAAATAATTTGGGCGAGACTTGATGAAAGAAGGAAAACTTGATAAGATGAAAAGAACTTGAAGAGATGACACAACACTCCGGTTAACTGGATAAGCAAAAAAAAGAAAACGATCCTCACCAAAGGAGGTGATGTGTGAAGAGCATAACATCACAATGCCTCCGTAACGAAAGAATAGAAGTTAGACCGATGGGATAAAGGGACGGAGAAGAAAATGACAACTTCTACCACAATTGAATTTGGAAGGCATCCTTGCAAGAAGGTTAGAATAGAGTTGTTGGAAGACCAACAACGAAAAGAATAAGTTTGCAGTGGGCTTATGGAAAACATCTCAAAATGATGAGGTGACAACCTGCCACTAATGGAAACAATTGATTGGTTGAGAACACCAAAGAGATGAAAAACTTCTTCGCCGAGAGGATAGGAGAAAAACTTGGATCATTGATATGCACCACAAATAGCAACATCCCTTAAGGAAAGGCTTTAGGTGAAATATAACCCAAGATAACTCCAATGAAGAAGTTGATTGGTCGAAAAGATCTCTTGAGCGAAGAGAAAATGATGGATTTAAAATACCTCATTCTTGACAACAATATGAATCACGAAACAAGAAGGAAATTGTCAAGAGTGACATAACACCATCTCAAAAGATAAGATAGAAGGAATTGCACTTCGAAATGCAAGATGAAGAAAACTTGAGCTCCTCAAAGCAAAACATGTGTTGAACCCCATGTTTATTTTAGGGTATGGCTTGACGGATCTTAACTTCGAGAGAAATCTTGAAGAACAATTGAAGAATGAAAAAAATCTTTGATGAACCATCATGAAGAAACTCCGATATTAAAAGGATGGTGGAAAGAAGGAGAAGTTGAAAACACAAGGTGAAGCCTTGCAATGATTTAGATGGATCTTCGTGATGAGATAACCAAGAAAGCTTGGAACTCCGGAAAGAAAGATGAAACATCTCTAACCAAGAATGTGATATGATGAACAACTCCAGAAAGAAGAAATTAATCACTTGGATGAAACAAGAATAAGAATTATGTTATGCGTATCCTTCACCAATTTAGCTTGATGACAAGCAACGGATTTGGCATACTACTTATTCTCGTTGAAAAGGATTAAAAGAGATATATCAAAACTTGAGAAGGTCTTCAACGAACCACCGGTAGGATTGGAACAACAAATGAATTGATATGATGAACAAGGAAGAGAGATCTTGAAAGAACCACCGTAAGAATTGAAAGTGAACGTAGCCAAGGCACAATTCACCGGGAAGAATTGCAAAATGAATGAAGATACTTGAGGGTATTTAGATACAAATGAACGAATAGATCACGAGCTGATTAGAGAATACTTGAATGATGCACCGGTATGATTTGGAGAATGAGAGCTGAAAGCTTGAATGAATAAAACTGAATTGATGGGCTTCAAAGAATGAAACTGAAAAGCCTCCTAAAATGCTCCGGATGGGTGAAAAAGATTCTCACAATCGAAAACAATTATGAGAGGATGGCAACAAACTAGCACCATGAATCTTGAAGAGAATAGAGCAAGATTTAAGAGAAATCCTTCTTCGGTCTTCAAATGATGAGAATGACAACGAGAAACACCACCAAGAATTATTGAGGCACATCGGAAGAATCAAAAGCGAAGAGGTTGAGCCAACTATGAAAAGAATTTGAAAGATCTTGTAGAAAAGCATTTGACTGATGATAACTCATTCTTACGTCAAACTTGGAGAAGAATTTAGGATAGCTCCAGGAAAATAGAAGAGTCAGGTAAGATCCTGGGAAAAGACCTGTGGGTTAGGGCCCACTCAAAAGAACACCGTTGGAAATGATTTAAAAGAGATGTTGCACCGGTTGAATTAAATGACTTGAATGAGATACCAATCTCGAAAGAGCTTGAACGAATGCAGAGTGGAAACACGAATCTTCGAGATATCTTGAGCACTCCGGAATAACAAATAGCGAGAAGTAGAATGATAATGAGGTGGACCGGTATGAGAAGACATTAGAAACGAGGAAAGGAATATGATGAATATCAAAAGCTTGAATAGGATCCACCGGAGAAGAAACAACAATGAAGGATGATGAACTAGAAACTGTTGAGCATCTTCATGGGAAATCACCGGATAAGAACATTGATTGAAAAGAATGGAGAAACTTCATATGAATAAATGGATACTTGATTAAGAAATCTGTGTCCTTGAAGAAAAAGGGTGGGAGGGCGGGGAAAAACAAAGACAACTTGGAGACGGATGAAACAAACACCGTTGAGAAAACTTAGAATTGATCTTGCGGATGGGGAGAATGATCGGATCCTCTTGAAGAGAAGCACACCGGTTGGGAAAAGAATTAACATGACAACCTCAATGATCAAGAAGGATGAACACTCACATAGAAATATGAGAACACCTATTAGGGAAGGTATGGATTCATCATTTGACTTCGAAGCAACTCGAATACCACAAATAAAACAAAAACAAAGGACTGGCTTGCAGAATAAGCCGGAACAAACATATGATAGAGATTTCGTCCGAAGTTTTCGTGGTGGGGCCTACACGGGCTCAATCGTACAGCACCATCATGTACAAGGTAGTGCACATGACATACTGAAGCGCCCCCAGTCGGCATAGCCAAGGACTCTTTAAGACACAACGAGACCATGTAAAACCAACCGTGAATAGGCGGACCACTAGACGTCGAACCCAATTTCATATCATACATCCGTCGGAAAGATATCCTAAGAGCTACTTGAATTCCCACCTATAAAACTCCGAAACTTTCGGTTATGCAATCGGTGTTGGGGATACAGGAGCAATAATATCTCACACAAACTAACAATCCCTACATCCATTTGTATCCATCCGTCAACACATAACCAAGAAACCTTCGAAATCGTGTACCTCAACCTTGAAAAGCATCCGTTATATGAAGTCATGGCAATACTCCCGTACTCACCTCAAGATTGGGTTAGCGGGTTATCTCACCAACAACTGCATAAAAGAGATTTTCGATGTCGGTACTAAACTCGGTATTCGAGGCTGCAACGATAAAATTATGACGACAACACCTCGGAGCTCAACTCCCCGGGACACTGCCACAACCCCTAAATGTCAGGAGGCAACCAAGACAATGTTCTCGTCATAAGAATATCGGAACGATCCCAAGATACCCGCGTGATCCTAAAAAAAAATTTTTGGTGAAATTTGAGAAGAGAAGAGTCAAAACTCTACGTCAGGATACCTCACCAGAAGGTCGAAGGGACTGGGGAGTAAAAAGAATTCCTAAACTCTCCGATATATATAATCCTAAATGACTCAAAACATTTTTTTCTAGACACAACTCGCCACTAAAAACGATCAAGCGGTGGGGCTCCTAAGGTCGGGGAAGGCTCTGATTACCAACTTATAACGCCCTCGATGCGGCTATATCTCCCACGTGTGAAGCACGACTTAGAGGCATAACCGCATTGAAAGCAATGTCGCAAGTGAGGTAATCTTCACACAACCCAAGTAATACATAAGGAAAAAGATACATAGTTGGCTTACAATCGCCACTTCACACAATTACATGAATAAAGCATTACATCATCAAGATACAATCAAGGTCCGACTACGGAACCAAAATAAAAGAAGAACCCCAAATGCGATAAAGGACCCCGATCGACCCCAACCGGGCTCCACTCATCGATCAACTAGAACGAAACAACACAAAGGGTAAGATCTTCATCGAGCTCCTCCTTGAGCTTGATTGCATCACCGCTTTCGGTAACATAGGCACCGCAAACTGGTTTTGAAGTATCCGTGAGTCACGAGGACTCAGCAATCTCGCACCACGAGATCAAGACTATTTAAGCTTATGGGTAAGGTAAAGGCATGAGGTGGAGCTGCACAAGCGACTAGCATATATGGTGGCTAACATACGCAAATGAGAGCGAGAAGAGAAGGCAAAGCACGGTCGATATAAGTATGATCAAGAAGTGATCCTATAGCAACCCACGTCAAGCATAACTCCAACATCGTGTTCACTTCCTGACCACGGAAAGAGACCATCACGGTAACACACACGGTTGATGTATTTTAATTAAGGTCAACTTGGTCTTCTACAACCGGACGTTAACAAATTCCCATCTGCCACATAACCGCGGCACGGCTTTGAAAGATCAAATCCTGCAGGGTGTCCCAACTTAGCCCATGACAAGCTCTCACGGTCAGCGGAGGAATAGACCTCCACCCAAGACACTCCGATCGACTCGGTATCCCGGTACAACAAGACATTTCGACAGGTAAAACTAAACCAAGAACACCGCCCGAATGTGCCGACAAATCCCGATAGGAGCTGCACATATCTCTTTCTCGTGGCACACTCGGATGAGTCTAGCTACGAGTAAAACCAACCCTCAAGTTTCCCGAGGTGGCCCATGCAGTATCTCGGTTCGGACCAACACTCAGAGGAGCACCGCCCGGGGTTAAAATAAAGATGACCCTTGAGTCTGCAGAACCCAAGGGAAAAAAAAAGGCTAGGTGAGGCGAATGGTAAAACCAATGTTGGGCATTTGCCGAGAAGCTTTACTTAAGGCGAATCGTCAAGGGGTTCCTATTATAGCCCAACCGTAAGGGACGCAAAATCCGGGAACATAACACCGATATGACGGAAACTAGGGCGGCAAGAGTGGAACAAAACACTGCATAAGGCCGAGCCTTCCACCCTTTACCAAGTATATAGATGCATTAATTAAATAAGATATATTGTGATATCCCAACAAGTAACCATGTTCCAACAAGGAACAACGTCTCCATGTTCCAACAAGGAACAATCTTCAATCTTCACCTGCAACTAACAACGCTATAAGAGGGGCTGAGCAAAGCGGTAACATAGCCACGCAACGGTTTGCTAGGAATGGTGTCAAAGGTTAGGGGTTCATGGCAATTTGGGAGGCTGACAAGCAAATGGTAGGCATCGTGGCATTGGCATAGCAAAGAGCGAGCAAACTAGCATAGCAAAGATAGTAGTGATTTCGAGGGTATGATCATCTTGCCTGAAATCCCGCAAGGAAGAAGAACGAGTCCATGAAGAAGACAAAAGGACGTAGTCGAACGAATCCTCACAACTCCGAACTAAACCGGCTAACGAGAGAAGCAAACCGGAAAGAAGCAAACAACATAGTAAACAACCATCACATAAACATGGCATGATGCGCAAACAAGTATGATGCATGTCCGGTTTAATGAGGCATGGCATGGCAATATGCACAAACAAAACTACAAGTTAAGTGGAGCTCAATATGCAACGAGTTGCATATTGACTAACACCACATCAATTATTTAGTTCTCTCTCGGTTATGAACAAGACAAGATTAAATGTTGTTAAGCATGGCAAGAGGTGAAGCATAACAAAACTATATCATCTAAAACATTTAAATGGGGCCGGATATAAAAACAACAAATCCGATAAATCCCCATATGCATTTAGCAATTTAAAGCAACAACAATTTTAAACATTTTAATTGTTGTTATCATGATGCGGATGACATATGCAAGTTTATGCAATCTTTATAAGAATGTTGGCATGAGCATATAGAAGCATTTGTTATCGTGGCGGGAATGAAAGGGTGCCACGGCAACGATAATCGAAAATGGTGCCACCAAGAACGATAACGAAAATGGTGCCACGGCAACTATAACGAAAATGGTGCCACAAGAACATATCGCCCGTGAACTTCGATTGAGAAGCGGTCGCGAACGAAAGGGTGGATGTGCAGAACATGCAAAAGATGGTGGGGTGCTCCCGTATACCGGGTGTCCCACATGACGGTGGCATGGCAAAAGAGGGGCAACGCAAGTACAAATCGATCACGGTGCAAACGGTGCATCTCATACAACATGCATTCGGTCCACGGCGGTCGTCTCGGGGTATACCTTCGAAGCGTGCATTTCGGGCGGAACGCGTTTCGTAGAGGAAGTAGTCGTTCTCGCGATGATCGTCGAGGGAAGTAGTCGTACACGCGTAGTGGAAGTCGTTGTTCATGGGTCGTCGTGGAAGTAGTTGTACACGGCGGCGGCGGTAGTTGTTCAGGGTCTTGGCGGGTCGTCGTGGAGCCGTACATGATCGTCGTGGTACACCGTTCGTAGATGTTCGGGCGGCGGTAGTGGTACACGTTCGTTTCGTAGATGTCCGGGGTCGTCGGTAAAGGTACTTGCCGCATCGCCGAGCGTAGGAGGGACTTGCCGAAATCCACAGAGCCGGTGTCCTTGGTGAATCCGCATAGTCGCACACGGGTCATAGTGGTACTTGGCAAAATCCACGGGGGTTCTTGGCGTGCAGCGAACAATAGCACAGGAAAGCAAGGCATGGCCGAAGGTGAGGTTGCAGCGGCCTTGGGCATGAACTCCAACGACGGGAGCCGGTGGGGACGCGGGGTGAAGAGGATGGCTGCGGCGCGAGGTCGCGGGAAACCGAGGCGATGCATGTCGGCGGTGCAGCAGGAGAGGTGAAGGCGTTCTTGCTGCCGAGGCGACCATGGCATCAGCAGGGGCCGACGGGAGGCCGGGCCGCCGGAGATGCTGATGGGGAAGGCGCAGCTGCGAAGCGGGGACTCGGGAGCAGAGGAGGAAGACGCGGCACTGGCGAACGAAGGCGGGCAGCAGAGACGAAGCCTGGCCGGCGGCGCGGGATGCGCAGGGCGCGGCGGCGTCGGAGGTTGGCGAGCTCGGCGGGTGGCGGCGCGGAGGACGGAGCAGGGGCCGGCGAGGAGGCGGTTGCGGTGGCCGGCGCGGGGCGCGGCCGAGGGCGAGGTGGCAGAAGGAGCGGCGGCGCTTGGCGACGAGGAGGAGGTTGGGCGCGGGGCAGCCGGAGCAGATCGGGCACGGGGTTCCTGGTGGAGCTCGTCGGCGACGGGACTTGGCGAGGAGGAGCGGGAGACGAGCGAGAGGAGGGAGGAAGATGGGATCGGGAGAGGGAGAGATCGAGAGGGAGAGGCGGCGGGCAGAGGGAGCGAGAGGGAGAGATCGAGAGGGGGCCTCGGGGCTAGGGTTCGGTCGGCAGGGGCCAGCTGGGCCTAGGCCTGGGAGGCTGGGTGGCCCAGGCTGGGCTGGACTCCTCTATCTCTCGCTCAAAAGAAAGAAAGAAAAAAAAACAAAACAGAGATAAGAAATAAAATAAAAGAAAGAGAGGGTGGTGAGAGATATGAAAAATATCCTCAGGACCCTGGAATTATGCCCTATTTAAGAAAAATGATTTGGGGGATTTTAGAGGTTGAAAAATAATTCAAGTTTGAATTAAATTCAAACTTGAGCCATTTTAAAACCTAACCAAAACATTTCCAAAAGAGGTGAAATTTGGCGGTGGGGTTTAGGGCAATAAGTTTGACTATTTGGGAGAAAGTGAACATTAAAGGAGAAAGGGAAAAATGGCACTTGTCAAAAGAAGGAAGTAGAGGGGAGGAGAAGGTGGGTGATGCGAGATTCATGCATGGAACATGCAACAACATAATATGTATGAGAAATCATGCACATGATGACATGATGCAATGCACATGATGCAAGGATGGATGCAACGAACAAAACAAATCACACGACGAAATCTCGGAAAAACTGGAAGTCTTCTGGAGCTCCGGTCTCGGGGTGTTACACACAACTTTCATATGTTGAAATGTTTTTGAGATTCCTTGGGGTTTTTAGTTAATTTTGAAAGTCATGCGGCTGGCGACAAGAGGCAGCGGCCGTTTTTCACGAAATTTTTACAAAGCGCTGATCGGAATGATTCAAATTATACGCCGTTGGAAAGATATCAGCGATGCTCTACTTTTTCATGTAGACCACCTTTTCTAATTCCTTAAATTTAAGAGCAGTTTTGAAATTACAAAAATGCGGACACTCTGTTTTTCGCGACACCAAAATTGACGTGTGTACTGCATCGGACAGAAAACCGCACAGCTTCAGAGTCAAAATTGCACTGCATCAGATAGTTAAGTGGACTTCATGATTTCTTTTATTTTAGACATGAATTTCCTCAGCCGAGGAGGTGGACCGGACTTCACATGGGCGTAAGTGACCCTCAAAAGTATGGAGAAGTGAACCGCATTAATTTCTTTGTCGTTTCAGTAACAATTTTTCTTGGACTTACTAGATGAACAACATCAGACAACCGACCGCACTGCTTCAGTTGAAAAACCACACTGCATCTATCATTGGCTATATGCACTAGGTTTTTTTATGTGTGCACATCCTTGTCAATGGAAGCCGACTACAGAGTCCAGACTAGTGAACCACATGGACCAGACCAGTGGGTTGCATTTTGTGTGTGTTTTTCTTGTATTTTCTAGTTTTTTTGCTGTTCTCCAACAACATGTAAATGGATGTAAATGTGGACCACAAGGACGAAGTGAACAAACTGCAAAGGTGGTTTGTTTTTTCAAAAGGTACTACCTTTGCTAGTGCAAAATGTACTTCCTTTTTAGAAACAAAATAAAGAGAATATTGAGTTTTCAAAAAATAATTACAAGTGAACCCCATGGCACACAAGTGAACGACTGCAAAAAGTAAGGGCACTGCATCTTCGTCCAAAATATAAAAAGTGAATTGCACGTCCATGCTGCTCCAGCCGCTAGCGGCTCGCCGGTGAAATGAAGTGGACACACCGCGGTGAATTTGTTTTTGTCAAACTGCAAGCCATCGTTGGCTGTTCTTCATGCCGCTATTTGGCCGAACTACATTGAATTTTTCCTCGCTATCGGCCGTAGTGCGCGACGATGTGGCACTTGCTGCTAGCCGCCAAGGAGGTGCAACTTGTCGCCGGTAGCCATGGTGGGAGCAGTCTGCCGCCGCACGCGTTGCTGCGGTTGTTGGAGGAGGCTGGGGGCACGGGGCAGCCGTCTCCCGTAGGTCTAGCTTCTCTACAGCGAGGAAGATTGCCATTGGCCCATGTGAGCACTGCAGAGGGAGCCAAATGGAGCTACACTACATGCGGAGCCACACTGCACGCCGAGACGCACTGCACGCGGAGCCACACTGGACCGCACCAGTGCCGCTGGGGCAGAGGGGGGAGGTGAAAGGCGGAGGAGCTATGAACGAGCTAGCCGGCGCTGCAGCCGGAGGTGGATCGGCATTGGCCGCCGGAGGAACTACACCGCACGACCATGTGCGCTGCTTCATGAGTCACTGGCGAACGGCACTGGCGCAGAGGCTAGACGCCGCCGCGCGAGCAGCCTGATCCAGTTGGGTGACCCCCGTAGCGGCTAGATCTGAGGCTAGAGTGGCCGTACCCGAGGCCGGCGCGGCGCAGGGGACCATGCCGGTGGAACCACACCCATTCTTGCCCCCTCATCACGGATCCGACCCATCCCCGTCGCCTGTCGCTGCTAACTCGACCGGATCAACGAGATCTGAAGGTTTCCGCCGCCACCGCCACCCTTTTGATGCCTCGTTTCCCTCGACCAGGAGGGTCAAATGCCGGGACGCAGTTTGGTTGCGGGGGAGGGACGGGAAGCCGGTGCTCCTGGTGTTGGCGGGGTGGGGAGCCGGTGCTCCTGGTGCGGGCGGGGTGGGGAGCCAGCTACGGCCGAGGCGGGGGATAGGTCGAAGGTGGTGCGACGGGGCGGAGGGAGGGAGGTCATGTGGCGGCGCAGGGAAGGAGGTGCCACACCTAACCGGCGGTGGAGGTGGCGCGATGAACCTGCTGGGGGAGGGCAGGAGGTGGTGTAGTGGGGAAGAAGGTGGAAGGAGGCGGGTGGTGGGCACGAGGGGGAGATGTGTAGTGGGCGGGTGGGTTTTGGGACAGGGTGGCTGTGGTGGTTAGGTGTTAGCAGAATAAACGTGGTTTGATGTGCAAAATAGATTGGGACAATCTAATGGACACTCAATGCACTTTGACCTCAATGATCTTTATGAAAACACTGTGGACCCCCAAATCTTCATTGATCTGGAAAAACCATTTTCTCAAGAAGTTGAAGATGTGGTTAAAAACTTGCCTGCAGAAAAATCACCAGGACCAGATGGACTCAATAATGAGTTGCTCAAAAGTTGTTGGGATATTATTAAGACTGATGTCTTTGAGCTTATAATGGCATTCCATGCTGAGAATGTAAATCTTGAGAGCATTAACTCCTCTTTCATCACTCTAGTGCAAAAAAAGAGGTGCCACTTTCCCCAAATGACTTCAGGCCAATTTCCTTGCTAAGTGGAGTACTGAAAATCATTACAAAATTGCTGGCCAATAGATTACAAAGAGTTATTCTTCAAATGGTGCATATTAATCAATATGGCTTCCTCAAAGATAGAGTGATACAGGATTGCCTAGGATGGGCATATGAGTACATTCACCAGTGTCATAAGTCTAGGGAGGAAATCTTAGTAATTAAATTGGATTTTGAGAAGGCTTTTGATACAATTGAACATGCTGCAATCATTGATATTTTTAGAGCTAAAGGTTTTGGAGAGAAATGGATTTCATGGATGGAAGCTCTGTTCACAACTGCATCATCTTCTGTATTACTGAATGGTGTACCTGGGAAAAGAATTTACATAAGAAGAGGAGTAAGACAATGGGACCCTTACTCTCCTTTAATATTTGTGCTGACTGCTGATCTGTTACAATCCATTCTTAACAAAGCCATGAGGTTAAACCTGATCACTGCTCCACTTCAAGTGAACTCCTGCCCTCACTTCCCAATTGTGCAATATGCAGATGACACTCTGGTGGTTATGCAAGCTGATTCTAGGCAGTTGTTCTGTTTAAAGGCACTTCTCAATACTTTTGCTACAGCAACTAGGCTCAAAGTGAATTATCAGAAGTCAATCATGGTACCTATGAATATTGCTGAAGACAGGGTAGAAATTTATACAAACACCTTGCAGTGTACTCGAGGACAATTCCCCTTTACTTACCTTGGTCCGCCCTTGGGAATATACAAACCAACTGTTGAGCAATGCCTCCCCCTAGTTAACAGGATTGCCAAAAGATTGGCTGGTATCTCTATCTTCATGACCCAAGCTGGAAAATTACTACTGGTCAAGTCAGTGATGACCTCATTATCAGTTTTCTTCATGTGCTTTCTGGACATACATGTTACAATAAAAAACAGATCATCAAGTATTTGAGACACTGTCTTTGGTGAGGCCCTGATATGGAGGATAGAAGACCTGCTTTGGTTGCATGGCACACAGTGTGTAGACCCAAGGACCAGGGGGATTAGGAGTTCTAGATATCTTTACACACAACAAAACCTTGCTCATGAAGAACCTTCACAAATTCTTCAACAGACATGATATTCCTTGGGTCAACCTTGTCGGTGTACTAGAATAAGGGTACCCTAGTATCCCGAACTTGTGCACGGGCAGTCGCAGCGCCCCGCGGCAAGGCTTGCCGGGTGACCGCCAAGGTCCTCTGTTGGTTCCTTTGGAGCCATTCAAGAACAAAGTGTTTTAAAGCCGAGAAGACAAGGCCCCGACAAGAGGAGCTTGTCGGGAAGGTCAAGGCCCCGGCAAGAGGAGCTTGCCGGGAAGGACAGCCAAGGCATTCTCAAGCAACTTGACGCGACGCGCCTCGCGTCCCGGCAAGGCCCGGTGAGCGACAAGCTTCCGGACGCGACA
Source organism: Aegilops speltoides (assembly GCA_021437245.1). Classification (NCBI taxonomy): domain Eukaryota; kingdom Viridiplantae; phylum Streptophyta; class Magnoliopsida; order Poales; family Poaceae; genus Aegilops; species Aegilops speltoides. The sequence goes on from CM038142.1 coordinate 509,848,404, forward strand.
AGACAACGACCACGGCAAGGCGCTTGCCGCGACGAAACTACCACTTTGCGCCCGCGCTCCAGCGCATCCACCAATGTGTCGCCTTGGGGCCTTTCCAGGCGCGCGTGGCAAGAAGCTGTGAAGCTAGCGGTGCGAGGTGGCAAGCGGAGATGACAAGAAGGCCATCGTGGCAAGCGGTGGCGCCCCTAACGGTCACTTTTTTGCACTATTTGGGCGACTCAGACGGGCATTAAATGCTTTTGTCCCCCTGCCGTCAGAGTTAGGTAGGGTGCACTGTACAAGTAGCTGTACCAACCACATCTTTTACGTTTTTGCCCTCGCCTACGTTGCCACCTGTCGATGACCCCTTGAGCATATAAAAGGAGGCCCATGCGCAACATAGAGGAGGTTCGACTCATTCGAAACCAGAACACTCTCTCGCTCTCGAGCAAGAACAGAATACAATCACAAAGCAGCAGTAGGAGTTTTATCTCTCCGGAGAGCTCCGAAGCTGGGTAAAACCGCTCGCGTGCTTCGCCTCGATCCGCTCTTCGTGCGATCTCCGCCCCCGCCAGACCGAAAGGGACCCCGGTCCCATAGGTGTTCATTCCCACGACATCTTTGGCGCGCCAGGTAGGGGGCGTCGAGGTTGTGTGAACCCGATCCGGCGTTCACGCGAGCCAGGTCTTCATCATCTTCATCGACATGCCACCGAAGAAGAAGGCTTCGGAGGTGGCCGCTTCATCCACGTCGATCCCACCGCCACCGGAGCAAACGGGCGGTGGGGTAGACACCGGCGGAGGAACGGGCGCCGACGAGGGAGTTCACGCTGCCGCCAGGTCCAAGGACAAGGCCCCGTAAACCTCGGCGTCCGTACATGCACCGCGCCCATCTCAGGAGGCGCGGGACCGACAGCGTCATGGTGCTCGCAGCACCATACGCGCGTTAGAACAAGGCCAAGCTGGTGGATCTCGGGGCGCTCAAGACCAGCATGCACGCCAAAGATGCCGCAAGACGCGGCGCGAGGTACGGTCGCTGGACGGGTATCGCTCCTTCCAACCCAGTAGGAAGTCCGAGCATATCCCGCTCCTCGCACCGTTCACCGCCGCCACCGAAGACTCTAGAAGAAGCGTTGGCCTGAGCTCAACTGCTCCTGGATTACCCTCCAACGGCGGACAAGATCGACGATTGGAGGGCCACCATTCAGAGCCTCATCGGCTTCGCCAACGGCGACACTCCACGGCAGCCAGCTACATCGCAGCCGCGGCAAGATTGCCAGGCGCGAGCCGATGGCGACAAGACTGGTTGGGGTGCCACCACCGTGCACTCTCCGCCTCGAAGGCCAAGATTGCCGACTCGCCGGGTTAACCTCGACACCGACTCCACCGCGTCGTCGGATCCACGAGCTCGTCGCGATCAGCGCCAAGTTCTTCAAGAACGACAAAGAAGAGGACGCCGTACTCGCGATCGAGCATCAAGAGAAGCGGCGTCAATCGGACCAGCGCTGGGCCCATCGTCGACATGCATGCGCCCGAGCGAACCAGCGACTTGCCTGACGCAGAGGGTTGCCCTGCGTTTACTCGTGAGTCGCGGCAGGTCCAAAGGGCCCAAGACGAAGAACTTCAAGCCGATGTACCGAGAAGTACGACGACAAAGTTGCATCCGTCGGAGTTCCTCAGCATCTACACCATTGCGGTGCAAGCTGCCGGGGGGCGCGACGACAAGATTCTCGCCAACTACTTCCCGCTTGTGCTCAAGCCCAACGTCAGGTCCTGGCTCATGCACTTGCCGGACAACTCCATATCCTCCTGGGCAGATCTGTGCCATCGGCCAGGGCGCCTTACAGCGGCCACAAGCCTCGTGGCCAGGAGAGTGATCTTCACCTGCTCGCCCAGAAGGAAGGAGAACCACTGCGCAAATACATTCAGAGATTCAGCCAAGTGCAACGCAACATCCCAGATGTCCACCCTGCCGCGGTCATCAGCGCTTTCCATCAGAACGTGCGAAATCGCAGGATGAGGGAGGAGATGGCGATGTGCAAGATCAGGGACGTCAGTGAGCTATACGCCCTGGCCGACAGGTGTGCGCGTGCTGAAGAAGGGAGGAAACTCCACGAGAGAATGCAGGAGCAGGAGGATCTCGACAAGGAGGATGCCGCCCCGGCAAGGAAAAACCGGAGGTGGAACAATAGAAGGAAGAAGGGCAAAGATGTGCTAGTCGTTGAGCAGTCCGGCAACGGAGGTGGCACCAAGGAAGCCGAACCTGTGGCGGCCGCCGACAAGCAGGGCGGCTCCGACAAGCAGTATTGCAAGATCCACCGCACCAAGGGCCATGACCTCCAAAGTTGCAAGAAGGTCGAGCAGCTCGGTGAGCTGCAAAAGGCTGAGTACGAGCGACGCGACAAGGAGAAGGCCCAGGAAGGTACTGCAGGATCCGGCAAGAAGCGTCCCGGCCGGGGAGGACGCCGCGGCAAGGCCAAGCAGCGGCAAGGAGACAGGCCTCCCCGCGGCCGCGACAAGGATGAAGATGAAGACGACGATGAAGTGATGGATGATGATGAGGCCGACGAGCAGGAGTTTCAGAAAGCCACAGAGGTTCTGTGCGTTGACGGTGGTGCCTCTCTGCATACTTCGCACCACCAACTCAAACAGTGGTGCGGGAAGTTAATGCGGCAGAACCACCAGTTGAGTCACGCAAGCCTCTGAAGTGGTCCAGCACGCCTATCATCTTTGATATTGAGGATCACCTTGATCGCATAACTGCGGTCGGGTGCTTGCCGATGTTGGTCTCACCGACCATTCGCAACCTCAAGGTCACAAAGATGCTAGTTGACGGTGGGGCCGGCTTGAATCTGATCTCCTCAGCGGTACTCCAGAAGCTCCAGATCCCCGACAGCAAGCTCGAAGAGACTGGCACATTCCAAGGAATCAACCCGGGAAGGAGCAAGCCGAAGGGGAAGATCACGTTGCCGGTAACATTCGGCAGCGAGCTAAACTTCAGGACTGAGAGGGTCACTTTTGACGTTGCCAATTTTCCATTGCCCTACAATGGAATACTTGGCCGTCCAACACTCGCCAAGTTCATGGGAGCCTCTCACTATGCATACAACATACTGAAGATGCCGGGTCCAATAAGTGTCATCTCTGTCCCTGGTGACAAGAAGGATGCCCTTATCTGCACCGACAAGATCTATCGGGAAGCAGCAGCCGCAGCAGAACGTAAGCCACTTGCCGCTGAAGCTCCCGGGGGGAAGAAGAAGACCAAGTCCGGCAAGAGCTCTGATGCCCACTCCGGCAAGCGCACCTCTTCGGAGTGCTACGCTACCGTCGAGGACGCACCATCGAGCTCCACCGGCAAGTGTAATAAGACGAAGGCAGCTCCGCCAGAGACCAAGAAGGTGTCCGCCAAGGAGGACGGCACTGGTGGTACCTTCACCATCAGTGCCACGCTTGACCCTAAATAGGAAAGCGCGCTCGTTGCTTTCCTGTGGGCGAATGTCGACGTGTTTGCATGGCAGCCGTCTGACATCCCCGGTGTTCCTAGGAAAGTAATTGAGCACCACCTCGCCGTCTGTCCTCACGCGCGGCCCATCAAGCAGAAAGTTAGGAAACAGGCAGTGGAGCGCCAAGAATTCATTGCAGAAGAAATCAAGAAGTTGGAAGCAGCAGGCCTTGTCAGAGGAGTGCTCCATCCCACGTGGCTGGCCAATCCTGTAGTCGTGCGCAAGGCAAATGGGAAATGGAGGCTTTGTATTGACTTTATTGATGTTAATAAAGCTTGTCCCAAAGACCCATTTCCCTTGCCGCGCATTGACCAAATTGTTGACTCCACGGCTGGATGTGATATGCTTTCATTTCTTGACGCATATTCAGGATATCATCAGATCTTCATGGCAGAAGAGGATGAGGAGAAGACCGGTTTCATTACTCCGTGTGGCACCTACTATTTTGTACGAATGCCTTTCGGATTAAAGAATGCTGGTTCAACATTTACAAGGGTAGTCCAGGACGCTTTTGAGCCACAGTTGCACAGAAATGTGGCAGCCTACATGGATGACATAGTGGTCAAGAGCAAAGACAAAGCAACCCTGATTCAAGATTTGGATGAAACTTTTGCAAATCTGCCCAAGATCAACCTCAAGCTCAACCCCGAGAAGTGCGTGTTTGGAGTCCCTTCCGGCAAGCTTCTCGGGTTCTTCGTGTCTCAGCGGGGAATTGAAGCCAACCCCGACAAGATCAAGGCCATTGAGCAGATCGAAGCACCGAAGCGCGTCAAGGATGTACGAAGACTTGCCGGTTGCGTGGCTGCTCTCAGCAGGTTTATCTCTAAGTCTGCTGAGTGCGCCCTGCCATTTTTCAAAATTTTGAAAAAGACAGGTCCAATGAAATGGACTCCGGAAGCGGAGGCTGCGCTGCAGGACTTGAAGAGATACATGTCCTCCACTCCAATACTTGTCGCACCTAAGCCACAAGAGAAGTTGCTGCTGTATCTAGCGGCAACCAATCAAGTGGTTAGTGCTGCGTTAGTAGAGGAGAGGGAGGCGGACGATGAGCCGGCAACCACGACAGATACATCCAGTGACAAGCAGGGGGCTTCCCCGACAAGCTCTGGTCCCGACAAGGGTGAATCTGCGCAGACACAGGAGGAGAAACAGAAGAAAATGGTGCAGCGCCCAGTTTACTTTGTCAGTTTTCTTTTACAGGGGGCTAGGTCAAGGTACTCTGGTGTGCAGAAGTTGCTTTTCGGCCTTCTCATGGCCTCGAGAAAGCTGCGCCATTACTTCCAAGCACATGAAATAACAGTTGTCACTCGCTTTCCGCTGAAGAGGATACTGCAGAATCCAGAAGCAACAGGCAGGATTGTCGAGTGGGCACTGGAATGGTCAAGCTTTGGCCTCAAGTTTGAAAGCACTTCAACTATCTAGAGCCGAGCATTGGCAGAATTCATAGCAGAGTGGACGCCAACACCAGATGAAGAAATTCCAGAAAAGAGCATCCCCGTCAAGGAAGCAAGCAAAGAGTGGATCATGTACTTTGATGGTGCCTTCTCGCTGCAAGGCGCCGGTGCAGGCGTGCTACTTGTCGCGCCCACTGGAGAGCACCTCAAGTACGTGGTCCAGATGCACTTTCCCAAGGAGCAAGCGACAAACAATACTGCAGAGTATGAAGGTTTGCTTGCCGGTCTCAGGATCGCGGCGGACCTTGGGATCAAGAAGCTCATTGTCAGGGGTGACTCGCAGCTTGTCGTCCACCAAGTGAACAAGGATTATCCGAGCCCATTGATGGAAGCCTATGTTGATGAAGTAAGAAAGTTAGAAGAGCACTTTGATGGCCTGCAGATGGAACATGTTCCGAGAGCCAAGAACGACATTGCCGACGGCCTGTCAAAGTGCGCTGCACTTAGGTTACCTGTGGAACCAGGGATCTTTGTGCTCAAACTGACTCAACCGTCTGTAACACCATCAACTGGGCAGAGCAAGAAGAGGAAATTGATTTCTGGTGACTACTTTCCGGCAGAGCTCCCCGAAGCCGCCGCCAAGAAGGTCCCCAAGATCAATATCAAAGGTGCTAACGAGCAGTCTGCTCCGACAAGCCCTAGGGTTTGTTCCGTTGAAGCAGACGCTCCCGACAAGTTTTGCTCCGGCAAGTTTGCCGGGGAACATCAAGCTCCAGCTGAACCGCAGGTTCTTGCCGTAGAAGCGGATGTTCCCGCAGCAGCATATGTGCCTTTAGTTCTTGTTGTCGAGCCACAAGCTCCAGCATGGGTGCAGTAGATTGTCCATTTCCTTCAGACAGGAGAGCTTCCCGAAGAGCAAGAAGAAGCGGAAAGAGTAGCCTGACAGTCAAGTATGTACCAGTTTGTCGACGACGTATTGTACAGAAGAAGACTCAATGGTGTGAAAGTGAAGTGTATTCCCCGGGAAGACGGACAAGAGCTGTTGGCAAAGATACATGGAGGCATATGTGGTCACCACATTGGCGCAAGAGCACTTGCCGCAAGCGTTAAGCAAGGTTTCTTTTGGCCGACAGCCCTCCGGATGCAAGCGCACAAGTAACCAAGTGTGAAGCGTGCAGGCCCATTCCAGCAGATACACCAGCCAGCTCAAGCTCTCCAGATGATCCCTTTATCCCGCCATTTTCGATGCAGGGCTCGACATCCTCGCCCTTTCCCCGAAGCTGTCGGGGGCTTTGAGTACTTGTACGTTGCTATCGACAAGTTCACAAAGTGGCCGGAAGTGGAAGCAGTGAGGAAGGTGACATCACAGTCAGCAGTCAAGTTCTTCAGGTCGATTGTTTGCCGTTTCGGGGTACCCAACAGGATCATCACCGACAACGGCACGCAATTTACGAGCCGCACCTTCGTGCAACACGTCCAAGATCTTGGCGCCAAGGTCTGCTTCGCTTCTGTTGCTCACCCGAGAAGCAACAGTCAAGCGGAGAGGGCGAATGCTGAAGTGCTGCGCGGGCTCAAGACCAGAACTTTCAACAGGCTGCACAAGTGCGGAAAGAACTAGATCGAGGAGCTGCCGGTGGTTCTTTGGTCGATCAGGACGGCGCCAAATCGAGCCACTGGACAGACACCTTTCGCTCTAGTCTATGGAGCGGAGACAGTTCTCCCCACGGAACTCGTATACGGGTCGCCTCGAGTGCTCGCTTATGATGAGCTCGAGCAAGAGCAGCTGCGACAAGATGACGTGCTGCTCCTTGAGGAAGACCGTCTTCAGGCTGCTGTACGAGCTGCTCGATACCAGCAAGCTTTGCGCCGCTACCATAGCCGCAAAGTTAATGCCAGAAGTCTCGAGGAAGGCGACCTTGTTCTTTGGCGCGTTCATTCCGCCAAGAATTCCAACAAGTTGACACCGAAGTGGGAAGGCCCTTACCGGGTGAAACGAGTCACAAGGCCCGGCGCTGTCCGCCTTGAGACCGAAGATGGCTTTCCGGTGAGCAACTCCTGGAACATTGAGCATCTTCGTAAGTTTTAACCGTAAGGCGCGGTTGCCGGAACCTATTCCGGCAACCACCTTTTGTACAAGTCTTGCCGCTGTTGCATGTAATCCTTTGTACAAAGCCGGGCACAAACCCCGTGCGTAAATAAAGCTCATGTGCTTTGCATATCTTGTCAATTTCGTGCTTTCTATTTGTCACATGTATTATCTGACACTTTGTGCAGCACTTACCCCCGGTAAGCAATAACGAGCCTTAAGGCTCCATATCTTTATTTTCTCTTCTTTCTTTTTCTCAAAAGCAAGGTTCCCCCGCCCACAAGTTTCTCGGGGAGGAGGAGATAATGGTGTGGACCAGGCGTCGGTCAAGAAAGTTTTGCCTTGCCGGGACGCAAATGACAGAAAAGCTAAGTTGCCAAAGTTTGAGCAATCAGTTTTAAAATTTTCAAAGTTATCTTCCTTGAACGACCATGCTTTGTATGGAAGACACTGGCTTGTGGAGGAACCAACTCGTAGCTAGTTGCGCCCTTACCTTGTTTCGAGTCCGCTCAACAATTTAAGTGTGTCTGCGACTAGTTGCGATAAGGTTTCTTGTCAGAAGCACCACCGCCACGAGGCTGCCGATGTTCACTTTTCAGCGCCATGCAAGGGTGCCTGCGCCGACAAGTTTCCTAAAAGCGTAGGGTGAAAACATACAAAGGAAGGAATCAAGTAAAAGAAATAACATAGCAGTCGATACCCAAAATAAAAGTTATATTACAAAGATAACTTGTCGCAGCTCTAATAGTTTGTTTTCGTAACATGACTAGCAGCGGCAAGAAAAGGAGGAAACAGGCAGCCTAGTCTACGCGATCGCCATCGACCCTCCTGACTTCGTTCACCTTGTTCACAATGGGTGCGACAAGGGCCCTGAGCACTTCCAGATCAGCATCAGCCGGCAGTTTCTTGAGGACGTTGGTGAAGTTGATGCCTGGGTTGCGGAAGGCCACCTTCACCAACACCTTCTGCAGAACCCTCGCGCAGATCGTGCGCGACTCGTCGGCCAGCTGCTTTGGGATCCTTTCCCGGAGTCACAGGAGAGCCGTCGCCACGCCTTTGAAGAACAAAGTGAGCTTGGCGCTGGGCTGGAGGTTCTCATCGGTGGAATACCCGAAGTCCTCCATCCCCAGCTCCTCCAGCTCCTTGTCGATGACTGCGGCGATGTTCACGAGACCCTCCGTCCAAAGCTCCATGGTCTTCCTAAGAGTATTCTGGGTCTCGGCAGCACTCGCCAGAAGCGCTTCATTGCCTTTGATCTCCTCCTTCAAGGCCACCTCCCGCTCCTTGGCGTCATCCAGCTCCTGGGTCAGTGTGGCCAGCTTCAATTCAAGATCGGCGTTGGAGTCCTTGGCGGCGCTAAGCTCTTTGCCCTTCTCGGTGAGGCGGCCCTCAGCTCGCCATGGGCAAGGGCGTTCTTCTCGCGCTCACGCTTGAGCGCGGCAAGCTCCTCATCTTTCATCTTGAGATCGCCCTCCAGCCGCGCCACCTTCATCTCCAGCTCCTTCTTGGCGGCCTCAGCAGCTGCGGCAGCGTCCTTTGCTTCCTTGAGAGCCCCGCCAAGTGTCTGCTCTCGCGCGACAAGCTCCTCCTCGTAGCTGTCCAGATTGACTTTCCGTTGCGTCAGCTCACCTTCCCGCGTGGACAGCTCCTCGGCGGCAAGCCGCTGTTGCTGTTCAGCTTCAGCCTTCTCGAGAAGGAAGGCTTTCCGCGCCTCGACGAGCTGCGGCCGCTCCTCCACAATGGACCGGAGAGCTTCCTGATTGTGTTCCCGCAGCTCCTCCGCGCGCTTCTCAATATCTACTCCCGCCTGTGCGGCAAGCGGTTCACGGGATTCCACCTTGGCTTGTCGGGCGCGGTAGAGCAACACTAGCTTCCGGAGCAGCTACTCCTCCTCAGACTCGCCGCTGCTGCTGCTTGGCGCGTCTACTAGCGTCAGCCCAGCGGAAGCAAGCACTTCTCCATCGAAGGCCTCTCCTTCGACCGGCGCCCTGGAGCTTGAAGCCCAGGGGAGCTTGATGAAGACACCGTCGCCGGCCTTCAAGTAGGCGCCGGGCTGGGGTTCATCGGAGCTTGGCGTTGCATCAGCGGCGGAGGGATCGGCGGTCAGTGTAGCGCCTTGCGCTCCTGCGGCCCCAGGGTCGTCAGCGCGATCGTCGGACCCCTTGCCAGCTCCCGCGCCAGCAGCTTTGGCGCCCTCTTCACCGGCAGGATCATCAGCACCGACCTCTTCTTCGGTGGCGGCAGCGTCGTCAGTGTTGCCGTGCGAGTTCTCCTCACCAGTGGCCTCGGTCTCCATCGGGTCAGTGGAAGGAGGATCTGAAGGCCGGAAGAGGGAGAAAAAATAAAGCAAATATCCAAAAGGAAAATCAGAAGAACAACCCAAGGGAAGCTTCAAACAAGGGATCACCTGTACTGGGATCTACAATCATGGGCTCCGCCAACGGGGGATCGCTGGTGCTGCCCCTTGCCGGAGACTCCTCCCTTGCCCGAGACTCCTCCCTTGCCGGGGACCTCTCCCTTGCCGGAGAACGCTCCCTTGTCGGGAAATCCTCCCTTGGTGGCGTAGTTGAAGTAGATAGCGTCTCAGAGGCGGCTTCCGGAGGCTCCTGGTGAGGCTGTTCTGTTCCTACACAAGCAAACCAACAGTCAGATATCAACAAAGGAAAGGACACCCATGCGCGCCCGGCAGCAAGGAGAAAACCTTATACTTACGCTGGGGGCTGCGCTAGGGGCTACTTTGGGGAAGGGTTGCAGGGTCTGGAAAGGTGGTCTCGGGCGCGCCCCCTGCTGTCGCGGTGGGCTCGTCCTCGATGACGATCAACGGAGCCTTGGCTCTCTTCGCCGCTCTTTCGGCCAGGGTCCTGAAAAGGAATAAGTTCAAAGTCAAGCAAATCAGATACAAGATAAAAACAACAAGGATTGAAGAACTACAAGTACAACAAAGAGTCTTACTCTTCTTCCTCCTCCCTGGAGCTGAGCGCGGAGAGGTCGAAGTCCGGCCCTCTTTCGGCACGACGAGGCAGAGGAGTAGGCTTCCTCGACCGCTTGGCGGGGGCAGCGGCAGGACCAGAAGCGGCGGCCCGAGAGGACCCCGCTCCAGTTGCCGCAGCAGTACGAGGCGCTTCCGCGGCAACATTTCTTGTCGCGGCAGAGCGTGTCGCGCGGCGCGACGGCTGCTGACCCGTCTGCCGCCCTGCTACATCCCCGGCCTTGCGAAGACGCCTTCTCGGTGGAGCTGGGGGCTGCGCTGGTGGCTCCGCTTGCGGCAAGTTACCTGGAGACTGCAGGCCACTCGCATCCTCGGCGGGCTCGCTCGACTCGGCGTCAGGCGCGGCAAGCTCTTCTTCGCCGTCAAGGAACTCTCGCTCGGCAAGGCTTGCCGCCTCTGCTGCCTCTTCCTCCTCCACGGTGAACCCAAACTCACCCGCGGCTGCGGCTGCCGCCGCCTCTTCCGCACTGGTAGCGATGCGCTGCATCTCCTCATCGGTGGTGTCGCGGGTGAGGAGCTTCTCTTCATCGGCGTGGACCGCCACTTCCACCAGGCCGTCGAAGAACTACTGCACAACGTCGTCTGCAGGCTCTTGCCAAGTTGGAACAATTCCATGCGAATCGCACTGCGGCATCATTGCGCGGATGCGATCGAGCGAGGAATTGTTGCACAACGGGACGATGCCCTGCGGCAGCCGGAACCATTCGGGATGCTGAGAGTCATGCTTGAACAGCTCCTTAAGCATCACGTCCAACTCCAAGACAGTAAAATTGAAATTGAGGCCCGGGCGCAGCCTCATGATGTCTGCCGGACCCCCAAATTCCCAGGCGGGTCTCTTCCTCTCTTGCAGGGGGGCAATTCAGCGGCGAAGAAAGTCTGCGCCAACGGCACCCACAGTGAGCCTGGCAAGCCTAAGGCGCAAGATCCGGGTGGTGGCGATCTTCAGCTTGTCGTCCTCCGCGACCAAGCTGCTCCAATCGCCCCGCACACTACTAGGACTTGGCGCAGGGCGGTGAACTGCTGCGGGTTCTCCTCGACGATCCAGCACCACTCCGCTCTCCACTCCTCCCATTTGCTGTAGAGCTCCCCCTCCAAATACGCCTCCTTCTTGCCGGTTCTCAAGATCCAGGCGATCCCGCCGGACAAGGGCTCTCCTCTCTCGACCCGGGGCATGAAGTAGTGGCGGAAAAGGGCGACATTTGGGTGGACTCCGACATAGTTTTCGCAGAGATGTGTGAAAACCGACATGGTCAGAACGGCATTGGGGGTAAAATCAAGGAGGTGGAACCCATAGGTATTCATGATATCGCAGAAGAACTCGGAAAAGGGCGGGCAGAGCCCGCAGTAGAAGAATAGCACGAAGAAGGGGTACCCGTTTGGAGCCCGCTTCGAGGCGGCGGCGGAGAGCACCTTCGTACGCGGGTGCGCTCGCGTCTCCGTCGACCAGAAGAGATAGTACCACTCCCTCAGCTCCGCCGCGGCGAGCTCGGAGGGGAAAGTTGCCCGCTCCTTTCGCAGCGCCTCGAGCCGTAGCGCCTCGGCCGACTTTGTGCCCTTCCCGGTTTTCGGAGCCATGGCGAAGGTGGTGGGAGAGATCGACGGCGTTGGTGGCGATGGCGGCGATGGTGGGCGGAGCGCTGCTCTCTTTCGGCTTTGGAAGCAGAGGGGAGCGGCGGAGATTTCCGAGATTGGAACAGCAAGTGGCAAAGGTGGGGGAACTGCCCCTGTTTCCCCTGCTTATAAAGAGGAAGAGGCGAACGTTACGCTTTTTCCGAATAAAGAACCACCCACGATCTCTCCCACGACGCCGCGTTCGACACATGCCGTTATGGGAGGGCGTGGTGGATACGGAGTGAGATTCAGCATAACCTAGGCCCGCGCGTGCCCGTGCCCTGTTTTGGGCCTGGCCCAACAGCGCTCGGCACCGTGTGTGGCCCAGGCCCGGGGGCTCCTGTCGGTGTAGTAGAATAAGGGTGCCCTAGTATCCCGAACTTGTGCACGGGCAGTCGCAGCGCCCCGCGGCAAGGCTTGCCGGGTGACCGCCAAGGTCCTCCGCTGGTTCCTTTGGAGCCATTCAAGAACAAAGTGTTTTAAAGCCGAGAAGACAAAGCCCCGGCAAGAGGAGCTTGCCGGGAAGGTCAAGGCCCCGGCAAGAGGAGCTTGCCGGGAAGGACAGCCAAGGCATTCTCAAGCAACTTGCCGCGATGCGCCTCGCGTCCCGGCAAGGCCCGGTGAGCAACAAGCTTCTGGACGCGACAAGACAACGACCGCGGCAAGGCGCTTTGTCGCGAACGGTTACCACTTTGCGCCAGGCGCTCCGGTAAGATCCACCAACGTGTCGCCTTGGGGCCTTTCGGTAGCGTGGCAAGAAGTCGTGAAGCTAGCGCGCGAGGTGGCAAGTGGAGATGACAAGAAGGCCATCGTGGCAAGCGGTGGCGCCCCTAACGGTCACTTTTTGCTTTGTTTGGGCGACTCAGACGGCGATAAATGCTTTTGTCCCCCTGCCGTCAGAGTTAGGTAGGGTGCACTGTACAAGTAGCTGTACCAACCACATCTTTTACGTTTTTGCCCTCACCTACGTTGCCACCTGTCGATGACCCCTTGAGCATATAAAAGGAGGCCCATGCGCAACGTAGAGTAGGTTCGACTCATTCGAAACCAGAACACTCTCTCGCTCTCGAGCAAGAACAGAATACAATCACAAAGCAGCAGTAGGAGTTTTATCTCTCCGGAGAGCTCCGAAGCTGGGTAAAACCGCTCGCTTGCTTCGCCTTGATCCGCTCTTCGTGCGATCTCCGCCCCCCGCCGGACCAAAAGGGACCCCGGTCCCATAGGTGTTCGTTCCCACGACAAACCTGATTCGGGAAACATACTATAGTGATGGCAAATTACCAGGGGGCAACATGATAGGATCATTCTGGTGGAAGTCCAACTTAGCTCTCATTGATCAGTACAAAGCTATTGCTAGATGTAATGTGGGAGATGGTGTCAGTGCATTCTTTTGGGATGATCTATGGAACCAAGCAATACTTAAACACCAATTCCCTCACTTATTCTCTTTTGTCAGAAACCCTCAACTGAATATTCAACAAGTGTTGCAGACTGAGTACTTGTAGGATCTCTTCTTTCTCCCTTTGACAACTGAGGCATATGAGGAATTCTTACAAATGGAAGACATTTGCATTTCCACGAGACAATCTGAGTATTTGGACACATTAGACACATGGAGTTACATTTGGGGGACTGAAAACTATTCATCCATCAAAGCATATAAAGTCTTAATTGGACACAAGCAGACCCCTCCACATTTCAATTGGATCTGGCAGAGTTCCTGTCAGCCAAAGCATAAAGTTTTCTTTTGGCAACTTCTCCATGATCGAGTCAACACAAGAAATTTACTTAGAAGAAAGAATTTTGTGTTGGAGGCTTATAACTGTGCTGTTGGAGGTTGTCAACAAGAAGAAACACTGCATCATCTCATTTGGGGTTGCCAATTTGTTCAACAATGCTGGGATTTCATATGTCCAACAAGAACCCCAAACTTGTTCGTGTTAGAAGCGTTCCAAGATCTTAAAGACAAACTAAGGTACCCATTTTACATGGAGATCATCATTCTTGGAACATGGGCCATTTGGATAACCAAAAACAATAAGATTTTTGAAAACATTGCACCTTCATTTCAAGGCTGGAAGTTCATATTTCTGGAGGAACTAAAGCTTCTAAAGTTCAGAATGAGGAAGAAGCATGAGTGGCAATTTTCTGTTTGGCTTGAAGGCCTTTCGTAATTTCTCTGTTTGTAGGCTAGTAGGCTGTTTGTTTTTCTTTCTTTCTTTCCTTTCTCCTAGGTTTTAGTTTCTTTTTGTTCTTAGGGCTTACCTCAAGCCTTTTCATACTACTTGTTACTTTGCTCTCTTAATTTATAAAAATTGCAGCGGGGTCTTACTCTACTGTTTATAGTCAAAAAATAAGGTCTATAAGGGTGTTATCATAATAGACCCAGCCTATATATATATAGACACACACACACTACTCTATGATACTATATATATGTACTATGAAGGTACGTACATAGTATCATATGCATGATACTATAATATATGATACTTCTCCACTATACAAGGCTGGCCATAGTGGTGGTATCATAGCCGATGATATCATGCACTCGGAAAATAGCAAGTATGCTGATGTGGCAAAGAATTATTTATAGTGAGGGTTAGAGTAACATATAGGTAGATACAGTATCATGTTAAATGCGATGCTAATTTGTTTCATGCATGGCAATAAATATGATCTATGATACTATATATACTCTATGTATTATACTATGCGCTATATATGCATGATACTAGTATATGACACTCTCCACTATGAGTAGCCTAAGTATAGCCTAATTAAAACACCCACATGTAGAGGCATGCTTGAAAAAGAGTACAGATAATATGTTATGGATGTGAGGAGCCTCACCCAGTACTTTTCTTGGAAAACTCAAAAACTCTACTATCCTTTCACAGCCAACCCACCCATTGCTTTTTTTGAGTTGTAGTAGGGTTTTTGACTTTATATGCACTAAAATGCAAGGTAAGTGAAAAGAATGATTTAAACATAGCAAACGACCTGAAATGGGCCGGAAAATCAAACCAAGGGTATATCCGTGATTGTTTACCATGATTTTTTTCGAGGTGGAACAATGTAGCTAATAACCGATGATTTGTAGTCCGAAGTGCCGCATCTCCTTTTGGAAACTATGATCGTTCTTGTGAGATGATCCGGTATGGAAGGTGCTAGCACCAAAACTTGTGCCAAACATTACCAAGAAAATTTCCATGCGATCGTGAGAGCACGACACAATGGCACAATGATTTTCGTTATTCTCTGGACTCTATATGCATTTTCTGAAATTAAAATACCAACAAGGCCTACGCCTCTGGCCGCACCTTGCGGCCGAACTGTTTGATGTTTTTCCCTGTTTCCCGTACAATGAATGAAAACTAGCAAAGCGACACATAAATGATATTGCTAACCGCACGTGTAGTTGTATATATATAATTAAACAAGATCTATTTTCTTTTTGCATATTCAAAGTTTGAGATTGCTAGCGAGGCCTGCCGCCTGGCAAAATGTACCAAAAAATTGAACCATAGGGTATAATCGTGAATTCTTACGGTGGACAAAAATTGGAGGCAAAATGATGAACTCATGTTTTCATTCAAACAAAAATATGCGGTTAGTTAATGTAAATGTTTTCAAATAGCACACTATTCACTCACGAAAGCCGTGTGTCCACTAAACCGTGGCCGATGCCCCCCTCTGCCACGCGCGCAATCTGAGTCGTGCGTTGTTATTGGCCAGAACCCAAACCCCACGGATCGTACGTCTGCACCGTTGGATTCTTCTTGATCGAACGGCGATCCTCATTCCTTTCGACAACACATGCAGTTCCGGTTGTAATTTTATTTACATCCACAAATTGCACGTTAAATTCAAAAAATGTCTTAAATATAGCAAACGATACCCGAACTGCGTTAGAAAGTCAAACCTGTGGTATAATGGTGAATGCGTATCGTGGAAGTTTTTATGAGGCCAAACGATGAAGTCATCGACCACTAGAGTTTGAATTGACACGTCTCCTTTTGGAAACCATGGTCCTTCATGTGAGATGCTCAGGTTTGGAAGGAGCGATCATCAAAACATGTGCCAAACTTTACCAAAAAAATTCCTCGGGGTCGTGAGAGCACGCCACGGGCACACATCGATTTTGATCAAGTCTGGATTCCATCTGAATTCCTAGTAATTAAAATATCAACTAGGCCTATGCCGGTGGCCGCATATCGCCGCCGAAACGTATGAAACTTCTTCCCGTTTCTCAGACAACGGATGAAAACTCGCAAAGCGACACACAAATGATTTAACCTTTTTTGCTAAGTAACACCCAGATGTGTAGTTGTAGAATGGTTTTGAATTTAATTATATGCACTAAATGCAAGGTAAGTGCAAAAAATGACTTGAATATAGCAACAAGACCTGAAATGGGCCAAACAATCAAACATAGGGTATATACGTGATTGTTTTCCTTGAAAATAATTCAAAGCAGAATGATGGAGTCAGTGACGGTTGGAGTCCGAAGTGCCGCGTCTCCTTTTGGAAACTATGATCCTTCTTGTGAGATGCTCCGATTTGGAAGGTGTGGGCATCAAAACTCGTGCCATCTTTACCAAAAAAATTCATGTGATCCTGAGAACACGGCACGGTGACACACTGATTTTCGTTATTTCCGGACTCTATATGCATTTCCTGTAATTAGAATACCAACATGGCACGCCTCTGGCCGCACCCTGTAGCCGAATTGTTTGAATTTTTTCCCGTTTCTCAAAAACTGAATGAAAAGTCCCAAAGCGACACACAAATGATCTTGCCAGCTAGATAGCACCCACGTGTAGTTGCGACTATATAGAAAACGACTCAAATATAGCAAACGATACGTCAAATGCACGAGAAAATCGAACCATAGTGTACAATGTTGATTTCTTACTGTGGAAAATAATTTGGAGGCGAAACGATAAACTCTTGTTTTCATTCAAACAAAAATATGCTGTTAGTTCATGCAAATGTTTTCAAATAGCACACGGTTCACTCAGGAAAGCCGTGTGCCTACCCAACCCTGGCCGATGCCCCCCTTTGCTACGCGCGCGATCTGAGTCGTGCGTTCTGATTGGCTAGAGCCCAAACCCCACGGATTGAATGTCTGCACCATTGGATGCTCCCAGATCAAACGACAATCTTCATCCCTTTCGGCAGGAAATGCAGTCCGGCTAGGAATTGACTTACGCCAAAATTCACGGTAAATGCCAAAAATGTGTTACATATAGCACATGCGACCTAAAATGCGCCAGCAAATCAAACCCGTGCTATAATGGTGATTGCTTAACGTGTGAAAAAATTAGATGCGAAACGATGAACTCACGTTTTCATTTCAAAATTCGTGCGTCTTCATTTCAAACGAAATTATTCTCTTTGTGCACACGAGCGCTTAGAGGCACCCGTTTGCATAGGCCTTTCCGCGCGGCGACCGGGGATATTTTCCACCCTTTTCACCTAGGCCGCCAACACCCCCCATGTCTCGCCCGTGTTTCACTCAACTAATCCACCCAATCTCCATCGCCAGCTCCCCCCTCCGCAGATCCATAGCAGAACCCTCTCCGGCGCCTGGCGTGCTCACTCCGGCCGTGTGCCCACTCTTCAGCGTCAAGCCTACCTCCGATGTCGTTCCCAAAACGCGGCTGCCCGCGCCTCGTCGTCTTTGTTTGCCCGCCAGCCACTGAGGGAGTCCTAGATTTGGGGGTCCTCAGGTGTCCGGCCTAGGAGTATGGACCGGATGGGCCGTACAAGATCAAGCTGAAGATTATCCTCCGTGTCCGGATGGGACTCCTCCATACGTAAACAGCAATATTAGAGTCCGGGTGCTTCCTTCCCTGATGAACCGACCTTGTCCAAACCCTAGGCCCCTCCGGTGTGTATATAAACTGGAGGGGTTAGTCCGTAGAGGCTATCTTCATTACCATGATTGGAATACTCATAAGCTAGAAATCTAGCGTTTAGCCATTACGACCTTGAGGTAGATCAACTCTTGTAATCTTCGTACTCGTCAAATATAATCAAGCAGGAGTAGGGTTTTACCTCCCTTAAGAGGGCCCGAACCTGGGTAAACAATGTGTCCCCTAGTCCCCTATTACCATTGATCCTTAGACGCACAGCTTGGGCCCCCCTACCAAAGATCTGTCGGTTTTGACACCGACACTGGTGCTTCCATTGTGAGCTCTGTCGTGCTGTCTACAAAAGCGATCTATGGCTCGCCTAGTCATCAACAACAATATCACTTCTGGAGGGTGCCTAGCTTCTGGACAGACCCTCCAGTTCGGCGGTTTCATTGTAAGGGCTTGCGCGGCCGTCGAGCCCACAACTCCCCCCACAACCGTTGGGCACCATCTTCACATCGGCCCCAAGTACTCTGAAAAGTTGGACCCGGTGGATGTTTCGTCTTTAAACGAACTGCTGGACCGCATCGCCGCCCTGGGGGTCTCAACGGACTAGCTCAAGCCCGACCAGAGGGAAATTAATCACTTGTCGATCACCCATCTCATAGCGGTCGTTGAGGAACCGGTCAAAGACACTTCTCTCCCTATATTGAAGACCAAGTATGTTCGGATCTCTGAATCCCCTGAGCTAGATACCCCCCTTCGAACGGGACCTCACGTCCTCCGGACTCTAGCTCAAGCATAGGATTGCAGGAGCCCTTGTGCCTCCCCGGACTCGAACCGGTTGCCTAGGAGACCTTTCAAGCTCCGAACACAGATGTGGGACTAGATCTAAAATTTAAGCCACCCATGATACGTCTCCAACGTATTTATAATTTTTGATGTATTCATGCCATGTTTATAATATTTCTACATGATTTTGGTATGATTTTGTTAAAACTAACCCGGACTGACGCTGTTTTCAGCAGAACTACCGTGGTGTTGTTTTTGTGCAAAAATAAAAGTTCTCGGAATGCGCTGAAAATCAATGGAGATTTTTTTGGAAAATATAAAAAATACTGGAACAAAAAGTTACTGGAGGGGAGGCCCATGGGCCCCACGAGGGTGGAGGGTGCCCCCACCCCCTGGAGCGTGCCCCTGCCTCTTGGACTCTCCGTGGGGCCCCCTGACGTGAGACCGATAGCAAACTCTCTTATAAATCCCCAAACTTCCAGGAAGAAACCTAGATCGGGAGTTCCGGCGCCGCAAGCCTTTGTAGCCACGACAAACCAATCGGGACCTTGCCGGAGTGGGGATCCATCACCGGTGGCCATCTTCATCATCTCGGCGCTCTCCATGACGAGGAGGGAGTAGTTCACCCTCGGGGCTGAGGGTATGTACCAGTAGCTATGTGTTTGATCTCTGTCTCGTGTTCTTGATATGGCATGATCTTGATGTACCGTGAGCTTTGCTATTATAGTTGGATCTTATGATGTTTCTCCCCCTCTACTCTCTTGTAATGGATTGAGTTTTCCCTTGAATTTATCTTATCGAATTGAGTCTTCAAGGATTTGAGAAAACTTGGTGTATGTCTTGCGCGGGATACCCGTGGTGACTATGGGATATTCTATTGATTCACTTGATGTATGTTTTGGTGATCAACTTGAGGGTTGCGTGACCTTGGGAATCTATGCATAGTGGTTGGCACACACTTTCGTATTGACTCTCCGGTAGAAACTTTGGGGCACTCTTTGAGGTTCTTTGTGTTGGTTGAATAGATGAATCTGAGATTGTGTGATGCATATCGTATAACCATACCCACGGATACTTGAGGTGACAATGGAGTATCTAGGTCACATTAGGGTTTTGGATGATGTGTGTCTTAAGGTGTTATTTTACTACAAACTCTAGGGCTGTTTGTGACACTTATAGGAATAGCCCAATGGATTGACCGGAAAGAATAACTTTGAGGGGGTTTCGTACCCTACAATAATCTCTTCGTTTGTTCTCCGCTATTAGTGACTTTGGAGTGACTATTTGTTGCACGTTGAGGGATTGTTATATGATCTAATTATGTTATCATTGTTGAGAGAACTTGCGCCAGTGAAAGTATGAACCCTAGGCCTTGTTTCTAAGCATTGCAATACCGTTTTCGCTCACTTTTGTTACTTGCTACCTTGCTGTTTTTATATTTTTAGATTACAAAAACCTACATCTACCATCCATATTGCACTTGTATCACCATCTCTTCGCCGAACTAGTGCACCTATACAATTTACCATTGTATTGGGTGTGTTGGGGACACAAGAGACTCTTTGTTATTTGGTTGCAGGATTGTTTGAGAGAGACCATCTTCATCCTACGCCTCCCATGGATTGATAAACCTTAGGTCATCCACTTGAGGGAAATTTTCTACTGTCATACAAACCTCTGCACTTGGAGGCCTAACAATGTCTACAACAAGAAGGTTGTGTAGTAGACATCAACCCACCCACCACAATCTATATTCTCCAAGAAACTCAGGTCCTCCTGATATATACGACCTGATGTATGTGTGGCAGCAGCCTCAGGAAATGGTTCACCACTTTTGGGCAAGATTCCTGCTTGTTAAAAATAGGATCGAAGACTGCCCGGATGATGATCTAGTTTCGGTTTTTCGTAGTAACTGCACCGACGAGGGAATATTGAATGCCCTTGACCGTCGCCACATACAGAGCTTCACGGAACTATCACAATTAG
The DNA here is from genome assembly GCA_021437245.1 of Aegilops speltoides. Classification (NCBI taxonomy): domain Eukaryota; kingdom Viridiplantae; phylum Streptophyta; class Magnoliopsida; order Poales; family Poaceae; genus Aegilops; species Aegilops speltoides. Next base: position 509,868,604 of record CM038142.1, read on the forward strand.
TGCAAAAATACTGTGCGATCGGAAGCACATGGAAGGCCCAGAAAACTAAACTAGAGCCCGCTGCCTTGAAGCAGTGTGCAGCCCGGACTAAACGGATACATCCTGGTGGGTCACCCGACCACTAGTCTATGGGCAGGAAAAAATAAACCCTTCACGGGACACAGGTCCGTTCTTGATGAATAATAACCCACAAGTATAGGGGATCGCACCAGTTTTCGACGGTACAATATTCAACCGAAATTTATTGATTCGACACAAGGGGAGCCAAAGAATACTCTCAAGTATTAGCAGTTGAGTTGTCAATTCAACCACACCTGGATAACTTAGTATCTGCAGCAAAGTATTTAGTAGCAAAGTATTATGGAAGTAACGGTAACAGTGGCAAAAGTAACAGTACTAGTTTTGTAGTGATTGTAACAGTAGCAATGGTAAAGTAAATAAGCAAAGCACAATATATGAAAAGCTCGTAGGCATAGGATCAGTGATGGATAGTTATGTCGGACGATTCCTCATGTAATAGTTATAACATAGGGTGACACAGAACTAGCTCCAGTTCATCAATGTAATGTATGCATGTATTCCGAATATAGTCACACGTGCTTATGGAAAAGAACTTGCATGACATCTTTTGTCCTACCCTCCCGTGGCAGCGGGGTCCTAATGGAAACTAAGGGATATTAAGGCTTCCTTTTAATAGAGTACCGGACCAAAGCATTAACACATAGTGAATACATGAACTCCTGAAACTACGGTCATCACTGAGAAGTATCCCAATTATTGTCACTTCGAGGCCGTCGAATCATAACACATAATAGGTGACTATAGACTTGCAAGATAGGATCAAGAACTCACATATATGCATGAAAACATAATAGGTTCAGATCTGAAATCATGGCACTCGGGCCCTAGTGACAAGCATTAAGCATAGCAAAGTCATAGCAACATCAATCTTAGAACATAGTGGATACTAGGGATCAAACCCTAACAAAACTAACTTGATTACATGGTAAATCTCATCCATCCCATCACCGTCCAGCAAGCCTACGATGGAATTACTCACGCATGGCGGTGAGCATCATGAAATTGGTGATGGAGGATGGTTGATGATGACGACGACGTTGAATTCCCCTCTCCGGAACCCCGAACGGACTCCAGATCAGCCCTCCCGAGAGAGATTAGGGCTTGGCGGCGGCTCCGTATCGTAAAATGGGATGAAACTTTCTCTTTGATTTTTTTTCTCCGTGAAAGCAAATATATGGAGTTGGATTTGAGGTCGGTGGACGTTCAGGGGGCCCACAAGGCAGGGGGTGCGCCCATGGGAAGGGGGCGCACCCCCATCCTCGTGGACAGGGTGTGGTCCCCCTGATGCTATTTCTTTCACCACTATTTTTATTAATTCTGAAAAGTTGCTCTATGGATTTTCAGGTCATTCCGAGAACTTTTATTTCTGCACAAAAATAACACCATGGCAGTTCTGCTGAAAACAGCGTCAGCCCAGGTTAGTTCCATTCAAATCATGCAAGTTAGAGTCCAAAACAAGGGTAAAAGTGTTTGGAAAATTAGATACAATGGATATGTATCAACTCCCCCAAGCTTAAACCTTTGCTTGTGCTCAAGGAATTCGGTTGACAAACTGAATGTGATAAAGAAAAACTTTTGCAAACTCTGTTTGCTCTTGTTGTTGTAAATATGTAAAGCCAGCATTCAAGTTTTCAGCAAAGATTATGAACTAACCATATTCACAATAACCTTTAGGTCTCATGTTTACTCATATCAATGGCATAATCAACTAGCGAGCAATAATAATAAATCTCGGATGACAACACTTTCTCAAAACAATCATAATATGATATAACAAGATGGTATCTCGCTATCCCTTTCTGAGACCACAAAACATAAATTCAGAGCACCTTTAAAGATCAAGGACTGACTAAACATTGTAATTCATGGTCAGTGGTGCTCTCCAGTGGGTGCTTTTTAATAAGAGGGTGATGACTCAACATAAAAGTAAATAGATAGGCCCTTCACAGAGGGAAGCAAGGATTTATAGAGGTGCTAGAGCTCGATTTTGAAATAGAGATGAATAACATTTTGAGCGGTATACTTTCACTGTCAACATAACAACTATGAGATCTCGATATCTTCCATGCTACACACATTATAGGCGGTTCCCAAACAGAATGGTAAAGTTTATACTCCCCCACCACCAACAAGGATCAATCCATGACTTGCCCGAAACAACGGGTGCCTCCAACTAGCAACGATCCTGGGGGAGTTTTGTTTAATTATTTTAATTTGATTTGAGCATGGGACTGGCATCCCGGTTACCAGCCATTTTCTCGTGAATGAGGAGCGGAGTCAACTCCCCTTGAGAATAACCAACCTAGCATGGAAGATACAGACATCCCTAGTTGATACATGATCTGCTCGAGCATACAAAACAAAATTTCATTTGAATGTTTGGAGTTTGCACATACAAATTTACTTGGAACGGCAGGTTGATACCGCATATAGGAAGGTATGGTGGACTCATATGGAATAACTTTGGGGTTTATGGAGTTTGGATCCACAAGCAGTATTCCCGCTTAGTACAGGTGAAGGCTAGCAGGAGACTGGGAAGCGACCAACTGAGAGAGCGACAACAGTCCTGAACATGCATTAAAATTAATAAACACCAGGTGCAAGCATGAGTAGGATATAATCCACCATGAACACAAATATTGTGAAGGCTATGTTGATTTTGTTTCAACTACATGTGTGAACATGTGCCAAGTCGAGTCACTTGAATCATTCAAAGGAGGATACCACCCTATCATACCACATCACAACCATTTTAATAGCATATTGGCACGCAAGGTAAACCATTATAAGCTCTTAGCTAATTAAGCATGGCATAAGCAACTAGAATCTCTAATTGTCATTGCGAACATGTTTATTCATAATAGGCTGAATTAGGAATGATGAACTAATCATATTTACAAAAACAAGAGAGGTCGAGTTCATACCAGCTTCTCTCATCTCAATCAGTCTATGATATATCGTCATTATTGCCTTTCACTTGCACAACCGAACGGTGTGTATAATAATAATAGTGCACGTGCATTGGACTAAGATGGAATCTGCAAGCATTCAATTCAAGGGAGAAGACAAGGTAATATGGGCTCTTGGTTAAATCAACAATCATGCATATTGGAGCCACTAAACATTTTCATTATGGTCTTCTCCTCTCGACCCCCAAAGGAAAGAAAAGAAATAAAACTATTTACACGGAAAGCTCCCAACAAGCAAAAGAAGAACGAGAAATCTTTTTGGGTTTTCTTTTAATTACTACTACAAGCATGGAAATTAAACTAACTAATTTTTTTGGTTTTTCTTAAGGTTTATCTAACACATAAGAAGAAAGCTAGAAAAATAAATTAAACTAGCATGGATAGTACAATTTAAAAGCATGAGCGCCGACAACTAAAATGAGTGTGTGAACATGAATGTAATGTCGGTGAGAAATACGTACTCCCCCAAGCTTAGGCTTTTGGCCTAAGTTGGTCTATGACTATGGATCGCGGCTACTCTCCCCGGTGTACTGAGGAGTGTCATTGTACTACCACTGACTGACGATCTCCTCCGGATCCCACTTATATGATGATGGTCGATAAGGGTCAAGTGGTGGTTCCGGCTCGGGCTCTGGAGCCGATGTCTGGCCACGGAGCGCATAGATGGCCTCCGGCAAGATGAGGTAATGATATGCAGTTAAATCAAACAAAGAGGGAGCAGGGAGGATAATAATCTCATTGTGTTTCTTCTGAAATCTCAATTTATACAGAAGCATCTTATCATCATTGTTAACAATAAACTCATGTGCTACCATGCTCTTATAGTCTAGAAAAGTAGGGGGCAACATCTTTTCCTCTTTCTCAAAATGCCTAATAGGTATCTCGAAGTGTCTAGCAAGGCGTGAAGCATAGATACCTCCAAAGATGGGGCCCTTCGTACGGTTCAGGCTTAATCTTTTAGCAATAATAGCACCCATAATAATAGAGTTATCACGAAATAAAGCATGGAATAAATAAATAATATCTGGAACAGTAAGGTTTCCACAGTTTCTGCGACCAATTAAGCATCGACTAGCAAATATTGCAAAGTACCGTAAAACAGGAAAATGTATGCTAGTAATTCTTGCATCGGAAACCTTCCTCGTTTCCCCCACAGTAATGGTATCAATAAATCCATCCACATCTTTACAATGTGGTTCCTCTAAGCTGCCCCCGAAAGGTATCTTGCAAACTGTGCAAAATTCATATAGTGACATCTCCCTAGCCATATCATATAAATGAAACGCTACTGAAGGAGGTGATTTCTTAGGATAAAAGTAGAAATTTTGCATGAAAGAATTGGTGAGTAAGAGATACTGTTCTGCCTGGTCGTGGAGGAAGTCAGTGACGCCCGCATTATCAGCCAAAGAATAAAAGTCATCATAAATCCCGGCAGCTCTTAAGAAATCATCACAAGGCCATTCACACGGCCGTATTTCCGCCCCACGGGGGAGATTATACATGGAATTTTCATTCTCCTTAGCTTGCTTATCCTTAGAGCCTTGGCTAGAATAGCCCCTCAAAAATCTCTTAATCATTTCCTGGAAATTTCTGAAATTTTTAGTAACTCAAAATAAAAGTGAATCAAATTCAACAAAACTGATAGCAACTACTCCCACAAGTGCCTACAGCCTATATCATGCATTAAAACTACTTGGGACATGCAAGCTCAGGAACAGGGTCACCTAGGCAGCAAAAATTTACAATGAATAAAGCACTAGAACAAAAATTAATTGGATCATTGGAGTCACATACCAAGGAACAATCTCCCAAAGCAGTTTTGTGAATGGGGCTTTGAGCAAGGAGATCAAAAATCACAGCAAAATGAGCTAGAACTCGTGCTTGAGCTGGATGGTGATTTTTTTCGGAGGAAGAAGAAGTGTGTGGGTGCAGGAATAAGTGGAGGGGGCCACCATGGGCCCACGAGGCAGGGGGCGTGCCCTGGACCCTCGTGGTCAGGTGCCAGCTCCCCCTGCTGCGTTCTCAGTGCCAAATATTCTCAAATATTCCAGAAAAATCATACTAAATTTGTAGGGCATTTGGAGAACTTTTATTTTCGGGATATTTTTTATTTCATGGATATTTCGGAAAAGAGACAGAAAAATTCTATTTTTACTTTATTTAATTTGAATAACAGAAAGTAGAAGGAGGGTACAGAAGGTTGTGCCTTCTAGTTTCATCCATCTCATGCTCATCAAAAGGAATCCACTAACAAGGTTGATCAAGTCTAGTTAACAAACTCATTCCGAATAACATGGAACCAGAGAAATTTCGAATAACACTAGATTACCTCAATGGGGATATGCACATCCCCAATAATAAGAATATCATATTTCTTCTTGACAGTAGGAAGAGGAAATTCAAAACCTCCAAAAATAATAGTTGGACTTTTTCCAATAGAATTGATGCTATGAACTTGAGGTTGTTTCCTCGGAAAGTGTACCGTATGCTCATTAGCATTAACATGAAAAGTGACATTGCCTTTGTTGCAATCAATAACAGCCCCTGCAGTATTCAAAAAGGGTCTACCAAGGATAACCAACATACTATCGTCCTCGGGAATATCAAGAATAACAAAGTCCGTTAAGATAGTGACGTTTGCAACCACAACAGGCACATCCTCACAAATACTGACAGGTATAGTAGTTGATTTATCAGCCATTTGCAAAGATATTTCAGTAGGTGTCAACTTATTCAATTCAAGTTTATGATATAAAGAGAGAGGCATAACACTAACACCGGCTCCAAGATCACATAAAGTAGTTTTAACATAGTTTCTTTTAATGGAGCATGGTATAGTTGGTACTCCTGGATCTCCAAGTTTCTTTGGTATAAGATCCTTAAAAGTATAATTAGCAAGCATGATGGAAATTTCAGATTTCGGTATCTTTGTTTTATTTGTAATAATATCCTTCATGTATTTAGCATAAGGGTTCACTTTAATCATATCAGTTAAGCGCATGCGTAAGAAGATAGGTCTAATCATTTCAGCAAAGCGCTCAAAATCCTCATCATCCTTTTTCTTGGATGGCTTAGGAGTAAACTGTCAGGACCCCGACTCAATGTCACATCGATCTAGCCTGTAACACCTCATATCACTTTGCGGCCTCACGCACGGTATTTCCACGGGTGTCGCCTTACCTTTGCCCGGGACCGTTTGCGCCTTTTGGCACACGTATATGATAGTGTCGCTAGCATCCATATGATAAGGAGCCCGGGCTGACATGGCTAGTCGTAAACCCAAAGTGGCACAAACTTACGAGGACAGCATCCGTGACCCAAACATCGAACGTGTCGGTCATCACGAGTAAGTTCGGGCTGTAGCACTGGGCTAGCAGGACTCGGTAACCATCGCGTGACATTTCCCGAAGGACGGATACGAGAACGAAGAAGGACACATGCCGGCCAGCCTAAGTGATTCGGAGCAGAGCAAGCTACCATGGCTCGGTGGAAACACTAGGAGACATTTCCGTAAGAGAGGCTACTAAAGATAAACAACTAGATAGTCAGATCCCACACATACCAAGCATTTCAATAACATACACACAATATGCTCGATATGTGCAAATACAACATGGCATCACAACATGACTCTACGACTCAAGTATTATTCATTAGGCTCCGAGGAGCGAGATATTACAAACAGGGGTCTCATGACCCAACATTCAGAGCATACAAATCAATGCACAAGCGGAAGCTATCATGTCTGAGTACAGACATCTACAAATGAAAAAGGCTTGAAAGCTTGACTATCTACGAGATCTGCCGAGGGCACAAGATCGTAGCTGAGGTATCAAGCTAAGCGTCAAGTCCACGTGGAACTACTAGCGAGACCAAGTCTCTCGCAAAAACATAAAATAGGCAAACGTGAGTACAAATGTACCCAGAAGACTTACATCGTAACTAACTACATATGCATCATTATCAACAAGGGATGGTGGAGTTTAACAGCAGACAAGCCAGCTTTGACTCGGTGGCTATCCTAAACTACGATTGCAAGTAACTCTTTCGAGGTGGCGCACGAGTCCACATATTCACCATATCAATACACCACTATGGATCCGTTCCGTCTCCCCACGAGAACGCCATCCATAGCACTCACACTTATCTTGCGTGTTTTAGAGTATCCACTTTCACTTGTCTATGAACTGTTATAGGCAACCCGAAGTCCTTTTCGCGGACACGGCTATTGAATAGATCATATTAACCTGCAGGGTGTACTTCTTCACACACGCTCACCACTTACCGCCGTTTACGACATGTACTGCAACCTTCAAGCGGAAGCCCAACGTGGGTGTCGGCCACGACCTACCTAAACACTCAAGTCCCTAGTCCGGGTTTATCGCCTATTTGGGTTCCATCTATGAGGAGTTCCGGCAAGTTTCGCTCACAGCCCCAAACGATGTGAACAGGGTTCCGTGACACCAATCGGGCGCCGGTTTATCCGGCCACGTGCCTACCGTGATCACAGCCCACCCCTACGGTCAAGATTTGCAAGACGGCCTCCAAAGATACTACAAACACGAAACTACTTGCAACTCCCGGACAGAGGACAAGGGTGATTAAGAAGCCGAGAGGGTCCATTGGTTTCGGGCCCAATGCGTGGTAGTAGCTGAATCATGGATCACAAACACGTAACTCAGTTCTCGAGGGCGGCTGCAATGAGACAACCCATGTACTCCTACATGGCCTCTCACCGCTACCTTTACCAAATCGTGTTCACACACTTAGCTCACACATAGTAGGACATGTTCACACACCTTTGATTCATTCTCGATGAATCAGACCCGACTCAACTCTAAGCAGTAGCAGGCATGACAAACAAGCATGAATGAGTAGGCACAACAGGGCTCAAACAACTCCTACTCATGCTAGTGGGTTTCATCTATTTACTGTGGAATGACAGGTCATGCAAAGGATAAAGGGGTTCAGCTACCGCAGCAAGTAACAAATGAATCGTTGTTGTCCTAATGCAGTAAAAGGGAGCAGGAGCGAGAGAGTGGGATTTATCGGAATGAACAAGGGGGGTTTTGCTTGCCTGGCACTTCCGAAGATAATATAGCTCTTCATCAGTGTCATCGATCTCATCGTCGGAACCACGTCTATCGAGAGGAGCGAGCACGCAAACACGAAGAACACAATCAATGCAATGCGACAATATGATGCATGCTATGACATGGCAATATGAGTGAGTTGGCCTAATGCAACTACAACCAGATGGATTTGGGTCATATTGAGCCAAAGGTTCAACCCCAAATTCAAATTATGAATTCAAATAGTGCCTTATCATGTTTTGCACTAAACAGCAAGGTTAAGTTGTTTAAACATGCATGAAACCAGTGCAGATGGATAGATTAGATTTTTCTGATCATTTTTCATATATAACTTGTTTCATTCTGAGCTATGGTTGATTTTCTATGATTTTTAGAAGTTTAGGCAATTTTCTGGAATTTTCAGAATAAGATTAAATCCAGAAATTAGTTATTACGTCAGCCTGACGTCACTGTGACGTCAGCGGTCAACGGGGCCGGTCCGGGTCAAACCTGACCTGTGGGACCCACTGGTCAGTGACTAGACTAGCTAACAGAATTGTTAGCGCTAAATTAATCCTAACTAAGCTGTCAACAGTGCGGGGCCCGCGTGTCAGTGACCATCTAATTAACTAGTTAACTAACACTAATCAAACCTAACGCTAATTAGCAGGCCGGGCCACACGCCGATGACCAGGGGTCAAATCCCTGGTCAACCGGGGCAATCCCGCCGGCGTCGAGTCGCCGGCGAGGCCCGAGACGGCGGCGGCCGTCGGAAACACACTACAGGGCACGGGCGAGGCCGTGCTTGGGCTCGTTGAAGAGCCCTTGCTCCCGCGCACCTAGTGGTGGTGGTGGCCGGGCCTGGGGTGGCCGGGAATGTCGCCGGCGACGGATGAGGCGGCGGCCGGAGCTTGGGTGCGGTCGGGTTCGGTGCTAGGGGGCACGTGGGGAGAAGCTGGTGCTGGCTACGGGCTCCTGGAGACGTATTGAGCGCGGTGGTGTGCTCGGCTTCGAGCTACAACGGCTCCAGCCACGGTGGTGACGAGGCACGGCGGCGGCGAGCTTCGGCTCCGATGGAAGACACGGTTACGATGAGAAAAATGCCACGGGGTTAGGGGGAAAGCGACGGGAAGCTCACAGCGCATCCGATGGAATCGTCGGAGAGCTCGGGAACGGTCCAACGCGAGCAGAACGGCGACGAAGATCTCCGGTGCCGGAGGTTGAAGAAGACGGCGATGGCGGCTCCACAGGGCGTCCGGAGACGCACGGCTTGGCGGGGAGGACGAGGGCGTCGAGGCGGAGGCCATGGACACGTCGGCGAGGCGAGGGAAAAGCGGTGGCCACGGCTGCGGCGGTCGGCGGCGACGGTGGCGCTCGGTGAGAAGGGGAAAGGAGAGGGAGAGAGGCAGGGGGCCGAATGAGGTGTCCACGGGATCGGGGCGGCGACGTGGAGATCATCCAGTGTCCAGGCGTGGGCGGCAAGCAGGTGGCGTCGTGGCGAGCTCGTGCTTCGCCAGGCTCACTCTCGTGCTCGCCTGGTGAGGAAGAAGCGGTGGTGGCATGGGCCAAGCAAGATCTTTGGCCTGCCAGTGGGCTGCTGCCAGTAAGTGGCCTGTGAGTTTCTCTCCCTCTCTCTTTTTTTTCTGTTTCTGTTTTCTATTTATTCTGCAAATTTTAGGGCTTTATTAAAAATAGCTAAGCACTATTAAAAATCACCAAACTGCACATGCCCATTGTATGGAATATTTCCAACATGGAACATTTCAGTTTAGGACTATTTGGACATTTAAAATATTTGGTAGTATTTAAATGCCCAAATGCAAATACTATATGATTTTATTCAGAGCCCAAATATGTCATGGAAAAATGTGCAACACCTCTGGTTATGGTTCTAGCATTTTTCCAGAAGTGATGAACATTTTTAAAACCATTTGGAAATCACTGAAGATATTTTAGTTGAACCTAGTAAATTCCTTTGATGCTAGGGTTTAAGCAATCCCCATTTCAAGTTTCATAAAATTTAAACATGATGCATGGATGATAAAGCAAAGACAAGCAAAGCCTGAACTGGGGATGTGACAGCTCACCCCCACTAAACAAGAATCTCGACCCGAGATTCAGGACGTGAGGTAAGAAGACAAAGGGGACACGGAACTGACACAGTCTTCATGATCCATCGCATTCTTCGAAGATGTTGATTCATTGCTTCAAATTGATCTTGACGTCTTACTTTGAGAACTACAACCAACATGACAATGAGAAGAAGGGAAGGATCTTGGAGGAATCGATCTTCTTGAGGTTCGGGCAACCTAGGATCATCTTGAGGATCATAAGATCAATTCACGGACTGAGACATAGAACATGTCTGGAGCTGAGAGGCAAAACATGCTTCAAGAAGGATAGAAGACATAATTTGACGAGGTTTCAAAGTAGCGAGGAAACAACTACTATGGTCCCATAACGGGGCACCTTGGGAGAGGTGACTTGTAGAAATATCCTCTTAAGTGGCAAAAAGAATTACATTTGATTCAAAGATCATTGAAACTCTTTATACCAGCCTAAGGCAATTCATAGACGATCAGTTGAAGGGGTCCGAAAGAATAACATTCTCGGGCCAGAATGGATGATGTGGATTACCTTGTTGAAGACAACACAAAGGATGATTTTTAGTAACTGGGGAGAAGCTCAACAGTAGAGAGTGATTCTACTGTTGGAGTGGTTATAGCATAACCGAAAAGACTAGGAACAATTCCAGTTAGTGCCGGTGATAACACATAGTGCTTGTGCGTGCTCTCAAGAACTTGAGCATTTCCATATTCATCAAGGTTTTACCAACATCCGTGTCAAGGGTGCTGACAACACAACATACCACCATGATGAATAGTGACGGACAATGCATATGCAAAGGAAGATAACACTTTCTCAGATTTCACCTTAGCGGGGCCAAGGAAACAATTTCTGGATGGTCGACCGAGAAACATTTAGCACTCCGCTTCTAATGTTCTCCTTGATGTACTAGCGTATCCCATTCATAGATATGGTTTGATATCTAGAACATCAAGTAAAAGGTCGGACTTCGGGAACACAAAAAATCATTAGGCACAACTAGGGAGTAAATCCTACGAAGTCCTTATGGGGAGGTGGCCAACTTTCTCAATCAAGATACTACCATAACAGGTCTCCCGGCAGGGTGTGTTGGCCACGACATTCTCTTTACCGGTTATCGCGAGACCAATATTATAGTTCTTGGGAAATGTTCCAACCATCATATCTGCCTGAGATTCAGATCTGGTTGGTGTCAGAATAATCCAGACTCATCGAATCTGGAAAGAAAAATGAAAGTTTGCAACACAAATCGATGAGATGACGTTGCGAGATTCTCGGAAAATGAACTACGATAGCAAGCTCCAAAACATGAGCTGGTTCTGCTACAAACCTGTGAACACGCTGTCTTAGACAACATGACCACGTAGTAGGCTTATAATAAAACACTACCGAGTTCAGGTGGGGAACCATCATCAAGGATATCGGAGTCCTTACATAAGTCTAGCTCTTAAGAAGGAACGTCTTCTCCTTGAACAAATCAATCAGTGGCTTGGTGTGCTACAGAATACATATGGAGTGGAGGTAATTAATCTACCAAACCATGGTATACTTTGCACATGTGTGACTAACTTGGGATGATTCCAAGGAAGCAACATTGACTTTGTCGAATTCACGGCGGCAACTTGCATCAAATGCACATGAATTAGAGGAAGTCACTTCTTTCTTCCAGGCATATACTTCATGAGTTAGCACGAAGAAATGCTTTCAAAAGTTTCCAATACTAACTTAATGTTCAACAAGATCATGGAGAAGACAAAGATGTTGTCGATGGGCTCAACAACAGTTCATCCAGTTTCCATATAAATGGAATTCCACAGTTAAGTGAACACGGTGATAGCATTGGTCAAAACCAAAAGATATAATGGTGTATGCTCGAGGAAAATCCACGAGTAAGACAACATTACGAACATCGTTGGTTCTGATTTGATTTGACAATAGCCCACACTCAAATCAAAGTTTTGGCAAGACAATAGCCCCAACAACTGGTCTCGAGGATCAATTGATGAAGATATCATCTTTCTTCAACACACACACAAGATATCCCTTAACATGAACCAAGTCAGACAAGCTTGTATCTTCCAACTCTCCAAGTTGTTGTTTAGCTTAACCAACTAGCACAGGGGTATGCAACACAGATTCTTGGAGAAGGGGTGTTTACAAGAAACCAACTTGATCACGAACTTAACATAGCGGTCAGGTGACAATCTGGTAATACTTCCGAGAAGATATTCGGAACATCACAAACCACCGATATGTTACTAAGCTCGAGAACAATCTTGCTTTTGAGGGCAAGATGATATGATCAAATGAGCGAGGACTTGACAATATCCTAACTCATTAATCGGAGAGTGCACCGGAAATAGGGACTAGGTAGCACAATCAACCTTAGGGTGACGATCCAACAATCAACATGCTAAGAATGAGGTTATCGTCCATTCAACTACCAAGCAACGGAGTTGCTAGCAGTAATGATTTCACACATCATGGTTCACTTGTCTGCATTCCGGTTACAACAACAAGGAAACCGAGGAATGAACAATGATGGCAAGAAGTATTACTGTATCAAGAGTTCACAGGATGGCGTGCAATTCCCACGATACTCTTGTTATGAAAGAGGGTGATACTCCAGGGTAGAACAGAACAAAAGCTGGATTGGCATTTTGATCTGCGAAGTACAACTTCTTTGATCCAATCCTAGAAATGGATGAGATACTGGAGTTTGTTTCTCCTAGTCATTCTGGAATAGAATGGCTTGACGGACCACAAGAGTAATAGGTATCGATGAACGAATGCACGCATACTCTTGACTATCAATTGATAGACGAGGGTCAGAATGCAACTAAGGAGAACAACTCAAAGGATCATATAATTTTCTGAGTTGTGGATGCATAGATTAGTATGTCGAGCGAAGCTCAACTTTTCTTCCGGATAACCCATGTAGAAAGGTGGAACTGGCAGAGTCACAACATAGAATCGATAATTCTTCGAGAGCACTTTTGTTGTGATCTTTTGGTTCAACGAGGAACTGCTGCCATAAGTAGTTCATGGTATTTGGAAGAATGATATACCACGAAGCTCGAGGACTATCGCAAAGGTTACTAGTAACCTAAAGGAACGAGCAAACACTATCAACATGAAGTAAGTAGGGTGAATCTCGGGTTCAAAAACCCAGGAATAGAATACCTACTAACTAAATTGCATCACGGGATGCTTTCGGGAATAAAGGCCAGAATCATCACACTGGGAACAAAAGCACGACTAAACTACTAGGTGATATTCTAGACACCTAGGGTCATAATATTAGCTCCAACATAAATGCTGAGGCAATGAAATACCTCAACACACTAGTTGGTGTGGTTGATCTGGCACAAAGGATCTTCAAAATGGTAAAAAGGAATTTGCAAATGCATCAGACTATTTAGAAACCTGGGATGACTCGGACAGCATAACGGCTGTAAATGCTCAAAAATTTGGAGACATGCTACAAAAATGGTGGCATAACCACTTAATATCACAATATCAAGGTTTCGAGATCAGCATTTATGAACATACTGAAATAGTAAAACTGAACTGAGAATTGAAACTAACAATTCTATAAGTCTATGGATTAGTAACACGTCATCCTGATAGATAGATGAGAAGCCTAGTTCTTAATCCCCGTAGAAGAGGAAAGGATGACTCAGATCAGAAGGCCATGAGGTATGAGGAGTAAAAAGAGCCTTACGTTCCAACCCACAATCAATTCCCTTACATAACTAAAGCATTTCTAGACACAACTTCGACCAGTTTGGCTTGGAGAACCTACAGGCAGTCAAGCTCTGATACCAAAACTGTCAGGACCCCGACTCAATGTCACATCGATCTAGCCTGTAACACCTCATATCACTTTGCGGCCTCACGCACGGTATTTCCACGGGTGTCGCCTTACCTTTGCCCGGGACCGTTTGCGCCTTTTGGCACACGTATATGATAGTGTCGCTAGCATCCATATGATAAGGAGCCCGGGCTGACATGGCTAGTCGTAAACCCAAAGTGGCACAAACTTACAGGGACAGGCATCCGTGACCCAGCATCGAACGTGTCGGTCATCAGCGAGTAAGTTCCGGGCTGTAGCACTGGGCTAGCAGGACTCCGGTAACCATCGCGTGACATTTCCCCGAAGGGACAGACACAGGAACGAAGAAGGACACATGCCGGCCAGCCTAAGTGATTCCGGAGCAGTAGCAAGCTACCATGGCTCGGTGGAAACACTAGGAGACATTTCCCGGTAAGAGAGGCTACTAAAGATAAACAACTAGATAGTCAGATCCCACACATACCAAGCATTTCAATAACATACACACAATATGCTCGATATGTGCAAATACAACATGGCATCACAACATGACTCTACGACTCAAGTATTATTCATTAGGCCCGAGGAGCGAGATATTACAAACAGGGTCTCATGACCCAACATTTGAGCATACAAATCAATGCACAAGCGGAAGCTATCATGTCCGAGTACGACATCTACAAATGAAAAGGCTTGAAAGCTTGACTATCTACGAGATCTGCCGAGGGCACAAGATCGAAATGAGGTATCAAGCTAAACGTCAAGTCCACGTGGAACTACTAGCGAGACTGAACTCTCTCGCAAAAACATAAAATAGGCAAACGTGAGTACAAATGTACCCAAAGAAGACTTACATCGTAACTAACTACATATGCATCATTATCAACAAGGGATGGTGGAGTTTAACAAAGACAAGCCAGCTTTGACTCGGTGGCTATCCTAAACTACTTAACGCAAGTAACTCTTTCGAGGTGGCGCACACGAGTCCACATATTCACCATATCAATACACCACTATGGATCCGCTCCGCCTCCCTCACGAGAACGCCATCCATAGCACTCACACTTATCTTGCGTGTTTTAGAGTATCCACTTTCACTTGTCTATGAACTGTTATAGGCAACCCGAAGTCCTTTTCGCGGACACGGCTATTGAATAGATCATATTAACCTGCAGGGTGTACTTCTTCACACACGCTCACCACTTACCGCCGTTTACACGACATGTACTCGGCAACCTTCAGCGGAAGCCCAACGTGGGTGTCGGCCACGACCTACCTAAACACTCAAGTCCCTAGTCCAGGTTTATCGCCTATTTGGGTTCCATCTATGAGGAGTTCGCCAAGTTTCGCTCACAGCCCCAAACGATGTGAACAGGTTCCGTGACACCAATCGGGCGCCGGTTTACCTGCCACGTGCCTACCGCATCACAGCCCACCCCTACGGTCAAGATCGCGACGGCCTCCAAAGATACTACAAACACGAAACTACTTGCAACTCCTGGACAGAGGACAAGGGTGATTAAGAAGCCGAGAGGGTCCATTGGTTTCGGGCCCAATGCGTGGTAGTAGCTGAATCATGGATCACAAACACAGAACTCAGTTCCTGAGGACGGCTGCAATGAGACAACCCACCATGTACTCCTACATGGCCTCTCACCGCTACCTTTACCAAATCGTGTTCACACACTTAGCTCACACATAGTAGGACATGTTCACACACCTTTGATTCATTCTCGATGAATCAGACCCGACTCAACTCTAAGCAGTAGCAGGCATGACAAACAAGCATGAATGAGTAGGCACAACAGGGCTCAAACAACTCCTACTCATGCTAGTGGGTTTCATCTATTTCTTGTGGAATGACAGTCATGCAAAGGATAAAGGGTTCAGCTACCGCAGCAAGTAACAAATGAATCGTTGTTGTCCTAATGCAGTAAAAGGGAGCAGGAGCGAGAGAGTGGGATTTATCGGAATGAACAAGGGGGGTTTTGCTTGCCTGGCACTTCCGAAGATAATATAGCTCTTCATCAGTGTCATCGATCTCATCGTCGGAACCACGTCTATCGAGAGGGAACAGTTACCGGCAAACACAGAAGAACACAATCAATGCAATGCGACAATATGATGCATGCTATGACATGGCAATATGAGTGAGTTGGCCTAATGCAACTACAACCAGATGGATTTGGGTCATATTGAGCCAAAGGTTCAACCCCAAATTCAAATTATGAATTCAAATAGTGCCTTATCATGTTTTGCACTAAACAGCAAGGTTAAGTTGTTTAAACATGCATGAAACCAGTGCAGATGGATAGATTAGATTTTTCTGATCATTTTTCATATATAACTTGTTTCATTCTGAGCTATGGTTGATTTTCTATGATTTTTAGAAGTTTAGGCAATTTTCTGGAATTTTCAGAATAAGATTAAATCCAGAAATTAGTTATTACGTCAGCCTGACGTCACTGTGACGTCAGCGGTCAACGGGGCCGGTCCGGGTCAAACCTGACCTGTGGGACCCACTGGTCAGTGACTAGACTAGCTAAATGTAATTGTTAGCGCTAAATTAATCCTAACTAAGTGCATCAACAAGTGCGGGGCCCGCGTGTCGCTGACCATCTAATTAACTAGTTAACTAACACTAATCAAACCTAACGCTAATTAGCGGGGCCGGGCCCACACGCCGCTGACCCGGGGTCAAATCCTGGTCAATCAGGAATCCCGCCGCGCCGAGTCGCCGGCGAGGCCCGAGACGGCGGCGGCCGCTTGAACACACTACTGTGGCACAGGCGAGGCCGTGCTTGGGCTCGTTGAAGAGCCCTTGCTCCCCCGCACCTAGTGGTGGTGGTGGCGGGCCTGGGGTGGCGGGAATGTCGCCGGCGACGGATGAGGCGGCGGCCGGAGCTCGGGTGCGGTCGGGTTCGGTGCTAGGGGCACGTGGGGAGAAGCTGGCCGCTACGGGGGCTCGGAGACGATTGAGCGCGGTGGTGTGCTCGGCCGAGCTACAACGGCTCCAGCCCACAGTGGTGACGAGGCACGGCGGCGGCGAAGCCGGCCCGGCGGAAGACGCGTTACGGCGAGAAAACGCCACGGGTTAGGGGAAAGCGACGGGAAGCTCACAGCGCATCCGATGGAATCGTCGGAGAGCTCGGGAACGGTCCAACGCGAGCAGAACGGCGACGAAGATCTCCGGTGCCGGAGGTTGAAGAAGACGGCGATGGCGGCTCCACAGGGCGTCCGGAGACGCACGGCTTGGCGGGGAGGACGAGGGCGTCGAGGCGGAGGCCATGGACACGTCGGCGAGGCGAGGGAAAAGCGGTGGCCACGGCTGCGGCGGTCGGCGGCGACGGTGGCGCTCGGTGAGAAGGGGAAAGGAGAGGGAGAGAGGCAGGGGGCCGAATGAGGTGTCCACGGGATCGGGGCGGCGACGTGGAGATCATCCAGGTGTCCAGGGGCGTGGGCGGCAAGCAGGTGGCGTCGTGGCGAGCTCGTGCTCGCCGGCGTCACCTCTCAGGCTCGCTCGGTGAGGAAGAAGCACTGGTGGCATGGGCCAAAGACAAGTCTTTGGGCCTGCCAGTGGGCTGCTGCTGTAAGTGGCCTGTGAGTTTCTCTCCTCTCTCTTTTTTTACATTTACATTTTCTATTTATTCGCAAATTTTAGGGCTTTATTAAAAATAGCTAAGCACTATTAAAATCACTAAACTGCACATGCCCATTGTATGGAATATTTCCAACATGGAACATTTCAGTTTAGGACTATTTGGACATTTAAAATATTTGGTAGTATTTAAATGCCCAAATGCAAATACTATATGATTTTATTCAGAGCCCAAATATGTCATGGAAAAATGTGCAACACCTCTGGTTATGGTTCTAGCATTTTTCCAGAAGTGATGAACATTTTTAAAACCATTTGGAAATCACTGAAGATATTTTAGTTGAACCTAGTAAATTCCTTTGATGCTAGGGTTTAAGCAATCCCCATTTCAAGTTTCATAAAATTTAAACATGATGCATGGATGATAAAGCAAAGACAAGCAAAGCCTGAACTGGGGATGTGACATAAAAGGCATGGGTTTCTGAACCCATGGTTCTCTTTCTTTACCGTGCTTCCTAGCAACAAAGTTTCTCTTATCATAACATTGATTCTTTGATTGTGGCTTATCAAGATCAACAGCAGGTTCAATCTCTACATCATTATTATTGCTAGGTTGAGCATCAACATGAACATTATTATTAACATTATCACTAGGTTCATGTCCATCACCAGATTGTGTTTCAGCATCAGAAATATAAATATCATTGGGATTCTCAGGTGTGTCTACAACAGGCTCGCTATAATCATGCAAAGTCCTATCATTTTTCTTTTTCTTCTTTTTAGAAGGACTAGGTGCATCAAAATTATTTCTCTGAGAATCTTGTTCAATTCTCTTAGGGTGGCCTTCAGGATACAAAGGTTCCTGAGTCATTTTACCAGTTCTAGTAGCCACTCTAATAGCAAAATCATCTTTATTATTTAATTCATCGATCAAATTACTTTGAGCTTTAAGTACTTGTTCTGCTTGAGTGGTAACCATAGAAGCATATTTACCAATGAGTTTAAGTTCACCCTTAACTCTAGCCATATAATCACTCAAGCGTCCAATCATGTTAGAATTACTCTTTAATTCTCTACCAACATAAGCATTGAATTTTTTTGTCTAGCCCTAAAGTCATCAAATTCATCCAAACATTGGCTAGGAAACTTAGTAGACGGGATTTCAACTTTATCATATCTATAGAGAGAATTTACCTTTACTACCTGTGTCGGGTTATCAAGACAATGAGTTTCTTCAATAGGTGGTATATTAAGAATATGTATTTCTTCAACAGGAGGTAAATTCTTAACATCTTCAGCTTTAATGCCTTTTTCTTTCATAGATTTCTTTAACTCTTGCATATCTTCAGGACTAAGAAATAGAACACCCCTCTTCTTCGGAGTTGGTTTAGGAGTTGGCTCAGGAAGTGTCCAATTATTTTCATTAGTCAACATATTATTCAATGACAATTCAGCTTCGATTGTTCTTTACCTAAAAACACAACCAGCACAACTATCCAAGTGGTCCTTGGAAGCATCGGTTAGTCCATTATAAAAGATATCAAGTATTTCATTTTTCTTAAGAGGATGATCAGGCAAAGCATTAGGTAGCTGGAGAAGCCTCCCCCAAGTTTGTGGGAGACTCTCTTCTTTAATTTGCACAAAATTATATATTTCGCTCAAGGCAGCTTGTTTCTTATGAGCAGGGAAATATTTAGCAGAGAAGTAATAAATCATATCCTGGGGACTACGCACACAACCAGGATTAAGAGAATTAAACAAATTTTTAGCATCACCCTTTAATGAGAATGGAAATATCTTAAGGATATAATAGTAGCGAGATTTCTCATCATTAGTGAACAGGGTGGCTATATCATTTAATTTAGTAAGATGTGCCACAACAGTTTCAGATTCATAACCATAAAAAGGATCAGATTTAACCAAAGTAATTATCTCAGGATCGACAGAGAATTCATAATCCTTATCAGTAACAAAAATAGGTGAAGTAGCAAAAGCAGGGTCATATTTCATTCTAGCATTCAGAGATTTCAGTTTCAGTTTAACTAATAACTTCTTAAGATCAGATCTATCGTTGCAAGCAAGAATATCTCTAGTAGTTTCTTCATCCATAACATAACCCTCAGGAACAACAGGTAATTCATATTTAAAGGGAGAACCTTCATCATCACTATCTTCAATAATTTCATTTTCAATAATTTCATTCTCTCTAACCGTAGCAAGTTTTTCATCAAGAAATCTATATCTATCTATCTATACCTATACTAATTACAGACTCCCAAGAAATTACCACGTTAATCAGTAATTAGGAGCCGTTAATCTGGTGGGACCGAGTTATAACGGTGTAGATCTAACCATATAAATCTTGGCCGAAACTACCCTCAGTTGTGAAAAAAACACACTCCAAGGCCCATAACAAAAAGGGATCCACGATTACTCCACCGTTTCTTCTCTATGTAAAGCAATCTCTATTAAAAAATCAATCTCTATCTCTTCCTTATTAAACAAAATAAAATACTATATCTCCTTATTCTACACGGTTTCTCCCTCTTCTACTCCACGCTATTGATTTGCATGTCATACGTCATGCAACTTGGTCTACCTTGGATTTAACCTAGCAAACAGTAGAATCATCTTGGACCATAAATCACGGCCTTAAACTCCATGTGCCAAACGGCCAGTGCATTAAGATCATGATGCAGGCGTCGGTTATCAAATTAAGGCCGGCATGATGATTTGCCTGCATGTCGATGAGCGGCATGGCGTCAAGAAGGCTCCCCGTTATGGTTCGTGAACCAGATCACTCATGGCGC
Organism: Aegilops speltoides; assembly: GCA_021437245.1. NCBI lineage: Eukaryota > Viridiplantae > Streptophyta > Magnoliopsida > Poales > Poaceae > Aegilops > Aegilops speltoides. The sequence goes on from CM038142.1 coordinate 509,889,075, forward strand.
CTAATGTCGAGGTTAGCAGATCGACTTGCATGCATGGTTCTAAGTTGGAGAGCCAGATCACTCATGGCATCTAATGCCCAGGTTAGCAGATTGACTTGCATCCATGGTTTTGGGTTCTGTAATATAGCGATGGATAGGGTTGGATCGTGAGATTGAGCTCAACTCGTGAATTGTATTCCTCCACTTGGGGTAGTACAGAGATATATACGACTACAATAGAAGCAGAAAGTAGATAACACACACACACGCACATGTTAACAACCTAACTGTAGATCCTCCTTTCACATAGGGAAGGAGGCGGTCCTGCATGGCGGGTGGAGGCGGCCCTGCATGGCGCATGCATAGGAGATATGCATCGGCAGCTATATCTCCTGAAGAATAGCTCAAGTGTTTTTTTGCAGGTGAGAATAGGTCAAGTGTTAATCTCTAATTGGATCTTTTTTTTTTTGCGGGGGATAATTGGATCTTAATTACCATTGCAACGCTTTATTAAGACTATACCCATATGTGCGACTAATACATGCGTTTCGAATATCTCCTTAATTTTTGTCCTTCCCTTCTAATATATGTCAGAAAATATGTTTGTTGAAGCTAGCATGGATAGCAATAACTTGGTCTATGTGGTCAAGGATGGTGATGATTTAGGTACGTACATTTTCTTATTTCATGTTAGATGGTCCAGTTAATATTATGTGGTTTAGTAAGACTGCTTTCTCTATTATCTTGATTAAATAATTGTAACTACAAGAATTTCTCGGATTGGAACTGTTGCAAGAAGAATTTCTCGGATTGGAACTATTGCAAAATGCATTACTATTCAAGATTTTAATAGTTTAAGTCATGGTTGTTGTCTTTTCCATCATGTCGTGCGGGCTGGTACCAAAATTCACCCTAACCGTGAACGCTCAATACATCTCCGATGATTCCGGCAAGCAACATAATCTTCATCGTAGCAGACGATGAATGTCCTAAGCAGTATAGCTGCTAGATGTTACTCCCTCAGTCCCAAAATATAAGAACGTTTTTGACACTACCATAGTGTCAAAAACGTTCTTATATTTTGGGACGGAGGGAGTACTTGACAAAGGCATCAATCTGGTGGTCTTCGACGACATGTGCACCATATATCATGTATGCTACTCCTTTGTCAGTTCAATTGCTATCCATTACTTCCAATCTGTTGTGTCCTATTTCCAGTATTTTTGTCTTCTCTCATGAGATCTCACATGTCCCTTTGGTTCAAATTTATTCACGTTTTCTTTTCACTATGCATGGTTTGTCAGGCAACATGTGAACTAATGATCTACCTTTGTATTCACCAGCGTTGACGAATCAATGACCTTAAAGACACATAATTAGTAGTTTTGCATTGGATGGTGCTAACTATATGGAGATGCTTCGGACTTCATCGGTGAGGGATAGGCCGTGTGGATGTTTCTAATCTCTTAGTTGATCTTAATTACCATTGCAACCTTTAATTAAAACTACACCCAAATGTGTTACTAATCCACGTGTTTCCAATGTCTCCTTAATTTTGTTCGTTGCCTTCTAATATACTTTCTCTGTCCCAAAACGTAAATCATTTTTGAAACTATGCATTTTGGGACGGAGGGAGGTATATATTAGCATATAAGTATGTTGGAGCTATCACACATAGTAGTACCTTGGGCTATGTGGTCAAGGATGGTGATGATCTATGCTTCATAGGTACGACAAGTTCGTAATTAGTTTTAGATAGTGAGATTAATATTTTGTACTTTAGTAAGTCTTCTTTACCGCTTACTTGATAAATAATTGTAAGTAGAAGAATTTCTCTTATTGGAACCGTTGTATGCAAAATGCATGCCTATTCAAGATTTTAATTTGCATTAATATTATGTACTGCTGCAAAATCCATGATTGGAATAATTGAGCCCTCTTATAGTTCTACCTTCACCAAGCAACCACGAGCAGTCTTTTAACTCACAAAAAATAGCAATTATACAAAAGGATAAATACAGAGCACTCATCCCACCCATTTGTTCAGTAAAAATGTTCTACACTTGCCATGTAGTCCGTACGTAAACATGAAAGTAAGTTTGTCCCCTAAGACCATCATCTATGTAGTACATCTATACAATGTACGGTCCAAAATACTAAATTTATACACATTCGAATATGTGTTTCAAGTGTGTCTAAAAAATTCTGTCATATGTAAGTTTCTATGGACCGCAAAAAAAATAAGGTTCTATGATTTTCAAAAAAGCCATCTTGATGTTATGGCATTCTTCCCTTACAAGATTTAATAACTTGGGTTATTAGTTTAATTCCAGCCTTTATGTTGTATCATTGCTCGATTTCTTAACTTACTTGAATTTTTTCCTTACTCGGTTAATTTGAAGGATATATGAACTGTCAAGCATATCAAGTATCTGAGAATATTTCTTTATTAGTTTTCCTAGAACGAAACCGTGTTTAAGGGTAACAATTTTTGTGTAGGAGTACACTGTAGGTAATACAATTTAATGTTTTCTTACACTATAACCGGCAATGATGCTATTATTCCGAGATAGTTATTTGTGTAAAGCTCAAGAATTTACACATATGAATTGACCTAGCAAGTAAGCCATATATTTGACAACTCCACATAATTCCGAAAGAGATACAATAATTTCAAAAAAAATTCTTCATATATACAAAGGATGCTGAAATAATATGTTGAGCTAATATCAATGACACATACTATTTTTAGGTGTTACCGCAGCAATCCACATGTAAATTATGTAGGTTTTATTACATGGCACGTCCCAGTATAATTGTACAGAAGTCATTGTTGTATGTTAATAATACAGATTGCATTGTAATATTTAGTACCTAGACCGCACGGGTTGACGACTAGTTCACCTAATGGCACAGTAGTATCAAGCATAGAAGTATTTTTGTCATAAATACCATGCATAGTAGAAGTGGCATCATCAATAACATGCGACATATCAGAATTAATAGCAGAAGCAGGTTTAGGTGTCGCAAGCTTACTCATAACAGAAGGAGAATCAAGTGCAGAGCTAGATGGCAGTTCCTTACCTCCCCTCGCAGTTGAGGGATAAATCTTAGTTCTTTCGTCTTTCAAGTTCCTCATAATGATCAGCAGATATAAATCCCAAGTGACTGAAAGAATAGAGCTATGCTCCCCAGCAACGGCGCCAGAAAATAGTCTTGATAACCCACAAGTATATGGGATCGCAACAGTTTTCAAGGGTAGAGTATTCAACCCAAATTTAAAGATTCGACACAAGGGGAGCCGAAGAATATTCTCAAGTATTAGCAGTTGAGTTGTCAATTCAACCACACCTGGATAACTTAGCATCTGCAGCAAAGTATTTAGTAGCAAAGTAGTATGGAAGTAACGGTAACAGTGGCAAAAGTAACGATAGCAATTTTGTAGTGATTGTAACAGTAGCAACGGTAAAGTAAATAAGCAAAGCACAATATGTGAGAAGCTCGTAGGCGTTGGATTAGTGATGGATAATTATGTCGGATGTGATTCCTCATGTAATAGTTATACATAGGGTGACACAGAACTAGCTCGGTTCATCAATGTAATGTAGGCATGTATTCCGAATATAGTCATACATGCTTATGGAAAAGAACTTGCATGACATCACTAGTGCAGAACCGGGCATTAGCACCGGTTCGTAAGGCCCTGTAGTGCCGGTTACATAACCGACACTAAATTGTGGTCACTAAAGGCCCCCCCTTTAGTACCGGTTCAGCACGAACCGGTGCTAAATGGCAACCACGTGGCATGAGCCAGCTCCGGGGCTCGAGTTTTAGTACCGGTTGGTAAGACCAACCGTACTATAAGGTTTGGTTTTTTAGTTTTATGATTTCTTTTCATTTAATTTTGTGTTTCCATTTTAATTCTTTTTCGCTTGCTGGTATTTTACGATACTACACATTGTACATGTTATGTATATATATATATATATATATATATATATATATATATATATATATATATATATATATATATATAATTTCTAGTAGAACCAATCATGCATATATATATCATCAATGTCTCACAAACCACCATATTAATTAATTCACACATACACACATGTATAGCTATATACAATTTCTCCTGCATATGAATGTTGCCTTCGGAGCGAGTGGCATTAGCCTAATTGGTGCCTTCGGAGCACGATGACAATTGAAAGTGGTTTTCATGGGGGCGGTAGCGGGTAATAGATTTCTCCATTCGGATTTATGACCTGGTGGAGCAAAAATCCCGCTATTTCCTCCTGAAGTTCTTCTACGCGCTCCGTTTCTATGAGCTTCTCCCGCACCTCTTTGAACTGTTAAGAAGGAGATCAATATGCATGTGTATTAGTTGTGTGACTAGATATCGATAATGGTGTAAAAATTGTGAATAGTGTTCTGACAAGCGTACCCATTGCTGTCTTTGAGATCTGCTCCTTTCGGACGCCATCATGCAAAAGTTCTCGCAAACGCAGAATGCACACAGATCAGTCCCCTGCGCCTGCTTCAGGGCCTTTACGAGAATGGAATTTGATTTGATAAAAATTAGTCAAGCATGATAATTAAAGAGATGGCAGCTAGCTAGCTAGCTAGTACTACTTAATTGCTTACCTTGGGTCGAAACCATTTATGCTTTTTTTCCATTCGCCGGGCGTGATGGCGATGAACCTTTGCCAAGCCTTGCCCGCCGACAAAGAAAATGAATAAAGGGGTTATTAAATAGTTCATATCATGAAATGACGAACTAAATAGGCCGAGATATATAGTTAATAATGATTGAAATTACCTATTGACTATCCCATACAAGATGTTATAGTCAGTTTTTTCTCGAGATTAGTGAGTCCAAGATTTCAACTGTTCGGCGCCAACTTTAATGATACACAAGACCAGTGAAATCTGCATGCACACACGCTTGCATGTCTTAATTAAGCGGACATATGTAAGCAAAAACATGTAGCTAGCTAGTAGGCAAAAATAGAGAATTTGTAGTACAAGACAGTGTGACTCTTTGGAAGTTGTAAGGAAGTAGTATATCTTCATTGTATTTGAGGCGCTTCAAGAACTCTAGCATGCTGTCCTCTCACGCATTACTTTTGTCGACGCTCATTTATCTTCCGGTGTATTCATTAACGGTGTTTGGGTCAATGAACCGAATGTCAAAGCGTCCACCTTTTCTCATTTCATATATCTTCATCCTGCATAATACCACAGAAAAGAATATAGTGAGGATAATTACAGGTAATGATTGATCAAAAGGATATCACTACAGCTAGCTTGAGACTTAAATTATAGAAAGAAATCACTTACAGACAATAGCAACTGACGATAGATTTGTCGAGTGCGTCTTGATTGTATAACTGAAACAGTTCTAAATACTCAACGGACACAACTTTCTCATGGTAGTAATGGTCCTGCTTGACATTCACCATGAGGGACAATCGATCTGAAATCTTGGTAATGTTCATGTACCATTGATGCAATTCATACATTCTCGTTGGGAGGTTCTTGACCTTGTCTGGCGCGACCAAAGGTTGGCCCCGGACATATTTCCATTTTATTTCATCCTCTCTAAGCAAAGGCATGGGCTCGATCTCGAGGAGTTGTCCAACATTGATGTTGAGAACTTCAGCCTGCATTATATGCTCCTCCGTTATTACCACATTGCCCACCTCGGGAACATGCACTGTTTGCCCACAATAATATTGGGCACAGATCTTGTCACTGTTGTTGGCACAACAAGCGAGGGATCGATTTACTACTGTTCTCCCAATTGGGAATGGTTTTCCCGCATTTTTTGGCAGCTACTTCTTGTTTGCTCGATCCCGATGTAGACGTGCTCGCCTCCCGTGCTCGATTTAACTTCCTGATGTGGCGCTCATAGTCTGTGTCAACAGGCTTGGGAGCTGGTGGTTGAGCCATACGAATGAAGTGGTCAATCGCTTCTCGTGCACTTTCTCCCTTGGCGGCGGTGGCGGTTTCGTGCAAAATGGGATTCCACCTCGCCTTCGATATGGCTGTGATTTCCTCCTTGACTGTCATAAGACCTCTGCGGAAGAGGCTTGAGGCTTGGACCATATTTATATCGCTTGCCTCCGCTTTGTACTTCTGTACTACCTCGACTCGTACCGCTACGCACCATAGCTGCGGGGTGTCTCTTCTGCGATTGCTGAGGCGGCGGAGACGACTGACGGGGATGAGTTGGACGAGGAGGAGTGGCCTGAGGTTGTGCCGGACTTGGAGGAGGAGTGGACGTCTGACGTTGTGGCGGACTTGGAGGAGGAGGATTGTCCTGACACTTTGCCGGACTTGGAGGAGGAGGAGTGGCCTGACACTATGCCGGACTTGGTGGACTTGCAGGAGCGGGAGTCTGCTGACTCGGTGGCGGACTTTGACGAGGACTAGGCTGACGCGGTGTCGGTGGCCTTCGAAAGATGATGCAATCCTTTTTCCATAGGATGATACGATGTTTGGCCTCTCCGAGAAAGCGCTCACCGTCACCTCCAGCAATGTCAAGCTGTAGCCCCGAATATGGTGGGTCCACCACCTCATCAACCAAGACACGAGCATAGCCCGCTGGAATCGGGTTGCAATGGAAGGTTGCCTTGGGGGGATTTGTGAAAGAAAAGCCGTCCGCCACCTTCATGGATATGTTCTTCATTTTGACGTGTAGCTCACAGTTAGTGTTCTCCGTGATGTCATCCACGGGGTATCTACCCAGCATTGCGTCGTCCGGGACGGAACCCACGCTGCTTCTCGGCATGGATGGGCCGGTGCTATCCAATGCTGGATCATCCGCAAGCTGCTGCAGCTGCTGAGACCCCCTTTGATGGGTAAGTGAGTCGATCTGCTCCTGCTGCCACTGGAATTTGACCGCCAATTCCTCTTGACTTGCTTCTAGGCCTTGAAGGCATTCATAGTCCCGCTTCCTCGCTCCTCCTCCATCTTCCTCTTCTTCTCCTCCGCAATCTTCTTTCTCGCACGGGTTCTCAGTAGTCGGTGTTCCATTCTGAAAACCCCTCATACCACGGCATAGCGCCCTTGCCTCGTGTTCTTACCGGGTGTTCAGGATTTCCCAGGGCACGCGTAAGCTCGTCGTTCTCTCTGTTGGGCTGAAACACCCCCGATCGTGCCTCTTCTATTGCAACAAGTATCGCATCGTCGGCTCCCTTCAGACTTGCCCTCATTGAAACATTGCCTGTCTCCGGGTCCAACTCCCCCCCATGCGCATAGAACCAAGTCCTAACCCTGAGGGGCCAGCTCTTACCAGCCGGAGTGACACCTGCATCCTCCATCTCTTTCTCAGACTTATCCCACTTAGGCATTGCCACCGCATAGCCACCTGGCCCCAGCTTATGGAACTTATCCTTTTTTTCGGCATTCTTCTTGTTTATTCTCGACCGTTCCTTAGCTAATTCCGAATCCTTGAATTTCAAGAAATCTTCCCAATGATCACGTTGGTTCTCTAGTGTTCCCTTGAATACCGGAGTCTTCCTTCCTCCCTTGACGTACTTCTTCCATTCACGATTCTTGTAGTTCTTGAATGCAATCGCCATCATCCTAAGAGCAGCCTCATTGACTTTCTCGCACATCCGCTTCGTGAAATGATCCGTAGGGTGAAATGTTCCATGAGAGTATCCCAAAGCAGATCTTTTGATTCTTGCCGACAAAAGTAACATCCGGACGTGGCTTTGCTGGCTCTTCCATTCTTGAAGTTTGATCGAGTTGGTCCTTCACAAGAACTCCGCACTGACGAACGAACTTGTCCGCAATCTTCTTAGGCGCTAATGGTTTGCCAGTAGGGCCGCATGCCTCGATATTGTACTTTACGCCCGGCTTCAACTTTTTGTTCAGGCCTCGTTTCATCATTTTGCCTGAAGATTTGCTCGATCCGGATGGCTGAAAGAACAAAGATCGATTCGTTAATATATCTTCAATTCATTTAAAACATGTGATGATCACCAGATGCCTGCTTATATAAATATATATACCTCGCCGGTCTTTGTTGTTTTAGGAACAACATGTTCTTCGTCATTGTCATAATCGTAGTTCATGACTTCATCAATTTCGTCATCGCGATCGAATATCATATCACTCTCTCCGGTGTTGTTTAGAAATTCGGAGCCGTCATAATCTTCTTCATTTTGATTATCATCTGGCCCGCGTATCATATCGAACATGGTCTGTTCTCCCTCTCTGTCGGTACTGTCTGCCATAGCTTTTGTTTGACTAATCCAAAAGAAATATAAAAAAATTTAGTATTCAAATTACATTGTCTTGAATAATAGATATAATCTCGAATACATCGTCTAGAATAATAGATATAATCTCGAATACATCGTCTCGAATAATATATAATATTGAATAGTACATCACTGGCTATTAGCTAATAAAGATCGAATACTACGTAAGAATCTAGGACACTCGCGGTTCCTCCGTGTGGGCGGTGGACACCCAAAGAGAAGGAACCTCACAGATCATAGCTGAAGTGAGATCCTCAAGATCTCGCCACGTATTGGAGAACTGCCGCCTCTAACGCAACCATGTAGCGATGGACGTGCTCGTCCTCCTCCACGACACGACGACGCACCACCTCCTGCGGGCCGGGTCCTCCGCACCAAATCGCCCACGCGAACGCCACCAAACGAGATCGGGGTCGACGACGGACCCCGGCCGGGTTCTCATCAAGCGGCGCGCCTCCAAGCAGCACCTCCGGTGCCAGCCAGTGAGCCCAGTCCGGACATGGGTCGGCTGGACGTCGTCATGACGGGTCGACGGCGAGGATGCGGCCGGGCATCGTCGAGAACAAATACTAGCTATATGCCCGCAAAAAGTAACATTTTTAATGATTGGTTTTTGATAACTAAAATTTCTAACATTTCCATATAACACTAATTATGCTAATCTAAATAATCTAAATAACACTAAAATTTCTAACATTTCTAACATTTCTATATAACACTAATTTCTAACATTTCTACATAACACTAATTTCTAACTGATTAAGCACTAATTATATCCATCTAACATGCATTCATACATATATAATAGTGAAAGAATAATAATCTAAATAATCTAAACTAATTAAACATACAAAATACGTGTGTGTGTACTAATTAAACACTAATTATCTAAACTAATTAAACATACAAAATAATAATCTAAATAATTTAAACTAATTAAAGACTAATTATCTAAACTAATTAAACATACTTGTGTGTGTCTGTACGGGCTCGGGGCCGGAGGGTTCACAATGGGCATTTGGCGACAGCAAGGCGACGGCGAGGCGACGTGATTTGGCGAGGCGACGGCCAGCGGCGGCGACGGCGGGACAGCAGCGACGGGACGGCGCGACGGGACGGGACGGGCCCAGGCGGCGACGGGATGGGGCGGCGAGGGACGGGCAGGCGACGGAGACGAGCGGCGACAGAGACGATCGAGGGCGGCGACGACGGCGATGGAGACGACGAAACAGAGGAACGAACAGAGAGGGAAACTGAAATTTTCGTAGCTCTAGCATATATAGAAGGCACCTTTAGAACTGGTTGGAGCCACCAACCGGTACTAAAGGCCTGTTTTGGCCAGGCCAAGCGGCGGGAAGCGACCCCCTTTAGTACCGGGTGGTGGCACAAACCGATACTAAAGCCCCCCCCCTTTTTGTACCGGTTTGTGCCACGACCCGGTACTAAAGGGGGTGCGCTGGCGCAGGTGCGGTGCGGGAAGTTTAGTCCCACCTCACTAGTCGAGGGGCTACCGCACTGGTTTATAAGCCTTAGTGTGGTAGCTCCCTCGAGCTCCTCTCCTAACCAGGCCTACTGGGCCTACATGTCCTCTTCGCCTAGTGGGCCTAATGGGCCTTCGCGGGCCTGCATCCTGGCCCAACGAAAGGTTGTGTCGCTAGTCGTATGCAGGCCGCTTTGGCCCAGTAGGCGGGCTTTTTTTTTCTTAATTTTTTTGCTTTATTTTATTTTTTGCTTTTTTTGTTTTATTTATTTTTGAGTTGTTTTTTGCTGTATTTAGTGTTTCTTTGTGAATATTTTTGCTTTAGGTACAAAAAATTACAAACTTTCTGTTAGTGCCGGTAGATTTCAAATTTGAATAGTTTAAATTTTGAATTATTTGAAATTTGTGTGAATCACTAGTTTGTGAATAACTTAACTATGAAAAAAGTTTTTTCAGTGATTCTTTTTCTTATGTTTAATATTATTGTGTTTTATCATTATATTCAATTTAGTAATTCTTAGGTTATTTAAAAATGAAATGCCTTTGTAACAGTTCAGTTCGCTTTGGAAACCCCGATACTTGAAAGAGATTGTCCATTTTGTACACGAAGTGCATCCAGTTTTTGCCGTCACCCTCTCTACTTTCTTGCACATGATATTTGTATGAAATTATGATACCATGCCAACTTTCAACCATTTCTGAGTTCATTTGAATTGCTTTTCAATTTCAGAGTCATTTAGCTGGAAAAAAAATTAGTAAATGCATGAAAAAATTTGTTTGCACAAAAAATTTCTTCGCGTTTCAAATGCCAAAACACATAACTACCCTAACTATTACAGACATTCCCTCCTGGGTGTGAAACACAGAAGAAAGTGATGATAGTGAAGCCGATCACATCCCAGATCTTTGGGTGTGAAACTTTTTCTTCGCGTGTGTCCCTTTGCGCCGTAACCATGGAAAATCTTCATCATTTAACGGGATGGTCGGGTCAATATTCACCGTGAATGGAGCAATTTCATCAAACTTTTCATAATCTTTCGACTTGTCTGTCTTGTCATCCACTCCCACGATGTTTCTCTTCCCAAAAGAACTATGTGCCGCTTTGGCTCATCGTGACGATGCATTCGCTTCCTTATCTTTTCTTTTTCTTGGCTTGGTAGACATGTCCTTCACATAGAAAACCTGTGCCACATCATTGGCTAGGACGAATGGTTCTGCTCGCATACGCAAGATTGTTGAGATCCTTTGTTGTCATTCCGCATCGCGGGTCTTCCGTTACCTCGCCTCGTGTCATATTGACCCATTTGCACCAAAACAAAGGGACCTTTAAACCACGCCGATAGTCAAGTTCCCATATGTCCTGTATATAACCATAATATGTTTCCTTTCCGCCTTGGTTTCGCATCAAAGCGGACACCACTGTTTTGGTTGGTGCTCTTCTTATCTTGGGCGATCGTGTAAAATGTATTACCATTTATCTCGTACCCTTTGAAAGTCATTATATTCGAAGATGGTAACTGGGACAGCAAGTACATGTCATCTTCAATAGAGGTGTCATGCATGGTACGTGTCTGCAACCAATTGGCGAAACTCCTGGTTTGTTCACGTGTAATCCAGTTATCAGACCGCTCTGGGTGTTTGGAGCGTAGCAAATTGTTGTGTTCATCCATATACGAAGCCACCAAGGTGGAATTCTGTAGAACTGTGTAGTGTGCTTCAGTGAGAGAATGTCCGTCCATACATATTATTTGTTCCCCTCCTAGCATGCCTTTTCCATCCAGTCTGCCCTTTATGCCGCGATTCAAGAACACCAATCGGCTTAAGGTCAGGAATAAAGTCAATACAAAGCTCAATGACTTCCTCATTTTGATGGCCCTTGGAGATGCTTCCTTCTGGCCTAGCACGGTTATGAACATATTTCTTTAAGACTCCCATGAACCTCTCAAAGGGGAACATATTGTGTAGAAATACAGGACCCAAAATGTTAATCTCTTCAAGATAGGTGAACTAGGACGTGCGCCATGATGTTGAAGAAGGATGGTGGGAACACCAACTCAAATCGACAAGACATTGCACCAAATCATTCTCAGAACCTTGGTATGATTTCTTGATCGATTACCTTCGAGAGATTGCATTGAGAAATGCACATAGCTTCACAATGGCTAATCGAACGTTTTCGGTAGAAGCCCCTCAATGCAACCGGAAGCAGTTGCGTCATAATCACGTGGCGTCATGAGACTTTAGGTTCGGAACTTTTCTCTCGCCATGTTTATTATTCCCTTTATATTCGATTTAAGCCGACGGTACCTTAATATCGAGCAGGCATTCAAAGAAGATTTCCTTCTCTTCTTTGGTAAGAGCGTAGCTTGCATGACCCTGATGTATGCCGTCTTCTCCGTGCATACGTTGCTGGTCCTCCCGTGCCTCAGGTGTATCTTTTGTCTTCAAATACATGCCCAAGAAGCCAAGCAGGGTCACGCAAAGATTCTTCGTCACGTGCATCACGTCGATTGCGGAGCGGACCTCGAGGTCATTCCAATATGGTTGGTCCCAAAATATAGATTTCTTCTTCCACATGGGTGCGCGTCCGTCCGCGTCCTTCGGAACAGGTTGTCCGCCAGGACCCTTTCCAAATATCACCTTCAAATCCTTGACCATATCATGTACATCAGCACCAGTACGGTGGCGAGGATTCGTCCGGTGATCCGCCTCACCTTTGAAATGCTTGCTTTTCTTTCTTACGGATGCTCGCTCGGAAGAAATCGACGATGTCCTGTACACATTCTTCTTACAACTATTCAAATATATACCGCTTCGGTATCATCCAAATAGTGCGTGCATCCGCAGATCCCTTGTTTGTCTGTCTCCGAAGGTTACTGAGAGCAGGCCAATCGTTGATGGTCACGAACAGCAATGCCTTTAGGTCAAATTCTTCCCCCATGTGCTCATCCCACGCACGTACACCTGTTCCATTTCACAGTTGTAAGAGTTCTTCAACTAATGGCCTTAGGTACACATCAATGTCGTTGCCGGGTTGCTTAGGGCCTTGGATGAGCACTGGCATCATAATGAACTTCCACTTCATGCACAACCAAGGAGGAAGGTTATTCAAACATAGAGTCACAGGCCAAGTGCTATGGTTGCTGCTCTACTCCCCAAAAGGATTAATGCCATCTGTGCTTAGACCAAACCATACGCTCCTTGCGTCATCTGCAAACTCCTTCCCGTACTTTCTTTTGATTTTTCTCCACTGCGACCCGTCAGCGGGTACTCTCAACTTTCCGCCTTTCTTACGGTCTTCTTCGTGCCATCGCATCGCCTTTGGCATGCTCTTTGTTTTGGAACAAACGTTTCAACCATGGTATTATAGGAGAATACCACATCACCTTGGCAGGAATCTTCTTCTGGGCGCCGCCCTCGACATCACCAGCTCATCGCGGCTGATCTTATAGCGCAATGCACCACATACCGAAAGCGCTCAAATCCTCGTACTCACCGCGGTACAGGATGCAATCATTAGGGAATGCATGTATCTTCCGCACCTCTAACCCTAGAGGGCGTACAGCCTTCTTTGCTTCAGACGTACTCTCGGGCAATTCGTTGTCCTTTGGAAGCATATCCTTTATCATTATCAAGAACTTTCCAAATCCCTTGTCGATACACCATTCTCGCCTTCCATTGCAGCAATTCCAGTGTGGTGCCCAGCTTTTTCTTGTCACCTACGCAATTGGTACAACAATTTTTGTGATCCTCTAACATGCGCTGCAACTTCTTCTTCTCCAAATCACTGTAGTTTCTCTTTGCATCGGCAATGGCCCGACCTAGATCATCAACGGGCTCATCGATGGCTCTTCTTCAGCTTCTTCCTGCATTGCCGGCTCAGCTTCTTCCCGCATTACCAGCTCAGCTTCTTCCCCCATTGTTGTATCATCGTATTCAGGGAACCCATGGCGGGATAGCTGTCGCCGTCCTCTTCTTCTTCATTGTCTTCCATCATAACCCCTCTTTCTCCGTGCTTGGTCCAAACATTATAGTGGGGCATGAAACCGACTCAAACAGTGGACATGAATGGTTCTTGACGAGAGTAATTGTGACCATTCTTACAGCCAGCACATGGACAAGGCATAAAACCATCCGCCCGCTTGTTTGCCTCAGCCAGAAGCGAGAAAAGTATGCACCCTCAACGAACTGGGAGAGCATCGTCATCGTACATCCATTGCCGCTCATCTTCATTACACAACACCGAATAGACCAAATTAATACAAGTTCATACATAAAGTTCATACAACACTTAAATGCAACAAACAAATAACTCTCTAGCTAAAGCATTTAAATGCAACAACAAATGCGATCAAGATCGCAACTAAGGTAACAATTGATCCAACAGCATAATGATACCAAGCCTCACTATCGATGGCATGTTTTCTAATCTTTCTATTCTTCAAGCGCATTTTCTCCATCTTGATCTTGTGATCATTGACGACATCGGCAACATGCAACTCCAATTCCATCTTCTCCCCCTCAATTCTTTTCAATTTTTCTTTCAAGTACTCGTTTTCTCTTTCAACTAAATTTAACCTCTCGACAATAGGGTCGGTTGGAATTTATGGTTCACATACCTCCTAGATAAAAATATCTATGTCAACTTGATGGGCATAATTTTTCATAAACACGAAATGCAACAAATAGTTTTAAAAGAGAATATACCACATCCGAATCATAACAAGGACGAGGGCCGACGGGGACGGATATCAAAACCATGGCACTATGTATAACAAACAACGTACGGGCAAGATAATTATTACATGATTAACTATATATCCAAATCACACAAACATCAATTTTTTATATAAAATTTCATGAACAAGAGGCTCACCACAAGGTGGTGCCGGCGACGGGACGGTGCGGGTGATCGACGGTGGTTACGACGGAGATTTAGAAGGCACTAAGTAAACCACACCTACATATGCAAACTAAGTGTTATTTTTGCACTCAAATTTCATATAAATCAAATACTAGCACATATATATATCTCCTCCCAAATTACTAAACTCACAAATTAGTAACTATATAAAGCATTGCAAGAGCTAATCTAGCAATGAGAGATGAAAGGACAAAGTTGCTAACCTTTGTGATCACTTGAATGGATGGGGGCCTTCAAATCTTGACAAATTTTGGGCAAAATGTGTGATGAGCTCGAGGGGAAGAGGAAGAATAGAGAGGATAGGAGAGGGGAAAGGGGGAAGAACAGAGCGAGCTGGACGAAGGGTTTATATGCAGGAGGACCTATAGTACCGGTTCGGGCACGAACCGGTACTAAAGGTGCTGCAGGGGGCCCAGACTGACAACATCCTGCCACCACCCTCATTAGTACCGGTTCGTGGCACGAACCGGTCCTAAATGTTAGCCACGAACCGGTACTAATGAGAGCGGCCCGGCTAGCCGTTGGAACCGGCACTAATGTATACATTTGTGCCGGCTCTAATCCAAACCGGCACTAATGTGCTGCACGTTTGACCCTTTTTCTACTAGAGCATCTTTTGTCCTACCCTCCCGTGGCAGCGGGGTCCTAATGGAAACTAATGGAAATTAAGGCCTCCTTTTAATAGAGTACCGGACCAAAGCATTAACACATAGTGAATACATGAGCTCCTCAAACTACGGTCATCACCGAGAAGTATCTCGATTATTGTCACTTCGGGGTTGTCGGATCATAACATATAATTGGCGACTATAGACTTGCAAGATAGGATCAAGAACTCACATATATTCATGAAAACATAATAGGTTCAGATCTGAAATCATGGCACTCGGGCCCTAGTGACAAGCATTAAGCATCGCAAAGTCATAGCAACATCAATCTTAGAACATAGTGGATACTAGGGATCAAACCCTAACAAAACTAACTTGATTACATGGTAAATCTTATCCATCCCATCACCGTCCAGCAAGCCTACGATGGAATTACTCACGCACTGCGGTGAGCATCATGAAATTGGTGATGGAGGATGGTTGATGATGACGACGGTGACAAATCCCCCTCTCCGGAGCCCAGAACAGACTCCAGATCAGCCCTCCCGAGAGAGATTAGGGCTTGGCGGTGGCTCCGTATCGTAAAACGCGATTAAACTTTCTCTCAGATTTTTTCTCCGCGAAAGCAAATATATGGAGTTGGAGTTGAGGTCGGTGGACGTTCAGGGGGGCCACGAGGCAGGGGGCGCGCCCAGGGGGAGGGGCACACCCCCACCCTTGTGGACAGGGTGTGGGCCCCCTGATGCTATATCTTTCGCCAGTATTTTTTATTAATTCTGAAAAGTTGCTCCGTGGATTTTCAGGTCATCCTGAGAACTTTTATTTATGCACAAAAATAACACCTTGGCAGTTCTGCTGAAAACAGCGTCAGTCCGGGTTAGTTCCATTCAAATCATGCAAGTTAGCGTCCAAAAGAAGGGCAAAAGTGTTTGGAAAAGTAGATACGATGGAGACGTATCAACGAACTGCCGAACAAGCCCTGCCGATGCACGCCACTCCGTGCACAGTCCCAACCCATAGCCTCTGAGCATGCTGGGTACTCCGACAAGTAGAAAAAAGTGGAGAGGCCATACTCACCACAACTCCAGAGAAACACTCTCCGGAGAGGGACAACTTTAATGTCCTCACGGTATTTGAGACCTTCTCTTCGAATAATCGGTGCAAACGGGTGCTCCGCGACCTTGCCGAAGTCCACCAAGTTACCGCAATGAGTCCATGGAATGACACGGCAAATAACCTTTACGGCCGAAGACTAACCAAAGGCTCGGTCAGTCCGAGCACCCATCGCCTTAGTACTAAACCCCATCGTTGATGGTTTACAGTTCACTAAAGTGCTCATGGACGACGGCAGTGGGATTAACCACATCTATGAGGACACACTCGATAAAATGCAGACGAACAGATCACGCATCAAGCAAAGCAATACCACCTTTCGAGGTATTATCCCCAATCGAGAAGCACAATGCTCGGGGAAAATTAAACTGGATGTGGTATTTGGTACGCCCGAAAACTATAGATCTGAAGAGTTGCTCTTTCTTGTGGTCCCCTTTAATAATGGGTATCATGCCATCCTTGGCCAGGACGCTTTCTCACGCTTTCAAGCTATACCCCATTACGGGTATATGAAACTCAAAATGCTAGGACCTAATGGAATTATCACAATTTCGAGCAACCCGGACAAAGCCCTTCGTGCCGAAAACAAAACTGCATTCTTGGCCCTCGAGGC
Source organism: Aegilops speltoides (assembly GCA_021437245.1). NCBI lineage: Eukaryota > Viridiplantae > Streptophyta > Magnoliopsida > Poales > Poaceae > Aegilops > Aegilops speltoides. The sequence goes on from CM038142.1 coordinate 509,906,071, forward strand.
GCTATCCGAAGCCCTAGCGGCAGAGGAATTAACCACCCTATGGTCCACGGTGGATAGGGACAATGTGATTCTTGATAAGAGATCCAAATCCACCTCTTTCAAGCCAGCCAGGGAAATAGTCAAATTCCATGTGCACCCGACGGACCCTAACAAAACAACATCTATTATAGCACAACTTGATCCGGCAGTTGTCGGTGTACAAAAGTAGGGGCTCTCCTTTTGACCCCCTTTACTTGTGCACGGGCAGTCAGAGCCACCCGCCAAGGCCACGCATAACAGGGCAGGAAAGGGAAGCCGGAGAGAAGCCGAAGGCACAAGGCAAACAAAACAATGCCAAGGACCAAGGCCACAAGGATCGGATGGACGAAGCAGGATTCCCCGGCAAGGACTCTTGTCGGGGCAGCCTCATCGGCCCCGGCAAGACCCTTGCCAGGGCAGCTCGCCCACACTAGCTGAGCGAGCCACCTTTGAGCCCACCAATGCTAGACAAACGCATTGGGACAGGGCTCGAGAGGCACCTCCGTGGTGGCATGCAGATCTTTGTGAGGACAAAGAATAGTCAAGATCAAATGAGGATAGGAAGGCAACAATCCTTGGCAGGGTTCTTACCGAGTGAGCCCACGAGACCCCTGGCAAGGTCCTTGCCGGGGATGACGGCGTGCCACGGCAATACCCTTTCTGGGCCACCCGGCAAGGCCCTCACCAAGCGCGCGAGCAGGGCCACTGCTAGGCCCATGCCAGCCAAGTCTCCACCGCTGTTCGCATGCAGCTGCTGACCCAACCAGCTGGGCTGGCACCTGCGTGGCGACATGCAGCCCTTCGTGGAGGCTCCACCACCACGCCACCTCAGCTGCCTGCCTACCTACATGGCACCGCATGCATCGCTCGCTAGGGCGCGTGTCAAAGCCAGGAGGAGCGGCGACGGATGGGACAGGCCTCGCTCCCGTCCCCAATAAAGTGAAGGGAGAACTAAGCCTCACACTAAATGCACTTTGTCCTGTAATACCAGCGATAAGCTCACAACGCCGTAGCACTGTCCACCTCCTGCGTGCCACTGTGGCAGCCCCTTTTGCCTATAAAAGGAGGCCCATGGCGCACTGGAGAGGGATTCGGCTCTTTCGAATCTGGGAGCACCCAGAGCTAGTTCAAGAGCTCAAGAACACTAAATACATCCACCAAAGCAGGATTGTAGGGTTTTACGCATCTTTGCGGCCCGAACCTGGGTAAATCCCCTTTGTGTTGTCTACTAGTCCCGCTCTTCTCATGATCCCCGTGCCCCGCAACCGTAGTAGGGATTCCAGTGATCCCATAGGTGTCATTTCCCACCGACTGGGGGCGCGCCAGGTTGGGGGCGCTCAGATTGTGAGTATCTGGTCCAGTGGTAGGCCTAGCAGTTCATCATCGCCACAGCTCCTGTGGAGAAGGCGGCCAAGAAGGCGGCGCTGCCCGTTGGCGCAAAGGACGCTGAGGCGGCGACGAGAGAGCTAAGTCATGCTGAATTTTAAGTTTTTCTCCTTAGATATAAGGTTATTATCCTCGACGGTTCGACCTATGTATGGAGAGCCTGTACGCAGAGGGGCCCTCCTGCGATCGGCAACACCCTTGTTCTTTTTCGAGTCTGCTCAACAGTTCGAGCGGCCGCGTTGAGTGCAGCAGGGCAGCCTTTGGCCATTGGCAACGCTCTCGGTTCTGACTTGAGCCAAGCTCGACAGATCGAGCGGCCGCGCCAAGGGCGGTAAGGTGCTTCGCCCGGCAACAAGCACACTCGACAGGCTAATGAGGATCCATCCTCAAAGCGCCGCCCTGGGTTTACGTGCTGGCAAGCCTACCCTGTCGACGTGGGGTGGACATACAAAGGAAAATCGAACAAGAAAATAACATGCATAGTTTCAGGAGCACTTCAGAGTTATATTACACAAATTGCCGCCGCAGTTCTAACTAAAGATCGCATTGTCTTGGTCATGAATCCGCAGCGGCAACGAACAACGGGGTGCCTAGTCCCGGCGCTGGCCCTCCAACCTCTTGATTTTGTTGATGCGGCTGAGGATGGGCTGGATACGCTCATTGAGCGCCGCAATGTCGGCATCCTCCGGCAAGCTCTTCAGCATAGCTTCGAAGTTGATGTCTGGGTGCTAGTGCGCAATCTTGGTGAGCACCTGGTCATGGTCCCCCGGCAGAGTATCCGGGATTCTTCGGCCAGGGAGGCCGCCCGGTTGGAGTGAAGCCGCCTCAGGGCGCCGACGACCTTCTCAAAGTATATGGTCAGGTTGGCGTTGGGGCTCAGGTTCGCCTCTGGGGCGTACCTCATCTCCAGCATCCCCATAATGGCCAGCTGATTGGCGGCCAAGTTTGCAATGACGGCAAGGTGCTCGAGCTTACGTTTCTTGCCCGCCACGTGGTCCTCGAGGTTGGCGGTCTCGTTCATCTCCCGGGTTCTGGCCTCCGACAGCATCTTCTCGAGATCTCCCATCTTCAGCTTGAGGTCTCTGATGGAGTCGCTGGCTTCGGAGAGTTCTCCGGCCTTGCGGATGACCGCGCCCAGCGCCTCTGTCAAGGCGCTGTTGAGCGTGTCCCTCTCCTGGGCCAGCTTCAAAGTTTGCCCCTCCAGCTCCTTCACCCTGTCGGCGTAGACCTGAGCCTGGGTATTGAGTGCTTCCTGATGCCTCTGCTCCAGCTCTTGGGTCTGCTGCACGACGAGCTTGCCCACCTCTTCATCCTTGCCACAGAGCGTGGCGGCAAGCTTCTCCTCACGTGCAGCAAGGTCCTCTTCCTAGGTTTTCAGTGCGGCCTCGTGATGGGTCCGAGCGGCTTCGGCTTCGTCGGCCAATTTCTTCGCCGTCTCCTGGGCCTTCTCGACGTCGGACAGCTTCAGGGTGAGCTCCACTTCACGGTTCGCCAGCTTGCCCTGGGCGGCCTTCAGCTCGTCCTGGGCCTGGCGGAACCAGTCTTGCGCCTCGGTGACGGGCCCTCCAAAGTCCGCCTCCGCCTTCTCCACCACCCCCGTCTTAGACTTGGCCTTGTCCAGACGAGCGCGGTGGAGCGCCTGAATCTTCCGGAAGCTGGCACCCTTGGCCTGGAGCAGCCTCTCCTCCTGGGAGCCGACGCCACCGATGCCCGGCTCATCGACGACCTCGAGCCCGGCGGCGGCGAGCGCCTCCTCGTCGAACACCTCTCCCTCAAAGGGAGCCCTGGTGCTGGACGCGCCAAGGAGATGGACGAAGAGGTCGTCGCTTACCCTCAGGTACCTGCCGGAGCCAGAGGCAGCGGAGGAGGAGGGCAGGTTGTCAAACACCACCTCCTTGGTAGTGGCCTTGCCGGCTTCCCCGGTAGGCCCTTTGCCAGGCTGTTCGACGGGCCCCTTGGCGGCGTCCTTAGCGGCGCCCCCGGCGCTCTCCTTGGTAGCAATCTTCTCCGCCTCTGCCACGGCATCCGCGACGACGTCCTTGATGGCAGTGTCGACATCCTCTGAGCCTACCGAGGAGGGGCATGAATGCCAAGAAGGAGATAGGGCGGAGCCAAGATCGAAAGCCCGTAAGGAAAAGAGGAAAGAAAGAACGCAAGCAGAAGTGGAGAGCGAGTGGCTTACCCATGCCGGGCCGTGAGGCGGAAGTCCCTTCTCCGCCGAGGTCTGGCGTCGAGGCGAAGCCACCGGCGCCCGTATTCTCCCTCTCCCCCTCCATGTGCATGGCCTCGGTGCTTGGTGCCCTTGCAGGGGACGCTCGGGGCGGCATGGTCGACGGGGGCGGCACGATGGGAAAAGCCCTCTGCAGCTTCCCTTGGTGTTGCTCCCCTCCTACATCCACGGCAGGGTCAGTACCAAAGCGTCGTGCATTACGCATGTTGACAAAGGATGGGTGATGGACTCACGTTGGGGGCTGGGCGGGGGGCTGCTGTTCGGGCTGCTCAACAACACCAGTGGCAGACTGGAGGTGCCTGCCGGGGGCTGGCCACTCGCCGAAATCCTGGCCCTCTTTATCCTCTGGGCCAGCGTCTCCACTTCCCTGCAAGATGAAGACGAGTGAGCAACGCCATCAGGGTAAGTGTAAGGAATGAGCAAGGAAAGCAGAAGCTTACTCTTCATTTTCTTCCTCCTCCTCCTCTGTTGCTTTCCTTTTTATCCCCGGCCTGACAGGCCCGAAGTCAAATGCAATCCCCGCGCCGATGTTTGCCGGCAAAGGGGGAGGCGATGGCATCCGGGCGCGCTTGGACGACGAAGAAGCAGATGTCTTCTTCTTCGATGCCACGGCCTTCGTCGTTTTCTTCATCGCCACCACCCTCGTCTGGCGCGCAGGCGCCTCCTGGGCTTGCCGCAGCTGCGCGGCCCAGTCGAGGTGGACCGGCTTGCCGGAGGTGGCCCGCCGCAGGACCCGCCCTTTTCCGGCGATTGGAGGAACGACAGTCGCGGTCTTCGCCCCCTCGCCGTCTCCTCCGACGACCCGTCGGCGGCGTCTTCAATGAGGGGAACCCCGGTGCTGGCGCCGCCGGCCTCCCCAGCGGCTGCTGCCCACCGGGCGAGCTCCCCCTCCTCCGCCTCAGCCGTGTGCTTGTCCGCCACGCTGGCGGTGCTGCCAGCCTCCTCAACGAGCTGTGTCTCCTCCTAGGCAAGCCTCGCCTCCTCCACCCTAGTGGCGATATAGTCCAGCTCCACTGGAGAGGTGTCCTGCATAAGCCGCGGTTCGGCAGTGACATACACCTAATGCAAGGTGTCAAAGAACTCTTGCACCTTGAGCCCGTCCGGCTCAACCTAGTTCGGGTCAAGGCCATGCGCGTTGAAAAGTGGCATCATGGCAATGATCTCGGACCGGCGAGAGTTGTTGCTCAGCGGAACCACTCCCGCCGGTAGCTTGAAAATGGGCTCCATGACGACCTTGCCGGCCTTCACAGCGGCCCTGGCAACCTTGCCGGACCGCTCGACCTCGCCCTCGTCATTAACCTCGAGCTGGATGATCCGTTGGCAGAGATGGGCGTGCCTCAGCATCGTCAGGTTGTTGTCGAGGCCGGGGCGGAGCCTCATGATGTCGGCGACGTTCACAAAGAGCCAGGCCGGCCTCCCCTTGTCGTGCAGAGGGGCAATTCGGCGGCAGATGAAGTCTGCCCCGATCATTTCAAGGGTGAGCCCGGCCTGGGTGAGTCGAAGAATCCTGGTGGTGGCGACCGTAATCTTCGTGTCGTCGGCGTCGCCGTCGCCCCAATTACCCCCATGGACCGGCGGCTCCTGGCGAACCTCACAGAATGCTGGCGGGTCCTCCTCCTCAATCGAGCACCACCGGCCCTACCATTCTTCCCACCTCTCCTTCGTGGCGCCATCTGGGTACGCCCCCTTGGCCCTCGGGATCCAGGCGACGCAGCCAGAGATGGCGCCCCCTTTTTGGATCCAAGGGGAGAAGTAATGGCGTAAGAGCGCCGTGCTGGGGTGCACCCCGACGAAGCCCTCGCAGAGATGTGCGAAGAGGGCCATGCACGCCACGGCATTCGGGGTGAAATCCAGGAGGCGGAAGCCGTAGGTGTGCATGATATCCTTGAAGAAATCAGAAAAGGGGGGACACAGCCCGCAGGAGAAATAGTCGACGAAGAAGGGGTACCGATTTGAGGAGGCCCCGGCGCTGGCAGGGACGACGTGCGTGGCTGGATGCCCCGTCTTCTCTCCCCCCCGTCTTCACCCACAGATCCTTGAACATCCCCCGAAGCTCGGACACGTCGACCGTCGAGGGGAATTAGGTCAACTGCGCCCGTCGCACCACCAGCTCTCTCTCCGGCTGCTCCGTCACCCCGGCGTCCTTTGCCACTCCCTTGCTTTTGGTGGACTTAGGCGCCATGGCGCCTGCAAGAAGCGAAAAAGCAGAGGATGGCGGAAGCACGGTGGCGATGGACGAAGGAAGGGAGGCTCGAGAAGAAGGAAGAAAAGGGGCGGCGGTTCTAAGATTGGAGAAAGGCGCAAGGGGGTAAAGTGAGCAGCGCGCCCGCGGTTATTCCTTTTTATGGGGAAGGCGCGGGCCGCCTCCTTTCCCATTAACTGCAATTCGACGCATGCGTGCGAACGCTATCCCACGCATGCCTCCCACGTCATGCACACGCACATGACCCCCACGTCGCGCGTTCAAACGCGGGTCGTGGGGAAGCGCAGCGGACGGAGCAGTTACCCGGTGAAATCCGCCCCAACTGCCCGCGCACCGTTCTGGGCCTGGCCCAACAACGTGCTGCGCTTATGTATGGCCCAGGCCCGGGGGCTCCCATCAGTGTACAAAAGTAGGAGCTCTCCTTTTGACCACTTTACTTGTGCACGGGTAGTCAAAGCCACCCGCCATGGCCACGCATAACAGGGCAGGAAAGGGAAGCCGGAGAGAAGCCGAAGGCACAAGGCAAACAAAGCAACGCCAAGGAACAAGGCCACAAGGATCGGATGGACGAACAAGGTTTCCCCGGCAAGGACCTTTGCCGGAGCAGCCTCAGCGGCCCCGGCAAGACCCTTTCCGGGGCAGCTCGCCCACACCAGCTGAGCGAGCCACCGTTGAGCCCACCAACGCGAGACAAACGCATTGGGACAGGGCTCGGGAGGCACCTCCGTAGTGGCATGCAGATCTTTGTGAAGACAAAGAATAGTCAAGATGAAATGAGGATAGGAAGGCAACAATCCTCAGCAGGGTTCTTACCGAGGAAGCCCACGAGACCCCCAGCAAGGTCCTTGCCGGGGATGATGGCGTGCCGCGGCAAGACCCTTGCCGGGCCACCCGGCAAGGCCCTCACCAAGCGCGCCAGCAGGGCCATTGCCAGGCCCACGCCAGCCAAGTTTCTGCTGCCGTTCGCATGCAGCTGCCGACCCAACCAGCTGGGCAGGCACCTGCGTGGCGACATGCAGCCCTTCATGGAAGCTCCACCACTGCGCCACCTCAGCTGCCTGCCTGCCTACATGGCACCACATGCATCGCTGGCCAGGGCGCGTGTCAAAGCAAGGAGGAGCGGCGACGGACGGGACGAGCCTCGCTCCCGTCCCCGATAAAGTGAAGGGACACCTAAGTCTCACATTAAACGCACTTTGTCCTGTAATACCAGCGATAAGCTCACAAAGATCAGAAGCACTTTCCACCTCCCTGTGCCTTTGTGGCAGCCCCTTTCGCCTATAAAAGGAGGCCCATGGCGCACTGGAGAGGGATTCGACTCTTTCAAACCTGGCAGCACCCAGAGCTAGTTCAAGAGCTCAAGAACACCAAATACATCCACCAAAGCAGGATCATAGGGTTTTACGCATCTTTGCGGCGCGAACCTGGGTAAATCCCCTTTGTGCTGTCTACTTGTCCCGCTCTTCTCACGATCCCCGCGCCCCGCAACTGTAGTAGGGATTCCAGTGATCCCATAGGTGTTGTTTCCCACCGACAGCAGTGGATGCTGCCCTATGCACATTCCTGTGAGAGAATTGGGATATCTTCACCTGGAACCCTTCAGACATGCCCGGCATCCCACGAAGACAGGCCGAACACAATCTCAATGTAATCAAGCGATTTAAACCCGTGAAGCAGACACTACGGCGACTCTCCGAACCCAAGCGTCAAGCCATGTGAGAAGAGCTAGCCAAGTTATTAGAGGCTAGGTTTATTAGGGAAATTAAACATCTGGATTGGTTAGCCAACTTGGTTATGTTACCAAAGAAGGATAAATTCAGGCGCCTGTGCGTCGATTTCAAGGACCTCAACAAGGCTTGCCCTAAACACCCCTTCCCATTGCCTCGCATCGACCAAATTATTAGCGCAACAGTAGGGCTCAATTCTTTGTGTTTCCTCGACGCCTATTCCAGATACCATCAGATTAAGTTGAAGGAATTGGACCAGGCTACAACCGTGTTCATCACCCCTTACGGTCCCTTCTGCTTCAACATTATGCCCTTCGGACTAAAAAACGCTGGGGCTACCTACCGGTGTATGATTCAAACTTGCCTGGAAAAACAAATCGGCAAAACGGTCGAAGAATACAAGGATGATGTGGTCATGAAGACAAAACACACCGAGACACTGGTGGACGATCTTTGCCTCACCTTCGACAACCTCCGAAAACACAACATACGGCTTAATCCGGAAAAAATGTGTCTTCGGAGTTCTAGCCGGGAAATTGCTAGGGTTCATTGTTTCCCATAGAGGAATTGAAGCAAACCCAGCAAAGATCGAAGCTTTGTCACAATTGGCGATACCAACAGACCTAAAGCAACTCCAGAAACTAGCTGGATGCGTCGCGACCTTAAGCCGCTTTTCTCCAAATTTGGCGAAAAGGCACTACCACTCTACAAGCTATTACGACGCACTGGCAACTTCAAATGGACGGACGCTGCCACAACCGGACTGGAAGAAATTGAAACCCTTCTTGCAAGCAACCCAATCCTAGCTGCACCGGGTGTTGGAAAGCCCATTATATTATATATTTCGGCAACTAACCAAGTAGTTAGTGTTGTGCTCATCGTCAAACGAGAGGAAGAGGGACATAAACACTACAAAAAATAAACTTCTGTGATGATATGTGTTTGTCACAGTAGGTCGCGTTTTTTGTCATGCATGTACATCCATGACGATTTTATGACAGAATCAAGATAGTCATACCTGTGGTGTCGTAGAAGTGTTACATGACATTACCAAAATTATCATCACGGTAGTGTCCACTTCCATGATGGTAAATCGTGCATCATAGAAGTGCTTTCATCAAGGGTGACTGTCACGTGGCATCCACCGTAACAGAACGCAGTTAAGCTATTGGGTCGGGTTTTGGATCTGATAACCCGTTAACAGCCATGACCAATGGGGATTTTCCACGTGTAAAATCATAATTGGCAGGAAGAAACACGTGTCGGCTCATCGTTGGGACAGATGTCATCCACTCATTGGACAGAAGGCGCCTATGATACGTCGACATGTGGCACAGCCCAATAGACACCCATTCTTGTGAAAAGGCCGGGCCGTTTGACTTGGTCAAAAGGTGGCGGGCCGGCTCATGGAAAGCCTGTTAATGGCATGTTCGCATATAGCCCATTTACAGCCCGCTAACCCAAGGCCCGTTACGCCCTGTCCGAATTAGGCCCAGTAGCGTCATCTTGGCCATTCAATATGATTCCAGCCCGTTTTCACTTCTGGCCCATGTATGGCCCATGATGTCTTTCGGCCCATATGAGGCCCTTTGTAACTCTTGGACCATTAACGGCCCGTGGTGAAACTGGCCCGCAATGAACAGTGTATCACTTTATACGCATTAACGGCCAGTGGTGAAACTGGCCCGTAATGAACAGTGTATCACTTCATACCCACTAACGGCCCGTTATTCCGTTGGGCCGCTTCCAGCCCATGTTATCTTTTGGCCTTCTCGAGCCCATTTACTCTTGGGCTCATCTCCAGATTCGCTTACTTACGCCGCCATCGCTATTTTACGCTTGTGGGCTAAATTCAGCCCGAGGTTATAGTCGTCCCGTTTTCTGTCCCGTTAATATGTTGGGCCGTTTTCATAGCATCATCAAATACGGCCGGTTAACGATGGCCAGTTAGGGTTGGCCCATGAACAAACGATTCCAACTCTAGCCCGTTTACGGCCATAATGCGGTCCGTTATTGGCCCATGTTTGGCCAACCGATCATAAGGCCCATTGTGTCTACGACACGTAGAAGGCCCATCGTTTCTACGGCCTGTAGGAGGGAAATGGTAACTACAGTAAATATGTAGCCCATGGTTATTGTGGCCTAGTTTTAAAAAATAGGTTATTGCGGCCACTAGCAAACCGCGGAAAAAGAACTACACTGACTACAAGCAAAGAAATAAACAAGACAATAAGGAAATAAATAAGCAAGCAACTTACGCTAGGCTATCATGACTATTAAACATATTACATCCACTAGGCATCAAAGTTTGCCACCAGTGCAAATATAGGGAACACAGCAGCATATAAATGCCGCAGCAAAACAAGTCCAGAACTGAAACCGCTTCAGAAGAGTTCATGAAACAATATCCTGGGTACCCATAATGCTGGCAAGATGCTTAGCAAGCTTATTAACTTTCTCTTGTTTGGCGCTTAAGTCCTCCAAAGACTTGTCATTGCACCGTAAAGTATGCATCTCAATTCTGCAGGACTTCCTCACCCTTGGCTTCTCGTCAGATAACATCTGATCGATGTCTTTGAACTTGAAGTTGAGACTCAAGAAGCTGAACTGATTCAGGCAACGAGTTCAAAGAGCTGGTGCCAGCAGTAGTAGCCAGTAACTCGAAAACTACATCAAGACAGGACTTTGGGGTTTTCTCAGTGTCTTCAATATAGTTTTTATCAGGTTTCTTGGAGACAACAGGGATGTCTCACTATCTTGAACCTTATCTGCATTACTTCCTTTACCATTGCATAACAGTTTACTCTTCTCCAATATTTTATCCGCGTTCTAAAAGAGAAACAAACAAACACATCACAGGTTTACAATGTAGTATATGAAACTCATTTTCGTAAACTAGTTCAGTAGTAAGGTGGACAGGATAACAACATGAAACAAACATATATCTGTGTAGTATGGTCACTGTATGGTCTATATCATGCTAGTTTATGTTGCCGAATCAAGATTGATATAGTTTGAATCATATCTATTTAAGACAAAGCAGCATAGACAGAATATAAGTGTGTGAAACTACACAACAATAACAACCCTTGTAATGTGCATGGCATGAGAACATAACTGTTTATTCAATTGAAACTGAAATCAACATAGAGCAAGTTACAACAGCAAATAGCCAAACACATTGAAGAATCAGGTTTAAAACATACTTGTTGCGCCATTGGAGTTTCAGTTGCATCCTTCAAATTTGAAATTAGTTGGTATGAGTAGATACAGTGATGCAAGAACAAAGTAGTATGAACCATAGCTACGGAATCTGACCTGAGAACAATTCTTCTTCTGCTTTAAGCGTTGACTTGGGGTTCAGAGTGGTGGTCCTCGTGCTTTGGGCACTGCAGTTGCCTTACTAACTGCTCATGTTTGGGTGCTTTGTGGTGGAGATGGTGCTGTGTCAACGGGAACTGGGTACGTCTATCTGCTGGGGTTGGGGTTAGAAGGGGCACTACAAGAAATATGTCAACTTGTGACCACCACTATTGGTCACTGATTGGTCACTGTTTTCAATTTGTGACCTTTTTGTGACCAAAAACATAAGGTCTAAAGCTGGCCGTCGTAAACTAACTATAGCGACCTTTCTTCTGGAATGGTCGTGGACGTTTATGAGCAAAATATGTCTACTGTGGCGTTTTGGTCACTAGCAACCTCCCCAGTCCACGTAGGCATCCAGCGTGGCAAGCTGATGTGGCACAAGATTCAGCCCGGTCCAATTCGGTTTTCTACATGGGCCTAGCCGAACAATACAGCCTTTTTAATATTTATTTTTCCTATTAATTTTTGCTAGCTACATGGGCCTGGCCCAGCAATTCGGCCTTTTTATTTCAAGATGCGGCCTTTTACAGCATATGATATTTTCTTTTTTACCATTTTATTCTCCATTGTTTTTCATTTGTCCCAAATATCATAATATCATACACTGGTCCCACACGTCAGAAATTTCAAATGTGCTCAAATTATTTTGATAAGTGGGTCGCATGAGTCATGTTTCCGTTGCACACATTTTCAAATCACATACATAATTACTATTTCATATGAAACAGAAATTGTAATTCTGAAACATACATGAAATTCACAAACAGAGAGAAGATACATTAAATCACATACACAATTACTATTTCATTCACAAACAGAGAGAAGATACATTAAATTCCCAGATAACCCAGCCAATATTACATAACCCAGCAGACCCCTCCTGCCCCTCCCCCACGAGCATGACAGGGCACGCCCCTACTCCTCTGCCTCCTTGATCACGAGACCCCCTTCCCCTACTACTGCTACTTTTGATGTACAAAAGCAGGATCATTAGGTTTTACAAAATGCCAACACTCTCCTACTCCTTGTGCTCACCCTTGTGATGTACAGACACCTTTTAGATGAATTTGTCTGCAGAAAACATCAAAGAATCTAGTAAAAAAACTAGAATCATCAGGTTCTAACAGACTGAAAGCAACACTGAAATATATTTAGATCAGGGTAAAAACAGTAAACCAACAGGAAATACAGAGTTAAAAAGCATTGGAAAAACACAAGAAAATAAGGGCTTTAACGTAGCTGCAATTTACAATGTCAGAAGACCAGGAAATTAGAGATAAAGCATGGAGTATGATAAATGTGGGACTTTACATTGTAATAGAAATTGAGGATATACAGTGAAAAAATAGAGGAATTCCACTGTAAATACCTGCAGTTTATACAATGTATAAAATGGGTTATTTACAGTGTAACTCCCTAAACAAATCTTAGGTATTCCACTTTAATACCTACAAGTTTTACAGTGACTATGCAGTAAATTACACTGTAAAACTGGGCGATATTACAGTAAGATGAAAATGAAAAAGCACACTATAGGAATGACGGCAATGAAGTAGGCACAAAGACAACATTTTAGACACATCAGAGAAAATTCACTGAATAAATCAGTGGAAATTCAGTGCAAACACCAAGGAAAGACAACAATGAATAACCACAGGAACACCAAGGATTTACAGTAACTAAAGCTCTAGAATTACACTATACAATCTAAGGAATTACTCTGAAGTAAAGCACAGTGAAGGAGTAGAGCAAAACCCTAGGAGTAGCTTGTACGACCATATTAGCATGCAATGTAAATCTATCTATCATGGATGGCCAACAATTTACATTTTTTAAGAATTAAGATAAGATGCACACACCAGCCGGTCAAGGCCAAAAATAGTCAGCACTCTTAAGAAACCATTTTAAACGACCAATGATCCACCACTCATGATGTAACTGGGTCTACTTCCAAGTGGACGCATGATTCACTTGGTGTATTGTTGCAGAAGTGAAGAAAACAAACCCACGGTGGATGACTGACAGTTGGCACTTGATGTGTGCACCCACCCTAGCTGAATAATCCAGCTCAATCGGGTCTACTAGAATAGAAGGAAAAACTAACACTGTAAATCTACGGAGGATCACCAACAACATCCCACACTTGGATGCACACGCAGCAAGCAGATAGATAGCGACAAATGGACATTCTATATGAGAACAAAATAGCATTGATCAAGCAGATGTTACGAGGACAGATGTGACTGCTATAGATGAATGAATTATCAAAAAAGGAAGAGCTACAGATATGCATCTGCCTGCCAAATACACAGGACTAGTGCAGCTAAAGGATGATGGGAAATTTGCATCTAATGCTACCAATTAATTTTAGTGCATGACAAGACAAAAAGCATGGCATCAACATCATCAACAGCATACTACCATCGTAAATAGATGGACTAAATTGATGGACGCCCATACATCCATGAGAGAAGACAGTACCTCCGGTTGATGAAGAGAAGAGAAGACCTATTGTTCCCGCGACCAAACCATCTATCCATGCATCATAGGAGACCAGCCCATCCACCATGAGAGAATCACACAAGTCAGACAAGGGAATGGAAGGAAGAATGGGAAATCGCAGGAAGAGAGGGGGTGCTGACCTTGATGGCGTCGGCTGCTTTGACCTTGATGGCGTAACACTTGAGTGGGCAGAGGAATACCATGGCATCGGGGCTCGATCTGGCCCGTGGCATGGTGGATCTGCAAGGTAGAAGAGACGAGGCGAGGAAGAGGGAGAGGATCATGGCAAATAAGAGGGATGGACCAGAAACACTCTGTTGTTGCATGGTTGTGCCATGTCGATGAGGCGGGATGAGAGACGGAGGTGAGGTGGGGGCGGCGGATCCCATCGGAAGAGCGGAGTGGCCGCCGCCGATGCCAGCACGAAACCCTAGCGCCGGCTGGGTTGCAGACGGTCGGGCCCGAGCACGAGGGACTGGGCGGCACCATGGGGGAAGGGGAAGTGGTGGCGCGGTCGCTTCTGCCGCCGTTGCGGGGTCCGCGCCATGGGCGCTTGGACTCGCCTAGACTGGTGGATCTGCGGCCGTGGGTGGTGAAGTGGGTGGTGAAGTGGTGGCCGTGCCTAGACTGGTGGATCTGCGGGATTAATGCGAGGGGAGAGGGTGCGTGGCGGAGACGAGGTCGACAGTGGTGGGTTGGGGTGGGGGTGGCGGCGGTGGGAATCGTGGGAGGGGCAAGTCGAGGTCGGAGAGAGACGGATCTCACAGCTCTGGATCTGTGAGGAGGGGAGGGGGAGGCCCGGCGGCGAGCTATGGTGGGAGGATGTGGTCTGAATCGGGGAGAAGGGGTCGGGGGCGACGGCGGCGGCAGGAATGGATCTCCTCGCTGCGGCGGGATTGGGAAGGAGGGGGCAGTGACGGGGTGGGTGGCGGATCTAGAGCGAAAGAATGGAGGCAGGGAGGGAGGAATGAGAGAAAGAATGGAGGCGGGGGTGGAAAATGTCCATGAGGACAGACTAGGGTTTCGACTCGGGTGGGTTTGGGCCGTTGGATCTGGAAGCATCCTACGGTGGTTGATGCGTGATCCGCGTGATATGCCCATGGTCCAATCAGAACACAGCAAACCATTTGATGACCTTATGACCATTTAAATTGGTCATGATCGATTCAAGATAAAAAATTTCATTCCATTTTTCAGTGCTCAAAATGAGTTTTTGTGATAGTCCTATCAAATATTTGTTCAAATGATCCCATATTGTAAACAATTGTGCATCTTGGAATTTCAAACAATGTTGCCTAAGCGAGTTTTCATTTTCTTTGCATGGAAAATTCATTTTCCATTTTTTGAGTGCCCGAAAAGAGGTTTTTTTGTGAAGGACCTACGATATATTTGTTGCAAAATTGTACCAAATCAATTTTCTAAAATATTAGGACATATTTAATGCATAATTGACCAAATGGTTGGGTGTAAAAAAAATTGATCCATCTCTCGTGAAAAAGACAAATTTCCACCGATTCAATTGGAAGCGGGTCAAATTTGAACTGTAGCTACCTCGTAATTTGCTCTTTATTTTTTCCAAAAATCATTTCTAGGTACATAAGTATCTATTTAATCAGAGAAACACCAAAAACAATCCAAGATTCAACCACTAGCTTGGAACGGTTATTCCCGCCGTTTTGACCGCATTTTGAAACGGGCATAAAAAATTCAAAAAAAAACCAAAAAATTGGAAAACCTTCGCATTGTTTCATTATATGTGGCCAAGTTCCCAGGAAAAATAACAAACCTGTAATACGGCAATCTTTTTTAAAAGTGTTCTCAGAAACGAGCTATCATGCGTGAAGATTCATGGCTTTCAAGACAAATGATCAATCTTATGGCCACATTCATGGCATAGTTTGTTCAAATGATCTCATATTGTGCACAAGGGTGCATATTGGAATGGAAAACAATGTTGCCTAAGGAAGTTTTCATTTTCTTTGCATGGAAAATTAATTTTCCATTTTCCGAGTGCCTGAAATGAGTTTTTTTGTGAAGGACCTACCATATATTTGTTGCAAAATTGGACCTAATTGATTTTATAAAATACTAGGCCATATTTAATGAACAATTGACCAAATGGTTGGGTGTAAAAAGTTTTGATCCACCTTTGGTGAAAAAGAAAAATTCCCGCCGATTCAGCTGAAAGCGGGTCAAATTTGAACTGAAGCTGCCTCATAGTTTGCTATTTATTTTTTCCAAAAATCATTTCTAGGTACATAAGTATCTATTTAATCAGAGAAACACCAAAAATTCCAAGATTCAACCACTAGCTAGGAACGGTCAAGCCCGCCGTTTTGACCGCATTTTGAAACGGGCATAAAAAATTGAAAAAAAAATCAAAAAATTGGAAAACCTTTGCATTTTGTCATTATATGTGACCAAGTTTCCAGGAAAAATAATAAACTTGTAATACGGTAATTATTTTAAAAAAGTGTTCTCAGAAATGAGCTATCAAGTTTGAAGATTCATGGCTTTCAAGCCAAACGATCAATCTTATGGCCACATTCATGGCATAGTTTGTTCAAATGATCTCATATTGTGCAGAAGGGTGCATATTGGAATGGAAAACAATGTTGCCTAAGGAAGTTTTCATTTTCTTTGGACGAAAAAACCATTTTCCATTTTCCGAGTGCCTGAAATGAGTTTTTTATGAAGGACCTACCATATATTTGTTGCAAAATTGGACCTAATCAATTTTATAAAATACTAGGCCATATTTAATGCACAATTGACAAAATGGTTTGGTGTCAAATTTTTTGATCCACCTCTGGTGAAAAAGACTAATTCCCATCGATTCAGCTGGAAGCGGGTCAAATTTGAAATGCAGCTGCCTCATAGCTTGCTCTTTATTTTTCCAAAAATCATTTCTAGTTAAATAAGTATCTATTTAATCAGAAATACATGGTTTGATGGCGAGACATCGAGGTTTGGACGGTGGCCGAGGGCCCCAACTCTAGAGCGCGTAAGCTCGCATGCCCGCCGTGTGGTCACCGCTTGACCGTGGCGTTGCCATGTGTTTTGGGCGGCCTAGGCATGTCTAGTGGGTTGGGCACTCCCCAAGTAGGTGCTAGGAAGAAAATCACAACATAAGATTCTCACGAGGAGACCGATCGATGCTCAAACATGAATAAGCAGCCAAGTGTTTGATTTATGCACGGAAATGCACATGGCTAATGGGCGTGAGTTTTGGGTGAGGATGATCAGTTACTAAGAAGACCGTCTTCACAAATTTTCACCTCAAAAGAAGGAGCCTAGGTGGTACTTGCTTTACAAAGTACCACACTGGACATAAATACGAATGTTGAAGCTGGGCTCAAAATAATGAATGGATTGAGCTGGCATTTGGTGGAGGATGGTTATTTGGGCATAGGAAAGCACTGTAGAAAATGGATACCATTTGGACATGCCAAAGTGGTACTTCCTTCACAAAGTGCTGCTCTGAACAAAATAGGAAAATGAATATTTTCAAATTATTTTTGAACTAGGCAAGGAATGTTTTTGACATATTTGATGAAGATATGATCCAAAACATTTATGAGAATTTTTTGGGAATTTTTGGAATAACAGAAATATAGCTTGCTTCACAACCTAGGGCAAAAACTGCCACATGGACATGACACATAGGCAAAACTGATGAGATGGCGCCTAGTCATCACAACCCACCACAATCTACAAGGCTATGACCATCTATATTGGTCGTTAACAACTAGAAATAAGGCAGTGGACTAGCACTGTTTGCTTTGTGACCATTTCGTGTAACGAAATTACGACCTTTCTGACCAAAATGGTCGCAATGGTTTAGGTTTGGAGCCCCCCAAACAGCTTTTGACCAATTGGTCTGAAATGGTTATAGATCTATGACCAATTATTCCAGGGTCACTGAGAGAAGGTCACTAGTTGACATATTTCTTGTAGTGGGGTGTAGCTGGTTCTTTGTCCAACTGGGTAGGGGTACAATCTGCATGATTGTGGGTTATGTGTGGTGGGAATGGTTCTTGGGCAAGTACAACCGTGGTTCTATCTGCATTGACAGGTTGCACAATCTTTTCTAAAGACCGTGTTTTTACTCCCACAGATACTGCCATCACTCCCTCCAATTAAAATGGCTGATAAACAAGAAAAATAATTGAATGTACATACATTGTAAGATAGATAGGTGCAATGGATAGTAGGGAAGAAAACAGGGCATGAAATAATTCACATTTATGTTGTCTAACCAAACAGAATAGCAGGACATAATTTCACATATATGATGGCTAATTAAACAGGATAGCATGACACAATTTCACATGTAAGATGGCTAACTAAACAGGATAGAATGACATACTTCAAAATATGATGACTATGTAAACAAGATGACATGATATAACTATATGATGTGTATATTAAAGTGGTTGGCATGCCATAAATCACAGACATGTCGTCGATGGAAACATGATGGCATGATATAATTCATGGATAGAATGACATAATTTAAAATATGATGACTATGTAAATAGGATGAGATGATATAACTATATTATGTCTTTAGAAAATGGGTTGGCATGCCATAATTCAGATACATGCTGTCTATGTAAACATCATGGCATGACATAATTCAAATATATGATTTATATACTAAGGAAGTGAGCAGAGGGCAATCACATATATGATGTGTCAACTAAGGAGATGGCATTCAATAGTGTGTATATGATGTAAAAACTAAGCATTGCAATACAACATATGCATGATATGAGTAATATAACCCTGCCAAGTTTGAGCATACACCTCAGGGGGATAATAGGACTGGTCATCTGCCTCTGAATCCTCCTCTAAAGAGCTATCTGTAACCAGCAAGATATCAGCTTCAGCAGGTAGCATTGTCTACTCTGAAGACGTTGTTTTCACTCCAGATTTCTCCATCACCAATTCAAATGGCTGATGCACAGGAAGAGCATTTGAATATACAAACATTGTCGACAAAAGCAATGAGAAATATAAAAAAAGGACGGCATGATATAATTCACATATATGACGCTTGCCTAAACAACATGGCAGTGCATAGTTCACCTACATAATGCCTTGCAACAAGATAACATTGCATAATTCACATATATAATGTCTTGCAACAAGATGGCATTGCATAATTAACATATATGGTATTTATGCACTAAACAGGTGGCATTAACACAAAGCATGTCTAAACTAAGCAAATGACACAGCAATGCAAGATACCATACGCACGATATGAGCATCATAACCCTACTAAGTTAGAGCATGCACCTCGTGGGGGGGGGGGATATGACTGGTCATCTATCTCTGAATCCTCCTCTGAGGAGCTATCGGTAACCAACAAGACATACGCACGATATGAGACCTTGTTTCCACTCCAGATTTTTCCATGACCGTGCCGAATGGTTGATGCACCGGAAGAGTAATTGAATGTACTAAAATTGTTGACAAATTTAACACGTAATAAAAAAATGATGGCATGATATAATTCACATATAAGATGACTGGCTAACCAGGGTGGCATTGCAAAATTCACATATATGATGGGTGGCTAAACAAGATGGCATTGCATGATTCACATATACGATAAAGAAACTAAATAGATAGCATTGACACAAAGCATGTCTAAACTAAGCATATGACATCTTTAATGTATATAGTAATCAATGCAAGGCACCATATGCATGATATTACCAACATCAGTATGCCAAGTTAGAGCGAAGACCTCATGGGGTAAATAGGAGTGGTCTTCTCCTTCTGAATCCCCCTCAGAACAGTTATCTTCCTCCTGATTACGATCCGAAATGGGTGGAGGGGGGCTGCCTTTGCGCCCACCCTGGAACGACGTCTGCATGAAATTTTATTGCCACGCAAGGCTCGTCTCTTTTGCTCTACATGATCAGCTTCATTGTGTACAATAACTGGCAGGCATAGGAATAAAACATAGTGAGATTATGTAAGGAGTGCATGCACAAATCCATAGTGATGGTAGCAAACTATGGATAGACCCAAAACCAATAATAGCAGGCAGATAATAGCTTTAGTTAAAAAATACAGATAATGGCTCCTTTAATGTTTGTTTGCACCCAGTATGAAACTCATAGTAGACACCAGAGATTAACCAGATAGTTGACAGATAGTACTGATTGCTGCCCCAATATGTACACCACAACCATTTAAAAACTCAAGTTGCAACATTAGTTTGGACCTGACTCGGAGTCTAATAGGTGAACATGACGATAATGTAGCATGTCATCATATTAAGCGACGCATAACGTAAGCAGACACGGAAGAGTGCGACCTCTCTTGCGGACCCGTGTAGTCCTCAAGGTCATCTGCTCAGTTGATGATGGTAATGTAGTTGTCGTGGCTGCCGGCGGCGGGGAAGAAGATCTGAGGCAGCGAAATACAGTCTGGAGAGCGGATCCCTGCTGTGGTGAACCCTTCCGTCATTGGAGTAGCTGAGCTGGGGTGGAACACAGCACCGCAAGAGCAGGACAAACCACACAAGATTTTCTTTCACATATCTCAGAATCAAGTAATTGAGTAAGGGCTTGTTTGAATTTGAGGATTCTAACAATGCAGGATAGGAAATAGACAGAATAGGATAGGAATGCACGTGCAAAATAGAGAATTTAAAACACAGATTTCGCTAACTGGGTGTTTGATTCACAACATTTGGAAGATCACAGGATGCAAAAAAGCATGGTGAGATTAAGTCAAACGACAAGAAAATGTACGGTTATAATGCTATTATGCTACTATCTCTTAGTCTTGTGCTTGATGAATAGGAATATGAAAAGGAGGACAAGTGGAAATTAGAATTCCTACGGTTTTTCTTTCAAGGAGACACTAAAGGAACAAATCCTACAGTTTTCCTTTGCTCCATTCCTTTGCACCAAATTCATGAAAAGTAGTACCATAGGAAACTTTCCAATTCCTATGTTTTTCATTCACTTTTCCTTTCAAGCACTGGCGATTCTAGTAGGCAGGCTTGAGCAAGGAAAATCCTACACTTAAAAAATGTTTTTGTGCTACTTCTATTACTTTGGACCCAGGCCACTGCCATACTAGCTCAACCCCCAGGCCCATCGACAAATGCACAGCTCAAACGCGTAGAGATAAATAATGATGGTGTTCAAGAGAGTCCATCACGGATAGCTAAGTTTCCTGGTACCTCACTGCTTGTCATATAATAGGATAAAATAATCGTATTTCCTGTTACTACGAGTGCCCAGTGGACAATATATATAACATGTAGAGTAAAAAAGAGATGCAACAAGTGCACAACCTGTTTGGTGAAGCCATGTCGATCTCAGCGTGATTGGGTTGGCCGGTGAGGATGCTCCGGCTGACTTGGCTGTCGGAGGAGGGGAAGAAGATCTTAGGCGTCTTGAGATGGAGCCCGAGGTACTGCTCCGCTGTGCTGGAGGGTTTCCTCGTTGGAGCAGCTCCGGTGAGTTGTACGACGCCGAGGCTGAAGCAGGACAAGAGAGACAACGTTAACCTGAGTGGAATTCTAATAGCATCTCCAATACATGACATAACATACATAACCACAAAGTTATAGATGTAAAATACATCAGCCGCTCATCTCAAAACTTAATTGTCAAAACTGAATTTAACCGTCGAAACGGAACTTAACTGTCGAAACTGAACTTAACTGTCGAAATTGAATTTTGCTGTCGAAACTGAATTTGGTGTCGAAACTGAACGCACT